>CM076610.1:31337706-31954968 GCA_038502775.1 Hippodamia convergens
AACTACTTTTTTTTAATAATATAAACGCATCTGAGTCCATGTGTTATCTACTTATCTTTCTTCCGAACACTATGGAAACTTCATGACGAAATGTTTTGAACAAATCTCCATTCTACTATTATATATGTAAACAATTACTGTGTATTTTGAGTTGCCTAAACAGATGTTTTAGGGGCGCATTGATTCTTTTGTCTGGTTACTTCCGACAACCATTAACGGTAATTCCAGAATCGACGGCTGCCGGTGAAATAAATGATGGCCTAAAATCATCAACTTCAAATTTGGCTAGGTAATAAAGCTCTCAATTCAGTTGATTGCGGTTGGAATAGAACCAATAAATATTTGCAGCCCATAAAAATGCAAAAAACACCTGCACTACAAAAATTGTTTGAAAATGATTTTTTGTAACTGCAAAAAAGGATGTAATGCGTCATACACCTGCAGAAAACTGATTTTTTTTGTAACGCTACATGTGGAGAATGTGCAGGTGTTGACTGCCGAAACAGTTGTCCAATCTTTGGCAAGGATGAAGAAATAATTGACAGTGGCGACAGCAACTCAGAATCAGATTGATTTTTTGACACAAAAAGTATTAATTTCACGTGAATAAAGTGATGAATAAATGAAATGTTCAATAGTATATTCTAAAAGAAGTTGCAGA
Source organism: Hippodamia convergens (assembly GCA_038502775.1). NCBI lineage: Eukaryota > Metazoa > Arthropoda > Insecta > Coleoptera > Coccinellidae > Hippodamia > Hippodamia convergens. The sequence continues at coordinate 31,338,368 of CM076610.1, forward strand.
ATGAGCTCCTATTTTCAACACGAATGCGAAATTCGAAAACGAGCGACGAAGGAGTCAAGATTCGTGAAATACTCTCGAAATAAAATAAAAATTCAGATTAGTGACTTTTGTATCGTATCTTGGCAGTTGGTAAGACTTACGAAATTTGACAGATGGCGGAATTTGAATTGATTTGATTGGAAAATTAGGAGGATCTGAGGTCAGTACTGACAACCATAAAAAGAAAAATATAACTGAAAACAATGCTGTAATGAATTTCATTACAGCTCTACTTTTAGTTCTGTAATGAACTCATCACGATATTGAAATAGAGGAATACTATTTCTAATCTTCCATTTCATTTCGGCAAACTAATCTCCAGGCAGTTTCATAAACATGCCAATTTTTTTAGTCCAATGGAATAACCATAAGGTTTCGAGGTCTTTTTATATAGGGTGTGCCCAGTAAGAAACTACGATTTAGAGAGCGAGACTCAAACGTGACCTCTTGAAGATGAGAGATGAGAAGAAAATGCCGACAGATATGAATTCCATCACGATTTTTGCGATACACCCAACGTTGGGTCTGATATTTCATGTAACTCGAATGACTTGTAAAAGAGAGCTCATTCATGGTCTGAACTGTTCATGAGAAAAAGAGAATTCATTGCAAGGGCGGATTCACGGGGGGCGTGGGGGGCTGTAATGGGGGTAATTAATTTATTGCAAAAATTTGTTTTGTTCAATTTAAAAAGAATTTTTTTTCATCTGTCACATAAAAGTGAACAAAGAGCAAAAAATGTCATTTTACCATTTTTCGTTAAATGGACTGTATCTTCATCAATAATAGCGGAAAAGCTATTTGTATGTATTGATTAAGGAAATTAGGTCAAGTTCAAGGAACAAAAACCTTGTCCCTTAATTTTTCGAAATTTCAATCAATCAGTTCAAGAAAACTGTGATCGGTTCAGATTCATCTACCAATTTAGGAGGGACTTTGACTAACATCAGAATGCCAAATGGCAAAATGACATTTGTGAGCTCTTTTTCCACGTTTATGTGACAGGTTAAAAAAATTGAACAAAACAGATTTTTGTGGAAAATTTTCTGTAAAAAAAAATCGCCTTTCGGCTGACTAGGCGACCAGTATTTCCGAAGATATCGGCAGTTGAGTGAAAAAGAATCCTTTTGCATTCAAAATTGAATATCCCGGAAGTCGTGAAAAGCAAAATAGAGCTGAATGAACAGGATATGCGACATTAGCAACTGTCTAGCTAGAAAAAATTTGCCGCGAGCGTAGAGCAAAAAAATAAAGATTCTAAAAAATTTCCAATTTTTTTTTTGCTCTATCCGATTATTGCATAGCCACCGGTACAATGAACGACTGTTAACAATTAATTTCAGAAACTAGAGTCTTCAAGCTTCAGAAGTTGGTTTTTCATTTTCTATACGACCATTTTTCATTGGGATACAGTTCTGTTCCTTTGTTTCGCGAAGTGTATTGGAAACTTCCTAAATATGTGGTAAGCAAATACCTTTCAAGCTCAAAAGCCGGAAGTCTCTAGTTATTCGTTCTCAATTTATATAAACCCCCCACGAAAAAAGCTTGATTCATTGCAAAAAATGTCCACCGATATCTTTATTCATTATACTTTGTGAAGAACTGCTTCAATAATTCCAATATGTTCGTTATGCCTACAGTGAGAAGATATTTTCAAGAGCTCAATGATTTTGATGAGGCGAATATTGATCTTGTGTGAGGCTAGTTTGTCCATGATGGATGAATTTTCAAGGTAGGAACCTACACAGAATAGTTACCTCTCAATTTCAGTATGGTAATGAGTTTGTTACAGTACCTACTAAAAGTAGTGCTGTAATGAAACTCATTACAGCATTGTTTTCAGTTATATTTTTCGCTTTGTGGTTGTCAGTACTGACCTCAGATCCTCTCAAGTTTCAAATCAAATCAATTCAAATTCCGTTATCTGTCAAATTTCGTAAGTCACACCAACTGCCAAGATACAATACAGAAGTCACTAATCTGAATTTTTATTTGAATTTCGTGAGTATTTCACAAAACTTCGCATTCGTGTTGGAATAGGAGCTCATACTGCAACTTGTTTTGGAATATACTATTATGAACTCACGAATTGATATAACCTTAATCCATCCGAAATATACTGCAGGAAACGCGTCGACCAATGCAAAACAGTACTAGAATTCCATTAGCAATTTCCGGTATTCACGAAATGTATTTTTCCTGTTTGATATTTTGTTTCGGCGACGAATCAGATTTTTCAGATGAAAGTTTATTGCTTTCACTGAACAGGTCGAGATTAATACCATTAGAAGTCTAGAAAGAAATACAGTTTCCTGCAATTACCGCGACAATACGTCAGGCTCACGGTTATAATTGGACGGAGCGGTTACAATCCATTTTCTCAGAATTCAAGCTCGGGCTGGGATGGAGATAAGTGGGAATTATACGGGAAATTTTCACATCTCTCGCGAGATGTTAACACCTCCCGCACAGGGCCGTCGTTAGGGACAGGTAGACAGGGTAGGCGGTCGCCAGTGGCGCTAAGATCTAGGGGGGCATGTTTGAAGATTGCCCAACAAAAATGCTAACATCTTCTGGAACCCATTTTGTATTTAAATTATTAAAACAAATTTATATTAGCGAAATAAGAAAAACTGGTTACTTTGGCTGAATCCAACTCTGTCCAAAAGATTCACAGAATTAAATTTCTTCTATATTTTTTCGAAGGTTCAGGTGGTAGATCTAATGCTCGAAAAAACATTATTGTCATGTTTCCAGGGTTGGCATAGCCAATTATGAAAGTTTAAAACGGCTATATCTTTTTATCTAGGCTGAATCGAAAAAAATGGTATAAGAAAAAAGTTGTTCTTTTGACCCCTAGAATCTTTGGTTCAAATATATGTGCAAGTTAAAGACTCACAATGTATATGTACAGGGTGGTCAGATTTCGATGTTTTAGTACTACATCTTCTAAATTAAGCGAGATAGAAAAAACAGTAATATACATGTTCTCTTTTTTCGAGAAACTTAAATTGCTGAAAATCGCAAGTCGCTAAGGTTTTCATGCTACAGGGTGATTCTGAAATTTCGCCAATTATTATAATTGGTTATAATTCCGCAGTATTGCCGCTACGCTCTCGAAATAAAAACATCTTTGGGGCAGTTTTTCCAGTACGTTTTATCAGTGCTATCGAAATTTCAGTCTTCAAATTTTAAAGAAATTAAAAAATTGAATTTTTTTCAAATGGAAACCGTAGTGTGCTATAATGATTTTCAATAGACTTTTCTTAGACAATTTCAAAAATATATATCATGATATACTTCCGAGCTTCAATATGAGAATTCTGCAACATAATTTAAGCAGTCTCAAGTTGTATGACTTCCTCAGGTGAAAAGGAATGAATCAAAATCAAAATCCCTTTTTGATTTTGTTAATCGAAAACTGTTTTTTTCGGAATTTTCGATATTTAAGCTCAGAAGTATGTCATGATATATTTTTGAAATTGTCTAAGAAAAGTCTATTGAAAATCATCATAGCACACTATGGTTTCCATTTGAAAAAAAAATTTTTTTTAATTTCTATAAAATTTGAAGGGGCACTAAAATTTTGATAGCACTGCTAAAAAGTACTAAAAAAACTCCAATAAAGATGTTTTTATTTCGAGAGCGTAGCAGCAACACTGGGGAAGTTATAGCCAATTATAATAATTGGCCAAATTTCAAAATCACCCTGTAGCATGGAAACTAGACACCTTAGCGAATTGCGGTTTTCATCAATTTGAGTTTCTCGAAAAAAGAGAACGTGACATGTATATTACTTCAAAAGCCATTTATACATTTCTTAATGAGCTATGGCAACCCTTGGAATTATGCCACTAAAATTTTTTCGAGCATTAGATCTACAGCTTAACCCTTCGAAAAAATGTAGCTGATATTTAATTCTGTGAATTCTTTGGACAGAGTTACATTTAGCCAAAGTAACCTTTTTTTAATGTCTCTGATATAACTAAAGAAAGTTTTTTCTATTCATATTTATGTGCGCGCAATTTTTTTTATATGTACCGCTTACGTACAAGTGTTGAACTTTTGTGTGAAACATAATGTTTGTTTTTGATTATACCTACTATAGTAATTATTTGAAAAATTTAGTTTTTTTTGAAACAAAAATTAAAATGAACGAATACAAAGCAATTCAATACCTTGAGTAGAAAGAGTTTGAAAGAGAGAATTGATTTATTCATCATTTCCTAGTTTTTTTCATTATAGAATCCGAGTTAATCAATATTCAACCGTTTAAAATAAATTATTGAAATCCTGGCGTAAATTTGCAACTTACAAAGTTACGTGCAATATGGATGTCGAGATCAATGAGCAGAATTAGAAATTCAGTTTCTTTTTCTTCGTATAGGTGTGTCAGATGTTGGAAATACGACTTTCGTTTTCACTGAAACCAAATACAGCAGATGAAACTCTCCATTTCCAATGTAAACGAAAATGTATACACCTCATAAAATGAATCAAACACGATGCTTCCTCCCTTCAATTGAACATACAGAATGTTCGGATTTCAATGCCAAACGCAGCGATGAAAATCCTCAAAACTTTTTTTTTCTATAACTTTTTCAATGGTCAGATGGAATCTACGAGATATTGGGTTAAGTTTAATTTTGTTCCTAGATATTGTCTGATTCATTTGAGCTTTCATATGTTGCGTTCAGTTCGATCTCTTATCATTACATTTTGGAGGGTTACTTCAAAGGAATTCTTCAAGAAATTACCGACGACACCATGTAGGGCATCGGTTCCAGAGAAAGTTGGATTGCTCATTACCAAATTTATCGAGCAGCATCCAAACAGGTAACGTAATGGAAGTTCGTCACAAATTCTTCTACAATGTACAAGTTGACCTTATGCCGAAAAGTGAAATCAAGAATCTTCATTGAATCGTAATAGATAATAGGTGTCATCCATAAGTTTCAAGACTATTCGAATGATTAGAGCCTGGGATTGAAATCAATAAATGATAATCTAGAACTATAGCATAATCATCATTCGTTGGTTACCTACAAGATCTTCAGAACAATGTTGTTTTTACCACCAATTCAATCTCGAAATACTAATTATTACAATCCTTGACAAGAGATATTTTGACCTGAACAGTCAAAGAAATTTTGTCCATCATATTCTAAACATATATATACACTGCGCAAAAATGGAAATATGGAAATCTCAAATTTATTCTACAACTGAAGGTGTTCTCAATGATACTTATTTTTATCAGAATTATGCATGCATATGTTATCCACTCTCAACGTTTTTCTTCAATACAGATGTTTTTTTCCAGCAGGAATAAAAAAAGATGATATTATCAGATTTTTGAATATATTGGCTCTATTCTAACATCAGTTGTTCTCGATCAATTCTAGTGATCAATAGTTTTTCTTTCGTTTGATTTTCTACACTCGATCGCTATGCAACGCGAAACACTCAATTTGACTCAAGAGGAATGTACCCAAGCGGTAGTTTTGCGAGAAGAAGGGTGGACATACACAAGAATTGCAGAAAGGTTTGGAGTTTCCCATACAAGTGTGTCCAGAATGCTGCAGTGATTCAGGGAGACAGGTATGAATGTCCGAAGACCAGGACAGGGTAGACCACGGGTAACAACTGACATTCAAGAACGTTACTTGAGAGTTTCTTCGTTGAGACAAAAGTTTGCAACCGCTCGCCTCCTTCAAAATCAGCTTGAACAAACTCATGGGGTGCAAATTAGCACTCAGACAATAAGAAATCGCCTCAGAGAATATGATTTAAGGCCTCGTGTCGCGGCAAGAGGCCCAGCTCTTAACCCAGCCCATCGAAGGGCGCGTTTGGATTTTGCGAGAGAGCATATCCATTGGGAAGAGGCCGATTGGGAAAGAGTTGTCTTCACAGATGAGTCTAGATTCTGCCTCTACCATTGTGAGCGACGTTCCCTTGTATACAGACGTCCACATGAAAGATATGCTCAGTGCAATTTCCTGAATACTACTGTTTTCGGGGGAGGATCGATTATGGTATGGGGTGGAATATCTTTGAATCCTCGCACAGACCTAGTGGTAGTTGATAATGGAGCTATGAATGCTGTTAAGTATATAAGGAACATTCTTCAAGAGCATGTAGTGCCATATACCGCAAACATTGGTGAAAATTTCATTTTTATGGACGATACTGCCAGACCCCATCGTGCGCGCATCCTTCAGGAGTACCTTGAAGAGGTTGAAGTCTCCCGAATGGAATGGCCAGCAAGAAATCCGATTGAGCAGGTTTGGGACAACCTCAATAGTAGGCTGTGAAGTTCAGAAAATCATCCAGCTACTCTTAATGACTTAGGAATCCAACTCGGAGAAATCTGGGAAGATTAGATCAGAACATTTTAAGATCACTCATTTTGAGTATGAACCGTCGTTGCCGAGCTGTAATTAACGCAAGGGGTGGAAATACCAAGTATTAAATCACTTATCAACATTTCAGTATTTTGAAAATTGTTCATTTCTCTTCTTTCACATAAGATTCGGTGAAATCCTGAATTTTTCCTTCATTCAATGTGTCTTGTTTCGTTCAAATCCTTCCCGAGAGAACATAAAAAATAAGTTATAAAGCAATGTAGAGTTAACTTTCATTAAAATTGAGATTTTCAGAATGTGCGTTAATTTTTTTGCGCAGTGTATATACTTAATATTATTAAACCGCTTAAAATCAAATTTCTACTTAATTACCGCATATCGAAATGCTCTAATGCGGTTTCGACATTTGTGGCTCCAAAATTCTTTCGCTATTTTCCCAGTTCTGTGTCGCCTTGGGAAAGTCAACTAACAATAGGTAAAACGTATGATTATTATTGAACATTATGGAAGGATTGCATAAAAAATTTGATTAATTACACGATTTTGGCATACAGCGTGGGATATTTCGGTGTAGGCAAATGCACGAATTGACGCTATCGCAACGACCCAGATTTTCTGTATGGTGTTTTCCAAATTCGCAGAAGATAGCGACATACTATACAGGGTGTATACGTAGTGAAAAGAAATTATATAAAGACGAGTCAAGATTGCTGCAATTTTTTTTCTTACGACGACTTTCAGTCAATACTAATATCAGTTATGATTTCTTTCCAACACCTTTTCTATAAGTCTTCAGGAAATAAGTAACTCTAGCACTAAATGATCAGACTCTTATGCCCACTTGCAACGTCAAATATAAGTCAGACTTACGTTCAAGATTTGAAGTTAGGTTTGAGACGTCGTTTCTCTTGCACCACAGTTTGAGTGCCTCATAAGTTATGACTATTTTGAGCCGCGAATATTCATGGCTTAAGCAAGACTTTAGCCCGTCTCAAATATTCATAACGTCAAAAACAACAGTTTTGACGTGTTGTTTTTGATTGGGTCAATTCAATGATTATTACGAATAGATCTCTATTGAATGAAATTGATGATCTATATGAGGATGATTTCGACATATTAGATATCATTGATTATGGCTTTCCTAGAAGTCTAGAATTTAATAGAGTCACTACGATGATATGAACGAATTCGCATATTTTCGGCGATTTCGGTTGACCAAAAAAACTACTCTGCAATTGCTGAGATTAATTGAGGATGATTCAGAATTGCCAAGTGATATGTAAGTACATATCTTATTATATCTTATGTATGATGATGTCAAGCCTCAAAGAAGGGAGTTTAAGCCTTGATGATTTTAGGAATCAGAGTGTATCACCGATGAGTCAACTCCTTACGTGCCTGCGATTCTACGCATCAGCAGGACATTTATTGGCTGCAGCCGATTTGATGAAAATCCATGGATCTACAGTATCAAGAATAGTTGTTCGAGTTTCAGTATTCATAAAAATGCCTCAGACAGGAGCAGAATTGCATTCCACCCTAACCCAATTTTACCACATTGCTGGATTTCCTCGTGTTATTTTGGAGCAATTGATTGTACCCATGTAATTATTAATTCTGTAGATACCATTCACTCTTGTGAATGAAATAAGTATTACTTCGATGATATTCCACAAATGGAGAATTGAGTCATTCAAGTTACAAATGAAGAATTGTTGAAATCTAATAAAATCATTTGGTTCAAATGAAAAAATAGGCTTTACTGTGCCTGTTCGTCAGCGGCCCAAAGTACCTATTTTTCGTTCTGTGAATCAAAATACCGAAAAGGAAAATGCATAGACAAAATATCTTGTTTGTCTATGAATTCGCGTGTTCTTCTTACTTCGCTGTGCTCAGTGCCGACACAAAACCATATGGTCATATCGCATTTCTATGTCAAAGAAACAAATTCATTGATTTATACAGTTTTTCCAGATTTGGCATTGCTTAGCGCGTGCTTAACAAAGTCGTTTCTATTAGATATGCGGTGCAAGATCTGATCCGTTAAGGCGGGGAAAAGCCTGACTCAAATTTTAAGGGCGCCTTAGATAAGTCTGTCTCAACCAGAAAACGGTGCAAGAGGGCCTTAGTTATTTTTGATAAAATTCCACAATATAGGAGGAGACAGGTGAGTATTTTTTCACAGTGTATTGTTGCAGCATCCTTGACAGTTACCTACTTCGAAATTAAAAACTAGTGAAACACAGAAAATAGTCGTGATAAATTATGGATAAAGCAGAAGAATCAAAGTATCGGAGATTTCAAAGCTGAAATAGGATAAGAATTATGTTATTCTCAATTAATCATGTCAGTTTACAAGCCAAATTATCGTCATTTGCGGGAGGTTTTAATTTTCTGCTTTAATATGAAAAAATGTGCGAATGAGGCTCATCGAATGCTCTCAAATACTCATGGTGAGGCCTCTAATTGAAAGAACGTGTCGAGTGTTTTGAACGCTTCAAGAAAAGCGATTTTAACGTCGAAGACTAGCATGGCGGAAGAGAAAAGTTTTTCGAAGAAGCATTACAGACTTTACAATAAAGCCTCAAATTTCAGTGAAAAACAGCGGAGGCAAAGTTTGTACAACTAATATTTACAAACCCACAATATTTCCTGCTGATTTGGACGAGTTACTCAGAAATTCATGATTATGGAAAATGCCGGTATTTTTTGACTTTCTAAAAATTTCTGTGAGACGAAATATTAAGCTGACAGGGTAATCTGATTATCGATTCACAAGGAATTGATCTTTTTTTTATCTCTAACTGAGTATCGATTAATCAATTTCAGTGTCGTAAGCGTGTACGGTTTCAAAAAAATTTTCGAATGAACAATTTTTCAATTAATTCAAACACCCTGTATCTCAGAAATAATGCTTCAGAGATCCTTAGTCCAAAGGAACTTTGTATCATGAAATAATCTGAGAAATTCACGGAAGCTCACACTGTATTTGTAGACTCTAAAACAAATGTGCGACAATCTTCACAGACGTAAAAAAAAATTCCGGAAGTTTCAATTTGGATAGTGCAAAATTCGCGTTCGCGAACGAAACACAAACACCGGAAGAATTATGGTTGCACGAACAATGATCAAATCGAGAAATAAATCAGCGAAGATACCACAATAGCGTCGTCACGATTAAGATGACAGATTTCAGCATGATAATTACCCATCTCATGTTTATGCGAACTCTGGAAAGGACCATTAAAAGCACTTGCGCGTCAACACTGGCACTGCTGAAGAAAGACTGAAGAAATTGGAAGGATCTCGCGAAATTTCTCCGAGTTGGTACCGGAGAAATGCATACCACGATGGGTGCTCACCTCTGGTACCATCCTCACATGCCACTTGATTGTTCGAGAAGTTCGCCACACCTAGTGACCTTTTATCGATCTGTATTGGAGGCGCGTGTAAACGGTAAGTAAACCGAGTACTCTGGTACTACCGGATATCGCTGATAAGCGAAGCACTATTAGGAGGTACCATTTTTGAGGAAACGATTTGATCATATACAAACTTAAGTACTTCTATCTGGGAACTATGCTATAAATTAGAGTACTATTGGTTCTTCAAGTGAAAGATAGTACCTTTTCTTTAAAGGATACAATGTGGGTGCATGAAAAATGTCTTACAGTAGGCATGTGAAAGCCTTTTTACCTGTGATAAGTATCACTGATTAGCACAACTTTCAGAAAGTACCAGGAGTCTCTGGAGTACTATTCAATTCTCCTTGAAAATTTGGTAGAATTACCCAAAATTATTGATGAGTACCCTTTCTCAAAAACACGAGAGAACATATACATTTTTTCTACAGGCTCTCATTAAAAATAACAAGTAATTAGCACCTGGGGTGGTGCTCCTTTTTTCGTAATAAAGTAAGACTTTTGGTCACACTATTTCCTCTTTCAAGAGTACAACTTTGGTACTATACAGGGTGGCCATATTTGAAAACGAAACAGACGAGATTACAGACGAAATAAATTTTTTTTCCAATAGAAATGCTCGGACAGGTCGATTTATGTTTCGAGGGGGACAACTTAAGATGTAGGTTACGGAAGCATAGCGCTTCAACCCTTGCTACTACAACCCTCACCCCCAAATTTTGAATAGGGAAGATGGGGTGAGTGATACCTCATTTGAAAGGTTTTTCTCAAAAAAACACTAGAAGTGCAATGAAAACACCACTTCATTTTCAAATGCTTAGTCAAGAATATTTCGAGAACTAATGCATAAAATGAAAAAACAGTTACTGTGCTGAAATCAGTATAAAAATACCTTTCAAATGAGGTATCACTCACCCCATCTTCCCTATTCAAAAATTGGGGGTGAGGGTTGTAGTAGCAAGGGTTGAAGCGCTATGCGTCCGTAACCTACATCTTAAGTTGTCCCCCTCGAATCAGAAATCGACCTGTCCGAGCATTTCTATCGAAAAAATTTATTTTGTCTGTAATCTCGTCTGTTTCGTTTTCAAGTGGCCACCCTGTATTTCGGGAACTAATGCATAAAATGAAAAAACAATAACTGTGCTGAAATCAGTATAAAAATACCTTTCAAATGAGGTATCACTCACCCCATCTTCCCTATTCAAAAATTGGGGGTGAGGGTTGTAGTAGCAAGGGTTGAAGCGCTATGCGTCCGTAACCTACATCTTAAGTTGTCCCCCTCGAATCAGAAATCGACCTGTCCGAGCATTTCTATCGAAAAAATTTATTTTGTCTGTAATCTCGTCTGTTTCGTTTTCAAGTGGCCACCCTGTATTTCGGGAACTAATGCATAAAATGAAAAAACAATTACTGTGCTGAAATCAGTATAAAAATACCTTTCAAATGAGGTATCACTCACCCCATCTTCACTATTCAAAAATTGGGGGTGAGGGTTGTAGTAGCAAGGGTTGAAGCGCTATGCGCCCGTAACCTACATCTTAAGTTGTCCCCCTCGAAACAGAAATCGACCTGTCCGAGCATTTATATCGAAAAAAATTATTTCGTCTGTAATCTCGTCTGCTTCGTTTTCAAATGGCCACCCTGTATATATTTACCATGGACCAAAACCTTTTATTAGTACCAAATATCGAATATCTAGATACCACTTCGTTGATACCAGAAGAAATAAGGGAAGTCCTATAGTAATTTCTTCTACTTCTTTGATATATACAATGGTAAGAAATACCAACGATAAGTACCAAAAGTCAAAAGTGTTAAAAATTCAAGAAAATTTCGTTAGTATTGTTTGTAATTCAGATTTCAATACAGGGTGTCCGGGGAATAACTGAACATACTCTCACCAGAGATAGAGTTGGATTAGGTGATTACTGATTGACTATAAAAAATTAATTTCTGGGTTTCCCTAGAAAGCTACAGGGTGATTTTCCAACTTCATGGAAATACTTAGACCATCATAAAATCCAAACTTATAGACGGATATTATTGAAACTTGGGAGGTTATTGGCACATGCTAAGGTCGAGACAGAAAGATATTAATTATTTCATTATTCCAGGGCCGGACTCATTAATCTTCATTTGAAGTGTTCAGGGCGAAACAAACATTTTGTATTTCGAATAACAAATAATTGATTCGATTTTTAGAAGGGAGCTAAATTATGCTTAAATTTGTGATATCGCTTAAAGTTGTCACATCAACAATTATTTTTTTATGAATTTTTGAATTTGGATAAAGTTCGAAAAATTGACTTTATTTACCTGAACAGGACCTAGTCATCTATGAAGGTCGAAAATAAATAATAAATTTTCTTAAAAAACTTACTGAAGGTTAGGAAGACTAAATTTTGCACATTGGATAGCAAATCACAGAGTCACTTTTTACACAACAATATTCAGTGATTAGGATCAATGCACCAGAGATGGTGTGTTCAATATTCATAACTCGCACATTTGGGCCGAAAATAATCCAAACAGTATAAGACTAAGAAATTCACAACAAAAATTTTCAGTAAATGTTTGGTGTGCTGTGATAAACAAACATTTGATAGGGCCTCATTTTTTTTGACGGTCGCCTTACAAGTGCGATTTATCTAAATTACTCACAGAATATTTTATCCGGAATGCTACAAAGGAATAAATATTAGAGGATAATAAAAGAAGATAAAAACACTTGACAGAGTTTCACAGTGAAACTCTGTCAAGTGTTTTTATCTTCTTTTATTATTCAATCATGTTTCACCAAGGGTTATGTGAGGAATCAATTTCGAAATATTAGAGGAATTTATTTCTAGCATCATGGAGTTGGACCTCATTTTGGCTTAGAAGTGAGAAGTTACCTCAACAATACCTATCCAAATAGGTGGATAGGTCGAGGAGGACGTATTCCATGGCCTCCTCGATCTCCAGATTTCAACCCGCTAGATTATCCTTTATGGGAAAAATTGAAGGATATGGTATATATTCTGAAGAAATCCAGTCAAGAGAACAGCTGATGAACAGAATTATCAACTGTTGCGATATTTTGAGAAATAATGGCGATATGATTCTCAAGGCTGTATCCAATTTGAACATTCGGCAAGAGAAATGTATACAAGCTAATGGTTTTCATTTCGAACCACTTCTAAAATAACGTTGACTCAGCAATTCATTCGTTCCTATTTTCATTTTTATTAGGTACTCTTCACTGTAATTTAGTTCTTTCATTCGTTATGGAATGTGCTTATTAAAGCTCTGAACTTTTTAGAAAATTTTCTACTAATACTTTCCATTTTATATCCAAACATGAGATTTTCTGTTCTCTTCATTGTGAAAAATTCAATTTTTCGAACTTTATTCCAATTCAAAAATTAATGAAAAAATAGTTGTTGATGTGATAACTTTAAGCGATATCACAAACTGAAGCATAATTCTGCTTCTTTGTGAAGATCGAATCAATTATTTGTAATTCGAAACACAAAGTGTTTGTTTTACCCTGATCACTTTAAATGAAGATTAATGAGTCCGGCCCTGGAATAATGAAATAATTGGTATCTTTCTGCCTCGACCTTAGCATGTGCCAATAACCTCCCAAGTTTCAATAATATCCGTCAATCAGTTTGGATTTTATGATGGTCTAAGTATTTCCATGAAGTTGGAAAATCACCCTGTAGCTTTCTAGGGAAATCCAGGAATTAATTTTTTATAGTCAATCAGTAATCACCTAGTCCAACTCTAGCTCTTGTAAAAGTACGTACAGTTATTCCCCGGACACCCTGTATTTCAATGCTTCCTCTGAAATAACATCTCATGGTGCAACAGTAATTTCATTACGAAACTTACGAGCATATTCATTTACCTGAAAACCGCATTTTCCGTTTAGATGTTTTGTTCATTACGTATTGCTTTTAGTGGTTTGCTAATCATTGCACTCCTTGCAGAGTAGGTTAAATGCAATTGTGTACATTCGTAGGTGTAAAGCACAAATATTTTTATCATTATCCAGATTATCTACGAGAAAACGAATTACTGCTGTCATGAAGGCAGAAGATTTTTGGATTACCCATTCAGGTACCGAACCCGCCCAACATTGCTTGACTGTTTGAAGAAAAAAGAGCTTCTTATTGTCCTTATTCAGCGACGAAATCAATTATTAGAACCTTCACTATTTTTCTCACTTCTCAAAGCGAAATTAGAAACTTTCGATGACAATGTCGTAAAACAAATCGTTAAAGTTCAAATGATTTCTCAATAACAAGATCCCGTATAATAAAATTTCTCTGTAGCTCATTCTCCTTTTTCTGGGCGAGTGGGAAAATTTTATGAACAATTATATTTCCCCCTCGATCTTTCTTTCATATGAAGAATTAAAACATTACTGATAGTCAGTACATCGGCGTCGATAATTTTCCTACAAAGGGGGGGGGGGTTATTGAATACATTATTGCAATCAAGAAATATACATATTAAAACAGAATGAATATCGAAAAAATTTCTTGTTGATCACCGGTAACCAAACAGTTCTATTCAGAATTGTTTTCCTCCTTTCTTGGTAATGAAATTTCATTATCTTTAGATTTCTTCGGATATTTTGTTCATTTCTGTGAACAAACTTAGGTAATTGATCCAAGAACTTCCTGTAAGAAATTAAAAAGCTTTATGGCAGATAATCTAGCTGTAGTATAGAGTTCCTAAATATTGCAATCATAAACGATGTATTATGTGTTATTCCGGTCTCTGTATCTGATAACAAACGAAAAGCTCGCGTCATTTTTAGGTTCATATGCATAAGAAATGGATTGCATGGCTGCATTTGCGTTTGGATCGTAATTCAAAATCACCGCCAAACCCAACATCTGCGATTAAAGTTTAAATCGGAGATCATAGAAGTATGTGTAGTAGGTCTATTGTTATAATCTTTGATCAGCAATTTTTTTCTATGGTTATCTATATAGGTTAAAAAGCAACAGCAACGGAAGTATTTGAATCGTGTGGTTTACTTTCAGTTAGAAAAGTAATTTCGAATAGTAAAAATGCCCAGAATTTCAGAGGGTATCTCTCTGGCCGATCTGGTCCAAGGAGGCGCAGAATTCGAAATCAATCCCTCCAACATGAATGACAACCCGGAGGAATTTGATTCAGAAGTAGAAGACGAAGAAACCGTGAAAGAAGCGATGTTGAAATTTTGTAAAATGGACTGTTTAGGAGTGGACGATCACTATGACGAGGAACCTTTCGAAGTTATCGCCAAACAGATGACTAACCTCACCCCTGATGGAGGGGTGAAAAAAAAAATATTGAGACCTGGCTATGGTTCTACTCCCCCAAATTTGAGTTATGTTAAGATTGACTATAACGCTTACGTTGAGTATGAAGCTCAACCATTCGATTCGACTTATAGCAGGAATAAAAAGCAGGAATTCATTCTGAATAATGGAGAGGTACTTCCAGGTCTGAATGAAGCTGTTAAATCGATGAAAATAACGGAAAAATCGCAATTTCTGTTCACTCCTAGTTATGCGTATGGACCCCTCGGTTGCCTTGGGAGGGTCCCTCAAAACGCAACTGTGTTGTTTGAAATCGAGTTGCATGAAATTATTGACAGTGGCTCGACTCTGTTGTATGAGAAATTAACAGAGGAGGAGAAAAGCGCATTCAAAGAAGTGTACACATACTGCTTATCTCTCTGCGAAAGGGCTAAAGATAAATTCAAGAAGAAGAACATAAAAGAAGCCCTCAGAGATTACAACACAGCAGTATCAAAACTCGAGTTTGTTCAGATGAAGGACTACAGTGAGCAAGAAGAACAACAAAAACTTCTTTTACGAGTGTTGAGCAACGTCCTTGTGTGTCAAACCATTTTGGAAAATCCAAAAAAAGGTTGTATAGCCGCTAATAAAATTTATCAAATTTGTCGAGGTACCACTATGAAAGTTTCAGTAAGAACTTTGTTCTCTCATGCGAAATGTTTGAGAATGCTGGGGCAGTTCGCTGAAGCAAAAAAAAAACTGATTCAAGCAAGAAATCTAGAACCCAAAAATCCAGAGATCACCAACGAATTTTTAACTCTCCAAGAGGAAGAAAAAAAAATACAAGAACGGACAGAAAACATGGAGTGAGAAATGCTTCAAATCTCCTGAAACTGAAAATTAAATTCTGACTTGTTAATAACAAAACCAACAGTGGGTTTCAGAATACTTCTATTGTTTTATTGCAAAATCTCACTTGAAAAAAGCTGTATTGATTCAATTGGAAATTTCAATGAATCTCCGTGCTTCAAATTAATTTTGCAATGGTTGATCAGACAATCGGAGTTTTTTGAAAACCAACTGAAATTTTCATATTTTATATTTTGTTACATGATATTAATTTTTTAATAAATTTCTAAGGTAATTTCAATTGTTTTCAATTGCCCAGGTATTGAATGAAGCTGTTACAGCAATAATAGTTTTCTAATTTCACAGAAGCTTTTGTACTTCTCACAACAATTGAAGGGACAAAAAATTTTTGGTGTTTTTCCACAGGCTGTATCTCAGTGAAAAATGGTCGTATGAGAAATAGAAAAATCAACTTTTGAAGCTTGAAGACTCTAGTTTCTGAATTTATTGGTTGAGAATTTTTCAGGGATGAAGCACGAAGAAAATTTTTTTTTTTATTTTTCAAATGTTTTTTTGCTCTACGCGCATGAAAATTTTTTTTTTTTACTAGAACGATGCAAGGGCCGCATAGCCTGTTTATTCAGCTCTAATTTGTTTTTCAATGCCCTCGGAAATAGCCTTTTGTCTTCGAGATATCCAATTTTGAATGCAAAAGGACCCTTTTTCACTCAACTGCCGATATCTCCACAACTACTGGAGGTCTAGCAAACCAAGAGCCGGTTTCTTTTTGTGCAGAAAATTTCCCACAAAACTCTTTCATGTTCGATAAAAAAAAAAAAATTTCCACCTATAACAGTAATGTGAAAAAAGGGCAAGAAAATTTAATTTTGCCATTTGTTGGTTAACAGACTGTATCTTCGTCAATATTGGGGAGAAAGCTGAGGTTATAAGGAAATTTTACAGCCTAATGTACCCCAAAGGCCCCCCTAAATCGTAAGCACAAACCTAGCACAATTTCCGACCAATCAAAATGAAACATACATAACCTCACAAGGCGAAGATAAAATTAATCGCATTCTTTCTAAAATTCATTGAATGAATGTGATCTGATTGCTTTCAAGTCGCATCTGAAAATTTTTAGAATGTGATTGAGGTTGATTGAAATAAGAACATTGATTATGAAAATCCTTTATTCAGTTGAAAAACTGTAAAAATCTCAAGAAAGAAAGTGATGTGAACCTACTATATCTGATTTCGAATCAACGTTTCGACAATTTCAGCTAAAATACAATTCATAAATATTCCACATTTTTTACAGAAAGTCAATAAACCTTAAATAAATTAAAGGAATAAGGAATTGAACCGATTCCTCTTATACTTAGGTATCTATTGCATGTACACTCACAGAAATGAAACAACATAAGGATAGGGCAGATTAGAAAATAGAGTCTACCAGGATAATGCAACTACTGAACAGTTATAACCCTACACCAGTTATAACATGCCCCACCAGAGACACATGAAGTTTAACGTTACAAACACATTACGGAACCGAATCCGATTAATTCAGTTAAAACAATCGTAAAAGACAGGTAGGTAGGCCATCTAACGTCTCGTCGAGTAAAATCATTTTGGAAGGTACTCTCGATTTGAAGCTTCGAAAACTTTTCGAATTTTGCAGGTGTTTAAAGAAAATCATTTTCTTCGGTTTGAAGGATTAAGTACAAAACTGGGGAAGATTTCATACGAAACAAAGTGTCGAAAGTCATGGAAATTATTGCATGAAATACTCGGGGTGGTCTGAGTCTTTCTCGAATCTCTTAGCCTCTTCCTGCATGCTCTCCTTGATTTTCAGGATGGCTGCGGATTCCCTGTGGTCGTTCTCGCCGGGGCCCCCGAATCCTCCCAAGTTGTAGTCTCCCATGCCTCCTCCCCCGTCTTCTCTAGGTGTGCCTGGTCCGTTTGCCGGTGAATTCTTCATGCCTTCCATACCGTCGCTGTTCATCACTGGGCCCATGGAATTGGGGCCCATGGGCCCCATAGGACCCGAGTCCGGGCCTCCACCCATGGGGAACTCACCAGGCATGTTGTTCCCCACCGCAGGTTTCATCATTGTGTACATGTTTTCCCCTCCTGAATTGGAGGAATCCTGTGGACTTGGCATTATAGGAGTGCCGGGGCCCGGGGGCCCGGCAGATCCTGGAGGGCCCCCGTAGTTACCTGGGGAGGACGTGGAGTAATTCATCGGGGTTGACGTGTTGGGTTGCCATTGTGGGGGCCCTCCAGGGCCTGTCATTGACATAGGAGGCATAGGGCCTCCCCCCATGTTGCTATTCGGAGGCGGGCCCCTCAAACCGGGCCCGTAGCCTCCAGGACCATAGGCCCTAGCGAGGGCCCCCTTGGAGGATTCATTCTGTTCATCGGGTTCATGCCAGGGGGGCCCTGCCTCGAAGGATCCATGTTGTTGGGCATCATCGGTTGACCTCCGGGCCCATTGAAATCGCTGCCCATCTGCATCCTAACACCGGGCCGCGGGCCCCCCGGGTACCTGGGCCCCATGAAAGGCTGCGAACCCATCAGTTGGGAGTGAGGTGTGGGGGGTTGAGAATGGGGAGACGGTTGACCAGCTGGATGCGTTGGAGGTGACGGTCGCATGCCAGCGTTTGGGAAGAAACCTGGGGGTAAGGGCCCCCAGGCATACCATCGTTGGGGGGCATCTGCCCCAAAGGACTTGGAGCCGGGCCTGCATTATGGGCCATCCCGTTTACCCCAAAACCAGAATTAACGAAGCCGTAGTCGTGGAAAGCCTTGGCTTCGGAAGAATGCTCGCAGGTGTCCCTCCTTTCAGGGGCCGCGCAGTAGAGGTCCCAGAATACGCACCACCAGGAGTGCAGGAATCCCGGGGGCTCCCCCAGGGTTATGTTCTTCTCCCATCTTATTTCGGAGAGGAACGTTTGGGCTGCTTTCTGTGCGCCGACATGGAGCAAGTACTCGTATACGTATAACGCCAATTTTTCTCTCGCTTGAGCATCTGACGGCACGGTTGATCCCTTTCCTTTGGCGTACATATCAAAAAATAGCATAGCCTTCCTGCAAAAAAAAAATTGATTTAGAAATCCTTTCAAGCATCTCGATATATAAAACTAAGTCGGCCATTTTGTTGGTCACACCATTCATAACTCAAGATTGGATGAACTGTTTGTTTTGAAAGATATTTTGTTGGATTCTTTATGGCATTAGATGACAATCATAGATAAAATGAGTTGCCTAAATGTCCGAATCAAGGCATTGACATTTTCTATCGAACACACAAAAATACAATGGGTGTTTCCAAATGACTTCATTTGGAGCAGATACAATTAAAGGATGTGGATTCAATCCAACATTCGAGGTAAGAATATAATATCAACATTAATGATTCCAAATCACTCATTTTGTCTTCCTTTCTGCTATTTAGATCCAAAACCAGATTCACCATCGATTTGGATCGTTACAACCACTCGAAGACACACATTATAATTTCCTCCAAATTTACTTCATATAGGCAATATGGATGATCAACGTCAATCAATTAATGCAGATGTGAGTGGAATAATTCTCGAAGATCTGCAGCAACTACTTCATGAACATCATGCATTAGTTCAATTGTTTAAAACTGCTTTGGAACGTATGCCAAGTGACGATTACAAGGTTGTGATTAGAGCAGATAAACGACCTGTTGGAGCACATGACGCCAATTCAACGCCCTTACAATAGATGAAGTGGCAATTGTGATTGTAGGTGAAAACTTGGAAACGCGTGATATTGTTCTTACGCGTCGCAATACTGGAGAATTGCAGCAAATATATGAAACACACTGTTCACACGATAATCTACAATACCCGCTAATGTTTTGGAGAGGTGATGATGGATATTTCTTCAATATCAAGGTGATAAATCCATTGAATGGTGAGTACCCTTATTAAAATTCAAAATGTCTACTAAATACAAATTTGAATTATTTGATTTTAGGCCGAGAAACCACAAAGAAAGTGAGCTCGATGAATTATTATTCATTTCTTTTAATGGTTCGTTAAAATGCTGATAACTATTTGCTGAGATTTCATGGATTGTTGCAGCAGTATTGTGTGGACATGAATAGTGAAAATAGCTGACCCGACAGACTTCGTACTGCCTCAATCGATAAATAAAAAAGCAACTTTCATATTATGATAAACTATTATGGTATAATGTTGGCCAAGAAGTGTTTAGAATCATTTCCTATCCCAGAAAACTAAAGAGCGTAGGGGATCTGGTGGTGAGACCAATTGTGGCAATTGGCAATTAGATAAGGTAGCTGACCCGGCAAACTTTGTTTCGCCCTAGAGATGAATATTAGGTGGAATACAAAAAAGTACAAAATATACAAAAAATTTAATTGCATTGAAATAAGTATGTGCATTGTTATTCATACATCAAAAGAATTCTCTTTATTTAAGAAGTAAAGAGGGAACTTTTTTTAATATTTTATCGATTGAGGCAGTACGAAGTCTGCCAGGTCAGCTAGTTTTTACTTCAATTAAAACACTATTTATGACATGATCCCCAAAACAGTTACAAGAACCATGATAAAACTCTTTGGACTCCTACATGTTTTCTCACTCTCTAGAAATTCAGTGTGCATTTCTTAGTTTCTTGTTTTTTCATTGTAATTTTGTGAGAACTTCGCAGATGTGTTATCATACCTTCCTATATCGATCTTATCCCTGCGTATATTTTCTTGCCTCTATCCAGTCTTCTATGATTGAGTTGACTATCTCGGCTCTACTGACACTTATTCTTGATGATATCGTGATTAAAAGATTAAAAATTGTCCCAAACTTGTGGATATTTCATATAAAATTCCTACAGCAATGTTGATATGAATTGATACCATCACACATTATCAGTAATTGGTTGGAAATATCAAATTTTCATGATAATTAGCGTTGAAGTGCGACGACACAAAAACCATTACATCAATTTCGAACACAAAATGCTGAAATCGGTTGAAATAGATTGAATATAGCTTCAGAAACAAGGTTTAGTCACAGCTTAATCTCAAGGAAGTATTTTATGTATCACTTGATAAAGCATGACTGTTCGAACGAAGTCGAATTTCCTCGTGAATACCTCCGGACTTTACCTAAACTCTTAAATTTTAGTCGAATTCGAAAATTTACTCACCTACATCCCTAAAAACACATACTCAATCAATATACAGCGGCCAATAGTAGTTCGCACACTTTGTCACCTTTCTTCTGCTATCTTACTCCATAAGATAGTGACTATTACTCGAACTTATATCGAACTAGTCGAAAATTCACTGTTTGGCGATTATTTCATGTGAAATTCTATTCAAGAAGAAAAATTCATTACTTCGTCCTCCATTATAAATAAAACATAAACATAACCTTTAACATTGACATTTGACATTAATAGCCTCTGAGATGGGGTATATTCCGAAATTCGATACAATTATTCCCGAAGAATCAGAGCTTTTTCTCAATTCAATTGTTTAGATCAATATAAAAATTTGATATTTTCTCATGAAATTTTTTTTATATGAAATATATATGAAATTTTCATTACATATTAAATGTGAAACTCTTTTTTGTCACAGAGCACAATATTCTTCTTATCATTTGTGATCTGTCAGTGGTGACAGATGGGAGATGTTGAATTGAAATCAATTTTCGATGAAAACAGGGATAATCATCACAAATATTTGAAATTCGCACGCAAATTTTTTGCATTTTCTGAAAATTCTCCGACAGAACACTGAAACTCGTGTCCGCTTGAACGGTCATGGGATTCAACGATTACGTGTACTCAGTTCTGGATCATCCTGTTAGTAAATACGTCCTTTACGAAAATCCTGTATCGCAAACCGTAAAATATATCATGACGGTGAGTCGTAGGTACCTCCCCGCATTTTTATGTATATCTACAAATCGTTCATTGCAGGAAAAAAGTTTTGTTCCTTCCTCAAAACAAATTACAGTAATAACTGAGAAAACGCCTTTGTGGAAACTTGCGAGAGAGAATGGCTCTTTCTTGAGACTAGCTGGAGTTATGGGAGCTTCTGCGGTTGCTTTAGGAGCTTATGGGGCCCACCGGAAATACCCAGAAGGGAAGGAAGATCTATTAAAGCCAGTATTCGAGACAGCTAATAGAATGCATTTTTTCCATTCTTTGGCTCTAATAGGAGTCCCCATGTGTAGAAATCCCGCTGTGGTCAGTAAACACCAAAAAGGTATAAATGTAAATCTGTAGGATACATTTTTTTCAGGCTGGATCATTGTTTTTGATGGGGACAATTTTATTTTCTGGTCCGTGCTATTACTATGCTTTCACTGGAGAGAATAAACTGGGGAAACTGGCACCAGTTGGAGGAACTCTACTGATCGTAGCATGGCTTTCCCTCGCAATTTAAGTCTAAGTGAAAAAAAGACAATCCAATTTTTTTTACTTATCCTCATACACTTAATGATCAGTGAAATTGGCATGCAGGATGACTTTTTTGTTGATGTTGTGTTACCTAAGGGTATTTGTTATTTATTTGATGCACACAGTATATTTGGTTGATGTTAGAAGTGTATGATCGAATGTTATTGAATGTAAGCAAAAGGAGGAATAAAATCAGTGTAATTGAAAAAAGTTGAGAATTTTACATCTTTGCAGTTTTTTCCTCTCACTACTATCTTTTTTATACTTATGAAAAAACCACTTTACATTTGTATGTCAAGGAGAATAATTGTGTTTGTAGCATTTTTCGGCCTAAATATGCACTTTTGTTGAGACTAGAAAAATATATCGAGTTTAGTTGATCAAATATGTTTTTTATCAATTCAAAGGAAAAATTCTGGAAATTATTTCTTTGGAATAACATCATTAAGGTGGTATCTTTCATGCTGGCATTGGAATTCTTGATCCATATCTGCAAAAAAATTGAAGTCTGAATAGAAAACCAAAAATTTCATTATTTAGTAGTCTTTTCGCCATTTTCAGTTATAGGACAAATATACAGGGTGAGTCTTGGACGAATCTTGTACGAACACTAAATTCCACTCACATATGTTAAATTGTCTTCATTAATAGAGATCCATCTCTTAAAAGTGAGTTGAATGCTGGATTTTTCGTGAAATCAAAGTATTTTTCGTAAAAATCATGATGTAGGAGGTCACAAAAGAGTTGTCAAAGTGAATACTCAATCTTATCATATTAGAACCCAATTTTTTTTATAGCCACAATGGAATCTACAATTCAGGAGTGGAAATAACACCAAATCCTCAAATGGCATATTCTTTTTATAAGAAAAAGCCTTTTATTTCACATATTACAATCATATTTATACAAATGAAACTGAGACCTGAGACATTGTTTCATTCTGAAAACACTTTTGAAAAATCTAACAAAAATTAAAAGTACAATGAGAACTAATTTATTGAAAAGTATCAGCTTCATGGCTCTTAATTCAAAAGAAAATACAATCTCTATTCAGAGGTACTCTTTTTATCACAGAATATTCCTTTTTCAGTATAGTCTTCTTCCAAAATATGGGCTCTAAGATACATCCTTAAGTTCGCCACTTAAACAAACCATGCTCGTAGTGGTACGGCTCTGGCCACTGTGCAGACAATGTGACTCTTCAAGTGATGGTACTTGGTTAACCTTTCATGGCATTCGGAGGGTTTTTCTCCAGTATGTGTGCTTTCATGGTTCTGTAGAACGTGTTTTTGCATTTTATTTATTCCAATATCTCTCTTCTCCAAATTTCCCGACTAAGGGTTAAATTA
Source organism: Hippodamia convergens (assembly GCA_038502775.1). Classification (NCBI taxonomy): domain Eukaryota; kingdom Metazoa; phylum Arthropoda; class Insecta; order Coleoptera; family Coccinellidae; genus Hippodamia; species Hippodamia convergens. Next base: position 31,362,145 of record CM076610.1, read on the forward strand.
TCAAGTTGGTTAGAGTGCGCACATATCTTATGCTGGACAACTCGTACCACGGTATGGTCTAATGGGGTTATTTTTGATAAATAGTGCTGCTAATTTCAGTTCTTTCAAATTTTCTTGTTATGCAATACCAATGATTACGGTGATAGAGGTATGTATTCTCTATTGTGTACATTATCTTTAGTTCCTTCGCCTAAAATCTGGATATATTATCTACCAAGAAACCATCCCCACCACGATCCAGAAACAATATCCTGATGAAGGTACCAATCTTCTCTGGATTGAGTTAGACCTGGAAAATAATAGAGTTTCATTAATTCAAAGCATACCACTTCCAGATCTCCATATATAGGATTCTGGACAACAAACCACCCCTAATATTCTTCACCCACTAATTCCCGAAAAGTATTGAAAATTTGAACGAATATAAGCAACTATCCTCAAATGATATTTTCGCAATTGAATGTCCAAAAATTGTTGAAGAAAAAAAAATGTCTGCCTTTATAGGACTTTACTAAGGACTGAAGAGATTAAATCGGATTTTGTCACTGAGAGAAGAGATAGACCGGTTTCGGACTTATTTGGGCTCATCAGTATCCTACATCTGTCATGGACAAAATCTTCTACCTTGAAGCTTGCCAGTAATTTCGTTTTGAGCGACTTGAATAATTTTTACTGATTTGAAAAATGTTGGTTTGATTCCGAATGAAAAAAGAGTATAAATTATATTACTAGATATACACAAAATGTCCATATTGGAATCCCGTAGGTGTTTATTAAATTATACTGCTCCTCAAGAGTAAGGGATTGTTATGAAAAGTATGTAATTTTCGAGAAAATCGCTGTAAAATCATTTAAAACTCAATAATAACTTGAATCGATCCAATAAAAGTCAGTTTGAGAAATTTTGTCAATCATGTCGCCTTTTTTCTGAATTTTGGTTCTTTGCATATGCTTCATGAATGTTCTTATTTTGAAAGTTTTCTGAAAATTAACAAACGCTGAGGCAAATAGGGCTATCGGGTTGTTGTAGCGGCAAGGCTCCAAGTCTGCCATTGTATTGATAGTCTCAAAATGCTTGAATTCTCTGGCAATAAAATTTCGTTATTTTATTCGATTTTTCTCAACCCCGTAAACACTGCAGACCTACAGGCTGAAATTAATTTTATTTTCTGAAACTTGAAATCATATTAATACAAATTTTCATCACAAAATCTCATTCAAACTAGTTTTTTTTTTAAATTCAAGTCAATATCCCTAACTCATGGGAGCAGTTCATTTCAAACATAGAGATTGAGGTTCCAGATTGTCAAGGACTTACCTGTAAACAAATGCTCCTCATCATGCTGAAATAAGGAGTATAACTTAGTGCTAGGTAACAATCTTCTAACTCATTTTCGAATCTTTGATCTGCCAAGAGGTTGATCATTCTCTTCAGGGCCTTGTGGAGCAAAGTCCTGTCTTACAGACTTCTGATCAGTTTGGTAGATTTGGTAGCAGTCAGGAACTTTGACTTGTATATTGCAGAACATTTCTTGGTTGTGTAGCAGTTGGAGATTTCTACAAAAATTCTCCTATCTTGAATAATAACGAGGTAAAGTTGTGGATTATTTTTATATAGCTCGAATGGCTACGGTTTATGATGAACATTTTTGAAGCTTTTTGAAGGTCTGCAAGAGGATGAGTATCTTATATCAGAGTCTTTCGCATTGTTGAAGATCTCAGGCTGTAGGGAAGCCTTCGCCTGTTGTTGAAACAAGGAAATACTCTTCGTCGAATAGGCAAAACATCTCATGCTATCCACTCCCGGACAAAAAGCTCATGTTGCCATATCCAGCGCAAGATACCTGGATCTAAGCTTGTATCGAAGATGAGTTGGATTCAGCCTAGAAGTTGTGTGGTTAAAACCGCCATCTTCTGGTCAACGCAGGGTTCAGGCGAGTCCAAAACTGTTGAGACCCTCGTTCAATGCTAATTTAAAGAAAAGTTCCAATCTATCCCTGCTGATTCCCTTCGGTATATGCAACCTGTGGAAACAGGTTTGGACGTACGGATTCCTGTTCCTGTCTAAACCGGCCACTACCATTTGAGGATCTAGTCCTGCGAAACCTGAAAAAAAAAGTGTGAGGTTATATGTCGTGAAATGTGGTTTTATCACAGCCTCCTAAAGTACAAGCCCGGAACAAGGAAATTCGGCAACGTCGCGCGTAGGCCTACCAGAGACCCACGAAACTCGTGATGCGTGGTGAAGAATAGATTTTCAGTAGGGCGAGTTTTGTTAATAGTGTAGGTACGTGTGTTTGAATTTTGTTGATAAATCGTAGTGTTTCAGTGAATAAATGGCTGGAAATGAGTGAACTTTGAGGGAACTGAAAACCTGATTTTTAGTGAAGTGCAATGAAGGTTCGTCTGATTTTCTTTACTAACTTGAGATCATGTACTGGATAGGTTGGAGGTTAGGTTAGAATTTCAATTGCGAAGAAAATAGTTCCGATAATCATAGGAAATTAATTTCAAAAGTTTGTCCATTTTAGATTTATATTATTTGCAAGATAGCGACATGGATAACTCCGCCAAAATTTATGTTTCAGAATATGCTGGAACCAAAAATTCCTCAAGAAATGTTCAACAACCTCATGTGCAGTATGCGAAGAAGATGACAAGCTGTTATTGATGACCAAGGAGGTCATACATTGTATTGATAGTCTCACAATGCTTGAATTCTCTGTGAATAAAATTCAAACAATTGTTTTTTGCAATTCAAGTAAATATCCCTAATTTATGTGGAGCAGTTTATAAAACTAGAATTCAACCATATGTTTTTGAAACATAGATGAATTCAAAATAGTAATCATCGAAATGAATACCATTTTCAATTCACAGGCTCAGAGATCTTTTATCATGAGGTTGGAGAGATATACCGGTTTCGGCCTTGTTAGGCTCATCAGTATCCCGTACATCTCAGGACAAAATCTTCAAAAAAAACTTCGCAATTTGAAGCAATTGGTTGTGAAGTAATGAGTAAAATATTACAAAGTACTAAGGTGGTGACATCCAATTGCGTCAAAATGAAGTTTCACATCTCCAATCAAATGCAAAAAAAGAAATCTGTACTTCCTCTTTCACTGAATGAGATTTTAGCAGTGGCTCTATTCAGGGCCCGCTTGCTACTTTCTCAAAGTGATGGAAAACGCCTAATTCTTTTTGTGACTGTGAAGCCAGATGTTTTTTTAAGAAAAAGAAAATTCTTTGCCTTTACGGAGGCCACATCGAGAACATTTTTGAAACATAGATGAATTCAAAATAGTAATCATCGAAATGAATACCATTTTCAATTCCCAGGCTCAGAGATCTTTTATCTTGAGGTTGGAGAAATGATATTAGATTTTGTCACTGAGATGAGAGATATTCCGGTTTCGGCCTTGTTGGGCCTCATCAGTATCCCGCACATCTCAGGACAAAATCTTCATAAAAAACTTCAGCATTTGAAGCAATTGGTTGTGAAGTAGTGAGTAAAATATTACAAAGTACTAAGGTGGTGACATCCAATTGCGTCAAAATGAAGTTTCACATCTCCAATCAAATGCAAAAAAAAAATCTGTACTTCCTCTTTCACTGAATGAGATTTTAGCAGTGGCTCTATTCAGGGCCCGCTTGCTACTTTCTCAAAGTGATGGAAAACGCCTTATTCTTTTTGTGACTGTGAAGCCAGATGTTTTTTTAAGAAAAAGAAAATTCTTTGCCTTTACGGAGGCCACATCGAGAACATTTTTGAAACATAGATGAATTCAAAATAGTAATCATCGAAATGAATACCATTTTCAATTCCCAGGCTCAGAGATCTTTTATCTTGAGGTTGGAGAAATGATATTAGATTTTGTCACTGAGATGAGAGATATTCCGGTTTCGGCCTTGTTGGGCCTCATCAGTATCCCGCACATCTCAGGACAAAATCTTCTTAAAAAACTTCAGCATTTGAAGCAATTGGTTGTGAAGTAATGAGTAAAATATTACAAAATACTAAGGTGGTGACATCCAATTGCGTCAAAATGAAGTTTCACATCTCCAATCAAATGCAAAAAAAGAAATCTGTACTTCCTCTTTCACTGAATGAGATGTTAGCAGTGGCTCTATTCAATGCCCGCTTGCTACTTTCTCAAAGTGATGGAAAACGCCCAATTCTTTTTGTGACTGTGAAGCCAGATGTTTTTTTTAAGAAAAAGAAAATTCTTTGCCTTTACGGAGGCCACATCGAGAACATTTTTGAAACATAGATGAATTCAAAATAGTAATCATCGAAATGAATACCATTTTCAATTCCCAGGCTCAGAGATCTTTTATCATGAGGTTGGAGAAATGATATTAGATTTTGTCACTGAGATGAGAGATATACCGGTTTCGGCCTTGTTGGGTCTCATCAGTATCCCGCACATCTCAGGACATTATCATGAGGTTGGAGAATAAAAGATGAAAGATCTCTGAGCCTGGGAATTGAAAATGGTATTCATTTCGATGATTACTATTTTGAATTCATCTATGTTTCAAAAATGTTCTCGATGTGGCCTCCGTAAAGGCAAAGAATTTTCTTTTTCTTAAAATAACTCATGTGTAGTATGCAAAGAAGTTGTTATTGGTGCCCGTGGAGGACATATATTGTATTGATAGTGTTAAACTGCTTGAATTCTCTTTGAAGAAAATAAAAAAAAATTTTTCGCGATTCAAGTAAATATCCCTAACTCATGTGGAGCAGTTTATAAAATTAGAATTCAACCATATGTTGTTACAATAGCTTGATGAAACATGACTTACCATTCGGAGGCAAACGTGGGCAAGCTGTAGTGAATTCCAAAAATTTCTTTCTCTCCTCCCTGCTCAATCCACTCAGGATTTCCAGGGTATAAATGATTTCTGGGCCACTTCGGGACAACTTATACACGGCTATGTTCCGTTTTAGATGACTTATCGTCCAGTACTCGTCATCGTCGTTGCCGCAAATCAAACCCTGCAACTCCATCGGGTCGAACATTTGGAGATGCTTCAACGGTATGATCTTGTTGAAACCCTCCCTAATGGCGTTAATGGATGATTGAGCTCCAATTCGCAAAATGAACTCCGTCATCTTTTCCATATAGAGTTCGGAGTTTACCGAGGTAACCTGGATATCTGCTCCGTTACGAATCAATTCTGAAAACGAAGAAGCGATAATAATAGTATATTCTAAAACAAGTTGCAGAATGAGCTCCTATTCCAACACGAATGCGAAGTTCGAAAACGAGCGACGAAGGAGCGAGTTTTCGATAGCATGAGTGTTGGAATTGCCTTCTGCAACGAGTATTAGACGGTATTTTCTCTATTTCAGTCAATTTTTGTGAAAACCTCTCGAAATTCAAATGAAAATTCAGATTAGTGACTTTTGTCTTGTATCTTGGCAGTTGGTGTGACATACGAAATTTGACAGATCACGGAATTTGAATTGATTTGATTCGAAACTTGATTCGATCGGAGGTCAGTACTGACAATCATGAAACGAAAAATATAACTGAAAACAATGATGTAATGAATTTCATTACAGCACTACTTTTAGTACTGTAATGAACTCATTACGATACTGAAATAGAGAAATAATAATATCATTTCTCTATTTCAGTATCGTAATAAGTTCATTACAGTACTGAAAGTAGTGCTGTAATGAAACTCATAACAGCATTGTTTTCGGTTTTATTTTTCGTTTTGTGGTTGTCAGTACTGACCTCCGATCCACTCAATTTTCGAATCAAATCAATTCAAATTCCGCAATCTGTCAAATTTCGTTAGTGACACCAACTGCCAAGATACGATACGAAAATCACTAATATGAATTCTTATTTGAATTTCGAGAGTTTTCCACAAAACTTTACTGAAACAGAGAAAATATCCTCTAATACTCGTTGCAGAAGGCAATTCCAACACTCATGCTTTCGAACTTCGCATTCGTGTTGGAATAGGAGCTCATTCTGCAACTTGTTTTAGAATATACTATTCTCTATTTCAGTATCGTAATGAGTTCATTACAGTACTAAAAGTAGTGCTGTAATGAAACTCATAACAGCATTGTTTTCGGTTTTATTTTTTGTTTTATGGTTGCCACTACTGGCCTCCGATCAAATCAAGTTTCGAATCAAATCAATTCAAATTCCGTGATCTGTCAAATTTCGTATGTCACACCAACTGCCAAGATACAAAACAAAAGTCACTAATCTGAATTTTCATTTGAATTTCGAGAGTATTTCAAAAAAATTTACTGAAATAGAGAAAATATCGTCTAATACTCGTTGCAGAAGGCAATTCCAACACTCATGCTTTCGAAAACTCGCTCCTTCGTCGCTCGTTTTCGAACTTCGCATTCGTGTTGGAATAGGAGCTCATTCTGCAACTTGTTTCAGAGTATACTATTCTCCAACCTCATGATAAAAGATCTCTCAGCCTGGGATTTGAAAATGATATTCATTTCGATGATTGATTACTATGTTTTTTGAATTGATCCGTTTTCGAAAATGATAATAAATAGTTTAAGGCTTTCACGACCGGATATTCTGACATTGAAAGAGTCAGCTGGTTTCAGGCTTTCACGACCGGATATACTGACATTGAGAGAGTCTTCTGGGCTTATTGGTCAATCGCTACCACTTCGTATTGGCTTGATTTTGGTCTTTTCCAACACCGGCAACCATGCGCTATGTACCAAAACAGTTTCTTTCCTTCTGTTCATGTTGTTCTTATGTTGACATATCTAAATGGCTTCTATATTCATCCTAGGATAGAAACTTTTGATGTTCGAAATAGCCTCTGTCTTTGAGAAAACAATATTGTGTCCATCTGTTAGAGCATGTTCCGCTAGTGCGGATTTCTCTGTCTGATTGAGTCGACAGCATCGTTCATGCTTCTTAATTCTCGTATTGATACTTCGTTTCGTTGTAAGAATGTAGACTTTGCCGCAGTCACAAGGTATCCTGTAAATACCGAGTTGGGAGAGTGGGTCGACTTTGTCTTTGGTAGTTCTGATCATTTGGCCAAGTTTTCGAGTTGGCTTATATACAGTCTCTATATTGTGCCTCTTCATTATTCTACCAATTCTATCAGTGACCTTGGGGATATATGGTAAGATAGCTCTTCCATTGGGGGTGAGTTGTGACGAGTTATCATCACCTGTGGAAAGTTTTGTTTTGCAGCTTTTCTACAAACTAAGTAGAGTCATTGACGAAAGTGTCCAAAATTCAGAGGGCAATAAGGCCAAAACTTTCCACACGTTATGATAACTCGTCACAACTCACCCCCAATGGAAGAGCTATCTTACCATATATCCCCAAGTTCACCGATAGAATTGGTAGAATACTGAAGAGGCACAAAAAAGAGACCGTCTATAAGCCAACTCAAAAGCTTGGCCAAATAATAATAATAATAATAATAATAAGTAAAATGAAGCAAAGTATCAATACGAGAATTGAGGAGCATGAACGGTGCTGTCGACTCAATCAGACAGAAAAATCCGCACTAGCGGAACATGCTCTAACAGATGGACACAATATTGTTTTCTCATAGGCAGAGAGGCTATTTCGAACATCGAAAGTTTCAATCCTAGGATGAACATGGAAGCCATTGAGATATATAAACATAAGAACAACATGAACAGAAGGGAAGAAACTCCTTTGGTACATAACGCATGGTTGCCGGTGTTGGAAAAGACCAAAATCAAGCCAATACGAAGTGGGAGCGATGGACCAATCAACATCGCGCGCGTAAACCCACTACCTTCTCCCGCCACGGATCAGGGTATGAATTGGGTCAACGGATCGAATCCAGCATCACTTTCGGAAATTCAGCGTTCGAGCTCCAATCTTAGACCAAGAATCCTCTGAAGATGCCTACCGAAGTTGTGGTCGAAACGTTAGGTGAAATAATTCCTGATAGACCAGACCCAATGAGCGCCGAAGACTCAGAAGAAGTGATGTGTAACATCTGAGTGAATTTAGGAAGATTATTATTTTTAAAAGACTGCGAATGTTTGGTCTGTTCAAGGATCGTCGACTAGAGGCGATTTGATAGTTTTTGTCAGAGCAATAATTGACTATTTTCGTGTTGATCTGCGAAAATTGTTCGAGTTCAACAAGAAATCTTCCGAGGACATGCTTCCAAGTAGAAATTTATTGAGAGTCTTTAATAAATGGAATGTTTGCCAGGATCTGCGGTTGAATCTACTAGTGTCAATAATATGTTGATGTATGTTTTCTTTTTCTTATTTGTTCTTTTAGGTGAAATAATGATTTTTCTCGGCTTTGAACTCAGTTTTGAATACTGAAATTTCATGCAAAATGTCTACTCGTCAATCGTGAGTTGAAAATAATACTTACCGATTTCGTGTCTTGGTAGCACGAAGTGTAAGAAGAATGATTCGATCGAAATATTTTTGGTGGGGAACCGTTTCACAAGCGCTTTCTTCAACGGTCTGTATATCAAAGGATTCTTCGATATCTCCCATTTAATCTGGTCGTTCCTGATCTTTTCGAGAATTTTGTACACCGAGGGATTGACATATCTCAAATCTTCAACCGTCAACAGAGACCCTTCGTTCAGCAACCACTTGAAGATGGGAAGTGCTAGGGGTATGTCGAGAAGGAGTCCTTCCAACAGAGCCTTCCCCATTATTTCGCCGATTATTCTGAATTTGTCTTCTGCCGAGGCTGTCGAGAAGTCGTTTCCACTCTCCTGGTTCACTTCAAGGTTGAAATCCGGATACAAACCAGCTTGTGAGTGGATGTATCCAGAGGGCGTAACTTCTTGGTCCGATGCGGCCCAGAGTTGAAGATCGGCCTTCTGCAGTTCCCGGCTGACGAGAGTGTACAACTCCCGTTTGACGCCTATTCCGGATCCGGCCTCTTGCTCAAAAATCACGTTCCACTCTGATAGTGGCCTTGTCTTTCGTAGAACCTAAAAAAATGGTTTCAGTGAATCACAGCATTCAGTTAATGAGCTCTGGTTATATCACATTCATTCTTTGTGTGTAGAGTTGGGTAGTACACGTTTTGAAATTGTAAGAGGAGCCTCACTTTGTACTTAAGCGGTACAATGTACCACTTCAAATGAGGCGAGGCATTCCGGGCGTTCATGACGCGATAGGCAGTCGAGACAAAATTTGTTCTACTTCATACCACTACTTGCAACAAGCTGCTAAAATTGCAGCGATTAGCTTGTGTTGTTGGGCCACCGGAGCTATGTGCACAACTCCGACAGCAGCGCTCGAGGTCATACTCGATTTGCCTCCCTTACACTTGTATGTAAGGAAATGTAGCCTGCTGGAAGCCATCAAAATATCCCTAAAGGGGAACCTCCTACCCGGAAACTGGGTTGGACATATGAGGATACTGAACCAACTGGACTCAAGCCTCTTGGCAAAACCCTCAGATGTGATGCCAATCACAAACGATTTCGAAATGCCATTCGAAACGATCATTGGTGATCGTCATAGTGCAATGAACTTTGTAAATCGTATAGACAAGAAGTCATCCAAATGGTATACTGATGGATCGAAAACAGAAAGGGGTACAGGCATTGGGATATGTTGACCCAAATCAAGGATATCCAAGTCCCTCGGAAGTAAACCTTCGGTTTCACAGGCTGAGACACTAGCAGTCTATACCTGAGCTCAAGAGTGCCTTCAAAGGAATCTTAAAGGAGCGCATATATATATTACCACGGACAGTCAGGCCACTTTGAGATCACTGGAATCATACAGCCAGAAATCTTCTTATAGTTACGAATTTTGACCAAGGCGTAAAGTTTGTGAAATAAGGACTAGTGAAGTTGAAGATTGTAGAGTAGCAGCTTGATAACATTTTGACAATGTTTGAGAAGAATTATTCTTCAAGATCTGCAGCAACTACTTCATGAACATCATGCATTGGTTCGATTGTTCAAAACTGCTTTGGAACGTATGCCAAGTGACGATCACAAGGTTGTGATAAGAGCAGATGATGATTTTAGGCCGAGACACCACCAAGAAAGTGAGCTCGATGAATTATTATTCATTTCGTTTAATGGTTCTTTAAAATGCTGATAACTATTTGCTTAGATTTCGTCGATTCTTGCAGCAGTAATGTGTGGACATGTATTGTGAAACTAGCTGACCCTGCAGACTTCGTACTGCCTCAATCGATGAATGAAAAAGCAACTTCAATATTATAATAAACTATTATGGTATAATATTGGCAAGAAGTGTTTAGAATCATTCCCTATACCAGAAACTAAAGAGCGTAAGGGATCTGGTGGTGGGATCAATTATGGCAATTGGCAATTAGATAAGGTAGCTGACTCGGCAAACTTTGTTTCGCCTTAGAGATGAATGAAGTTGTACTAACCGTTGGTGTTTTTTAAGAAGGAAATAAATTAGGTGGAATACAAGAAAGTTCAAAATATACAAAAATTTGATTGCATTGAAACAGGTATGTACATTGTTATCCATACATCAAAAAAATTCTCTTTATTTAAGAGGTAAAGAGGGAACTTTTTTTTTAATATTTAATCGATTGAGGCAGTACGAAGTCTGCCGGGTCAGCTAGTAAATATTAATGCCCACTTGCACCGTTTTCTGGTTGAGGCACCCTTAACTAAGGCGCCCTTAAATTTTGAGTCATGCTTTTCCTCGTCGTAACGGATCAGATCTTGCACCGCATATCTAATAGACTTTGTTAAGCACCCGCTAAGCAATGCCAAATCTGGCAACAGTGAATAAATCAGTGAATTTGTTTGTTTTGACATAGAAATGCGACTTGACCATATGGTTTTGTGTCAGCACTGAGCACAGCGAAGTAAGAAGAACACTCGAATTCATAGACGAACAAGATAATTTGTCTACGCATTTTCATTTTCAGTATTCTGATTCACAGAGCGACATATACTTTGGGCCGCTGACGAACTGGCATAGTACCTACAACAATTTTTTTTTTATTTGAAGGAAATGATTTGATTTGATTTCAACAATTCTTTATTCGTAACTTGCATGACATAATTCTGCACCTGTGGAATATCATCGAAGTAATACTTTTCACATTCACAAGAGTAAATAGTACCAGCAAAATTAATAATTGCATGGGTACAATCAATTGCTCCAATAACACGGGGAAAGCCAGCAATTTGGTAAAATTGGGTTGGGGAGGAACGTAATTCTGCTTCTGTCTGAAGCATTTTTATGAATACTGAAACTCGAACAACTATTCTTGATACTGTAGATTGGTGGATTTTCATCAAATCGGCTGCAGCCATAATAAATGTCCTGCTGATGCGTAGAGTCGGAGGCAAGTAAGGAGTTGACTCATCGGTAAAACACTCTGATTCCTACAATCATCAAGGTTAAAACTCCCTTCTTTGAGGTTCGACATCATCATACATAAGATATAATAAGATATGTACTTACATATCACTTGGCAATTCTGAATCATCCTCAATTAATCTCAGCAGTTGCAGAGTAGTTTTTCTTGGTCAAACGAAATCGCCGAAAAAATGCGAATTCGTCCATATCATGGTAGTGATCGGCCCTATTAAATTCTAGACTTCTAGGAAAGCCATCGTCAATGATATCTTATATGTCGAAATCATCCTCATATAGATCATCAATTTAATTTAATAAAAATCTATCCATAATAATTATCAAATTCACGCAATCAAAAACAACACGTCAAAACTGAAGTTCGTTTTTGACGTTTGAATATTTGAGATGGGCTAAAGTCTTGTTTAAGCCATGAATATTCGCGGCTCAAAATAGTCATAACTTATGTGGCACTTAAACTGCGGTGCAAGAGAATCGGCGTCTCAAACCTGACTTAAAATTTGAGTTGGACGTAAGTCAGACATATATTTGACGGTGAAAGTGGGCATAATATGATTTCATGAGTCTTACCTTGGAGAATTGGTTCACTATGTCGTATCTCCCAAATGTGGCCAATGGGTACCTGTTATCTGGGAAGAAAGCTTGTCTATAAGTTCCATTTCGGTTCAGGACGGCAAAAAAGGCTCGGTGCCTGTCCAGGCAGAGAGTCTGGAAGGCCAACCGTCTAGTTTTGAGAGTGAAAAAAAACGAATACGCTTTGATGATGTTGCAGTGCTCGGAGATGTTCCCAATCAGAGCGCTGAATGGGTCCCAGAAATACAATGAGATGGATGCCTCGATTTCGCTGCTCATGAATTCTGAGGGATCTATCAGAGTCTCACGACCAGGCTCGCGGTAAAACGAACCTGCGTATCTGTTCAGACCATAGAGCATGCTGAGGATATGGGCGACTATGTTCAATAGAGGGTTGTGAAGCTTCATTTTCATGACCGCGTATTCTTTGAGCGGATTTCTCTTAAGGTCGACACCTGGAATGAAAAAATCGTGAGTTCTGCAGCCTCATAAATGCTCATTTAGAAAGAGGACAGTTGAAAGGTTATGTATTAATTGATTTTTTTCAAGTTTAGCATGTTATGTTGAAAAATTATCAGTTTCGTAACATTCAACAGATTCAGAAAGGGGAAATTGATGGAGTGTTTTTTTCATTTCTGTCAAATTTTGTGACATTTCTGTCATAAATATTTATAAACCTCCGAACATTATTTGGCCAAGAAATCTTAATGTTGATGTTTTTCAAAGTAGCAAATGCATTTTCAAAATGCATTCGATTCATTCTGAATAATCGGTTTCTTTTCTGCTTTTGTCTTTTTTCATTTCAGATTAAGAATTACGAGTCGTTTTGGGAAGAATCTGTGTATCCGAGCCCATCGACGGATAACATGAAGATGATCACACTGATGTCTTTCAAGATATTCCTGATATTTGATATTTTATGTTATTTTGTTTACGGGGAGGCAGGTTTTTTCGGCTAAGGTTTTTTCCCCTGGCTGTATAGTATCGTATGATACTAGTGTTGATAGTATCGTATGATTCTATAGTATCATACAAAGAATGTTATGATACCCCGTTTTTTTTTACCTTAGCTTAGGTACTTTTTGTTTCAACATTTGATGTATTATTTTAGCTCTCTTTTTCATAAGAATATATATATGTTTATGTTTATAAGACTGATTCAAAAAAATCGACTTTTTTTGTTTTCACGAACCCCCCCCCTAATTATCTTCAGGGTATTGACAAAAGACCCCTGTGAAAATATCAGCTCCAAATAATAACATTTAGAGGTCGCTCATCAATTATTTCTATTTTGCCTACTAATAGCAGGGAAAAAATTTCTTTTTTCAATGAAAAATTCCTAGAACAAAAACCAATTGACGGCTTTCTTTGTGTGATACATTTTCGTGTAGGCAATTAAATACACTACAAATATGTCCCTTACGATATTTCGATACAACGGCCCCTTCAAAAGTTATTCGATTCGATGCTAATATTGAGGTATTTTCTGAAGAAAAAAATATTCAAATAAATCGCCTTCTAATCATCTTCAGGGCATCGACAAAAGGCGTCTGTGAGAATATTAGCTTTGAATATTAATATTTAGAGGTCGCTCATCGATGGTTTCTATTTTCGCTGCTGATGGCTGGAAAAAAATTCCTTTTTCAATAAAAAATTTTTTGTTCACGAACCAATAGACGGATTCCACATTTTGGTGTAGAGAACTAGATACTCCACGAAAATGTTTCATACGATATCTCGATAAAACCACTCGTTCAAAAGTTATTTGAACTCTTTTTTCCAAAATACCTCAATATAAGGTATTAATATAGAGGTATTTTTGAAGAAAAAGTTCGAATAACTTTTGAACGAGCGGTTTTATCGCAATATCGTATGAGACATTTTCGTAGAGCATCTAGTTCCCTACACGAAAATGTATTACACAGTGGAATCCGTCAATTGTTGCGTGAAGAGAAAATTGTTTATTGAAAAAAGAAAATTTTTTCTGCTACTAACAGTGGAAATAGAAATCATCGCTGAGCGACCTCTAAATATTAATATTCAAAGCTAATATCTTCACAGACGCCTTTTTTCGATACCCTGAAGATAATTAGAAATAGAGTTTCGTGAAAACAAACAGAATTGATTTTTTTGGATGATTTTTTTCTTCAAAAATACCTCAATATTAGCATCGAAACGAATAACTTTTGAATCGGCCGTTTTATTGAAATATCGTAAGGGACATATTTGTAAAGTATCTGATTGTCTAAACGAAAATGTATCACACGATGAAATCCGTCTATTGGTTTCTGCTCTAGGAATTTTTTATTGAAAAAAGAAATTTTTACCCTGCTATGAGTAGGGAAAATAGAAATAATTGATGAGCGACCTTTTCGATTTTTTTGAAACAGTGTAATGTTTATACAGGGTTTTTCACGAATATGGCTCTATGGAATATTTTTAGGAAAGACACAAGATTCAGGACTGAAATTCTAAAGGTCAGCTTCAAGTAAGAAGATGACTTCTCGTATATATTTTGAAGGTTCTAGGATTTTCAAATGGAAAGACCCATTTTTTATTGCACACATAAATTCTGCCTTGAATTCAGGGTCTTCTTGATTCCAAAATTGTAAATTTTCCCGAGAAAATTCTCTTTAAATGAGGAAATACGAAAAAAAAATGTCAAAATTAAACTCTGTTGAAATACAGACAACTTCAAGGTTTTTTTCATTGAAAATTCTCATTTTTGAGAATCTCCGAGTAGAAAGGCTGATGCTTCTTTTCCGATTTTCAGAATATGATACAGGAGGTCACAAATACTTTGTCAAAGTTAGAAGTGACGAAACTTCAAAACATTGTTTTTTTCAAATTGAAACTCCATTTTTTCCAAGCATTTTCGAAATTTTCGTCAAATTAATAGGAGCATAAGTCCAAGACTTTTATCCCAAAATGAATATTTTTCGAGATTTTCAGAAAAAACGATTTTGTCTTCAATTTTAAATCACATTCCGAATGTGTTTTTTACTGGAAAATAATTAGGGGTCAAGAGAAATTTTTGGAACTTTCTGTTATCGAGAAAATATTTTCCTATAATTCAGACGAGTTCAGTTTTTCTTCATTTTTTAAAGGTAAGGATAATTTCCGCAAATTCTTAATTCTGGAAAATTTCTTTTTTGTCATGGTAGGAGAATTTGAATTTTCAGTAATAAAATTGTTACATGTTCTGCTAATTATTCTTTCAAAAGCATTTAAAATTATCACAAATAATGAGAATAGTCTACATTTAATTCACTAATAGTTACATTGAGAACTTTCAACCAATTGTTGCTCTCGCATTACACATGATAATTCAAGAACTTGACGCGTCTGAAGTATAAAAAATATTTTCTCGATAACAGAGATTTCCAAAAATTTCACTTGACCGCCAATTATTTTCCTGTAGAAAAACACCTTCGGAATGAGATTGTCGTTTTTCCTGAATATTCATTTTGGGATAAAAGTCTCAGATGTATGCTCCTATTATTTTTTGATGAATATTTCGAAAATGCTTCGATAAAATGGATTTGGATTTGAAAAAAACGATATTTTGATGCTTCGTCATTTTTAACTTCGACAAATAATTTGTGACCTCTTGTATCATCAGCCTTTCTTCTCGGAGATTCTCAAAAATGAGAATTTTTAACGAAAAAACCTTGAAGTCTGTATTTCAACAGAGTTCAATTTTGAGATTTTTTTTTCGTATTTCCTCATTTAAAGAACAATTTTCTAGGAAAATTCAAACTTTTGGAATCAAGAAGACTCAGAATTCAATGGAGAATCTATTTATGCAATAATAAATGGTTCTTCCCATTTCAAAAATGAAAGTCCTAGAACCTTAAAAAAATATACGAGAAGTCGTCTTCTCACTTGAAGCTCACCCTTAGAATTTCAATCCTGAATCTTGTGTCTTTCCTAAAAATATTTTGTAAAGCCATATTCCTGAATAACCCTGCATACACATTAGTCGTTAGTCGCATCCAAACGACAGATGGTATAGCTATAGATTGTTTGAAAATAAATCAGATTCGCATAAATCAAAATGTTTACAATTGAAAAGAAAATTCAAGGCATAGAATGGTACTTTGGTGGTGAATCTATTGTCTGTGATATTATTCATTGATGCAGAGGAGACTCAAGAGATAGAATAATTAGATATGTAATTAGGTTTAAGGAGGTGTACTCACTTTCAACTGGCTGGTAAGGATCAACATATTTGAAGAAAATGTGGTGGGTTTCTTTGAAAATGCGACAACTGATGGTGGAAAATCGCATGATCGCTTCATAAAGAGTTATTTCCGGTGGGAGTCGATTGTCGTCTATATACAGGTGTACTTTTTGAGAACCGATCCTTTCATTGAATTCCTCCGGACTTTCTATATATAGAGGAGTGAAATACTCCAAGTGTTCAATCAACGTGAAAGGAAATAAAGACATAACAACACATTCGGGAGAATCGTCTTTTAGCTCTATCAAACGAACCTGAAAAAAATTTATCAGAATTAGCATAAAATTTTGATCGTATCATTTTTAGATTTCACATCAAGAGAGTAAGTAATCCTGGATTATTGAAAATGGAGATGAAGAATTGGAGGATTTCTTATCCCATTTTGAAGTTACGAATAAATAGTTCATCGTAGGGATGGAAAGACCCATTTTTATTGCATGAATAGATTCTCCATTGAATTCTGAATCCTTTTGATTCCAAAAGTTTGAATTTTCCAGAGAAAATTCTCTTCAAATGAGGAAATACAAAAAAAATTGTCAAAATTGAACTCTGTTGAAATACAGACAGACAACTTCGAGGTTTTTTTATTGAAACTTTTCATTTTTGAGAATCTCCGAGAAGGAAGGCTGATGATACAGGAGGTCACAAATTCTTTGTCAAAGTTAGAAGTGACGAAAAATCGAAAAATCGTTTTTTTTTTCAAATTGGAATCCCATTTTTCGAAACTTTTGCGAAATCTTCGTCAAAAATTAATAGGAGCATACGTCCAAGACTTTCCGAAAGTGAATATTTTTCCAGATAGGTATTCAGGAAAAACGATTTTGTCTTCAATTTTCAATCTCATTCCGAATGTGTTATTCACTGGAGAATGATAAGCGATCAAGTGAAATTTTTGGAAATCTCTGTTATCTAGAAAATATTTTCTTATAGTTCAGACGAGTTCAGTTTTTTTTTATTTTTTGAAGCTTAGGATAATTTCCGCAAATTTTTAATTCTGGAGAATTTCTTTTTTGTCATGGTGGTGAAATTTGAATTTTAGTTTTGAAATTGTTACATGCTCTGTTGATTATTTTTTCAAAAGCATTAAAAATTATAACAAATTATTTTTTTCTGCATTCTTGAGAATTTCTTACGTTGACTTCACTAATACTCACATTGTTGCCCTCTCATTACAGATGATAATTCAAGAACTTAGCTCGTCTGAACTATAGAAAATATTTTCTCGATAACACATTTCCAAAAAATTTCACTTTACCGCTAATTGTTTTTCAGTAAAAAAACACATTCGGAATGAGATCGAAAATTGAAGACCAAATGGATTTTTCTGAATATCTCGAAGAATATTCATTTTGGGATAAAAGTCTTGGACGTATGCTTTTATGATTTCTTGATGACGATTTCGAAAAAATGGGGTTCCAATTTGAGAAAAACGATTTTTTGATGTTTCGTCACTTCCAACTTTGACAAAGAATTTGTGACCTCCTGTATCATTTTCTGAAAATCACGCTTTCGAAAAAGAAGCAGCAGCCTTTCTTCTCGGAGATTCCCAAAAATGAGAATTTTTAATGAAAAAACCTCGAAATTGTCTTTATTCGAGTTCAATTTTGAGATTTTTTTTTCGTATTTCCTCATTTGAAGAGAATTTTCTCTGGGAAATTAAAACTTTTGGAATCAAAAAGAGTCAGAATTCAATGGAGAATCTATTTATGCAATAAGAAAAGGGTCTTCCCATCTGAAAAACGAAAGTTCCAATCCTGAATCTTGTGTCTTTCCTAAAAATATTCTATAGAATAACCCTGTATGGTTTTTTCGAAGAGGAAAGACATGTATCCTTGTGGTACAAAAAAGGTTGGTTAGGTAACTACACAAGTTTAAGTTTGAATAACTCTATCATTAGAATATTAAATAACGTCGATTAGTGTCGACCGAATAGCGAATAACATTAAAAATACTAGCAATCGATTTGAGATTTCAAATTGCAGAGTCTGTTAAGAAACTTTTCACCAACATTTCACCAACTGATTAATATAATTGTCAGAATGACAATTCTCGTAATATGTCTTAGTTTTTGGTCCTGAAAAATATTCTGTTTTCTTGTGTTATAACATGTTTGGTTTATCTATGGGAGATGATTGCCTTTCATTGGGGTCCCGTAGCGGTCTTCAAACATCTGAAGTGCCGAAAAAATCATCACCTGGAAGGTCGTATCCGGTTTGAAAAAACCCTCACGACCAGAGAGCAACAATTTGTGGATTTTGAATTTCAATATCGAAGGAATTTCGAAAGACAAGTGTGATTACGTCTCCAAATTAGCTGATGAACATGGTATCAAAGAGATTCTTTTGCAGGAAACCCACACGGCAACAGAAAAAATCCTCGTGAAAGAGGACAGTTGAAAGGTTATGTATTAATTGATTTTTTACAAGTTTAGCTTGTGATGTTGAAAAATTATCAGTTTCGTAACTTTCAACAGATTCGGAAAGGGGAAATTGATGGAGTTTTTTTTCATTTCTTTCAAATTTTGTGACATTTCTTTCATAAATATTTATAAACCTCCGAACATTATTTGGCCAAGAAATCTTAATGTTAATGTTTTTTAAAGTAGCAAATGCATTTCCGAAATGCATTCGATTTATTCTGAATAATCGGTTTCTTTTCTGCTTTTGTCTTTTTTCATTTCAGATTAAGAATAACGAGTAGTTTTGGGAAGAATCTGTTTATCCGAGCCCATCGACGGATAACATGAAGATGATCACACTGACGTCTTTCAAGATTTTCCTGATATTTAATATTTTATGTTATTTTGTTTACGGGGAGGCAGGTTTTTTCGGCTGAGGTTTTTTTCCCTGGCTGTATAGTATAGTATGATACTAGTGATGATAGTATCCTATTCGATAGTATCATACGAAGAATGTTATGATACCCCGTTTTTTTTTATCTCAGCTTAGGTACTTTTTGTTTCAATATTTATTGTATAATTTTAGCTCTCTTTTACATAAGAATATATATATATATATATATATATATATATATATATATATATATATACAGTGGAACTTCCCTATAACGAATACGCTAAATCCGCAAAAAAATTTCGTTATACAGAAATTTCGTTATGCAGAAATTTTTTTTTCATTGTGTCAAGTGTCAAAAAAAGCAACGTTCACTTGCATTTTTTTTATTTGAATACATTATACATAATTAACTCAAGCACTTCCTTCTAGACGTTTTCGCACTACTATTTTCATTAACGATCAGAGCGAAAGTGAAAACTGAACAATCTCTATAGCCAGGGGTGCATCTACAACTGTTTCAGAAGGAACTCTCCGTCTGCCGTAATGGTTTAGTTTATGATCGGGATTTATTACCTACGTCCGACAGAATTACGGAAAAAAAACCATCCCTAAGTAAACTTTGGGAAAAACCTTCTTAATAATACGAACTTAGAGAGTGATTTTCATGGAATAATTCGTTATAGAGAGAATTCACTTCGTTTTAGAGGGTGTTTTTAACAGGGTATTTGGATTCAAGGTGCAATGACAGATACGAAATTCGTTGTACAGAGAAATTCGTTGTAATATTATGTGATTAAATTATCGAACTTACCTTAAATACTTTATCGATTACTCGCTTGATGGTCTTGGTACAAGCCTGGTATATTTTCTCTTCCGTATAAATGTCCCAGTGGTTCCAATCATACATCGGGCCGTAGTAAAAGGGGGTGTATGAAATCATTTTCAACAACCTCCGGACCAGCTGCCTGAACGGTTCGACTGTTACCTCCGACTCGTCGCTGTTCTCTTTCTGTTTCAAGTCGACAAAGACGTTGAAGAAATCGTTCGGATCTCCTTGGAGAGACTCCATTAGGAGGTCTCGCAGATTCTCGAGTACACCGAGTTCCGAAATATTCTTATCGGAGATATTTGAGCTCAACAGAATCTCCCGAATTTTGAGGTATCTAGAATTTCTAGTTCTACATACTATTACAGTGACAGGATATTTTCTCATGTCGAACTTTTCTATTTCATGATCCGTCGAGTTGTTGTACTCCGTAGCTGCCCCACTTAGAGTGAGTTCCTTCGCTATTTTGACGGCCTGAAAGGATGAAATGTCTGTAATTTCATTTAATTTTGCTTTGTATTTTTTTAGGATTTCAAATTTTGGATATTTTAGAGATATTAGATAATGGTGATGATGTGAAAACAAGAGTTTATAATAATTTACAGGAATGTTTCGATGAGCGTGGGGTCAGTGGTATACATGGCTTAGGGATTGTTCATTTCAATATACGTATAAGGAAAAATTTCGATCAGTTTCTTTTATATTTGCAAGAATTAACAGAAGGAATAGATGTTTCAGAAACATGGAGATTGGAGTCAGTAAGTGCTTTCAATTTGCCAGATTTTACTTTGTATTATAATAAATCGGAAATATATGTATATATATATATATATATATATATATATATATATATATATATATATATATATATATATATATAAAAATAGAAATGATTTCGCCGTTCTTTCAATTTATGATTAAATTATTTCGGGTACTCGGCTAGGTGGGTAGATTGAAGTAACCAATCGTCAATCAATACATCTATATTTCGGACCAAATGCGGTCCTTCATTTGGTCCGAAATATAGATGTATTGATTGACGATTGGTTACTTCAATCTACCCACCTAGCCGAGTACCCGAAATAATTTAATCATATATATATATATATATATATATATATATATATATATATATATATATTCTTATGAAAAAGAGAGCTAACATAATACAATGAATGTTGAAACAAAAAGTACCTAAGCTGAGGTAAAAAAAGAACGGTGTATCATAACATTCTTCGTATGATACTATAGAATCATACGATACTATCATCACTACTATCATACGATACTATACAGCCAGGGGAAAAAACCTCAGCCGAAAAAACCTGTCTCTCCGTAAAAAAATAACATAAAATATTAAATATCAGGAAAATCTTGAAAGACATCAGTGTGATCATTTTCATGTTATCCGTCGATGGGCTCTGATAGACAGATTCTTCCCAAAACGACTCGCAATTCTTAATCTGAAATGAAAAAAGACAAAAGCAGAAACGAAACCGATTATTCAGAATAAATCAAATGCATTTTAGAAATGCATTTGGTACTTTAAAAAACATCAACATTCAGATTTCTTGGCCAAATAATGTTGGGAGGTTTATAAATATTCATGACAGAAAGGTCACAAAATTTGAAAGAAATGAAAAAGCTCCATCAATTTCCCCTTTCCGAATTTGTTGAAATTCACGAAACTGATAATTTTTTAACATAACAAGCTAAACTTATAAAAATCAATTAATACATAACTTTCAACTGTCCTCTTTCACGAGGATTTTTTTCTGTTGCCGTGTGAGTTTCTTGCAGAAGAATCACTTCGATACCATGTTCATCAGCTAATTTGGAGACGTAATCACACTTGTCTTTCGAAATTCCTTCGATATTCAAATTCAAAATCCACAAATTCTTGCTCTCTGGTCGTGAGGGTTTTTCAAACCGGATACGACCTTCCAGGTGATGATTTTTCGGCACTTCAGATGTTTGAAGACCGCTACGGGACCCCAATGGAAATAAATCAGAACGATGGTCTTGTGGTATACATTAAAAATTATTCAGCTGCAAATTGTCAGATTATTCGTTTAACTGAGACTAATCTCTTGAGACTGACTCTTCCGAGAAATCTTTCCGGGGAAAGTGTACACGCCGGAATCACTGCTTCTTATAGACCACCTTCAACTGACGTAAATGTATATTTGAACGATTTACGGGGATATTTTCATGATTATGATATGAAAGCTTTGGAATTGTTCCTGGGTGATATGAACATAGACTTGTTAAGTTTAAATTCACAGTCCACACATTTATATCAAAACATATTGCTGGAGTATGGGTTTACGTCATATATAAATGAAATAACAAGGGAGACTAGAGAATCAGGTTCTATAATTGATCACATTTATCTAAGGAAAGATTGATGTTTGAATGATAGAATACATTTTCATCCTTCTCTCATACAAAGCGATTTAACAGACCATTACACAACTTTTATACATATTTCAATGCCACATTTCATTGGTGGATGCGCCAAAAAGTCAAAGATATGTAAAAAGTTTAATTACGAGAGGTTGATTTCTCTCATGAATGAAGAAAATTGGAGCGAAGTATTGTCGAGTTGTGAACCACAAAGATTATACGATGTTTTATACCAGCATACGCGGTAGGATAAACATACAGAATATCTTATAAAAAGAATAAGACTCCTTATACGGAAATTTTATATGTTCAGGGGTATACTCTCTCAGACTAATTTATTGATGCTATATAAGTCACTAGCCGAATCTGTAATACGCTACTATATTCTTGTTTGGTGTGGCACGCGTAATTGCAATTTGGTTTTGCTACAGACATCTCAAAATACTCTGTTGAAGATTATTTTAAAGAAGGGTAGATTATTCTCGACTGAGCAGTTGTATAAACATACAGGAGTATTCAATATAAGATCTCTATATAGCTATCAATGCCTAATATGGATGTGTTTTAATGTTGGTCAATATAGTAGAACTACCCCTCCCTTGAGAGCAACCCGGTTTGCTGAAAGCTCCCAGATCATTTTGCCGTTGTTTCGGAAGAGCAGCACTCAGAGATATGTATTTTTCTACGGTCCAAAGCTCTATAATCTTCTCCCTGATAGACTAAAAAATATTAAACGCATAAATAAGTTCAAAATAGAGTTAAGAGAACATTTATTGGAAAATCGACTCACCCTTGATATATACTAATAAATGAAGCTGTGCGCACCTGCCGTCGTTTGTGCTTCTGACCAACCACGCCATTGTATACCACATATTATGTTGTGTAATTTTTGTATACCACATATAATGTAATTTTTATTTTAGTATAGTTTTCTTCTAGTTCACTTTCGATAGTTTTTCTTCAGGATTCAGATTGTATGTTTTATTCCCATGAAGATGAATATCTTATGCAATATCAATTAAACCTCCACGGGGCAGGCGAGATGACACGAACAGGCAACTTGCCTATGTGTGTTTTGTGTGTTCTGTTGGGGGTTCATTTCTTGTACATGACCGAATATATTGTATTTTGTTTGCATAAAGTTGAAAAATAAATATTATAATTATTATTATTATTATAATCGGCGACTGATAGCATAACTTGGACGAAGTGCCGCATATTTTCGATAAATGTCAATATAATCTGAATTTGAAACTGTAAAAATTCATTGTATATTCGTTTTTGTATCCGGTACTTTAAATATCAAAATTGAATTTTCATCTTCAATGTAATCGACCGTCATTTTAGTGAGTTCGTCAAGGCGGCAAACACCCGAAATACCCGGTATTAAAACAACCTAAAAGGAAATCAGTAATTTAAAAATCATATAAAACAATCATCAAAAATCTACCTCAACCAACAAATAGGTTCCATCATCTGCCTCACTTATGAATTGTTCAACTTTCTCTCTAGTCAATACCTCAGATTTCTTAGGATGATTTCCAACTGACAATTTTTTCAAATATGGAACCAACTTGGTAAATTTCTTAAAATCCACGTTTTCTTCAACATTGACTGTTGCCGTCAACATAAAATATATTGCTCATAACGTGGAAGACTTCAGCTTCTCAGACTTCTCTGCAAAATATGGCAACAGCACATTTTCGGATATTTTTCTGGCTTTATTTGCTTCACAGCACTCTTCAAATTGCTGATATGCATTTTCATACTGGCGCATTGATTTCTCCGGTAAAAGATTTGAAATTACTGAATTGGCAGCATCTCGCTCGAAATTTTCATTATTTTACATTTATAAATAAGCACGAAATTGACGTGAATAAGAAGTCACTCCAAAATAAATATCCAGAAGTGTCACTTTGAAATAATTGTCAACAAATGCCATTCCATTTCCGTAGTTACAGTAATTACTCAGTTTGGAAAAACAGTTTGAGCCAGTGCAATACTCTTTTTCATAAAGCTAAGCATGTTACTTATTTCAGAACAATATTTTTGACGTTCGTAAAAAAAATTTCGTTTGCGTCTCATGCGAGAAATACTTTGGTGTTCTCGACTATTCATTCCTCGATCACGAAATTACCATTTCGCGAACTAGATAAAAAAAACAAATATTACCTGGAGTTTGATCGCTTCTTCTAAGGTTAGCTGAATCGTTTCTTCGTTCTGCGGCGTTTCCAATGCCTGACTGATCACATTCGATATTTGGCCGCTTTGTTGTTGGCTGTTCGATGTTTGTCCGTTCGATGTAGGCTCATCGGATGTTCTGCTGCTCGATATTGGCTCATTGGATGTTTGGCCGTTCGATGTCTGAATGTTTGGAAGTGACTGATTAGATGTTGGCTCATTGGATGTTTGGCCGTTCGATGTCTGAATGTTTGGAAGTGACTGATTAGATGTTGGCTCATTGGATGTTTGGCCGTTCGATGTCTGAATGTTTGGAAGTGACTGATTAGATGTTGGCTCATTGGATGTTTGGCCGTTCGATGTCTGAATGTTTGGAAGTGACTGATTAGATGTTGGCTCATTGGATGTTTGGCCGTTCGATGTCTGAATGTTTGGAAGTGACTGATTAGATGTTGGCTCATTGGATGTTTGGCCGTTCGATGTCTGAATGTTTGGAAGTGACTGATTAGATGTTGGCTCATTGGATGTTTGGCCGTTCGATGTCTGAATGTTTGGAAGTGACTGATTAGATGTTGGCTCATTGGATGTTTGGCCGTTCGATGTCTGAATGTTTGGAAGTGACTGATTAGATGTTGGCTCATTGGATGTTTGGCCGTTCGATGTCTGAATGTTTGGAAGTGACTGATTAGATGTTGGCTCATTGGATGTTTGGCCGTTCGATGTCTGAATGTTTGGAAGTGACTGATTAGATGTTGGCTCATTGGATGTTTGGCCGTTCGATGTCTGAATGTTTGGAAGTGACTGATTAGATGTTGGCTCATTGGATGTTTGGCCGTTCGATGTCTGAATGTTTGGAAGTGACTGATTAGATGTTGGCTCATTGGATGTTTGGCCGTTCGATGTCTGAATGTTTGGAAGTGACTGATTAGATGTTGGCTCATTGGATGTTTGGCCGTTCGATGTCTGAATGTTTGGAAGTGACTGATTAGATGTTGGCTCATTGGATGTTTGGCCGTTCGATGTCTGAATGTTTGGAAGTGACTGATTAGATGTTGGCTCATTGGATGTTTGGCCGTTCGATGTCTGAATGTTTGGAAGTGACTGATTAGATGTTGGCTCATTGGATGTTTGGCCGTTCGATGTCTGAATGTTTGGAAGTGACTGATTAGATGTTGGCTCATTGGATGTTTGGCCGTTCGATGTCTGAATGTTTGGAAGTGACTGATTAGATGTTGGCTCATTGGATGTTTGGCCGTTCGATGTCTGAATGTTTGGAAGTGACTGATTAGATGTTGGCTCATTGGATGTTTGGCCGTTCGATGTCTGAATGTTTGGATGTGACTGATTAGATGTTGGCTCATTGGATGTTTGGCCGTTCGATGTCTGAATGTTTGGAAGTGACTGATTAGATGTTGGCTCATTGGATGTTTGGCCGTTCGATGTCTGAATGTTTGGAAGTGACTGATTAGATGTTGGCTCATTGGATGTTTGGCCGTTCGATGTCTGAATGTTTGGAAGTGACTGATTAGATGTTGGCTCATTGGATGTTTGGCCGTTCGATGTCTGAATGTTCGGATGTGACTGATTAGATGTTGGCTCATTGGATGTTTGGCCGTTCGATGTCTGAATGTTTGGAAGTGACTGATTAGATGTTGGCTCATTGGATGTTTGGCCGTTCGATGTCTGAATGTTTGGAAGTGACTGATTAGATGTTGGCTCATTGGATGTTTGGCCGTTCGATGTCTGAATGTTTGGAAGTGACTGATTAGATGTTGGCTCATTGGATGTTTGGCCGTTCGATGTCTGAATGTTTGGAAGTGACTGATTAGATGTTGGCTCATTGGATGTTTGGCCGTTCGATGTCTGAATGTTTGGAAGTGACTGATTAGATGTTGGCTCATTGGATGTTTGGCCGTTCGATGTCTGAATGTTTGGAAGTGACTGATTAGATGTTGGCTCATTGGATGTTTGGCCGTTCGATGTCTGAATGTTCGGATGTGACTGATTAGATGTTGGCTCATTGGATGTTTGGCCGTTCGATGTCTGAATGTTCGGAAGTGACTGATTAGATGTTGGCTCATTGGATGTTTGGCCGTTCGATGTCTGAATGTTTGGAAGTGACTGATTAGATGTTGGCTCATTGGATGTTTGGCCGTTCGATGTCTGAATGTTTGGAAGTGACTGATTAGATGTTGGCTCATTGGATGTTTGGCCGTTCGATGTCTGAATGTTTGGAAGTGACTGATTAGATGTTGGCTCATTGGATGTTTGGCCGTTCGATGTCTGAATGTTTGGAAGTGACTGATTAGATGTTGGCTCATTGGATGTTTGGCCGTTCGATGTCTGAATGTTTGGATGTGACTGATTAGATGTTGGCTCATTGGATGTTTGGCCGTTCGATGTCTGAATGTTTGGAAGTGACTGATTAGATGTTGGCTCATTGGATGTTTGGCCGTTCGATGTCTGAATGTTTGGAAGTGACTGATTAGATGTTGGCTCATTGGATGTTTGGCCGTTCGATGTCTGAATGTTTGGAAGTGACTGATTAGATGTTGGCTCATTGGATGTTTGGCCGTTCGATGTCTGAATGTTTGGAAGTGACTGATTAGATGTTGGCTCATTGGATGTTTGGCCGTTCGATGTCTGAATGTTCGGAAGTGACTGATTAGATGTTGGCTCATTGGATGTTTGGCCGTTCGATGTCTGAATGTTTGGAAGTGACTGATTAGATGTTGGCTCATTGGATGTTTGGCCGTTCGATGTCTGAATGTTTGGAAGTGACTGATTAGATGTTGGCTCATTGGATGTTTGGCCGTTCGATGTCTGAATGTTCGGAAGTGACTGATTAGATGTTGGCTCATTGGATGTTTGGCCGTTCGCCGGCTGGTCGTTTCTTGGTTGGCCGTTCGTTGGTTGGCGGCTCGTTCGTTGGCCGCTCCTTGGTTGGTTGTTCGTTGGTTGGCCGTTCGATGACTGCCTGTGCACAAATATCAGATATATTTGGCCGTTCAAAGCTGCCTCGTTGGATGTTGAACCGTTTCTTGACTGCCCGTTTGGTGAGTGGCCGCTTGTTGTGGGCCTGTTTGGAAGTGGCTGATTCGATGTTAGGAGATCCTATCAGGAAAAATCGAGAAATAAATTAATATGCACTCGTCCGAAGTGATTGAATACAGAAAGAGTAGTTTTGTGGAAAACCATGGGATTAATCAATTTCTCAACTTCAATGGTTCAGAAGAAATACAATGGTGCAATTGGAATTTGCATGAAAGGAAATACTTTACTTGCTTATCAGTTAGTATGAACTGAAGGCAAGAAAAATGAGAATTAAAAATTTCCAAATCCACTTGTCCGAGAATTGACATCCGAATCTCAAAGAGTTAGCGGAGTTTTAATTACCCGCCGTCCGGAGATAGAAATATTTTTAGAGCTATAAACCAGTTACTATAAACAAGTTCTCAAGCCACAGAACGCTAAATTAGCAGAGAGGGGTCGTGAGATGGAAAATCTTTGGCGAAATGCAAAATTGAGTATTTAGTCATGGTCAATTCAGAGACGGTGAAAAATTCTTTGATTTCAACATCCTGATTGGTACTACCCAAAAATGTAAGGAGAGGGGGACCACCCACCGTTGAGGGAAAAAGAGTAAAGTTTTATTTTCGCGGTTGATGAAATATTAGGTACTTTCGAGAAGTGAAAGTAGAAGGTGAAATTTTTGTGTTATTCAGTTAGTATTTTCGAGTCGGGAAGCGCGATCGGAAATTACGGTAGTTGTTGCGAAACGGGAGTGGTTATTTCAGAGAACTTGGATTATATTTCTACGAGAGATAATAAAAGATCAGCACTTTTCAATTTCAATTGATGAGAATAGTTTGAGTCCAGAAGTCTTGCCATCTCACACCTCCCATCACTTCACATCTTATTTTCTCATTATTATGTTAATTTGGAATTTGGGTGATTAGGTAATCCAGTTAAAACTGAACTTCTTTTTTTTGTTTTTTTGTATGAAATTGTGTTAGACAGTCTGACGTCATTTTATTATCTTCTCGTTGGGTTTTGGCAAACAGATTTTCATGTAAGGTACAGGGTGATTCATTTATCTTGGTAACCCCAATTTTCTCGGAAACGCCCGAATATCTTTTCATTCTGTGAATGGCGTTTTGAACAAGTCAATGTCGACTTGAGATGCGCATGAAAATCTGCGGAATAAATAAAGACGCCAGGCGTCGCGGCGCTATCAAAAATTTTTTCTCCAGGGACATACCATTTTTATCATGTCATTCGAAAGATAATTTCATTTTGAACTTTTTTTTCGAATACAATTTTTGTCCGTTTCTTACCGACAGCGATCTGCAGCGTTGATTCTATTCCATTTATTTTTTTTCTGTATTGTGGTAGTATGCCTTGATTTGGAGACATATATATGACTTTATGCCTTGAATTCAAGGAGGCAAGTTTTCTAGACAATTTGCCTCTTTAAATAAGATCAAATATGTGGATACAGCAAGATGCGGTTCCATGTCACAACGCTGCCATTGTGAAGAGATATTGAGATTAAGAATTCGAAAATGAATGGAGCCTTATATTTTGTCCAAAGTGACTTATGATGAAATAGGGAGATGATATAACTTGTGTATGGATCATAATGGCTAGATGACCTAAATTTGATTATGTTCCGTAAAATAACAGAGGCTCTGTAACTATTTTTCTATTTTTTTATTCATTAAATATTATATCTTATAATAATAAACATTTTTTTTAATAACAAACGAAAAATTTCGAATCATATTGTCTATATACCGGCCAATATGATCCATACATAAATTATTTCATTACTTTGGTCAAAATATAAGGGTCCACTTGGGCACATGAGTTTCTTATCTTCATTTTCAAATAGTCCAAGTTATTAGAATCAGTTTGGTATACCATTATTCAAGGGGACCCCTCAGAAAGTAATCCATGAGCGTTAGGTCTGGCGATATCTGATGGGTCCATTGGTTTCAATCCATTTTTTTCCGAATTCTTGATCTAAATATCTCTTGAGAATGGCAGCATGGTGGCATGAAGCCCCATCTTATTTGAAGGAGCACATTGACCAGAAAACTAGCCTTCTTGAATTCAAATGACAAAATCACATCTATGTCTCTAAATAAAGGCATACTACCACAATACAGAAAAAAATAAATGGAATAGAATCAATATAAAACACGCTGCAGATCGCTAACGGTTAAAAATCAATAAAAATTGTATTCGAAAAAAAAATTCGGAATGAAATTATCTTTCGAATGACATAATAAAAAAGGTATGTCCCTGGAGAAAAAATTTTTGATAGCGCCGCGACGCCTGGCGTCTTTATTTATTCCGCAGATTTTTATGCGCATCTCAAGTCGACATTGACTTGTTCAAAACGCCATTCACAGAATGAAAAAATATTCGGACGTTTTCGAGAAAATTGGGGTTACCAAGATAAGTGAATCAACCTGTACATCACTGGTTTCAATTATCCCTAGAAACTGAAAACTCTGTACGAGAAAAATAATACTTAGTCCTACTCTTTTGCAGAAGGCCTTACTCTTTTGTTGTTAGGTTGACGTGAAGCCGCTCTCATCGTCAACCTCCTCAACATCTCGACAACCCCGTATGAACAAAGTCATTTTTCATTACAAAAATGACAAAGATCATTATAAGGGTGTCTATTGCAGTTTCATTATTTCGTTCATTAAAGTCGGTCGAATATTCCTTGCATCGGAAAAACCTTCAACATGAAAAATTCGGAACTCACCGTGTCAGTAACTCCGTTTGCCTTTTTCACCATTTCAACGATCCTGTATTTTTTATAGAGGGGGATGTAAGTTTCTGGAAATCGTCTCGCTAAGCATTCCACTATTTGCATTATGATCTTCCGGCACTCTAATTGTTGATAATACTCGTCGCATATCTCCTCTATGAGTGCTTCCGGCGGAAAATCGTATTGGTCATAGGTTTCTTCTCCATAGTTCAGAACTACCGCAAAATGTTGGCCGTCTCTGATTTGATGCACTAAGGCCAGAAGTGCTTCGAACCCTATGTGTATCTCAATATTGTCGATAGCGCTGTTGACCCTTTTGCAAACGAATCTGTAAGCGAATCTGATGAACTCCGTGGGCACGTTGCAACTGTAGCATCCTTTCGTTTTTCGCAATTTCAATGGTGTGAACGTTGGAGTCAGCTTCATGTATATATCTCTGAAAAATTGGACTATAATTATTTATTTATCACTAGCTGACACGGTGGACTTCGTACTGCCTCAATCGATAAATGAAAAAGCAACTTTAATATTGTTTTCTCTATTTCAGTATCGTAATGAGTTCATTACAGTACTAAAAGTAGTGCTGTAATGAAACTCATTGCGGCACTGTTTTCAGTTATATTTTTCGTTTTGTGGTTGTCAGTTCTGACTGCCGATCCACTCAATTTCCGAATCAAATCAATTCCAATTTCGCAATCTGTCAAATTTTGTTAGTGACACCAACTGCCAAGATACAATACAAAAGTCACTAATATGAATTTTGATTTGAATTTCGAGAGTTTTCCACAAAACTTGACTGAAATAGAGAAAATATCGTCTAATACTCGTTGCAGAAGGCAATTCCAACACTCATGCTTTCGAAAACTCGCTCCTTCGTCGCTCGTTTTCGAATGTCGCATTCGTGTTGGAATAGGAGCTCATTCTGCAACTTGTTTTAGAATATACTATTAAACTATTATGGTATATTTCACCTAACGTTTCGCCCACGATTGTGCAAGCCGGAATTTCTGGATGAACTTGAACATCTACAGCATGAATTCGTCGCTAACGGATATAATGCTAAGGAAATTCAGGAGGCAATAAGACCGAAACTTTCCACACGTGATGATAACACATCACAACTCACCCCAATGGAAGAGCTATCTTACTGTATATCCCCAAGGTCACCGATAGAATTGGTAGAATACTAAAGAAGCACAATATAGAGACTGTCTATAAGCCAACTTAAAAACTTGGCCAAATGATCAGAACTACCAAAGACAAAGTCGAACCCCTCTCTCAACCCGGTATTTACCTTGTGACTGCGGCCAAGTCTACATTGGTATAACGAAGCGAAGTATCAATACGAGAATTAAGGGGCATGAACGATGCTGACGACTCAATCAGACAGAAAAATCCGCTCTAGCGGAACATGCTCTGACAGATGGACATAATATTGTTTTCTCAAAGGCAGAGGCTATTTCGAACATAAAAAGTTTCTATCCTAGGATGAACATTGAAGCCATTGAGATATATAAACATAAGAACAACATGAACAGAATGGAAGAAACTCCTTTGGTACATAGCGCATGGTTGCCGGTATTGGAAAAGACCAAAATCAAGCCAATATGATGTGGGAGCGATGGACCAATCAACATCTCGCGTGTAAACCCACTACCTTCTCCCGCCCATGATCAGGGTATAAGTTGGGCCAACGGATCAAATCCAGCATCACTTTCGGAAATTCAGCGGTCGAGTTACAACCTCAGACCAAGAATTCTCTGAAGATGCCTACCGCAGTTGTGGGTGAAACGTTAGGTGAAATAATTCCTAATAGACCACGGCCAATAAGCCCGGAAGACTCTCCTAATGTCTATTATGGTATAATCATTTGCGTCGATATGGGGGGAAGGCAATATGAGTAATAACCCCCCCAGGAAGATAATGACTTTCGAAAAATAAGAAAATTAGTAATACAATTCATTACATGGGTACATATGACAATATAATACACACTGAATAAATCAATAATTCTTGAGTTATTCAGGATTTCCTGATTTCATGTCGTACGTACCGTCAAATAAATGGAATCTGCTTCATATCAACAATGACCTTGATCATAGAAGATAAATTACTCAAATAACTCACTAGTGACTTCCTCTTTTCAGAAATCATTTATGATTCTTGACGTAAAACAGATTTCATGAATAGAAACAGAAAATCCTAAATAAACAAGAATTAGTAATTTTAGGAGCATCAACATGTTGGAACATTATCATCATTTTTCTTTGCAGAATCCAACGCAATCATAGAAAAATAGGGTTTTAATTTGAAAAACGAAAGTTATGAGCCAATTTTGATGCCAATTTTTGAACCAACATTTGGAACACCCTGTGACGGGTTATTAAAAATTCTGAAATTGTACAATATTTCCACAGTCTTCGCCTTCGAAAAATGTGAAAACAGTTTGTGCTTACGATATCTAGGTTAGGAATAACAAACATAATACCGAATACACTTATCTCCCTTTTTTCTTCAGTTTTTTCTCGATATTTTGGAAAATATTTTGACGAATGCAACGATTTGAGTACGACTGAATTCAGAATTGCCTACTCTACCAAATTCGAAAACAAAAAAATAGAAAAAAAATTTTTGAAATTTTTTTTTTCACTCAGTGTATAACTGAAAGTGGTGAGGCTCCAAGAATATTTTTATCGGTAGATAATGTCAAACAATGATATGGCCCCAATTTTCTGATTTTAAATAAGTCCATTTTTCCAGAAACCCCTAATAGGCCTTCGAACTTGGAACACCCTGTATAATAGTAGAATGGAGATTTGTTCAAAACATTTCATCATAAAATTTTCCGTAGTGTTCGGAAAGAGAAGTGTAATAACACATGGACTCAGATGCGTTAATATTATTAGAAAATGTAGTGCACTGAATTAATATCAAATATATATATATATATATATATATATATATATATATATATATATTCTTTTGAATAAGAGAGCTAAATAATACAATAAATGTTGAAACAAAAAGAACCTAAGCTGAGGTAAAAAAAGGAACGGGGTACCACAACATTCTTCGTATGATACTATAGCATCATACGATACTATCATCACCAGTATCATACGATACTATAGAGCCAGGGGAAAAAACCTCAGCCGAAAAAACCTGTCTCCCCGTTAAAAAAATAAAATAAAATTGTTGTATCTGAATAGTCTATATGAAGGATATCACGATCAGCGGGACGGTTTCGGAGGAAAGATTTCCAAACACAAACTCCAACCTGAAAATGAAAAAAGACAGAACAGCAAGAGAATTCAATTTATACTTCATCAAATCGATCTGAAATTTTCAACCCCTTGCAAAAATGAGTTTGATATATTGTGTATGGCTCTAATGCCATCTTGAAATTTATAAATCGAACAATTATTAATTAGGTGTTCAACTGTTTCCTCTGATTCACCACATTCACAATTAGGACTATCAACCGAATTCCACTTGAAAAGCATGCTGGTGGTACGACCATGACCTGTTCTTATTCGATTAAGAAGGGACCATATTCTCCTGGGAAGGTTAAAACCAGGAACTTTATTCGATGGATCAGATATTAGATCTTTATTAGATAAAGAACATACATCCCATTCGGATTTCCAGATTTCGTTGTAGCTGAAGTTCGAATTCAGAAAGTTATTCGACCAAATAGGTTTACGAGATTTCAGTCTTGGAATTCTATTTTCTGGAACGTAGGAAAGTATTGGAAAAGAATCCGGAAATGAATTGAATTTATTCCAAGAATTCCAAGTTGCAGACTGTCTTCGAATATGGGGAGGGACTATATTTGATAGCACTGGTAGCCATTGGATATATCAAATATAATACTTTCACGAAATATGTACTTACGATATCTCATGGTTGCCATGATTTAGGAGAATTTTTTTCTCCAAGTCGAGCGTGCATACATAGTCGGATTCGGTGAAGAATGCTCTTTTTTCTTTCTTGTTTAGCTTAAACATTGCGAACTGCGATTCTTTTGGTGGTATAGGGATGTGTATATTTTCTCTCGTCTTCTTGACCCAAATGTTAAACGCAAAGTCGAACACGCTTCTTTCTCTGATGAGATCGTTCAACTTGGACGTTGCCTGATCTGGTATGTCCGGCAAGAGAGCCCAAATAAGGGTACACAACTCTTCTTGGCGTAGTTTTTTCCTGAAAAATTGAGTAAATGTGTAAAATTTTCACACTTTAAAAAAAAAATGTTTCTTCACTATAAAACGTAAAATACCCATGAAATTACGAAATTTAGAAGGAAATGTCATAGAATAAGAGTTGAAGACTATCATCATGATGTGATAAAAACGTAACCCCATTCCTCCAATCCACAATGTTAAATCGCGCAATAGCTCATCCTGCTGAGGATGCTGATCATTTCATCCTAGCTAGTGCTATTGAATTTGCTCAGCAGTCTCTTGATTCGTGGATAATGTTGGGGAGGACACTGAGCTTCTTATAATTATTACTGTTCAAGCTTCTATTTGTACCAACTATTTTTTACTAGGACCTGGCAAAGACAAGCAAGACGATGTTGTCTTTTCTCCCTTGCACAACAAGTTTTGATCTGTATCGAAATACAACATATTATTCCTTCATGCTTTTAGTGGCTGCGACACTAAGTCTTCTCTTTCGGTAAAGAAAAAATTCAATTCCTAAAAACGACTGAAATCAACACAAACCTGCTGAAAGCAGCAGAATTGTTTAGAAAATCTAATGCTTCTGCCGATAAGGTCGACGAGGCAGGAAAGCAATGCATGGCAGCCCTTCATAAAAATTATTTCAAGCAATTAAATGTATTGTGGTACGAGATGGTTGAAAAATTGTTGAAGAAAGCCTCATTTAATGTTACCTCTGTGCCTCCAACTGAAGCAGCACCTCGACAACACTCGCTAAGGACGTATGTAATATGTGAAATATTGTTCTAAGGAATGAGTTGTATTGTAAGTTATAAGTTTATGAAACCCACATTTGTAATTATAATTGATTTA
The DNA here is from genome assembly GCA_038502775.1 of Hippodamia convergens. Lineage (NCBI taxonomy): Eukaryota > Metazoa > Arthropoda > Insecta > Coleoptera > Coccinellidae > Hippodamia > Hippodamia convergens. The sequence goes on from CM076610.1 coordinate 31,397,343, forward strand.
GTTGATTTTCAACGTCTTCGCGAATTTCAGTTGTCCTTCACCAAGACACTGAAAACATGAGGGAAAAATATGTTGTTTTTCGAAACAGAGAATAACTTGTGCAAGGGAGAAGAGACAATTTATCGTCTTGTTTGCCTTTGCTAGTCTTCAGTGAAAAAATTTTGCACATAGGGGCTGGAGCAGAAAGGTCAGTATACTCCTCAACACACAGTACCACACACTCATGGGACTGCTGAGCAACTTCAACAGCACTAGCTACGATTAAATGATCAACATCCTTAATAGGATGATCTACTGTGCGATTTTTATATTATAAATGGGAGGGAGCGAGTTACGTATTTATCACAATTTGATGGTCTACAACTTTCATTCAATAACAGTTCGTTCTAACGCTCGTAGTTCCAAAGATTTTATAACGAAATAATGTGTTTTTTCGAAAAGTGTAAAAATTTGTCACGTTTGGACGTATGATTTCTTCAGATCTACTTGTTCAAAAAATAATGTCGTTATACTTTCTAGAAGCAGAATTTAATGCTCAACACCTTTGAATATTATAATGTTTTTGATAAAGTGCTCAGTTTAGGAGCTATTCGAGAAAAACCTAGAATAGTCCGAAGATTTTGAGGATTTTTTAAGTACGATTCACTGGGAAATTGGGGCAAAGCTCAAACTACTCTTATTAGAGGCCTGAAAGAATGATTCAATCCGATTCCTGAACTGCACCAATTATTTCCAGGCAAAACATTTTTTTAAACTAATTTGCTTGGCCTGTGAATGTTTCACCAGTTTTTTACAATAGTCTCGAATTTCGAGAAAAAACGGTGGAAGCAAGTTTGTACCTCATTTTTAGTAAAATTTTATAATATGATGATTCAGTTGCACTTACTCGTATTGGAACTGTCTAGCGAAGGCATCCATGAGTTCACCTATTCCCATTTCTAAGAGCTGCATCGAATATTCTTCGCTGTGGACAGCGATGATGGACAGGATCTTCATGATCTCACGTTGGTCCATGATCGCCACAACCCCATCTCGCCAAAGATCTAACAGCCTCCTGACCAATTCCTTAGAAGTTATGTTGTTCACTAACAAAGAATCATCTTTCACACTGTGGTAGATTTTGTAGAGGTTGGGAATTACACCGTCCATGAAGTAAAAGTCTTCTTCTAAGCTCTTGGTCGACCAGCAGCTGCAAAAGTCCTGCAGAAATCTTCCGATCATGAGTGAATTTCCAGATTTTACTCGGACGAAAGAACGAGCCATCAGCTTGTTGATGATTTTCAGGGAGACTTTCGGAAGTTGGCTGTGTTTACAGATGCAGGCTTCCAAGCCTATCTCTAGGTTTATCTGCGGAAATTTCAATCAATTTTTAAAATTATTGCAGAAGTGAAGCGAAAATTGAACTGGGTTATAGTATATAACATTACTAGCAAGGTAAGAGGGTTTTTACTGGCGAATGTAGGATATAATCTCCATGAGCCAGTAAAACCCGTTACCTTGGGTGTATTGTTTTATATTTCATTTGTTTCTCATTTGTAAAAAGGTTAGATAAATCCAAAAAAAATCTCAATAATATCTCGCAAATGTCGTAAGCTTTGGAAGCCCCTGTTCGCAGGTCTGTTTTCTTTGATAAATTTATTGAAAAATTTGACGTTTAGTTGTCATTTGCAGATTTCAAAAAGTTATAGCGTTTCTGAAACGAAAAAATGAGCGTTATACGCCAAAAAAGGCCAAGGTACCAAGTAAAGAAGAGGCTGAACAATTTCTTTTACATGCTCCTGATGACCAGTGGTTGCTGGCGAAAATTCTAACAATATTTAGGATTTTTGGATGTTGTCGATGTGACGAAATTCTCTCCTTGAATAATGAATGATGTAGAAGATTTGGAAAAATAGCAAATTATTTGGTAGTAAGGAGAGTACAAATGTTCTGCAGTCCTCGAGTTCAGCAGTTTCTGAGTCAACAGATGGTTCATCATCAGTATCAACTCTTTCATCATTAAAAAATCTTTGTTACGGGAAAAAACAATTTTACCATGAAAAAAATAAAAATGTTGTTCATCACAAGAAGAAGCAATTGTAAAATTGAAAAAAGAAACCTCTTAAATGAAGATAATTCTTTTGTTGTATGAATAACAATGTTGTGATTGATTATATTTTACCTAATATCTATCTCAGTTAATATTGATCGCACAGAAACGTTTGAATAGGCAATTTTGAAATATTTTTCATGGGCATTCAGAATTCAGTACATAGAAATTCATTAAAGCATCGAAAACCTGAAAATTTGTTGTGAACTATTGTTTTTTGAAACAATTTCTTTTCTTTGTACAATCCAACGCAATCATACAAAAATAGGGTTCTAATTTGAAAAACGAAAGTTATGGGCTGATCTTGATCCCATTTTTTGACCCAACATTTGGAACACCCTGTGATGAGTTTCTCAAAATTCTAGAAATGTACAATATTTCCACATTCTTCGACTTCAAAAATGTGAAAACGGTTTGTGCTTAAGGTATCTAGATAAGGAATAACAAACATAATACCGAATACTCTTTTCTCTCTTTTTCTTCAGGTTTTTCTCGATATTTTTGAAAGTATTTCGACGAATGCAACGATTTGAGTACGAATGTATTCAGAATTGCATACTTTGTCAAATTCAAAAAGAAAAAAATATTTTGACAATTTTTTTTTCGCTCCCTGTATACCTGAAAGTGGTCAGGCTCCAAGAATATTTCAGCTCGGTAGATAATGTCAAACAATATCATAATCCCAATTTTCAGATTTCAAATAAGTCTAGTTCTCCAGAAACGCCTAATAGGCCGTCGAACTTGGTACACCCTGTATATATATATATATATATATATATATATATATATATATATATTAAATTGAGGCAAAATACTTACATCGAATGGTTCAGACTTTGGAACGTCTGTAACAAGATCCAAGAGATTCAAGCCACATTCAAAGTCTCTTGATGTTAAGGTTTCTGCAATATGACTGGTTTTGAACCAGTATGTAAAGATTTCTTTCCTCGAAGCCCAAGGTAACACGTATTCGAGTTTCGTCAACTTCAATATGATCATCGCAAATAAACTTATTTTGATTATCTGCAAATTAACTTGAAACAATCATTACCATCATGTTGAGAGTTGTCAGTATTTAAATTACATAGAAAATATGAAACCAATGTTTAAAATTGCCATGAACTCACCTGTGTATATCTAGTATCCATCAAGGCGGTGCATAAAGCGCTGAGCAATTCTTTGCAAAAGTCGTCCAATTCATCGCCCAATCTAAAATAATCTGTCAGTGTGATGATTTTGCGGATGATTCCCATAATTGTATTCCAGTTTATTAAATATTCTTCTTCGTTTTTTTCTGGTATGCGAAGACCTGAAAGAATAGAAAATGATGAACTCAACTAGTTTTGAAATTTACAACTGTTTTAAGTTTTCATTGTTATACCACAAGATCAAATATAGGGTGGTCAGATTTCGATGTTAAGCGAGAGAAAAAAGATATATACATGTCATGTCTCTTTTTCGAGAAACTTAAATTACTGGAAAACCGCAATGCGCTAAGGTGTCTAGTTTCTAAGCTACAGGGTGATTTTGAAATTTGGGCAATTATTATAATTGGCTATAAGAATTCTAAAAGAAGGAGTGAAAAAATTTCCTAACATATTCATTGGAAGATTGTTGTTCGCGAAATAGAGGTCCTTTTTTGGCCTACTCGATCACCGGATCTCACTCCTCTATATTTCCATTAATGGGGTAGGATCGAGCAATTAGTTTATAATGATCTTACTATGACTTACCAGGGGCAGAAAATTAAAATTCGTAAAGCAACACATTGAAAAAAGTCTTATGAAATCCATCGATGAAAAGAACATATACAGAAACGTTGTCTCCGTGTTTCTACTGTTCGTTCGTAATTTGTAATTTATCATTGGTTATTGTAATTGCTAGGTAGACATGTTCGAAATCGGCAGCCCAACACCTTGCCCGATTTACGAACAGCTCTTCTTGAAGAACGGGAAAATATTCCACCAGAAGTATGCCACGTCGTAAGGTAGAAGTTATGAGAAAGCGAGGTGGAAATACACGCTATTAATTTTCAGATGTTTATTTATGTTTACTAGTCGATAAGGTATTGTAATGTTTTAAATTGTTATAAAAATTGAAAATATGCAACACTTTCTTTGAAAAAGAAAATTCTTTGCCTTTACGAAGGCACATCGGGAACATTTTGAAACATAGATGAATTCAAAATAGTTATCATCGAAATGAATACCATTTTCAATTCCCAGGCTCAGAGATCTTTTATCATGAGGTTGGAGAAATGATATTAGATTTTGTCACTGAGATGAGATCTCTGAGCCTGGGAATTGAAAATGGTATTCATTTCGATGATAACTATTTTGAATTCATCTATGTTTCAAAAATGTTCTCGATGTGCCTTCGTAAACGCAAAGAATTTTCTTTTTCTTAAAAACATCAGGCTTCACAGTCACAAAAAGAATTGGGCGTTTCCATCACTATGAAAAACTAGCAAGCGGGCCCTGAATAGAGCCACTGCTAAAATCTCATTCAGTGAAAGAGGAAGTACAGTTTTCTTTTTTTGCATTTGATTGGAGATGTGAAACTTCATTTTGACGCAATTGGATGTCACCACCTTAGTACTTTGTAATATTTTACTCATTACTTCACAACCAATTACTATAAATTCTGAAGTTTTTTATGAAGATTTTGTCCTGAGATGTGCGGGATACTGATGAGGCTCAACAAGGCCGAAACCGGTATATCTCTCATCTCAGTGACAAAATCTAATATCAGATAAAAGATCTCTGAGCCCGGGAATTGAAAATGGTATTCATTCCGATGATTACTATTTTGAATTCATCTATGTTTCAAAAACTTTCTTTGAAAATGTGTATCTTTTTTCAAAGCAGATACTGACGTAAATCAAAAAACATTTTGTGAAGACAGGGCCACACGTCAAATTAAAACTGAATGATATCAAATTTTCCGCCCCGAATCCACCACAGGGTGTATAGAAATTAAGGGTATGAAACACGGTTTTGTTTCACCCTGTATAACAAATGAACTACAGGTATTTACAAAGTAAATTTCAGGTTAATATTACAAGACCCAATACTTTACCTGGTGAAAATTTCAACAAAATCGGAGAACCACGAAAAAAGATACAGGGTGTTATATATACAGGGTTATTCACGAATATGGCTCTATAGAATATTTATAGGAAAGACACAAGATTCAGGATTGAAATTCTGAATGTTCTTCAAGTGAGAAGACGACTTTTCGTTTATTTTTTTAAGGTTCTGATACTTCCGGTTTTTCCGGAAGTGACATCAACTATCGTTTTTCAAATGGGAAGAACCATTTTTTATTGCATAAATAAATACTCCATCGAATTCTGAGTCTTTTTGATTCCATTTTCCCGAAAAATTCTCTTTAAATGAGGAAATAGGAAAAAAATCTCAAATTTGAACTCTGTTGAATACAGAAAACTTCGAGGTTTTTTTATTAAAAATTCTCATTTTTGAGAATCTCCGAGAAGAAAAGCTGATGCTTCTTTTCCGATAGCGTGATTTTCAGAATATGATACAGGAGGTCACAAATTCTTTGTCAAAGTTAGAAGTGACGAAACATCAAAAAATCGTTTCTTTCAAATTGGAACCCCATTTTTTCGAAGCATTCTCGAAATCTTCATCAAAAAATGATAGGAGCAAACGTCTGAGACTTTTATACCAAAATGAATAATTTGCGAGATATTCAAGAAAAGAAGATTTTGTCTTCAATTTTCAATCTCATTCCGAATGTGTTTTCTCACTGGAAAATAATTAGCGGTTGAGTGAAATTTTCGGAAATCTTCGTTATCGGGAAAATATTTTTTATAGTTGATACCTTAGAATATAAAATACCAGGAAGGAGCCTATGCGCACCTAATGCAAGAGCGGAAGTGCGACAAGAGTGCACCACGAATGAGTCATCGTTTGGTTTGAATTTGAAATAAGAAAGTGGTGCTCTCAGCAAATTGTACTTTTATTTGGTTTTTGTGATATTTTCGCAGTTTAACTGTATTGAATTAAGTTTTAGGCGAGGTTTGTAGGTGCGTCCGTGAATTTCTAACTATTTTATACACTTAATTTGGTGCTATAAGACATTTTACAAGTTTAGAACATTTTCGATAAAATGATTAGTTGTACAGAGTGTGGCAATTTCAAAACACAAAAAAAAACAAGAATTTGGTGTAACATTTCACAGTTATTTTCACAGATATTGGTATTGAAATGATTCATTTTTTCCTGAAAAACATGGGATTTCAATTTTGCTGAATTTGGAGGTTATCCCTAACAAACCATGGGCGTAGGTGATGTTCGGTAATCAATTTCAGCGAACCAACTGGCATTGATAGTTGGTAGCCCTATTAATTCCTCTCAAAGGACATTTCGGAAGTGAAACCATGATTGTATCTTATTCAGTTCTTCACAATTTATGAGTTCAATTATTTTTCCAGCTTTCCCAGAGATAAAAAAACAGAGAGTAATATGGATGAGTTTCGTAAAGAAACCTGGGTTTTGCCCTAACGACAGGAGCCTTTTATGTTCCAGGCGATTGTTTTAATCGGTCATCTGTGGCCTTTATCAGGTTATTTCCAGCAGCTTTCCAACAATTGAAATCGATCAGTGGGAATATGTAAGTAAAGAATAAAGGACCATGAAATGAATATATCGTCTGATACTTTTGATAAAAAGTACAACTAATTGTTTTTTCATCACCAGGTTGTATTATGTTTGTAAAAATACGGTTGATGATGAAAGAATTAGAACTGTATAACAGATTAATTTTGTTAAGATATCAATAAAAAAAATTTAAAATTGCATTGTGTTTTGCTCCCCTACTTCGTTAAGATTTTTTAGACCGATTTGGAATATGCCATTTCGTTAATAAAATGTGATTGAAAATTCAAATGCCCTACGCCACTGCGAAACGGAAATGAGTATCGGCCATATTGAGTGCACCATTCTCGTCGCACCAGAATGCATGATATGCTCCTTCCTGGTTTTCTATATTCTAAGGTTGATACCTAACCAAATACAAACACGTGGTCAAGCAACGTGCCAGAATAAGTTCGTACCTTGTTCAACCAATACGATTGCAGCTTAGAAACCACGTGGGCTTCTCAAACCAATCACATTCTGGCATATGGAAGGCACGTGCTATTCGAGAGCCAATCTCGGTCGATTACGATGACGCCAAACAACCACGTGGGTTTTCTTGGCAACATATCTGCACAGAATCCGAGAACAAAGATAATGAACTGAATAATACCGACACATTTATGTATACCGAATAAATATTATTATTATTATTATTATTATTACTTGTCGTTCGCACGTTCGCTTCTTTATGCTACGTAGTATTTAACACAATACAGGTGCAGAATGGAGGCATTTGACACTAAATTAGAAAAAAAATTCTCATAGTTATGAATCTTTGAGAAGCGTGTTCACAAAATGTATCATGCGGAATTTCAAGAAGAACCAACGAATTTTATTTTTTTTTATTTCTTTTTATCTCTAGGTGGGGTTACGTCTCCATTAACTGAATTTGACTGAGTTTATGGATACATCGATTTCCTCAAGTAATCCGCACTCTTATTCAAGGCAGCGTTCACAAACTTACTCAGAGAGTAGAGTAAGAGTATGGCCATATGATCAGAAATATACTTCGGTCTTTACTCCACACTCGTCGTTCACAAACTACTCTGACAAATGTCATTCAAAATTCAAACATGTGTATAGGTTATGAATAGTACTTTCGCATCATATACATTTTTTATTTATCATTTTTATATTGAATTGTTGCTATCATGAATGAATAATAGAAGTTTAAGAAAAAAATTCTCTCTAGTCGTACATTTTCAGTTGTGTCTTCGCAGTATAGTCAATTTTTTTTTATTTGAAAAGCAGAGCACAAACGTGTTTTTTTTTGATGATTGTGAGGAAACTGATAAATGTTCTCAGAACTTTGAATTACTTTTAATGAGACAGAAAGAATGAAAAAGGATATTATTGTCTATAATCTTCTCTTGCAAGCAGAAAATTAAAAATGTTATTACATGTTTTGTTGTTTTATTGACTCTACGCCAGAAAAAAGTTAAATACTTCGTAACAAAAAATAGTTTCATTTGAGAAAGCTAACAAAAAGAAGTAAAAAAAATTTTGTATGAAAGATAAAGCAAAATATGAATGAATCTTGACAGATCTAAACTCTCGAATATAAAAAAATATCAACGTAGATTCCAAATCAGGTACAAAAAACAGTTATTGTGGAACTTTTCATGTCTCGATTTATTTGAACTTGAACGGACCACTCTAGGTTCTGCAATACAGGGAAAAACTCTTTTTTTTTTTTCCATTATCTCTTGGTAAAATTCACTTTGAGCTGCGTTAATTCACTGCTAGCAATTTCATTAAATTTATTAATCATTAAAGTAATTCTTTCCAATATTTCTTTATTTCACAGAATAGTTGTTTCACTTGGAAAATTTATTGTTTCGTATTTCGTTATCGGAATGAAACAAAACCAGAAATAAATACTTATTCGAATAATATTCAAGTTTCAAAAAGTCTGCGGGATCAGGACAGAATGAAAATAGTACGTCATAACTGTCAGAGTATGTGTTTACTCTCCCAAATAGCAGAGTATGCAGAGCTTACTCAGAGGACGTTTATGAACGCTCACAGAGTATACTCCGAGGAAGACAAAGCAAGTTTGTGAACGCTTCAGAGTAAGGGGAGCTTTCTCTGAGTAAGTTTATGAACGCAACCCAAGAGTAGTTGTTAGTGGTTAAGACTTTGTCTTACCTTTTAAAGATGGACGAAAATCGTCCAAATTGTCGAAGTTTTGAGGCTGTTCGCCTCTGTCTAACCAGTAGGGTCCGTTCATTTCAATGAAATGTCTATAATATTTTAAGAAATTCGTTAACAATCCAGGACCTTTCTGCTCCTCTTTTCTGGAGGTTGTAACCTCCTTTAAGCCAGATCCTGCTTCTAAACTTTCCCCCATATCCTCCTGGTCAGATCTTCTATTCCGTTGGGGACTAGGGGCGAAATTCTCTCCACTGAGGAGTCTAATAGGCGACTCCTCCACACTCCTCACATCTAACAAGACATTGTATTCAATATGTTGCCCAAATATACGGTAGCTCATTTTTCTGCGGTCGAGTAAAAAAATTTCTCACTGGTAACTTTCAACACTGTCGCCTAAGCTGGACAAGAACTGAATTGGCGAGAATCTCGCAGATACAAATATTCGAAAGAGTGGTGGGGTGCAGTTTGGGGAGTCAGCCCTCTTTGTGACTTTGTGTTGTGCTCTCTTCCAAATGCCACAGTGATCACTGCCATATCACGTGATGGTAGTTTCCGGGGTTGCCGATGGCTTCTTTTCATGTTCGAGGAACTTGGACATAAACAGATTAAACACAGAACGATAACTGTACGTGAATATAATGAAAAACGTCCTTAGCATAATGTATTTGGACCTCAATTTTAAACCGAGGCTTGAGATCATTGATATTATGTACAGGGTGGGCTTATTTCGATGTTTTAGCACTACAACTTTTGAACCAGAGGAGATAGACAAAATCTGATACCCCATTCTCGATCTCTTTTTCGGAGAAACTAACAAGAGTTGTATTCATTTTTGGCTACCTTCTTTTGTTTTCGAGTTATAAGCGAAAATTGGAAAAATGGCGATATCGAAAAAAATTTATATCTCCGCTAATACTGATGATAGAGCTCTGAAATTAATAAAACATTCTACAGGCACTTTTTTACATAGAATCCAGTGGCATGCTCGTCTTTTCTGCACCATTTTCAATTACGAAGCTATGATCCCAAGTTATGTTTTTTTAAATGGAAACACTATATTTCTGTGACATTTTCTGAAAGCTTAATTTTTTCTGATTTCAAAAATATATAACATCGTGAAGTTTGTATCAGTATGAATATAGAAATTGGTCAAAAACCTATTTTCATGTGAGTCTCAATACTTTCTATGGTTTCAACTGTTGATGAGCACAGAAAAATGTAGCTTCCTATAACAAGAGCATAGAAATGAAAAGACTACTAGAAAGAAATTGTGGTGATTATACGATACTAAATTTTTCGTGCTTATCGACAATTGAAACCATAGAAAGTATTGAGACTCAGATGAATATAGGTTCTTGACCAATTTCTATACTCATATTGATTTATTGATACGAACCATACGATGTTATATATTTTTGAAATCAGGAAAAATTAAGCTTTCAGAAAATGGCAAAGAAATCTAGTATTCCTCTTCAAAAAAACATAACTTTGTGTCATAGCTTCGTAATTAAAAATGCTGCAAAAAAGGCGAGCATGCCACTGGATTCTACGTGAAAAAGTGCCCCTATAATGTTTTAATTTCAGAGCTCTATCATCAGTATTGACGGAGATATAAATTTTTTCCGATATCACCATTTTTCCAATTTTCGCTTATAACTCGAGAACAAAAGAAGGTAGCCAAAAATGAATACTACTCTTGTCAGTTTCTCCGAAAAAGAGATCGAGAATGGGGTATCAGATTTCGTCTATCTCCTCTGGTTAAAAAGTTGTAGTGCTAAAACATCGAAATATGCCCACCCTGTACTCTTGGTGATTGTCTGATGTTCGGACAATATATCGATGCTCAAGCGGCATTCATTTCATCACCAAAATAGTCCCGCGGTATAAGTTGTAGTAATTACCGACGACATCGATTCAATATCATCAGTACATTGACTCTATAATCATTTAAAATGTGGAAAAATGGTTAGACTTTTGGAAAATATGTTATCCGGCAGAAGGTTTTGAGTTTTTGTCGATAATAATAGTAGCAATTTCGAAACTTTGAATAATGGTCTTCCACAAGGTTCAGTTTCAGCACCCCTTCTATTCAATTCATATTTGTGTGATATTCCAACTACTTCTTCGAAAAAATTTATTGATGCTGATGATATTGCTCTGGCTCTTCATCATTCTAATTTTCAAACAATAGAAAGAACCCTTTCCGCAGATTTGGATATAATGAAAAATAATTTTTTGAAGTGGCGTTTGTGCCTGAATGAAAATAAAACCGAGGTTTCGTGTTTTCATTTGAATAATCTTCAGAAATATTGACAATTGAGTGTAACTTTCGGTTCTTCTCCCTTAAAACATAATTTCAATCTGAGATACCTGGGAATCAAACTTGATTCCTCTATAAAATTCAACGTCCATTCAGATGATCTGCGCTTGAAGCTTAAAACTAGAAACAATATTCTTCTAGTTTCTGAAGATGATTCTGATTTCATGTAAAAAAAAAATTGATGCGAAACTAAATTTTTCTATGAGTATTATTACAGGTACTATCAAGTCTACACCTACTCCTTGGTTACCAGTCCTCTCAAATATTGTCCCCCCCCATTGTCGCAGAGAGACAACAGCTTTGAATTTTTGGAACAAATTCAATTACCTTCCAAATTCATTTCCCATACTCAGCTATATTCCAGATAATATGATCCCGAGATTAAAGTCGCCTGAATTATGGTAACAAAACACAGGGAGAACATTTTCTACTTTTATTGTTTTTCGTGTATAATTATCTAACATTTTTCTAAATTCTTTCGAAATATTTCAGTTATCAAGACTGTGCATATTTGTATTTAACTCATTCAAGAATACATAAATATAGAAAAATTCATTCCTTTACATAAACTCTTCTTGTCTTGTTTTAGGTGGATGCGAGCTTATTGGCCGTGGTCCATTAGGAATAATTTCACCTAACATGTCCCATAATATCGGTTGGCAATTCTGACACTGGTTTATTCCTAATTCCTATTCCTATTCAAAAAAGTTTTACCGAAAACCTTTTCAAAACACTACAAGATCAACTGATGAAAGTTTACTCAATCCGGTCCTGACATTTCAGCCATATTGTTACCAAACTTGGCTCCGCCTAGTGGTACCTTTTTTACCTAACACGATAATTTCTCGTCTTCTCTCTCCTCTGTATTCTGCCTCGATGCATCAACTATTCAACCTCATACTGAAGGTCAAAAAGCGTTTGCCAAACAGAATCTTCAGGCCAAACTTTTACGGTCTCAAATTTTTTCACGATAAATCTGGTTGTACCTTTTGAAATTACGTATTTTATCCTGTCGAAATAAGTCACTTATTTTGACCAAGGCATAGAGTTTGTGAAATGAGGACTCTTGAAGTTGAGAGTGTGAGAAAAACTTGCAATGTCAATTGTCTTGGCACACAGAAAAAATATTATGCCTTCTATTATTGTTTATGTGAAAATAAAGAAAAACTGAACTCGTCTGAACTGTAAGAAAATATTTTCTCGATAACAGAATTTCCGAAAATTTCACTCGACCGTTAATTATTTTCCAGTGCGAAAACACATTCGAAATGGGATTGACAAAATTGGGAAGACAAAATCGTTTTTCCTGAATATCTCGAAAAATATTCATTTCGAGATAAAATTCTTGGACGTATGCTCCTATTATATTTTGAAGAAGATTTCGAAAATGATGCAAAAAATGAGGTTCCAATTTGAAATGAACGATTTTTGATGTTTCGTCACTTCTAACTTTGACAAAGAATTTGTGATCTCCTGTATCTGAAAAGAAGCATCTGGTTTTCTTTCTGGAGATTCTCAAAAATGGGGCATCTTTAATGAAAAAACCCAGAAGTTGTCTGTATTTCAACAGAGTTCATATTTGAGTTTTTTTCGTATTTCCTCATATTAAGAGTATTTTTTCAGGACAATTCAAACTGTCGGAATCAAAAAGACTCAGAATCCAATTGAGAATCTATTTATGCAATAAAAAATGGGTCTTCTTATTTGAAAAACGAAAGTTATTGTCACTAGAAGTTTCAAAAAATATATGAGAAGTAGTCTTCTTACTTGAAGCTCACCTTTAGAATTACAATCCTGAATCTTGTGTCTTTCCTAAAAATATTCTATAGATCCATATACTTGGATAACCCTGTATATGTGAACACCCATAAGTACTTATTGACATCAAGAGAAAATACACTTGCGGAAATAATATAAAATTACACAGACAAAAATGCTGAATACTGATCTGTCCACTACTAGTGCACCCTGAAATGTTATTCCTGTCCTTCTCTTCTTATTAACTTCGTCTCTACTCGTATAATAGCACAGGCAATGTTTTATAGTCAAATATTCAACGATAAGATTCACTCAATTCTCCAGTTAGACTGGAAAATTCAAAGAACGTCAAGTTGTCTGAAATTTCGAAGCAATACATGGTGGATCTTATAACAGTTTAGTCATTCGATTTGGTCTCTTTACTCTATTCTATCGATGCTTCGTGGGACACCCTGTATAACAGGAAAGGACAGAAAACCTTCAATTTCACGGATTCCCAATTCTCTTTTCTAGAACCATAAACACCACCCGCTGGGTAACAATTATTATTCTGTCGCCTTAGTTAAGGGTATATTTGAAATTCTGTGTCTGAAGCAGGTAGCTACGTTTTCGGTGCGAATTTGACAAAGCGAATCCCAAAAATCGAACTGGAGTCTTTATGAAAAATGTACTTTTGTCGAACGTTACAAAAAAAGTTCTTGTCGCTTAGTATTGCTAAGCGGCAAGAACTGGAATTTGTTTGAAATATGTGTTCTTCTGTATATTGCTTTTTTCAATTAACTGTATATTGTTCATTCGTTTAACCTGAATTTCCAAAAAATCTAAACATTTTTCTCGTCCTAAACCTTGAAAAAATTATCATGCCGAAATTTTTCAGAAAAAAAATCAAACATCTAAAAACAAATTCGAAAATTCATATTAACTGAACTATATACTTGCAGGAATTCCGTTACTTATATCTTTCAGAAACCACAATTCAATAATTATCAAGTGTAGAATATTTACCGATGATTCAAAAATATTCAGAATTTCTTCTTTTAACCTTTCAACAATAATTTCAAGTTTGCAGTAAAGTTCATAGAGGTCGACACTTCAACTCCTTAATTCCGTGCAAAAAACTCATGTTTCAGAGTAATATCAACAATATGTTTCAGATTTCTCATCTGCACTAACAAGTTTTTTTGTCAATCAAGTAAACTCAGATTAGTATTTGCCTCTTTCTTTTCCTGTTAAAATTTCAATGAGTGAACACGTAGAAGAGGTGGATTGAAAGAAATAACTTAGCTGAAGAGAAAAGTGAGTTATGTTGAAATTTTGTTCTTCTCTTGATTTATTACTTCTGACCATAATTTGGAGATTGATTGGGACCAATTTTTCTGCAGAAAAGAATAATTCGCCTAACGTTTCGCCTATAACTGCGGTAGGCATCTTCAAAGGATTTTCTAGGTCCAAGGCTTTACCTCGAACGCTGAATTTCAGACATAGTGTGAGAAATTCAGCATTCCAGGTACAATCTTAGAACAGGAATTCTCTGAGGTTGCTTTCTGTAGTTGTAGGCGAAGCGTTAGGTGAAATTATTTCTAATGTACCAAGGCCAATAGGCGAGGAATACTATTTAAAAATCAGCAGGTATATCCAGTCGTGATAGCCTTGAACTATTTAACTCAAATAAATGGGGGTAATTACCCCCCCATGAGTATCGAAAACATGGAAAAAGGTACCTACGCAACGTGATGCACATAAAAAATTTCATACAATAATTCAAAATTAGTAATTTCTCGAATATTGTCAATATACAGGGTGACACAGACTCATGGTACAACCCATTTCAGCACCTCAGAGGTAAAGTGTGTTAAGTCAAATTTTTTCAGACACGAACTTTCTACAATATTGGATTCGCATTAGTAAATTCTAGGTAGTGGAACACATTTTCGATTCCCTAGGCATATCAAGTCGCCAAATAATGGCAGTAAACATTCTTTAAAACAATAATCGAACTGAAAAATCTCTCTTTTGTCTAATTTTGATATTGTGACTTAACACACTTTACCTCTGGGGTGCTGATTTTCTCCCATGTTCCTGTAGCTATATTTCTGAAATTTGGAACATTGAATATATTCACGATAGGGCACTTTTTGACATATTTAGAAAAAAATCCAATTTCCGGTTTTTCCGAAAATGACATCAACTTTGGATTGAACCGAGAAGATACTTGAACTTGTCTTAACTCCATTATCGTGTTCGTATTGGTTATACAGAAAAATAGTTGATATATAGATACCCCACCGATGGTACTTTCGAATGACGTCAGAGTACCATTATGCTACCATTTGACAAAACGGAGTTTCGAGTGAAAAAAAGTTTTGGTTCACTTTTTTGGCACGCATTTCGAACCACGATACTTTTTAAATCGAAATTACTATAGTGTAGCATTATTTTTATTATTTGGAATAATTTTAGGGAGTTCATTTCTCTCTAGATCGAAAAATAAAATGGGCGTTCTGACGAATGAAATATCAACTATGAGGTATCATTAGATTGAGAAAATTATAGAGATTTCAAAATTGTAATAATATTCCAGGTGTTCTATTTGAAAATCGAAAGTTGATGTCATTTCCGGAAAAACCAGAAGTTGGATTTTTTCTGAATATGTCAAAAAGTGCCCTATAGTGAGTATATTCAATGTTCCAAATTTCAAAAATATAACTACAGAAACAAAGGAGAAAATGGGGGTGTACCATGAGTCTGTGTCACACTGTATAATTCGAGCAGCAATCAAAGGAACAGAAAAATATTCAAATTTTTTGGTGATTTTCAACAGGCTATATCTCAGTGAAAAATGGTTTTATAGGAAATGAAAAAACTAACTTTTCAAGCTTTTGTTCAGAAAATTTTGTTTCCGAATTTATTGGTTAACAATTTTTCGGAGTATCGATAGTCATGCAATCATCGGATAAAGCACGAATAAAAACGAAATTTTTTTTGCCCTACACTCACGAAAAATTAAGGCAACAAAGTTTTTGTTCCTCAAACTTGACCTGAATTTCTTTATCAATCAATAATTACATTATTTCTTCATTTTTCACTCAAATTCTTTTTTAATAATACGAAAAAAATTAACATTCGAAGAATAAAAAAAGTTTTTCATTTAAAAAAACAAGAGACCACTGGATACATTTGAACCTTCATTTTCCTCAGAGAAAAATCATGGAATGAATTTGAAGTTGATACCCTTAACTTGACGTTAAGCGAAATTCCCAGCGACAGAATTTTTCCTTTTTCTGACACCACATTTTAATAAACAGTTTTTTTTAAAAACCTTCCGACTCATTCGGTAAAAAACCGATATAAAAAGATTAGGCCAAGTTTGAGTAAGAAAACCTTGTTCTCTAAATTTTTCCAAATGTTCAAGCAATTGGTCCAAAAAACCGCTGAACCGATCGATCTACCGATTTGGGAGGAATTTGGGGAACAGCAGGCTGCCACATGTTTTTTTAACCTAAGTTTTCCCTCCAATATTGAAGATGATACAGCCAATTCACCAAAAAATGGCAAAATGAAATGTTTGTGCCGTTTTTCCATGTTTATGTGACAGGTGAAAAAAATTCTTTTCAATTGAACAAAACAGATTTTTGTACAAAATTTTAGCTTCCGGAGATATCGGCAGTTGAGTGAAAAAAGATCCTTTTGCATTCAAAACTGAATATCTCAAAAGTCGTAAAAAGTAAAATAGAGCTGATTGAAAAAATTTCACGTGAGCGTAAAGCAAAAAAATTTCGAAAAATTTTTCAAAATTTTTTCCTCGTGTTTTATCTGATGAATTGTTAACCAATAATTTTAGTAACAAGAGTCTTCAAGCTTCGAAAGTTGGTTTTTCATTTTTTATACAACTATTTTTCGCTGAGATAGGGCCTGCTGAAAAAAAAAAAAAGTTTTTCTCTCTCAATTGTTTCGCGAAGTATATTAGGCTTACCTAATGTCAGAAAAATCAACGTACAACTCATTCATTTCTATGCTTATAATTTGGAGTGATGAAATTCAGACTTTTTGTTACTTTTACTGTATGAGTATTAAATTTTGTATAAATAGGTATCATAAAAATTTTTGAGCTAAGGCCATTCCTAAGTTCACCAGAGGGAGATAGAGTAATTAACCCCACTTGAAATCATTGTTGAAATTGACTGTGTGTTCAATTCTACAGCCTCAAATGATAATAATAAATAAATAATAATAATAATACAATAAATGTTGAAACAAAAAGTACCTACGGGGTATCATAACATTCTTTGTATGATATTATAGAATCATACGATACTATCATCATTAGTATCATACGAAACTATACAGCCAGGGGAAAAAACCTCAGCCGAAAAAACCTGTCTCCCCGTAATGAAAATAACATAAAATATTAAATATCAGGAAAATCTTGAAAGACATCAGTGTGATCATCTTCATGTTATACGTCGATGGGCTCGGATAAACAGATTCTTCCCAAAACGATTCGCAATTCTTAATCTGAAATGAAAAAAGACAAAAGCAGAATAGAAACCGATTATTCAGAATAAATCCAATGCATTTTAGAAATGCATTTGCTACTTTAAAAAACATCAACATTCAGATTTCTTGGCCAAATAATGTTCGGAGGTTCATAAATATTCCTGACAGAAATGTCACAAAATTTGAAAGAAATGAAAAAAAAACTCCTTCAATTTCCCTTTTCCGAATCTGTTGAAAATTACGAACTGATAATTTTTCAAAATAACAAGCTAAACTTGTAAAAATCAATTAATACATAACTTTCAACTGTCCTCTTCCACGAGGATTTTTTTTCTGTTGCCGTGTGCGTTTCTTGCAGAAGAATCACTTCGATACCATGTTCATCAGCTAATTTGGAGACGTAACCACACTTGTCTTTCGAAATTCCTTCGATATTCAAATTCAAAATCCACAAATTCTTGCTCTCTGGTCGTGAGGGTTTTTCAAACCGGATACGACCTTCCAGGTGATGATTTTTCGGCACTTCAGATGTTTGAAGACCGCTACAGGACCCCAATGAAAGGCAATCATCTCCCATAAATAAACCAAACATGTTGAAACACAAGAAAACAGAATATTTTTCAGGACCAAAAACTATGACATATTCCGAGAATTGTCATTCTCATTCATTCATTTTGTATAAATAGGTATCATAAAAATTTTTGAGCTTAGGCCATTCCTAAGTTCACTAGAGAGAAAGAGAGAGAAAATTAATCCCACTTGGAATCATTGCTGAAATTAATTGTGTGTTCAATTCTACAGCCTGGAAGGCCAGTCTCAAATATACATTCGATCAGAGAATGGGTAGATTTATATTCGTGCAAGACATGGAATACTTTCCTGATGAAAAACACTCTTTTGACTTTAACCGATCCATCCAGACATTGCTGACAGCCTCCAGAGACCTTTTGGACAGCCACCAGCAGCTGCTAGATCATGATGTCAGGCTCAAGATGCAATAAGACCAGAACGATGCAGAAGCTGAGGAAACTGAAGAAACAACGGAAATGTGGGTCGATATCGTACAGAGTTCAAGAAAATTTCCGACCATTTTGCGTGAAAGCCATCGTGAAGTACACTCTTCCAATTCTGGATGTTTGGAGGAGATCGAGAGGATTTCGATCTCAAAAAACTACGTTTCCAACGGTAAGAGAACAAACATCCACATTTATACTGAAATTTCGATGAAAAACCAAAGTCTTGAGAGACTAAAAATAGAAGCCTTTATACAGGGTGTTTCAGAATGAGGTTCTGTGAATTCAGGATCGTAATCCTCACATGATTTTATGATATAAAGTTCCTATGAACTATGGGTCTCTGACGCACTGATTCTGAGATACAGGGTGTTGAAATTTAAAAAAAAATTGGTTTTATGAAATTATTTTCTACTCCGTACACGATCTCTTTTTGCGTTTTAGCACGTTATGAGTACGCATTAAGAGAAATTTTTTCTGATACGAAACGACGTTTAATTTTCACCAGTGGCGTACGTACAGATTTCTGTCCCAACAAATTCAGTGAAAAAATTTGTACGCCAATGTTCTTTTTCAAATTTTAAATTATTTTCGTAATAACCATATAATTCACAGTGAGAATGGTCTCTTGAGTTTTTCTCAGGAAAAAAATAAAATGCAAATTCAGCATGTGCTTCAATACCGACTAATTTTCAGACTAAGGTTCCGTGAATTCGAAATTTTAATCCTCACATGATTTTATGATATAAACTTTCTATGGACCATGTGTCTCTGACGCATTTTTTCTGAGAAACAGGGTGTTGAAATTAAAGAAAAATGTTTTTCGAATTTATTTTCGGCACAGTAGACATTTTTTTTTCGTTTTGGTAGGTTATCTTAATGCGTACTCCTAACGCGCCAAAACGCAAAAACGGTGTAGAAAATAGTTTCATAAAACCAATTTTTTTTTTTTTAATTTCAACACCCTGTATCTCAGAAACAGTGAGTCAGAGACCCATAGTTCATAGGAACTTTATATCATAAAATCATCTGAGGATTAACCTCATACTGAAACACCCTGTATAGTAACAGAGCTAGTTAACCCACCTAGTAACGGTTTGTCTGTTTAGCTTAAATTTTTTCTCAAAGAATTGTTTTTGAGATTGAATTGGAACGAAATGGAATTTTTCATATGGAACACCCTGTTTATTTTAACGTCAAATTTTTGCTTTTTTTTTCCGAATACATTGATGTATCACAACCTAACCTACCTTCAATACATTTCAGTTGAAAACATATCCCAAGCATTTAATCGATATTCACACGCATTTAATCATTAATTTTTCGTAAAGCTATATGACTTAAACCCATTTATTTCATTCTTTTTTGAACATAAACTTGAAGTATGAACTGAAAAATGGTGAAAACGAAATAAAAATTTAGAATGAATATTGTAATTTTCTGATGAATGTGTGGAAGAATTCATGTCTTACTTGAAAAAAAAAACAGAAATATAAATTTTCCTGATATTTGACGCTGAAATTTTTCGAAGGTTAGGTTGTGATACATCGATGTATTCAGAAAAAAATGCGAAGATTTGACGTTGAAACATACGAGGTGTTCCATTTGAAACATTTCAAGTTTGTGCTGTATCTCAAAAACATTAATCCGAAAAAAATTTCAAGCTACGCAACATAATTCTACTTAAAAATATTAGTATGAGCAGTTTCAGGTTCTTCAGGTGAAAAACCTGTCACGGGGTGTTCCGAATGTTGGTTCAAAAATTTTTCGTTTTTCAAATTAGAACCCTATTTTTTTATGATTGCGTTGGATTGTGAGAAAAATGATGATAATGTTTCAACGTGATAATGATAATTCTTGAGTTATTCAGAAATTCCTGATTTCATGTCGTACGTACCGTCAAATTTTTCCATATCTTCTACATCATTCATGTTTAAGGAGAGAATTTCTTCACATCGACAACATCCAAAAATCCCAAATATTGTTACAATTTTCGCCAGCAACCACTGGTCATCAGGAGCATGTAAAAGAAATTGTTCAGCCTCTTCTTTACTTAATACCTTGGCCTTTTTTGGCTTGTAACGCTAATTTTTTCACCAAGGGTTATGTGAGGAATCAATTTCGACTAATTTTTTCGTTTCAAAAACGCTATTACCTTTTGAAATCTGCAAATGACAACTAAACGTCATATTTTTCAATACATTTTTTAAGGGAAACAAACCTGCGAACAGGGGCATTTTCTTTAATTTCCAAGCAGCTTTTCAGCATAGACCATTTTGCCCATGAAGTATTAGGGCTGAATCTAGCTGACAGTTAATTAAAGTAGACCAACAAAACAACTTCAGTTACCCCAATCACACTATTTTTGCATTGCCACTTTTTGAAGTCGTATTCTCGCTTGAACTTTGAAGCTTATTTTGCAGGTAATAAACTTGATGCTACACTGCTGGTTGCCTCAATAATTTCTTTTGGTACATTCATTTTCGCTTTCGGCAAAACAAATGTAAAGAAAAATGAAAAGACATGTTCATGGAACCGCTTCCATAGCTTACGACATTTGCGACATATTATTGAGATTTTTTTGGAATTTATCTATCTTTTTTACAAATGAGAAACAAATAAAATATATAACAATACATGCAAGGTAACGGGTTTTACTGGCTCAAGGAGGTAAGGAGGCTCAAGGAGGTTATATTCTCCATTCGCCAGTAAAAACCCTCTTACCTTTCTAGTAATGTTATATACTATAAACCATTTCAATTTTCGCTTCACACTTGCAATTATTTCAAAAATTGATTGAAATTTCCGCAGATAAACCTAGAGATAGGCTTGGAAGCCTGCATCTGTAAACACAGCCAACTTCCGAAAGACTCCCTGAAAATCATCAACAAGCTGATGGCTCGTTCTTTCGTCCGAGTAAAATCTGGAAATTCACTCATGATCGGAAGATTTCTGCAGGACTTTTGCAGCTGCTGGTCGACCAAGAGCTTAGAAGAAGACTTTTACTTCATGGACGGTGTAATTCCCAACCTCTACAAAATCTACCACAGTGTGAAAGATGATTCTTTGTTAGTGAACAACATAACTTCTAAGGAATTGGTCAGGAGGCTGTTAGATCTTTGGCG
Organism: Hippodamia convergens; assembly: GCA_038502775.1. Taxonomy (NCBI): domain Eukaryota; kingdom Metazoa; phylum Arthropoda; class Insecta; order Coleoptera; family Coccinellidae; genus Hippodamia; species Hippodamia convergens. The sequence continues at coordinate 31,418,960 of CM076610.1, forward strand.
AGATGGGGTTGTGGCGATCATGGACCAACGTGAGATCATGAGGATCCTGTCCATCATCGCTGTCCACAGCGAAGAACATTCGATGCAGCTCTTAGAAATGGGAATAGGTGAACTCATGGATGCCTTCGCTAAACAGTTCCGATACGAGTAAGTGCAACTGAATCATCATATTATGAAATTTTACTAAAAATGAGGTACAAATTTGCTTCCACCGTTTTTTCTCGAAATTCGAGACTATTGTAAAAAACTGGTGAAACATTCACCGGCCAAGCAAATTAAAAAATGTTCTGCCTGGAAATAATTGGTGCAGTAAAATCTTCAAAATTTTCGGACTATTCTAGGTTTTTCTCGAATAGCTTCTAAACTGAGCACTTTATCAAAAACATTATAATATTCAAAAGTGTTGAGCATTAAATTCTGCTTCTAGAAAGTATACCGACATTATTTTTTGAACAAGTAGATCTGAAGAAATCATACGTCCAAATGTGACAAATTTTTACACTTTTTTCGTTATAAAACATATAATATCTTTGGAACTACGAGCGTTAGAAGGAACTGTTATTGAATGAGAGTTGACCATCATAATATAAAATCGCACAGTAGATCATCCTATTGAGGATGCTGATCATTTGATCGTAGCTAGTGCTGTTGAAAATGCTCAGAAGTCCCTCTTACCTTGCTAGTAATATTATATACTGTTCAGTAATATAAAATTCATTACTAGGTTATTATGGTTGGACCTTCATCTCATGCTCAAGCCGCTGTTTTTCACCAGCATGAAGCAGTTGTTGTCAATGAAGCCGAAAGTCTTCCTAAGGAATTTGACTGTTCAATTCATCAGTCCGCTGAAGCACCAAAGAGGCCATCACCTTATCAGGGTAGACGCTGTGACAATTGCTGAAGGTTTGAATTTTTGTATCTGGAGATCTTGCCAATTCATTTCTTGGCCAGCTTAGGCGACAGTGTTGAAAGTTACCAGTGAGAAATTTTTTTACTCAACCGCAGAAAAATGAGCTACCGAATTTTCGGACAAGACATGGAATACAATGTGTTGTTAGACGATATAAGGAGTGTGGAGGAGCCGCCTATTAGACTCCTCAGTGGAGAGAATATCGCCCCTCGTTCCCCACGGAATAGAAGATCTGACCAGGAGGATATGGGGGAAAGTTTAGAAGTGGGATCTGGCTTAAAGGAGGTCACAACCTCCCGAAAAGAGGAGCAGGAAGTTCGTGGATTGTTAACAAATTTCTTAAAATGTTATAGAAATTTCATTGAAGTGAACAGACCCTACTGGTTAGGCAGAGGCGAACAGCCTCAAAATGATCACGAATTTTGAGACTTTTTATGTCGCGTGTGTGAACGAAGAAAACACCTTCTGGTTCAGCACAACACCCCGAACTTCGACAATTTGGAAGAGTTTCGTGAGACTCTAAAAGGTAAGACAAAGTCTTAAGTACTAACAACTACTTTTCAATTAGTCTCGCAGATTTTTGTACTAGAAAATCGATAGATCCATAATTTCAGGCAACGCATAACGAAGGAGACTAGGGAGGAACTTTCCCAATATCTACCCCCCCCCCCGGGAACAATTTGAAAAAAAAAATTCTTAACCTATACAAAGTTGTTAAATCTCCCCATGACTGAACTCTGGTACGCTATTGATTTCAGTATACTAATGTAGATGAAAAAAAAACGAACAGTTGGTTTCAAAATTGGGCAAATAAAAACTCGAATTGAATAGAAATATGCCAAAACGTTAATATCATTTCTAGAAATAAATTGAAAGAAGTAATAATCTTCAGTTTATAAGCTCACAGATATTTCCTCATAATTACTGAATAGGCCGAGCATATTAGCTTCAAAAAATGGTGTGAATGGAAATAATTGCTGGAGTTCGGGAAACATTTTCAATCATTCTTTCAGGCCTCTAATGAGAGTAGTTTGAGCTTTGCCCCAATTTGCCAGTTGAGCGTCTCTCGTGACGTTCAAAAATTTTCGGACTATTTTAGGTTTTTCTCGAGTAGCTCCTAAACTGAGCTCTCAATCAGAAAACATTGTTGCATTCAACATTTTCACACTTTTCAAAAAACTACGAACTTCAGAACAAAATGTCATAGAATAAGAGTTGTAGACCATCTTATTGTGATAAAAAAGTAACCCCATTCCTCCAAACTACAATGTTAAATCGCGCAATAGCTGAGGATGCTGATCATTTCATCCTAGCTTGTGCTATTGAATTTGCTCAGCAGTCTCTTGATTCGTGGATAATGTTGGGGAGGACACTGAGCTTCTTATAATTATTATTGTTCAAGCTTCTATTTGTACCAACTATTTTTTACGAGGACCAGGCAAAGACAAGCAAGACGATGTTGTCTTTTCTCCCTTGCACAACAAGTTTCGATCTGTATCGAAAAACAACATATTACTCCGTCATGCTTTTAATGGCTGCGACACTACATCATCTCCTTCGGTAAAGGAGAAATGAAATTCCTAAAGACGTCTGAAACCAACACAAACCTGCTGAAAGCTGCAGAATTGTTTAGAAAATCTAATGCTTCTGCCGATGAGATCGACGAGACAGGTATTAAATGCATGGCAGCCCTTTATAAAAATTATTTCAAGCAATTAAATGTATTGTGGTACTAGATGTTCGAAAAATTGTTGAAGAAAGCCTAATTTAATCTTACCTCTGTGCCTCCAACTGAAGCAATACCTCTACAACACTTGCTAAGGACGTATGTAATAAGTAATATATTGTTCTTAGCAATAAGTTGTATTGTTAGTTATTACTTTATGAGACCCACATTTGTTATTATAGTTGATTTAGTTCAATTCGAACGTCTTCAGGAATTTCAGCTGTCTTTCACCGAGACACTTAAGAAATGAGGAAAATGTTGGTTTTCGAAACAGAGTAACTTGTAATGCAAGGGAGAAGAGACAATTTATGGTCTTGCTTGCCTTTGCCAGGCTCTAGTAAAAACATTTTGGTGCACATAGGGGCTGGAGCAGTCAAAATTACAAGAAGGTCAGTGTACTCCTCAGCAATAACCACACACTTATGGGACTGCTGAGCAACTTCAACAGCACTAGCTACGATTAAATGAACAGCATCTCTAATAGGATGATCTATTGTGCGATTTCACATTGTGAATGAGAGGGGGAAGGTTACGTATTTATCACAATTTGATGATCTGCAACTCTCATTCAATACCAGTTTGTTCAAACTCTCGTAGTTCCAAAGATATTATATGTTTTATAACGAAAAAATGTGTTTTCTCGAAAAGTGTAAAAATTTGTCACATTTGGACGTATGATTTCTTCAGATCTATTTGTTAAAAAAATAATGTCGTTATACTTTCTAGAAGCAGAATTTATCGCCGAACATTTTTGAATTATTTTGATTAAAAGCTCAGTTTACTAGCTATTCGAGAAAAACCTAAAATGGTCCGGAAATTAAGGGGTCACGACATAAGCTCCACTGGGAAATTGGGGCAAAACTCAAACTACTCTTATTAGAGGCCTGAATAGTTGATTGAAACAGTTTCCAGAACTCCACCAATTATTTCCAGACAAAAGTCCAATTTGCTTGGTCACTGAGAGAAGGGAGAGAGTGGTTTTGGTCTTATTTGTGCTCATAGGTATCCCACATCTGTCATGAACAAAATCTTCTACTTCAAAGCTTGCCCCAGGTAGGAGGGGTTATTGTGACCCCTCCTTCTATGGATCTCTAGAATTGCAAAAAGTGTAGGTAAAAATTTGAAAAAAAATTGAACTCAAAGATTTTCTTCACTGGTATTGGTAAAATCCATGGGCGCCTGCAGAATTTTTTCTCAGGAAGGGGGGTCAAAATAAAAATTTGATGAGGCGCAGTCCCATCAGTATTCCGTTTTGCTAAAAAATAAAAGGAGGGTCAAAATCTCCACCCCTCCCTCTGTGGGCGCCCATGGTTATAACTCCAATGGCTCAACTCTAATCACGAATTACATGGCCACAATATTCTCTGATTGGAATCCGTTAGGTATTCATAGAATCCTTTCAAATATAGAAATAGTGAATTCTCATTTTTATGAACCGGAAATATATGCTCTTCATCAAAATGAAATGATTCTCTTCAGGTTCTCGTAGAGCAAAGTCCAGTTTTCTTTATTCAGATAGAGGTATGAATTAGCGCTAGATAGCAATCGTCCAACAGATTGTCAAATCTTGCCTCTTCCAAAATATTACTCATTCTCTCCAGGTTCTCGTAGAGGAGTGTCCTGTTTTGTTTATTCAGATAGAAGCTAGAGTTATTTCAAACTTAAGAAATTGAGGTTTCAGTTTGTCATGGACTTACCGGTAAATATTTACTCTTCATCATGATGAGATAAAGAGTACGAACTAGCGCAAGATAACAATCTTCCAAAAGATTGTCGTATCTTGCGTCTTCCAAAAGGCTGTTCATCCTCTTTAGAGTCTGATAGAGCAGAGTCCTCTTTGCTCTATTCAGATATACCCCATGCAGCTCTTGGAGAACTGAAAGAATAAAGTTTATAGTGTGCTAGATCAAGGATAAACTGAACTAAACATGATGTTATTCAGCTGATTTTGCTTTTATCTTTGTACCACCAGATCAAATTCGTGAATTGGTATATGATGGTTTTCTAATTGAATTTCCGGAAAGTAATCAAGTCATCTGCCAATTCGAGGATCACTCTGGAGTTGGTGCAAAACACTGAATTTTTTTCAAAATAACCTTCAAAACGTGTTAATACATCCATTCATTCAGAGAAGCATGCCAGGATTGAATGGTATTATACATTATTCAGTGAATCTTCATTGATATGGTTGAAATATTTCCATTAAATCGTTTAGTAATTTTGTCATTCGAAGTTGTTGTTAGAATTTTAATCTTTCTCTTTCCTTTCAACAGTTTTCTAGTCAAAGTGGTCGAGCTCAGGACTTTGTCTTACCTTTTAATATCGTAAAAGTCTTGAGGATGGTTGCTTCTGGTCAACCAGAAGGTCCTGTTTGCTTTCATACACGCGACATAGAAAGACTCAAAATTCGTGAATATTTCTGCTTGCTGACCTTGTTTTGGATCTTTTGTAACTTCTTTTAAGTCAGGAGCCTCTTCTGTACTTTCCTCCTCATCCTCAACAGGATGATCCTGGTCTTATCCTCTATTCCATGGGGGACGAGTTGCGATATTCTCTCCACTGAGAAGTCTAATGGGCGACTCTTCCACCTTGCTCACATCGTCTAACAAGAAATTATATTCAATATCTTGCCCAAAAATTTGGTAGCTCATTTCTTTGTCCATAATATATCACGAAACTCGTGAACATTTCTTGACCTTTCTGTTCAACCTACATAGAGGGTGTGAACTCTTTTGACCCAGAAGCCTCTTCTAGACTTTGCGCCTCATCCACAACTGGATGGTTCACCAGAAGGTCCTCTTTTCAAGTGAAGATTGTTCAAAAGTTATTGTTAGAATTTTAATCTTTCTCTTACCTTTCAACAGTTTTCTAGTCGAAGTCGTCTAGCTTGAGACTCTGTCTTACCTATTAAAATCGTCGAAGTCTTGAGGATGGTTGCTTCTGGTCAACCAGAAGGTCTTTTAGAGTCTCACGAAACTCTTCCAGATTGTCGAAGTTCGGGGTGTTGTGCTGAACCAGGTCTTTTCTTCGTTCACACACGCGACATAAAAAGTCTCAAAATTCGTGATCATTTTGAGGCTGTTCACCTCTGCCTAACCAGTAGGGTCTGTTCACTTCAATGAAATGTCTATAATATTTTAAGAAATTTGTTAACAATCTACGAACTTCCTGCTCCTCTTTTCGGGAGGTTGTGACCTCCTTTAAGCCAGATCCCGCTACTAAACTTTCCCCCATATCCTCCTGGTCAGATCTTCTATTCCGTGGGGAACGAGGGGCGATATTCTCTCCACTGAGAAGTCTAATAGGCGATTCCTCCACACTCCTCACATCGTCTAACAAGAAATTATATTCGATGTCCTGCCCAAAAATTCGGTAGCTCATTTCTTTGTCCATAATATATCACGAAACTCGTGAACATTTCTTGACCTTTCTGTTCAACCTACATAGAGGGTGTGAACTCTTTTGACCCAGAATCCTCTTCTAGACTTTGCGCCTCTTCCACAACTGAATGGTCAACCAGAAGGTCCCCTTTTCTAGTGAAGATTTTTCAAAAGTTGTTGTTAGAATTTCAATCTTTCTCTAACCTTTCAACAGTTTTCCAGTCGAAGTCGTTGAGCTTAAGACTTTGTCTTACCTTTTAAAATCGTCGAAGTCTCGAGGTTGGTTGCTTCAGGTTAACCAGAAGGTCCTGTTTGCTTTCGTACACGCGACATAGAATGACTCGAAATTCGTGAACATTTCTGCTTGCTGACCTTGTTTGACTTCAGGTTCTCGTAGAGCAAAGTCCTGTTTTCTTTATTCAGATAGAGAAAATTGAGGTTTCAGTTTGTCATGGACTTACCGGTAAATATTCACTCTTCATTATTATCGAATGAAGAGTACGAATAAGAGCAAGATGACAATCGTCCAGCAGATTGTCAAATCTTGCCTCTTCCAGTATATTCCTCATTCTCTTTAGGCTGTCATAGAGCAAAGTCCTGTTTGCTCTATTCAGATAGTTGCTTAAGCTCTCTATCCGACCATGTAGCTCTTGGAGAACTGAAAGAATAAAGTTTATAGGGTGCTAGATCAAGGATGAACTGAATTAAACATGATGTTATTCAGCTGATTTTGCTTTTATCTTTCTACCACCAGATCAAATTCGTGAATTGGTGTATGATTGTTTTCTAATTGAATTTCCGGAAAGTAATCAAGTCATCTGCCAATTCGAGGATCACTCTGGAGGTGGTGCAAAACACTGAATTTTTTTCAAAATAACCTTCAAAACATGTTAATACATCCATTCATTCAGAGAAGCATGCCAGGATTGGATGGTATTATACATTATTCAGTGAATCTTCATTGATATGGTTGAAATATTTCCATTAAATCGTTTAGTAATTTTGTCATTCGAAGTTGTTGTTAGAATTTTAATCTTTCTCTTTCCTTTCAACAGTTTTCTAGTCAAAGTGGTCGAGCTCAGGACTTTGTCTTACCTTTTAATATCGTAAAAGTCTTGAGGATGGTTGCTTCTGGTCAACCAGAAGGTCCTGTTTGCTTTCATACACGCGACATAGAAAGACTCAAAATTCGTGTTCATTTCTGCTTGCTGACCTTGTTTTGGATCTTTTGTAACTTCTTTTAAGTCAGGAGCCTCTTCTGTACTTTCCTCCTCATCCTCAACAGGATGATCCTGGTCTTATCCTCTATTCCATGGGGGACGAGTTGCGATATTCTCTCCACTGAGAAGTCTAATGGGCGACTCTTCCACCTTGCTCACATCGTCTAACAAGAAATTATATTCAATATCTTGCCCAAAAATTTGGTAGCTCATTTCTTTGTCCATAATATATCACGAAACTCGTGAACATTTCTTGACCTTTCTGTTCAACCTACATAGAGGGTGTGACCTCTTTTGACCCAGAAGCCTCTTCTAGACTTTGCGCCTCATCCACAACTGGATGGTTCACCAGAAGGTCCTCTTTTCAAGTGAAGATTGTTCAAAAGTTATTGTTAGAATTTTAATCTTTCTCTTACCTTTCAACAGTTTCCTAGTCAAAGTGGTCGAGCTTGAGACTTTGTCTTACCTATTAAAATCGTCGAAGTCTTGAGGATGGTTGCTTCTGGTCAACCAGAAGGTCTTGTTTGCATCGGTCATAAAATGTCACGAAATTCGTGAACATTTCTGCTTGCTAACCTTGTTTCGCATCTCTTGTAATTTCTTTCAAGTCAGGAGCCTCTTCTGTACTTTCCTCCTCATCCTCAACAGGATGATCCTGGTCTTATCCTCTATTCCATGGGGGACGAGTTGCGATAATTTCACCAGTAACTATTCTAATGGGCGATTCCTCCACACTGCTCACATCGTCTAACAAGAAATTATATTCAATATCTTGCCCAAAAATTTGGTAGCTCATTTCTTTGTCCACAATATATCACGAGACTCGTGAACATTTCTTGACCTTTCTGCTCAACCTTCCCAGAGGGTGTGACCTCTTTTGACCCAGAATCCTCTTCTAGACTTTGCGCCTCATCCACAACTGGATGGTCCACCAGAAGGTCCTCTTTTCAAGTGAAGATTGTTCAAAAGTTATTGTTAGAATTTTAATCTTTCTCTTACTTTTCAACAGTTTTCTAGTCAAAGTCATTTCTGCTTGCTGACCTTGTTTACCTTGTTTGACTTCAGGTTCTCGTAGAGCAAAGTCCTGTTTTCCTTATTCAGATAGAGGTATGAATAAGCGCTAGATAACAATGGTCCAACATATTATCAAATCTTGCTTCTTCCAATATATTGCTTATTCTCTCCAGGTTCTCGTAGAGCAGTGTCCTGTTTTGTTCATTCAGATAGAAGCTAGAGTTATTTCAAACTTAAGAAATTGAGGTTTCAGTTTGTCATGGACTTACCGGTAAATATTCACTCTTCATTATTATAGAATGAAGAGTACGAATTAGAGCAAGATAGCAATATTCCAAAAGATTGTCGTATCTTGCTTCTTCTAGTAAATTCCTCATTCTCTTGAGGCTGTCATAGAGCAAAGCCCTGTTCTACTCTTCATCATGATTAGATGAAGAGTACGAACTAGCGCAAGATAACAATCTTCCAAAAGATTGTCGTATCTTGCGTCCTTCAAAAGGCTGCTCATTCTCTTCAGATTCTGATAGAGCAGAGCCCTGTTTGCTCTCTTCAAATTGAGGCTAAAGCCCTCTATCCGACCATGAAGCTCTTGGAGAACTGAAAGAATAAAGTTTATAGTGTGCTAGATCAAGGATAAACTGAACTAAACATGATGTTATTCAGCTGATTTTGCTTTTATCTTTGTACCACCAGATCAGATTCGTGAATTGGTATATGATTGTTTTCTAATTGAATTTCCGGAAAGTAATCAAGTCATCTGCCAATTCGAGGATCACTCTGGAGTTGGTGCAAAACACTGAATTTTTTTCAAAATAACCTTCAAAACGTGTTAATACATCCATTCATTCAGAGAAGCATGCCAGGATTGAATGGTATTATACATTATTCAGTGAATCTTCATTGATATGGTTGAAATATTTCCATTAAATTGTTTAGTAATTTTGTCATTCGAAGTTGTTGTTAGAATTTTAATCTTTCTCTTTCCTTTCAACAGTTTTCTAGTCAAAGTGGTCGAGCTCAGGACTTTGTCTTACCTTTTAATATCGTAAAAGTCTTGAGGATGGTTGCTTCTGGTCAACCAGAAGGTCCTGTTTGCTTTCATACACGCGACATAGAAAGACTCAAAATTCGTGAACATTTCTGCTTGCTGACCTTGTTTTGGATCTTTTGTAACTTCTTTTAAGTCAGGAGCCTCTTCTGTACTTTCCTCCTCATCCTCAACAGGATGATCCTGGTCTTATCCTCTATTCCATGGGGGACGAGTTGCGATATTCTCTCCACTGAGAAGTCTAATGGGCGACTCTTCCACCTTGCTCACATCGTCTAACAAGAAATTATATTCAATATCTTGCCCAAAAATTTGGTAGCTCATTTCTTTGTCCATAATATATCACGAAACTCGTGAACATTTCTTGACCTTTCTGTTCAACCTACATAGAGGGTGTGAACTCTTTTGACCCAGAAGCCTCTTCTAGACTTTGCGCCTCATCCACAACTGGATGGTTCACCAGAAGGTCCTCTTTTCAAGTGAAGATTGTTCAAAAGTTATTGTTAGAATTTTAATCTTTCTCTTACCTTTCAACAGTTTTCTAGTCAAAGTCGTCTAGCTTGAGACTCTGTCTTACCTATTAAAATCGTCGAAGTCTTGAGGATGATTGCTTCTGGTCAACCAGAAGGTCTTGTTTGCATCGGTCATAAAATGTCACGAAATTCGTGAACATTTCTGCTTGCTAACCTTGTTTCGCATCTTTTGTAACTTCTTTCAAGTCAGGAGCCTCTTCTGTACTTTCCTCCTCATCCTCAACAGGATGATCCTGGTCTTATCCTCTATTCCATGAAGGATGAGGGGCGATATTCTCTCCACTAAGAAGTCTAATAGGCGATTCCTCCACACTCCTCACATCGTCTAACAAGAAATTATATTCGATGTCCTGCCCGAAAATTCGGTAGCTCATTTCTTTGTCCACAATATATCGCGAGACTCGTGAACATTTCTTGACCTTTCTGTTCAACCTTCCCAGAGGGTGTGACCTCTTTTGACCCAGAATCCTCTTCTAGACTTTGCGCCTCTTCCACAACTGAATGGTCAACCAGAAGGTCCCCTTTTCTAGTGAAGATTTTTCAAAAGTTGTTGTTAAAATTTCAATCTTTCTCTAACCTTTCAACAGTTTTCCAGTCGAAGTCGTTGAGCTTAAGACTTTGTCTTACCTTTTAAAATCGTCGAAGTCTTGAGTATGGTTGCTTCTGGTGAACCAGAAGGTCCTGTTTGCTTTCATACACGCGACATAGAATGACTCGAAATTCGTGAACATTTCTGCTTGCTGACCTTGTTTGACTTCAGGTTCTCGTAGAGCAAAGTCCTGTTTTCCTTATTCAGATAGAGAAAATTGAGGTTTCAGTTTGTCATGGACTTACCGGTAAATATTTACTCTTCATTATTATCAAATAAAGAGTACGAATAAGAGCAAGATGACAATCGTCCAGCAAATTGTCAAATCTTGCCTCTTCCAGTATATTCCTCATTCTCTTTAGGCTGTCATAGAGCAAAGCCCTGTTTTCTCTATTCAGATAGAGGCTTAGGCCCTCTATCCGACCATGTAGCTCTTGGAGAACTGAAAGAATAAAGTTTATAGTGTGCTAGATCAAGGATAAACTGAACTAAACATGATGTTATTCAGCTGATTTTGCTTTTATCTTTGTACCACCAGATCAAATTCGTGAATTGGTGTATGATTGTTTTCTAATTGAATTTCCGGAAAGTAATCAAGTCATCTACCAATTCGAGGATCACTCTGGAAGTGGTGCAAAACAATGAATTTTTTTCAAAATAACCTTCAAAACGTGTTAATACATCCATTCATTCAGAGAAGCATGCCAAGATTTGATGGTATTATACATTTTTCAGTGAATCTTCATTGATATGGTTGGAATATTTCCATTAAATCGTTCAGTGATTTTGTCATTCGATTATGGTTGGCAGAACTGTTTTCTCGCAACTAAATTTCCAAATGACTCCAAACTGACATCAAAAGCGTAAGCAGAGTTCAGGCATGGGGAGATTAAAAAAAAATTTCACAATTTAATATTTTTGTCAATTTTTTACTGGGTGTAGATATTGGGGAAGTTCCTTCTTGTTACGCCTTAACTTAAATGATGAATCTATCGATTCTCTCCAACGAAAATCAACGAGATCGAAATCAAGTTCGTTGAGCTTAGGACTTTGTCTTACCATTTAAAATCGTCGAAGACTTGAGGTTGGTTCATTTTGGTCAACCAGAAGGTCCTATTTTCTAGTGAAAATTGTTCAAAAGTTGTTGTTAGAATTTCATTCTTTCTCTTACCTTTCAACAGTTTTCTAGTCAAAGAAGTTGAGCTTAAGACTTTGTCTTACCTTTCATAAACGTCAAAGTCTTGAGGAAGGTCCTGTTTGCTTTTACACATCGGTCAAAAAATGCCACGAAATTCGTGAACATTTTTGCTGGTTTGGCATCTGTTGTGACCTCCTTCACACCAGAAGCCTCTTCTATAGAGAGGCGATATTTTCTCCACTGAAGAGTCTAATTGGCGAATCTTCAAGAATCCTCACAGCGTCTAACAACGTAAACTCAACTCTGAGGAGGTTGATCATTGTTATTCATAGGGATATGTTGATTCAAAGGTTCAATTATTGTTTTAGTTTTAAGTGCATATTGATTTGTCGTGAAATTTTTTTGTTGAAATTCTCATAACCTAGAATAATTATTTCGGTTCATCAAATTAAATAGTTGAAAAAGCTTGTACGGAAGTTTCCATTTTTTCCTCAACATTTCCCCAAGAAAATTGTAAAAAACCTGAAAATTCCAAATAAATCCGAAACTAGGTTTCACAATCGACAAAAACTTTCAGAAGATTATAAAATTTGCTATCTAATTCAGGGTGCGCTAGAGCATCTAAATAAAGGTGGCTTTAGCTAATGCAGAATGGAAATATCATAGAAACCGTGAATTTTAACCATGAAACGTCAATTTTACCAAGCCATCTAAATCTTTAGTGTTCAATAACACCCTGTATATATCGAAACAATTTCAGACTGTAGTCACAATGAGACTATTTTTTTAAATCAGGAAATTTCACTGTTTACCAAGAGTAATCTGGATCCCCATCACCGGTGAAACACTCTGTGTATGTACTGAGTGATCAGATTCCGATGTTTCAGTACAACATATCCCACATTGAGAGAGATTGTAAAAAAGTAATATATTATTGTTCTCTTTTTTCCAGACACTAAAATTGCTGAAAACCGCAATTCGCTAAGGTGTCTAGTTTCCATGCTACAGGGTGATTTTGAAATTTGGCCAATTATTACAGGGAAAATCACGAATTTTTTAGGAGAAAAACAAGATTCAGGATTGAAATTCTAAAGGTGAGCTTCAAGAAAGAATACGACTTCTCGTATATTTTTTCAAGGTTTTAGGTCTTTTTTTTTATTCCAAAAGTTTGAATTATCTCGAGAAAATTTTCTTTAAATGAGGAAAAACAAAAAAAATCGCAAAATTGAAATACAGGTTTTTTCATTAAAAATTCTCATTTTTGAGAATCTTCGAGAAGAAAGGCTGATGCTTCTTTTCCGATAGTGTGATTTTCAGAATATGATACAGGAGGTATCATACCTCTTTGTCGAAGTTAGAAGTGACGAAACATAAACAAATTGTTTTTTTCAATTTGGAACCCCATTTTTTCGAGGCATTTTCGAAATCTTCGTCAAAAAATAATAGGAGCATACGTCCAAGACTTTCATCTCAAAATGAATATTTTTCGAGATATTCAGGAAAAACGATTTTGTCTTCAATTATCAATCTCATTCCGAATGTGTTTTTTTACTGGAAAATAATTAGCTTTCAAGTGAAATTTTCGGAAATCTCTGTTATCTAGAAAATGTTTTCTTATAGTGCAGATGAGTTCGATTTTCTTAATTTTTTAGAGCTTAGGATAATTCCGCAAATTCTCAATTTGGAAAATTTCTTTTTTGTCATGGCAGGGAAATTTGAATTTTCAGTAATCAAATTGTTACATGTTCTGTTATTTAATTTTTTCAAAATTATTTAACATTATTACAAATTATAATATTCTACATTCCTGAGAATTTTTTTTTGACTCACATTGAGAACTTTGAACCACTTGTTGCTTTCACATTAGAGATGACAATTCAAGAACTCAACTCGACTGAACTATAGAAAATATTTTCTCCATAACGGAGATTTCTGAAAATTTCACTTTTCACTGGAAAATATCCAGTAAAAAATTACATTCGGAATGAGATTGATAATTGAAGACAGAATGGTTTTCCTGAATATCTCGAAAAATATTCATTTTGAGATATGCTCCTATTATTTTTTTGACGAAGATTTCGGAAAAATGGGGTTCCAGTTAGAAAAAAACGTTTTTTTTGAAGTTTCCTCATTTAAGGAGATATTTTTCGGGAAATTTAAACTTTTGGAATCAGAAAGACTCAGAATTTAAAGGAAAATCTATTTATGAAATGAAAAATGGGTCTTACAATTTGAAAAATGAAAGTTTATGTCACTAGAACCTTCAAAAAATATTTCGAGAAGACGACTCCTTACTTAAAGCTCACCTTTAGAATGTCAATCCTGAATCTTATGTCATTCCTAAAAATATTCTATAGAGCCATGTGAATAACCCTGTATAATTGGCTTTAACTTTCCCAGTGTTGCTACCACGCTCTCGAAATAAAAACATTTTTAGTGGAGTTTTTTTAGTACCAGGGCTATCAAAATTTTAGTTCCTCTCTAAATTTTAGAGAATTTAAAAAAATTATTTTTTTTTCAAATGAAAAGCATAGTGTTCTATGATGATTTTCAAAAGACAATTCCAAAAATATATCATGATATACTTCCGAGTACAAATATCGAAAATTTCGAAAAAACAGTTTTCGATCAACAAAATAAAAAAGGTTTTGATTTCGACTTTTGTTTTACTTGAGCCTGTTTAGATTATGTTGACCGAAAAGTCTTTTTTTTAGAATTTTCATATTGAAGCTCGGGAGTATATCATAATATATATTCAAGAAATTGTCTAAGAGAAGTCTTATGAAAATTATTATAGCACACTAGGGTTTCCATTTGAAAAACAAAATATTTTTTTCAATTTCTCCAAAATTTGAAGAGACACAGAAATTCCGATAGCACTGGTAAAAAGTACTGAAAAAACTGCCCCACAGTAGTTTTTATTTCGAGAGCGTAGCGGCAATTCTGCTGAAGTTATAACCAATTATAATAATTGTCCAAATTTCAAAATCACCCTGTAGCATGGAAACTAGACACCTCATCGACTTGAGGTTTGCAGCAATTTATTTTTCTCGAAAAATAGAGAAATGACATGTACATTCCTTTTTTTTATTTCGCTGAATTTGGTAGATGCAATTCCTAAATATCGAAATCTGACCACCCTGTACAGACAAAATCTGATACCCCATTCTCGATCTCTTTTTCGGAGAATCTAACAAGAGTAGTATTCATTTTTGGATAACTTCTTTTGTTTTCCAGTTATAAGCGAAAATTAAAAAAATAGTGATATCGGTAAAAATTTATCTCCTCCAATACTGATGATAGAGCTCTGAAATTAAAACATTATACAGACACATTTTCACGTAGAATCCAGTGCCATGCTCGCCTTTTTTGCAGCATTTTTAATTACGAAGCTATGACCCAAAGTTATGTTATTGTGAATAGGAACACAAGATTTCTGTGCCATTCTCTGAAACCTTAATTTCTTCTGTTTTCTAAGATATATAACATCGTATGGTTCGTATTAATGAATCAATATGGGTATAGAAATTAGTCAAGAATCTATATTCATCTGTGCCTCAATATTTTTAATGGTTTTAATTGCCGATAAACACAGAAAAATTTAGTATCGTATAATTAATATAATTTCTTTCTAGTAGTCCTCATTTCTATGCTCTTGTTATAGGAAGCTACATTTTTCTGTACTCATCAACAGTCGAAACCATAGAAAGTATTGAGACTCACATGAGAATAGGTTTTTGACTTATTTCTATAATGATATTGATACAAACCTAACGATGTTATATATTTTTGAAATCAGAGAAAATTAAGCTTTCAGAAAATGGCACAGAAATATAAAGTTTCCATTAAAAAAAACATAACTTTGGGTCATAGCTTTGTAATTAAAAATGTTGAAAAAAGGACGAGCATGCCACTGGATTCTACGTGAAAAAGTGCATGTAGAATGTTTTAATTTCAGAGCTCTATCATCAGTATAAGCGGAGATATAAATATTTTTCGATATCGCGATTTTTCCAATTTTTGCTTATAACTCGAAAACGAAAGAAGTTCGCCAAGAATGAATACAACTTTTATTAGTTTCCCCGAAAAAGAGATCGAGAATGGGGTATTTATCTCATCTGGTTCAAAAGTTGTAGTGCTAAAACATCGAAATATGCCCACCCTGTACACAAGTTAAAGGCCCACCCTGCAAATTTCGAATAACCGGTTGGAACCTACAACGAAACAAAGGCGAACAGCTTGAGCCTTCGAAAACAGTGGTGCCAGTATTCAGTGGCGTATCCAGACATTGAGTTTGGGGGTGGTTTTTCGAGTTTCAAGGGACAGACCTGAAGTAGGTATCTACAAAATGATGTGCCTTTTTCATATAATCCCCCCTGTGGATACGCCCCTGCCGGTATACCCAAAGCAGTTTTACGAGGGTTCCTTTTACCTGTCATATTGGCAACGGTCCAGGAGTAAAATGATTTCGAAAAACGAGTCGAAACACGAAATATTTCGGGCCACAGAGGCTCCATTGATTTCAATAGTTAAATCTGTACTGAAGAATAACAATAAGCGTAACAGCTGTACATGAATTTCTTAGGTCTTGTCACGTTTGCAAATTCTTCTCAGAATTCATATCTATTGTCTGTACTTGTGGCCTAAGGCACAAAAAAAAACCATTTATTATCTTGTCATTAAGAGAACCCTCGAATTCACAGATTCATTATCTTCAAATCTCTTTGTTGATCGACAAAATTACCGTATTACAGATTCGAGAATAATTTGCATTCGTCAACGATTGATTAATTTGTTCCATGAAAAAATCATCAATATCGTATTTCTTCTTTCTTTTAACGCCATCATTCCAGAATTTCAACTGAAAAGATAAACGTGAAAAAACAAACCTATAAAATAAAATTCAAGACGAAAAATGAATATAAAATGATGAAAATGACAAAAACAGAATGGTCCTGAATGTAATGGCATTTTAAGTTCTCGTCGTTATTAACATTGGAATGAAGGAGTCTTTGAGAAAATTTGAAGGTTTCTTCTTCTATCATTTCCGGTGAAACCGGAAATCGAAACCGAAATCTGAAAGTACTTTCAAGAACTCATCTTTCCTAACGAAGCTTAATTATGAAGTTTTAAGTGTTCATCTCGAGTCTCTCTTCGAATTATTCAACATAATTGTCTACGTGAATCACTCTGTATAATATTCATTTATCATTGTACGTAATATGGCTTTCACAACATCACGAGAATGTACTTATTTGAAAGCTGTCGTTGTCTATAATGAGATTAAACGATTTATTTGAATTTTCGTTCCAAAAAATTATCTAATATATTGCTGTTGTTTTTTTTTGTTGGGGTAAGGGAACGTAGGAGAATTAAGAAATCACTTTATGTAATGGCCAACGTTTCGCAAATTTATTTTTGCATCATCAGGGCTCTAGAAAAAACATACAATGTCAGAAGATGAAAAAGGTACAGATTCACACTTAAATGTAAAAGTTATTTGAATAAATAAAAAGTTTTCATGAATAAAAACTGTAAATACAAACACATAAATATGTATATATGTGAGTTTTCGATATACTTAATAAGATCATTTCCATATATACATATTTATGTGTTTGTATTTACAGTTTTTATTCATGAAAACCTAACCTGAAAGGAAATCAGTAATTTGAAAAACATAAAAAAATCATCAAAAATCTACATTAACCGACAAATAGGTTCCATCATCTGCCTCACTTATGAATTGTTCAACTTTCTCTCTAGTCAATACCTTAGACTTCTTAGGATGGTTTCCAACTGACAATTTTTTCAATTATGGAACCAACTTATTATATTTCTTGAAATCCACGTTTTCTTTAACATTGAGTGTCGATTTCAACATAGAACATATTGCCCAAAATGTATTTTCATATTGGCGCTTCAATTTATCTGGTTAAAAACTTGAAATTACTGAATTGGCCGCATCTGTCAAGTTAGGTGGGCTACTGCTTACTTCATAGTCGCTAGAAATTTCCATCATTTTACATTTATAAATATGAAGCACGAAATTGACGCGAATAAAAAGTCACTCCAAAATAATTATCAAGAACTGTCACTTTGAAATAATTGTCAGAAAATGCCATTTTATTTCGATAGTTACACTGATTACTTGATTTGGAAAAACAGATTAAGCTAGTTCGATAATATTTTGCATATTGAGCTAATCATGTTACTCATTTAGAACAATATTCTGGACGATTGTAGAAAAAATTTTGTTTGAATCTCATGCGTGAAATACTTTGGTGATCTCGATCGTCAAAGTAGCATTTCTCGCACTAAATACAAAAAAAAACTATAAGATGAACACTGTTCTTGATACATATTCTTATGTGAAATTCATTGAAAACATTTCTTGAAAGTACGCCAATGACACGGTTTCTTCTACGGCAATGATTCGATTTTTTCAACTTTCATTGATTGGATACTTCAAAACCTTGTTGTAAATTATTCATGATTTTTCCTGTAAAATTTTCGCAGTTTTTTGAATATTTCCTGATTTCTATTGAAATATTTTCTGGCAGGACTCTGCATTTTCCTGAAAACTTAATATGGGTTTTCTCTTCCAGTCTCTGAAACAAGAAAGAATTTTTTAATAATATAAGAAAGGCCCCTGCGTAAAAATTTTGAGCACTAATTTGTCAGGGGATAAAACTTTACGTGAAAAAATTGGTGCCTAACAATGAACAGAAAGAAAATGAAAATACTTTGAAATCTTAAGAGCAACGTTTCGGAGTCTAAATCAGACTCCTTCGTCAGACAATAACTGATTTTCATGCAACTTTGTAGAATCGTGATATTTTTTTTGATTTTTGGATTGACATTTGTCAATATATGATGAACATAGATCAATATTGATTACTAGATGTTGATATCGTTATTTTATTTCAAAATTCCCTGAAACTAGTTCTTTTTTCAATAAATCCATCCAAATTCGATCTATTCCTACTGAACAATTGGCAAGATTATTAGCCTCATCCAACAAAATACAAGCTGACTCTTTGATTTTTCTTTTATAACCATCAGGTTCCGTCATTAGGATTTTTGTTCCATTCCAATCCATCATGTGATTGCCGGTATTGGAACACACATGATCTGCTATCTGTGATCTACCAATATCTCTATTTTTTATGTTATTCCTATGTTCACGTTTTCTGATTTCTAATGGTCTTGATGTTTCTCCTGTATAAGATTTTCCACAAATACAGGGAATATTGTAAATACAATTTCTCGATTTTTGTTCTGATTCAAAGGTTTAGTTTTTGTTAATAAAGATCGTAAATCATTTCTTATTTTGAAAACAGTTCTTATGTTGAATTTAGAACCAATTCTTTTCATTTTTTCTGAAAGTCCATGAACATAAGGAATCAAATTTATTAAAATAGGTTGTTCTTGACGGTTTGTTGTTGGTACTTGATTGTTATTATCGTTTTGACGTAAAATTGTTCTCTCTAAATTTGAAATAGTTTTTTCTATGAAATTAGTTGGATATTGATTTTCCTCAAGAATCTCTTTAATGAAATTAATTTGGTTATTCCGTATTTCAGTTGACGATGAAATTAATTGCGTTCTATCATAGAGTGTTTTTATAACACCTCTTTTAACACTCATTTGATGATTTCAATAAAAATTGAGGTATCGATTTGTGTGTGTCTTTTTTCTGGACACACTTGTTTCAAAATGAATACGCTTAAGATTTCAAAGTGTTTTCATTTTGTTTCTGTTCATTGTTAGGTACCAATTTTTTCACGTAAAGTTTTGGCCCCTGACAAATTAGCGCTCGAAATTTTTACGCAGGCGCCTTTCTTATATTATTAAAAAAAATTTTCTAATTCTTTCTTGTTTCAGAGACTGGGAGAGAAAACCCATATTAAGTTTTCAGGAAAATTTTCTTTATTGTTTTGGAAACATGTCTTTAGAAATATCATTCTTCAAAATCATGGAATCGGTATTCAAGGTCGTCACTCTGGAATGAAAGATAATACCCATACCCAGTAATACCTGTGCAATTGCAATGCAAGTAATTCCAAGAAGAAAGCATTATTGGACAAAACGAACCCCCATAGGTCGGTCTGACACCCCCACCATGCGACGTCGCTTTCGAAAATTTGTAACCAGGCCTAGTACATCGAAAGCTGACATTCACTATCTAACAAGTGACCATTTGCCATTACGGTTCCTCTAGCGCTCTCACCACTTTAATTTCGCAATTTTTTTCGACCTCAATTTTGTCAAACACTTCGACAAGAAAATGGCTGGAGAAGAAATTTTCGCATTCGGACAAAACATGGAATACAACATGATGTTCGACAATATCCGGATGTCGACAGACCCACCATTATTGCTCTTCGCTGAAGAAGACATTCCTGAAACGTTCCAGCAACCACCAGAAGATCTACCAGCAGCATCTCAGCCTCAGCCCTCAGTCCAGAACGATGCTGGAGTCCTCCAAGTTGAAGAAGTTTATGAAGACGATGAAGAATCAACGGACGTAAGCACACAAACCGAGGAAGGTATGGTTGAAAATGAGGACAGCGAGTCAGAAGATTCGGACAGCGAGTCAGAAGATTCGGACAGCGATTCAGAAGATTCGGACAGCGATTCTGAGGAGGAAGAACCTATCTTAACCAACTTC
Source organism: Hippodamia convergens (assembly GCA_038502775.1). Classification (NCBI taxonomy): domain Eukaryota; kingdom Metazoa; phylum Arthropoda; class Insecta; order Coleoptera; family Coccinellidae; genus Hippodamia; species Hippodamia convergens. The sequence goes on from CM076610.1 coordinate 31,439,192, forward strand.
CGAGGATTTTATGAATACGCCATCGAAAACCACAGGCCTTACTGGTTGCCTGGCGAAGATCGGGATATCGCCAATCTCGAACAATTCCTGAACATTTCCAACGGTAAGTCACAATCATATTTCGATGAAATACCAAAGATTCGAGCGCCTACAAAATCGACTTTAGTTCATTTCGGTATTACAAAATTCATGTCAACAGTAATTGTCATTCTTCGTTTCGAGAAATATCTTCAAAACTGCGGAAATCAATTCATAAAATTATAGTTTTCTCTTTGATTTAATTCTCTCTCTTCTCTACTTCCAAGCATACATGGTGCTCCAAGAAAACCCACGTGGTTGTTTGACATCTTGTCATCAACACGCCGACCGCGATTGGCTCTGGAATAGCACATGCTCTTCACATGTCATCAACTGATTGGTTTGAAAACCCGCGTGGTTTGAAATCTGCGATCGCATTGGTTCGGGATTGTCTTGTATAACCACGTGCCATTCTTTGTGTTTCGGTTAGGTACCAATTTAACGATCATCTCGCATTTGCAGAAGTACTGTATTGTTGTTGAATTTAATTTTTATACAATTGGCAAAATACGTCTTTTTCCTGTAGAAAATCTATTAATTCTGCCAAATCTTGTAGCACTGCAAAAATATTTCTGTTTCTCACGGTTTCCATGATTATATTCAATCATTATCTGTTGGCGTCCTGTCAACATTTTGATACAGAAAACAGTGAAACTTCAGTGGATTAGGAAAAATAATAGGAGGCTTGTTCTAACATTCTTTCATTGAGAAACTCGCCATTTCGGAGATCGTTTTTGAATTTCGAAAAAGAATATCAATGCGTTTTGTATAATTTCTTCCACTTCCAAAAAAATTAGAGAATTAAAATAAAACATCACTTCACGAATCGTTTTTTCGAATGAGCATGCCCGAAATTAATATTAGGTATTAGGTACCTACTCATGAAATTCTGATTTCGAAATACCCTACTTTTTATCATGTACAGGGTGTTCAAAATTGGTGTTACCAGAACTACAACTTTTTAACCGTTAGAGATAGAGGAAAAAGAATGACACCTTACAGTGTCAACTGATAATAATGCCCTTCATCAACTGCATTCCTCTATCTCCTTTTGTTTTCGAGTTATAGGAAAAAATTTAAATTTGGGCGATATCAACTTTGGCCATTATCTTCGTTTCTGTTTGTGCTAGGATGTTGAAATTAAAATATTATAAAGGCACTTTTTTCATAAAAATCCAGTAGCGTTTTTTGTTTTTTCCCAAGAGGCTTCCTTGCTGAGCTATAACATGAAATTGTGTTTTTTTTTATGAATTCCTGAACATTTCCAACGGTAAGTCACAATCATACTTCGATGAAATACCAAAGATTCGAGCGCCTACAAAATCGGCTTATGCTTCATTTCGGTATTACAAAATTCATGTCAACAGTAATTGTCATTCTTCGTTTCGAGAAATATCTTCAAAACTGCGGGAATCAATTCATAAAATTATAATTTTCTCTTTGATTTAATTCTCTCTCTTCTCTACTTCCAAGCATACATGGTGCCCCAAGAAAACCCACGTGGTTGTTTGACATCTTGTCATCAACACGTCAACCGCGATTGGCTCTGGAATAGCACGTGCTCTTCACATGTCATAAGCTGATTGGTTTGAAAACCCGCGTGGTTTGAAATCTGCGATCGCATTGGTTCGGGATTGTCTTGTATAAGCACTTGCCATTCTTTGTGTTTCGGTTAGGTACCAATTTAACGATCATCTCGCATTTGCAGAAGTACTGAATGTTGTCGAATTTAATTTTTATACAATTGGCAAAATACGTCTTTTTCCTGTGGAAAATCTATTAATTCTGCCAAATCTTGTAGCACTGCAAAAAATATTTCTGTTTCACACGGTTTCCATGATTATATTCAATTATCATCTGTTGGCGTCCTGTCAACATTTTGATACAGAAAACAGTGAAATTTCTGTGAATTAGGAAAAATAATAGGAGGCTTGTTCTAGCATTCTTTCATTAAGAAACTCGCCATTTTGGAGATCGTTTTTGAATTTTGAAAAAGAATATCAATGCGTTTTGTATAATTTTTTTTCAAAAAATTAAAGAATTAAAATAAAACATAACTTTACGAATCGTTTTTTCGGATGAGCATGCGCGAAATTGATATTAGGTATTAGGTACCTACTCCTGACATTCTGATTTCGAAATACCCTACTTTTTATCATGTACAAGGTGTTCAAAATTGGTTTTACCAGAACTACAACTTTTTAACCGTTAGAGATAGAGGAAAAAGAATGACACCTTACAGTGTCAACTGATAATGCCCTTCATCAACTGCATTTCTCTATCTTCTTTAGTTTTCGTGTTATAGGCCAAAATTGAAATTTGGGCGATTTCAACTTTGGCCATTATCTCCGTTTCTGTTTGTGCTAGGATGTTGAAATGAAAACATTATAAAGGCACTTTTTTCATGAAAATCCAGTAGCGTTTTTTTTTTTTTCCCAAGAGGCTTCCTTGCTGAGCTATAACATGAAATTGTGTTTTTTTTATGAAAAAAAAAAATTGAACATTTCCAACGGTAAGTCACAATCATATTTCGATGAAATACCAAAGATTTGAGCACCGAAAAAATCGACTTATGCTTCATTTCGGTATTACAAAATTCATGTCAACAGTAATTGTCATTCTTCGTTTCGAGAAATATCTTCAAAACTGCGGGAATCGATTCATAAAATTATAATTTTCTCTTTGATTTAATTCTCTCTCTTCTCTACTTCCAAGCATACATGGTGCTCCAAGAAAACCCACGTGGTTGTTTGACATCTTGTCATCAACACGCCGACCGCGATTGGCTCTGGAATGGCACGTGCTCTCCGCATGTCATAAGCTGATAGGTTTGAAAACCCGCGTGGTTTGAAATCTGCGATCGCATTGGTTCGAGATTGTCGTGTATAAGCACGTGCCATTCTTTGTGTTTCGGTTAGGTACCAATTTAACGATCATCTCGCATATGCAGAAGTACTGTATTGTTGTAGAATTTAATTTTTATAAAATTGGCAAAACACGTCTTTTTCCTGTAGAAAATCTATTAATTCTGCCAAATCTTGTAGCACTGCAAAAATATTTCTGTTTCTCACGGTTTCCATGATTATATTCAATTATCATCTGTTGGCGTCCTGTCAACATTTTTATACAGAAAACAGTGAAATTTCAGTGGATTAGGAAAAATAATAGGGGGCTTGTTCTAACATTCTTTCATTGAGAAAGTCGCCATTTCGGAGATCGTTTTTGAATTTTGAAAAAGAATATCAATGCGTTTTGTATGATTTTTTCCACTTCCAAAAAAATTAAAGAATTAAAATAAAACATCACTTTACGAATCGTTTTTTCGAATGAGCATGCGCGAAATTGATATCAGATATTAGGTACCTACTCATGAAATTCTGATTTCGAAATAACCTACTTTTTATCATGTACAGGGTGTTCAAAATTGGTGTTACAAGAACTACAACTTTTTAACCGTTAGAGATAGAGAAAAAAGAATGACACCTTACAGTGTCAACTGATAATAATGCCCTTCATCAACTGCATTCCTCTATCTTCTTTTGTTTTCGAGTTATAGGCCAAAATTGAAATTTGGGCGATTTCAACTTCGGCCATTATCTCCGTTTCTGTTTGTGCTAGGATGATGAAATTAAAATATTATAAAGGCACTTTTTTCATAAAAATCCAGTAGCGTTTTTTTTGTTTTTCCCAAGAGGATTCCTTGCTGAGCTATAACATGAAATTGTGTTTTTTTTATGAAAAAAAAATTGAACATTTCCAACGGTAAGTCACAATCATATTTCGATGAAATACCAAAGATTTGAGCACCGAAAAAATCGACTTATGCTTCATTTCGGTATTACAAAATTCATGTCAACAGTAATTGTCATTCTTCGTTTCGAGAAATATCTTCAAAACTGCGGAAATCAATTCATAAAATTATAGTTTTCTCTTTGATTTAATTCTCTCTCTTCTCTACTTCCAAGCATACATGGTGCTCCAAGAAAACCCACGTGGTTGTTTGACATCTTGTCATCAACACGTCGACCGCGATTGGCTCTGGAATAGCACGTGCTCTTCACATGTCATAAGCTGATTGGTTTGAAAACCCGCGTGGTTTGAAATCTGCGATCGCATTGGTTCGGGATTGTCGTGTATAAGCACGTGCCATTCTTTGTGTTTCGGTTAGGTACCAATTTAACGATCATCTCGCATTTGCAGAAGTACTGAATTGTTGTTGAATTTAATTTTTATACAATTGGCAAAATACGTCCTTTTCCTGTGGAGAATCTATTGATTCTGCCAAATCTTGTAGCACTGCAAAAATATTTCTGTTTCTCACGGTTTCCATGATTATATTCAATTATCATCTGTTGGCGTCCTGTCAACATTTTGATACAGAAAACAGTGAAACTTCAGTGGATTAGGAAAAATAATAGGAGGCTTGTTCTAACATTCTTTCATTGAGAAAGTCGCCATTTCGGAGATCGTTTTTGAATTTTGAAAAAGAATATCAATGCGTTTTGTATAATTTTTTCCACTTCCAAAAAAATTAAAGAATTAAAATAAAACATCACTTCACGAATCGTTTTTTCGAATGAGCATGCCCGAAATTGATATTAGGTATTAGGTACCTACTCATGAAATTCTGATTTCGAAATACCCTACTTTTTATCATGTACAGGGTGTTCAAAATTGGTGTTACCAGAACTACAACTTTTTAACCGTTAGAGATAGAGGAAAAAGAATGACACCTTACAGTGTCAACTGATAATAATGCCCTTCATCAACTGCATTCCTCTATCTTCTTTTGTTTTCGAGTTATAGGCCAAAATTGAAATTTGGGCGATTTCAACTTTGGCCATTATCTCCGTTTCTGTTTGTGCTAGGATGTTGAAATGAAAACATTATACAGGCACTTTTTTCATGAAAATCCAGTAGCGCTTTCTGTTTTTTCCCAAGAGGCTTCCTTGCTGAGCTATAACATGAAATTGTGTTTTTTTATGAAAAAAAAAAATTGAACATTTCCAACGGTGAGTCACAATCATATTTCGATGAAATACCAAAGATTTGAGCACCGAAAAAATCGACTTATGCTTCATTTCGGTATTACAAAATTCATGTCAACAGTAATTGTCATTCTTCGTTTCGAGAAATATCTTCAAAACTGCGGGAATCAATTCATAAAATTATAATTTTCTCTTTGATTTAATTCTCTCTCTTCTCTACTTCCAAGCATACATGGTGCTCCAAGAAAACCCACGTGGTTGTTTGACATCTTGTCATCAACACGTCGACCGCGATTGGCTCTGGAATGGCACGTGCTCTTCGCATGTCATCAACTGATTGGTTTGAAAACCCGCGTGGTTTGAAATCTGCGATCGCATTGGTTCGGGATTGTCGTGTATAAGCACGTGCCATTCTTTGTGTTTCGGTTAGGTACCAATTTAACGATCATCTCGCATTTGCAGAAGTACTGAATTGTTGTCGAATTTAATTTTTATACAATTGGCAAAATACGTCCTTTTCCTGTGGAGAATCTATTGATTCTGCCATATCTTGTAGCACTGCAAAAATATTTCTATTTCAGACGGTTTCCATGATTATATTCAATCATTATCTGTTGGCGTCCTGTCAACATTTTGATACAGAAAACAGTTAAACTTCTGTGAATTAGGAAAAATAATAGGAGGCTTGTTCTAACATTCTTTCATTGAGAAAGTCGCCATTTCGGAGATCGTTTTTGAATTTTGAAAAAGAATATCAATGCGTTTTGTATAATTTCTTCCACTTCCAAAAAAATTAAAGAATTAAAATAAAACATCACTTCACGAATCGTTTTTTCGAATGGGCATGCCCGAAATTGATATTAGCTATTAGGTACCTACTCATGAAATTCTGATTTCGGAATACCTATGTACAGGGTGTTCAAAATTGGTGTTATCAGAACTACAACTTTTTAACCGTGAGAGATAGAGGAAAATGAATGACACGTTACGGTGGCCTTTTTTAGAGAATCTGATAATGCCATTCATCAACTGCATTCCTCTATCTTCTTTCGTTTTCGAGTTATAGGCCAAAATTGAAATTTGGGCAATTTCAACTTTGGCCATTATCTTCGTTTCTGTTTGTGCTAGGATGTTGAAATGAAAACATTATACAGGCACTTTTTTCATGAAAATCCAGTAGCGTTCTTTGTTTTTTCCCAAAAAGGTTTCTTGCTGAGCTATAACATAACAATAGTTTGAATTGGATTAGAAAGAATTGTCCGTTTCAGAAATATATCATACATCGCCCTCAGATTCTTTCAGATTGTGATATTTGAATTAGTCAGTATTGAGTAGGCTGAATTATAGAAAATATGTCTTTACGCATGGTGTCATTATTATTTTACCGATGAATACTTGATTCAATTCTCCGTGGTTTGATCTCTGTTCAGAACAAGTGTCAATTATTAGAATTCGAAGTCATTATTGCCGGCTATATGGAAATGTTCGAAAACTGCCAGAAATATGATATGTTTAAATGTTTCATTTAAGCGGCTATAATGACTTCGAATAGAATGTTTTTCTGAACAGAGATCAAACCGCGGAGAATTGAATCAAGTATTTAATGGCAGAATAATAAAAACACCATGCATAGAGACATATTATTCTGTGATTCAGCCCACTTGATACTCGATAATTCAAATTTCACATACAAACTATGTATATTTTTCATGATATCCTAATGAATCTGAGGGCCATGTATATATGTGTTATATTGCAAACTATTGTTTCCATAAGAAAAAACACAACTTTATGTTAAAGCTCAGCAAGGAAACCTCTCAGGAAAAAAACAAAGTACTCTACTGGATTGCTTTGAAAAAAGTGCCTGTATAATGTTTTCAGTTCAACATCCTAGCACAAACAGAAACGGAGATAATGGCCAAAGTTGAAATCGCCCAAATTTCGAAAATAAAAGCTAGAGGAATGCAGTTGACGGTATTATCAGTTAATCTAAAAAAAACGTAACGTGTTATTCATCTCATCTATCTCTCACTGTTAAAAAGTGTAGTTCAAATATTACCAATTTCACACACACCTGTACATTCTATTTGATGTAGGCCACTTTATAAGAACAATTGCGGTTTCTCTTGGACCACCTGTAGAATTTGAAATATTCTCCTAGCAGAAACATTCATAAGAGTTGTCGACCACTATTGAATCACCCTGTATGAAAATGAATGGAATTTTTCAGGTAGAATTAATCTTGAATGATGCGAATATAGTTGTACCCATTTGTTGTGGTTCTAATATAAAAGCATTATAAGTTGAATACAATTAAAATTAGTCTAGTATATCCTTGATCTAGCTCACTATAAACTTTATTCTTTCAGTTCTCCAACAGCTGGATGGGCGGATAGAGGCCTTCAGCCTCTATCAGCATAGAGCAAACAGGGTTTTGCTCTTTGACTGTCTCAAGAGAATGAGGAGTTTACTAGAAGAAGCAAGATACGACAATCTTTTGGAAGATTGCTATCTTGCTCTAGTTCGAACTCTTCATTCAATAATTATGAAGAGTGAATATTTACCGGTAAGTCCATGACAAACTGAAACCTCAATTTCTTAAGTTTGAAATAACTCAACAAATACATATTGAATTCCAGTCTGGAGATTCAGGTGGCCATTCAATATGATATGTTTAAATTAGATACTATAATATTTTTTCTCTATTTCAGTATCGTAATGGGTTCATTACAGTACTAAAAGTAGTGCTGTAATGAAACTCATTACAGCATTGTTTTCAGTTATATGTTTCGTTTTATGGTTGTTAGTACTGATCTCCGATCGAATTCAGTTTCGAATCAAAACAATTCAAATTCCGCGAACTGTCAAATTTCGTATGTCACACCAACTGCCAAGATACAAAACAAAAGTCACTAATCTGAATTTTCATTTGAATTTCGAGAATATTTCACAAAAATTCACTGAAATAGAGAAAATATCGTCTAATACTCGTTGCAGAAGGCAATTCCAACACTCATGCTATCGAAAACTCGCTCCTTCGTCGCTCGTTTTCGAACTTCGCTTTCGTGTTGGAATAGGAGCTCATTCTGCAACTTGTTTTAGAATATACTATTCTCCATGGGCGCCCGCAGGGGGGGGTGGGCAAGGGGGCCGTGCCCCCCCCTGATATTATGATCCCTCTATTGTTTTTGAGCAAAACGGGTGTACTGATATCACCTTCGCCATATCAAATTTTGATTTGGCCCCCCCTGAGAAAAAATTCTGCGGGCGCCCATGCTATTCTCTATTTCAGTACAGAAATGACAGTATAGTTTATGACAGTACTAAAAGTAGTGCTGTAATGAAACTCATTACAGCATTGTTTCAGTTATATTTTTCGTTTTGTAGTTGTCAGTACTAACCTCCGATGGAATCAAGTTTCAAATCAAATCAATTCAAATTCCGTAATCACACCAACTGTCAAGATGAAATATAAAAGTCATTTATCTGAATTTTTATTTGAATTTTAAAAGTATTTCACGAAACTTGACTGAAATAGAGAAAATATGGTCTAATACTCGTTGCAGAGGGCAATTCCAACACGAATGAGAAAGCATGAGTGTTGGAATAGGAGCTCATTCTGCAACTTGTTTTATAGAATACTAGCTGACACGGCAGACTTCGTACTGCCTCAATCGCTAAATTAAAAAGCAACTTTTGATATTATAATAAACTATTTTGGTATAATACCTTGAAAAAGGAAATAAAATTATCCTGTACAATTAGTCCAGTCAATGAGGTCAAAAATTAGGCATTACATACGAAATCTATCAAGATGCTTTTGGATATGAGCTATACTTGTCTTCTACTCCTACCCTATGCCGATTTATGCTTATCATTTTTAAGGGGTGAAAATAACCTCTTTATCCAAAATTAAGAGAAACTTGTTCTAACGTAAATCAAAGTGATTTTTGGGCCTCAGTAGCGTTTTATGAAGTTTAATGAAGGTCTTCATATACTTCATTACCGTAAAACCACCCCCTTTCAGCATAAAATGTGTGAAAATGGGTCTTTATTTATATAATAAATTAATTTCAATCAATTTTGTAACGGTATTTTGGATCAATGTTACTTTCAATTATTTTTATTTTTCAACCCCTAAAAGCACCCCTTTCTGTTCAAAATGTCAAAAATGAAACTATCATTTAAATATTCATTTATTCATCATTTTATTCACGTGAAATTAATACTTTTTTTGTCAAAAAATAAATCGGATTCTGAGAGGATGTCACCACTGTCAATTATTTCTTCATCTTTGCCGAAGATTGGACCACTGTTTCGGCAGTTAATATCTGTACATTCCCCACATATAGAGTTACAAAAGAGATCTAGTTTTCTGCAGGTGCATGACGCATTGCATCCTTTCTTGCAGGTACAAAAAATCATTTTCAAAAATTTTTGTGGTGAAGGTTTTTGCATTTTTGTGGGCTGCAAATATTTATTGGTACTATTCCAACCGCAATCAACTGAATTGAGAGCTTTATTACCTAGCCAAGTTTGAAGTTGATGATTTTAGGCAAGCATTTATTTCATCGGCAGCCGTCAATTTTGGAATTACCGGTAATGGATGTCGGAAGTCACCAGACAAAAGAATCAATGCGCCCTCAAAACATCGGTTTAGGCATCTCAAAATACACAGTTATTTACATATATGATAGTAGAATGAAGATGTGTCCAAAACCTCTCGTCATAAAATTTTCCGCCATAAAATCTAGTTTCCCTTTAAAAAAACATAACTTCACGTTATTTTGCAGATCACAAGGATGTGCCTCAACGTAATGATTACGTTGAGGTTGACAGGGCCCCATTACGTGCTGGATTTCAGAGACAGGCTGGAAATTTTTATACAAAGGTGCAAAAATACTTGTGCTCCTGAAGAGATCGAATGCTATTTGGATCTCTTAGCTTTGGCCAATGATATTACGGATATTGATCCCTATAATGTAAGTATTTTTTTCTTCTCCTCATTTTGTAAAAAATCGCTTTGTGATCATATTTGCGATGAAGTCTTCTTTTCTTGATGATTGATTGATGTGTTTTTGCAGAGTGATGTCGAGAGAGCCTTGTTGGCATGTATTGAACACCACAAACATTTAAATGCCAGGTCTTTGAAAATCATATTTACCCTCATAAGTCAACACTTCGTGCGTTTAACTGCTGAGAATGCCCACATTATAGGAGAATTCTTCGTGAATTTTTCGAAATGTTTTCCAACCAACCCGAAGAAAAGTTCCACTATATGGACGGGATTGTTCCAAATCTCTTGAAAATCTATTTCCATGTTAGGAATGACCCTATTGTGGTGAAAAAGATCACTTCTTACGAACTGATCAAAGGACTCCTAGATAGTTGGAGGAACAAAGTTGTTTCTTTTCTAGATCGAAGAGGAATCATGAATGTGCTGTCCATCATCGCCGTCCATAGCGAAAAATACTCTATAAAGCTTCTTGATATGGATCTGGTCAAACTTATGGCCTCCTTCCTTAGGACCTATGAAAATTTCGAGTAAGTACAACTTATTCCCATACAAGCTGACCCGGCAGATATGAAACTTCATTTTGACGCAATTGGATGTCACCACCTTAGTACTTTGTAATATTTCACTCATTACTTCACAACCAATTGCTTCAAATTTCGAAGTTTTTCATGAAAATTTTGTCCTGAGATGTACGGGATACTGATGAGGCCCAACAAGGCCGAAACCGGTATATCTCTCATCTCTGTGACAAAATCTAATATCATCCAACCTCATGATAAAAGATCTCTGAGCCTGGGAATTGAAGATGGTATTCATTTCGATGATTGCTATTTTGAATTCATCTATGTTTCAGAAATATTCTCGATGTGGCCTCCGTAAAGGCAAAGAATTTTCTTTTTCTTAAGAACACTTGGCTTCACAGTCGCAAAAAGAATTGGGCTTTTTCCATCACTTCGAGAAACTAGCAAGCGGGCCCTGAATAGAGCCACTGCTAAAATCTTATTCAGTGAAAGAGCAAGTACAGATTTCTTTTTTTGCATTTGATTGGAGATTTGAAACTTCATTTTGGCGCAATTGGATGTCACCATCTTAGTACTTTGTAATATTTCACTCATTACTTCACAACCAATTGCTTCAAATTTCGAAGTTTTTTATGAAGATTTTGTCTTGAGATGTACGGGATACTGATGAGGCTCAACAAGGCCGAAACCGGTATATCTCTCATCTCAGTGACAAAATCTAATATCATTTCTCCAACCTCATGATAAAAGATCTCTGAGCCTGGGAATTGAAAATGGTATTCATTTCGATAATTACTATTTTGAATTCATCTATGTTTCAAAAAGACTGCCTCAATCGATAAATAAAAAAGCAACTGCTTCTGAATAGTATTACGGTATTATATTTTGAACAAGTACTTTTATAGAAATCATACATCGAAATATAGCAAATTTATACACTTTTCGAAAAAACACATTGTTTCATTATAAAACATATAATATCTTTGGAACGTTGTCATCACAATATGATGGTCTACTACTCTTATTCTATCACATTTCGTTCTAAAACTCGTAAATTCATGGGTATTTACGTTTCTTAGTGCAAAAATGTGTTTTTTAAGAAATGTATGAAAATTTGCCATATTTTAGACGTATGATTTCTTCAAACTACTTGTTCAAAATATCATGTTGTAATACTTTCTAGAAGCAGAAATCAATGCTCAATACTTTTGAATATTATGTTTCTGATAAAGAGCTCGGTTTAGGAGCTGTTCGAGGAAAACCTAAAAAGTCGGAAAATTTCGAGGTTTCTTTGAACTCTCTTGTATTTAAAGCCCGACAACTTCGGTAGCTTATTTTTGTTTATCCAAATTCAACACATCATAGGAAAGTCCACGTTGTTGTAATTTTTTTTATCACCATCATGAGTCAGTTTCGAATAAAATTATGGTTGGATGAAACATTTTATGCCACTGGTGAGTTATATTTCCTAAGTCACTAGAGGGTTGATATCACTCGGCATGACAGACTCTTGTTGTAAATCTTTTCGCGTGATGTTTAATTGCATAAAACACTTACACGGAATTTCCACAGACGACCTAGTTTCTTCATCATTCATCATCTCGTAATGACCTCGTAGTAGCGAATTGCAGCAATCTACTACGAGTCATACGAGGATGATGAAAAGTCTTTGTCAGCAAATATTTTTCTTTATATACCGACAATTATTCTGTTAACAAGTTCGAATTCAAGTTCACCATAACTCTGTACTCCAAGTAAATACCTGAAAATCACCACCGTGTGCTTAATTCTCATTGTAGCGGATTTACGACCCTCTACAATTAATCAACCCTGAATTCAGTAGCCTTACAAACTACTGAATTCTGCACTGCTACTTCATTGGATTTACGACCCAGTGAAGAAAGCAGAAACATCTTTTGAGATAATCTTATCTCAGAAGATACACGTATTCTCAACATAACACACTTTTGGACCATGAATCACTTTTATAATATTCTAGGTCGGAAGTGAGTCAAGAGGAAGTCACTACGCTTATTTGGGCGCTCTTTCCGGACCTTCCAGACACAGCATTCGCGAATTTGAACAATCGTTTGCTGGAGCAAATCGTGTTTGTACGTGGAGACTCTATCTGGGTGAAGGAGGACAAAAACGGTGCCTTCATTCCGTTCCCGCCGAATGATTCCATATTAATAGATAATAGGTTTACTTACTCGAGCGGCAAATTCTGCATCCTGGACTGTGACTTCGTGTGTACTGTCGATCAAGACAGGAGGATCATTATAAATCATGGAACAAATGAGATATCGTAAGTACATTTTCGAAATAATCATGGGTAAAACAGGGAGAGATGATGCACCTTTTTTTAAAATGCAATAAATCCACTGTTTTGAACTAAACGTGGTCATGCAATCATTTAATACTTTTGGTATTGAACCTTTATTGTATAACATCAACATGGAGGAAAACTTTACTTTTTTCAAAAAATAATATATACTCCCCGTCAATGAATTCCGGACAGGCAAAATTTTTGTCAAATTCAACACCCTGTATCTTTTTTCGTGGTTCTCTGATTTTGTTGAAATTTTCACCAGGTATAGTATTGGGTCTAATTATATTAACCTGAAATTGCGAAAATACCTGTAGTTCATGCGTTATACAGGGTGAAACAAAACCTTGTTTTATAACCTTCATTTCTAAACACCCTGTGGTGAATTTGAGGCAAAAAATTCGATATCATTCAGTTTTAATTTGAAGTGTGACCCTTTCTTGACAAAATGTTTTTTGATTTACGTCAGTATCTGCTTTAAAAAAAATGATACACATTTTCAAAGAAAGTGTTGCATTTTTTCAATTTTTATAAATATTTAAAACATAATAATACCTTATCGACTAATAAACATAAACAAACATCTTTCTCATCACTTCTTCCATACGACGTGGCATACTTTCAATGCATTCACAAATTGCTTCTGGGGGAAGCAACAATTTCTGTTAATGCAGAACAATGCTAGGCCTCACGTTGCACGGGTTGTAACACAATACTTTGAAGAGGCGAATATTCAACGATTCGTGTGGTCAGCCAGAAGGCCGGATTTAAATCCAATTGAACATGTATGGAATATGCTACAGACGTCCACATGAAAGATATGCTCAGTGCAATTTGCTGAATACTACTGGTTTCAGGGGAGGATCGTTTATGGTCTGGGGTGGAATATCTTTGACTGCTCGCACAGACCTAGTGGTTGTTGATAATAGAGCTATGAATGCTGATAAGTATATGAGGAACATTCTTGAAGAGCATGTAGTGCCATTTGCCCCATACATTGGTGAAAATTTCATTTTTATGGACGATAATGCCAGACCCCATCGTGCGCGCATCGTTCAAGAGTACCTCGAAGAGGTTGAAGTCTCTAGAAGTCCAGATCTCAATCGGATTGAGGAGGTTTGGGACAACCTCAATAGAAAGCTGAGAAGTTCAGAAAATCATACAGCTTCTCTCGATGACTTAGGAATCCAACTCGGAGAAATCTGGGAAGGACCAGATCAGAACATTTTATGATCACTCATTTTGAGTATGAACCGTCGTTGCCGAGCTGTAATTAACGCAAGGGGTGGAGATACCAAGTATTAAATCACTTATCAGCATTTCAGTATTGTGAAAATTGTTAATTTATCTTCTTTCACATAAGATTCGGTGAAATCCTGAATTTTTCTTCCATTTAATGTGTCTTGTTTTGTTCTAAACCTTCCCGAGAGAACATAAAAAATAAGTAATGAAGTCAATTGAGAATTAACTTTCATTAAAATTGAGATTTTCAGAATGTGCGTTAATTTTTTCGCGCAGTGTATTCGATCCCATGGTTTTCCACACGCGTTTTCTCCCGGCGCGTCATCTCTCCCTTTTTTACTCTAAACCTAAGTTTCTCCCATGGAGGTAAAGGAAGTGGAGGGGGCATAACGTTTGAAAAGTGTCACCAAAACAAATCCGGATTTGGCACCCCAAGATGGCCGACCTCGAGGTATTTTAAACTGTAGGTTCTGCAATTTTGGTTTTATTTATTATTCGTTCGTTGGTTTTGGCAGTTGAATGTAGTGGAAAAACATAAAAGAAATGGTTTCTGGTACAGCATATGCTGATCTTACTCGCCAATTAATGGTGAAAAGCTAAATTTTTTGCCGTTTGTAAATACATAGTTTAATTATTGTTGCATGCAGTTTTAATTGCTATAGGTACAGGAGATAATTACCTATTTGTTTCATTGCATATTATCTGAATTTGTATGTACCTTAATTGAAAAAATAGAATGTATGATTAGTAACAGGAACAAATCATTCATTTCGTACGTAATTCAACTCACCAATACATTAGAAGCAATTGTTTATGATATTTTGACTCCTTGATTTGTTTCGATCATTATTCATTCATCTTTTGGTCGTTAAAAGAGAATCGAACAAACTTCGAATTATAAAAATTCAAATATACAAAAATTCCCGCCTAAAATTTGGCTCCGCAACATGGCGGATTTTTTGGTGCACTTTCATAGCAAGGGAAAGATAGGATATGCTACCTCCCCTTCTTCTACCTCCATGTTTTCTCCAACATTGATGTTCATGGCCACGTGTTCTTAGACATTTCAAATACACTCAACCGCATTTTTTGCAGCAACATCGAGTCTAGAAGCTATGGCGACAACAAACCATTGCAATTGAAAAAAACCAAAGGTTGCTGCAGCTTCCCCATGACTTCAGAATTCGCCACATTCGCATACGCGACGGCGTGGAAGAGGGCCAGAAACAGTATCAACCGCGAGAAACACGTAGCTTTAGAGGCACTCCTCGCCTTTTGCCATCACATGAGCGACGAGCAGCATTCCGAAGTTTTTCTGAAGACAGGCATCACGAACTCCATTCATTCACTCATGAAGCATCTATGCGACGACACATTCTCGGACCACCACTATCCGAAGATAGTTATGCAAATTATAATCGTCTTGGTGAGACGCTATCCAGAAATTTACCTCCCGCTCTGCAAAGAGAACGGGGCTGTCAACAGTCTGAAGAGTGGCCTCGATATAACCGAGAAGGTGAGTTCCTTCAACTGTCATTTTTAAGCTATTGCATAGATTTTATCTCAGGCTTTGAGCGCGGCGACCGAATGTAGAAATTCCGTAACGAATTCGGTTCAGTTCGACATGGTGTTTAGTGCTTGCGACTAGACGGATGCGTGCAGCCACTTAGCAGTGCAAAATGGAGTCGGCAATCTCGATGTTCCCATTGAATCACGAAAGGCAAATATTTCATTAACATCGGATAAAAAATGTATAGCCAAACGCAAACATTCTCCATTAACTTCAGCTCTTGCTCCAACTTTACATGAGTCGCAAGGTGGAACTTTTGACGAAATAGTATATGAGTATAGTAAATCACATTCTCAGAAACTCGTCTATGTTGCACTCTCTCGGGTGACTAATATCGAAAAATTGTATATTACAACAAAAATGATAATTCTGCATTTAGGTTTCATCATAATCGAAGGCAAGCTGCATCGACTGCATCTTCCTTGCAAGAATTCAATAGACTGTCTTTAAATATTGATCAGACGATAGTTCAAAGTGTCTTCTAGTAATAGAAATGGCATTTCAATAATGACTCTCAATTGCCAAAGTCTACATAGCCAGAAATACGATTTACATGATTCAGTTACGAGACTAACCAATATGTTACTTCTCACCGAAACATGCATGACGCGTGATAATCCGATTGAAATACCTAATTTCAATTGTATAGTTCAATTCGAACGAGATACTGTTCCAAAAGGTGCGGTAGCTATTTACCAAAATAGTAATAATGTTACTAATATTATGACTCCGAATATTGAAATAAATATTGAAGATGTTAGCGATGTTAATGTTAGACACTCATTTGTTGGAGATATTTGCGCATGCTTATGCAAACTTAGACATGGCCTACACATAGTCATGGTAGCAAATTACATTTCTCAGAATCCAAAATTGGAGGTAAAGCACTTTATTCATCGCACTTTACTGGAGTACACTGTAAAACGGTCGAAAATAGTTGGTACAAATGGTAATAAATTTCCACTTATCTTGGCTGGCGATTTCAACATTAACTTCGCTGATAAGAAATCCGTGCGGTCGACAACTTTTCTTTCGGAAGAATCGACTTTAAAAATGAATAATGATCCACAAGAATCCACAACAAAATATGGGACCACTATTGACGCTGTATCTTCCAGATATTTAGAAGACATTAAGTCTCAAACTTATGTTTCTTATTTCAGTTACCATAATCCTATAGATTCAATGATAAACATTCCTGAATAACTTACATGTATAGTAAGATAAATAAAAAAAAATTTAATCAACAATATTATCTTCTTATTTTTGAATTGATACTATGCAATAGCTTGACCGCGGCAGTCCTCGAGTGCCACACGTGTTTTTTTTTGTTCCGGGATCGAAGACACTCGCCTTCAAATTACGATTCAACAGGTTCATATCTATCGGAATTAATGATTATTTCTGGTTTTTTTTCTGCCAGGATTTCGAAGCTGCTGAAGCTGAAGATGCGTCAACAACGAACGGCCAGCCATCCAATGAGACAACGTCGAACAGCCAGACATCGAACGGCCAATCTACGAGCGGCTCAACATCCAATGAGCCAACATCGAACGGTCAATCTACGAGCGGCTCGACATCCAATGAGCCAACATCAAACAGCCAATCATCCAATGAGCCAACATCGAACGGTCAATCATCCAATGAGCCAACATCGAACGGTCAATCATCCAATGAGCCAACATCGAATGGTCAATCATCCAATGAGCCAACATCGAATGGTCAATCTACGAGCGGCTCAACATCCAATGAGTCAACATCGAACGGCCAATCATCCAATGAGACAACATCGAACGGTCAATCATCCAATGAGACAACATCGAACGGCCAATCATCCAATGAGTCAACATCTAATCAGTCACTTCCAAACATTCAGACATCGAACGGCCAATCATCCAATGAGCCAACATCGAACGGTCAATCATCCAATGAGACAACATCGAACGGCCAATCATCCAATGAGTCAACATCGAATGGTCAATCTACGAGCGGCTCAACATCCAATGAGCCAACATCGAACGGCCAATCATCCAATGGGCCAACTTCGAACGGCCAATCTAGGAGCGGTTCAACATCCAATAGGAAAACATCAAAAGGTCCAGCACCGAAACCGCCGAAGCAGCTGTCGTTAAAAGAAGAACTGAAACAGCAGGTAATAGTATTTTCTGAAACAAGTTGCAGAATGAGCTGCTATTCCAACGCGAATGCGAGTTCGAATTGCCTTCTGCAACTTCTTAGATTATATTTTCTCTATTTCAGTCAAGCTTTGTGAAATAGGTTGAGTGACTTACGAAATTTGGATGTAATTGGAAACAATGCTGTAAGGAGTTTCATTACAGCACTACTTTCAGAACTGTAATGAACTCGTTACGATACTGAAATGAAGAATAGTATACAGGGTGTACCAAGTTCGACGGCCTATTAGGCGTTTCTGGAGAACTGGACCTATTTGAAATCTGAAAATTGGGATTATATTATTGTTTGACATTATCTACCGACCTGAAATATTCTTGAAGCCTGACCACTTTCAGTTATACAGGGAGTGAAAAAAAATATTCAAAAATTTTTTTCTATATTTTCGTTTTCGAATTTGATGAAGTATGCAATTCTGAATACATTCGTGTTCAAATCGTTGCATTCGTCGATATACTTTCAAAATCGAGAAAAAACTGAAGGAAAAAAGGAGATAAGTGTATTCGGTATTATATTTGTTATTCCTAACGTAGATATCGTAAGCACAAACTGTTTTCACATTTTTGCGAAGACTGTGCAAATATTGTACAATTTCAGCATTTTGAATAACCCGTCACAGGGTGTTCCAAATGTTGATTCAAAAATTGGTATCAAAATTGGCTCATAACTTTGGTTTTCCGAATTAGAACCCATTTTTTTTATGATTGCGTTGGATTCTGCGAAGAAAAATGATGATGATATTCCAACAGAATTACTAATTCTTGAGTTATTTAGAACTTTCTGTTTCTATTCATGAAATCTGTTTTACATCAACAATGATAAATGAATTCAGAAAAGAGGAAGTCACTAGTGAGTTATTTGAGTAATTCATCTTCTATGATCAAGGTCATTGTTGATATGAAACAGATTATATTAATTTGACGGTACGTACGACATGAAATCAGGAAATCCTGAATAACTCAAGAATTGTTAATTTTAGGAGCATCAACATGTTGGAACATTATCATTTTTCTTCGCACAATCCAACGCAATCATAAAAAAATAGGGTTTTAATTTGGAAAACAAAAGTTATGGGTCACTCTTGATCCCAATTTTGAACCAACATTTGGAACACCCTGTGACAAGTTTTTCAAAATTCTAAATATGTAAAATATTTCCACTGTCTTCGACTACAAAAACGTGAAAACGGTTTGTGCTTAAGATATCTAGATTAGAAATAGCAAACATACTACCTCTTATCTTCCTTTTTTCTTCAGTTTTTTTCTCATATTTTCAAAAGTATTTCGAGGAATGCAACGATTTGAGTACGAGTGTATTCAGAATTGCATACTCTATCAAATTAAAAAAAAAAAAAACAGAAAAAAAATTTTTGAAATTTTTTTTCACTCCCTGTATAACTGAAAGTAGTCAGGCTCCAAGAATATTTTAGATCGGTAGATAATGTCAAACAATATGCCAACACGAATTTAGCATGAGTGTTGGAATTGCCTCCTGCTACGAGTATTAGACGATATTTTCTCTATATCAGTCAAGTTTTGTGAAATACTCTCGAAATTAAAATGAAAATTCAGCTTAGTGACTTTTGCATTGTATCTTGGCAGTTGGTGTGACTTACGAAATTTGACAGATCACGGAATTGATTTGATTCGAAAATTGATTGGATCGGAGGTCAGAACTGACAACCACAAAACGAAAAATGTAACTGAAAACAATGCTGTAACGAGTTTCATTACAGCACTACTTTTAGTACTGTAATGTACTCATTACGATACTGAAATAGAAAAATAATATCCCTCACTATAATGACTTTTGCCTTTGAATGCTCTCACCCTCCTCAAGAAAGTTATTCATAAAACTCCCATCCTCACAGGCCATCAAAATAGTGAAGGAACTGACTCTGAAAGAGGCATCTCTGAACTCCGGAACAAATAAGGAAAAAGCTACGGAAAAAGCCAAGACAACAGCCGAAACGAGGAATCTTTCTTACATCAGAATTAGGGACATGCTGGTAACCTCGGACATCCCCGATTCCGAAATTTTGAAGACCGACGTCCTCTCAACTCTCCAGAAGCTGCTGGTGCATTCTCTCCAGAATGATCCGAGCGATTTCTTCAACGTTTTCGTCGAAGTAAAACCGAATGAGAACAGCGTAGGGTCAGAAATAACAGTGAGACCGTTCAGGCAGCTGGTCCAAAGGTTGGTGAAGATGCTTTCGACCAAATGCAGATATGGATACTATAATTACCAATGGTGCCATCGTCATACGAGAGATGATATATACAAGTTTGGGATCAATACCGTGAAGGGTATCATGAAGAAACATTTCAAAGTAAGTTTGATCATTATTATTATTACTAGCTGGAACGGCGAACTTGGTTGCGCCTCAGAGAAAAATAAAGTTGTATCAACAAAACATTGCTATTTTGTCAAGTAGGAGGTATATTAGGCAAAGTTGAAGTACGAAATATACAGAAAATTTTATTACACTGAAATAGGTAGGTATGTACATTTTCATTCAAGCGGTACCTTATCATTATTTAAAACATGTCTCATTGTTCACTGGTGCAAGAATAATAAGAGCAGACGGTTTGCCGACTCGTGAACACGCAACATACAACTGGCTATGAGAAAAACTACTATATTGTCTAGCAAACGCTAGACGAATTGGAAATTGAATTCTCCTTAACTCTAATGGCTTATCTGTTGGGATCATCGGAGTTCTGGGAATAAGAACTTCCTCACCTTCACATTTTCCTCTGTGCAATGTGCAACTATCTGTTCTGGTCGAATTCTTTCTACTAACCAGATGAGAATGTGTGCATGTGGCAGGCCTCGTTTTTGCCATTCAATTGAATATATCCAGTAGCGAGTATCCCCGAAGACATGATGTTTTGAAATGAAATTCCTTGTTGACTTCAATTTTTGATTGAAAACTCGTGCAGTGATGTCATGTCGATCAACTTATTTTTGTCCGGGAAAAAGCAGTTTAGTGATATCTTTCCATTTTGGATTGCAGGTGATTGTAATGAATAAATCAGGAAGACCATAATTTCGAACGTATGTCATTGCATCTTGTGCATACTCATGCATGTGACGCGAGCTCCCAATATAAGTTTCTGGTAAAATTGTCAATCTACCTATATTGGCTGCAATTCCTTATATTCCTCTGAATGTAGTTTAGATTGATTCAGTCTTATAAAAGTGAGGCGCTTTTTTTCAATTCAAAATACATATCCACACAATACTGCTGCAACAATCCACGAAATCTCAGCAAATAGTTATCAACATTTTGACGAACCATTAAACGAAATGAATAATAATTCATCGGGCAAACTTTCTTGGTGGTTTCTTGGCCTAAAATCAAATAATTCATATTTTTATCAAGTAGACATTTTAAATTTTAATATAGGTACTCACCATTCAAAGTACTCACCTAATTTGGAGGAATTTATGTTGTATATCTTCAAGTGGTTGTAATGATATAATT
Source organism: Hippodamia convergens (assembly GCA_038502775.1). Taxonomy (NCBI): domain Eukaryota; kingdom Metazoa; phylum Arthropoda; class Insecta; order Coleoptera; family Coccinellidae; genus Hippodamia; species Hippodamia convergens. The sequence continues at coordinate 31,460,614 of CM076610.1, forward strand.
CTATGGTGAATTTGGCCTTGGATCTAAATAGCAGAAAGGGAAGACAAAATAAGTGACTTGAAATAATTAATGTGAATATCATATATTTACCTTAAATGTTGGATTGAATTCACGTTCTTGAACTGTATCTGCTCCGAATGAAGTCATTTGAAAACACCCATTGTATTTCTGTGTGTTCGATAGAAAATGTCTTGATTCGGATGTTTTTCCACGGAACAGAGAATGCAATGATTCAGGTGGAAGAGGCAATAACGGCAATTTCACCTTGCCATTTTGACAGCACAATCAAGACGTTTAGGCAACTCAAAATTCACAGTAATTGATGACAAATGACGATTTGTTCGATACATTTCGTCATAAAATTTTCCGTAGTGTTCATATGACATATTCTAAAATTGAATTGACTAATCTGAATTACATTTGAGTTTTCTGATATTAAATTGACTAATCTGAAATTCAATTGACGCTTTCTGAATTACATTTGGAAATGGTGTAGAGGTGCTAGCTTGCATGTGGGGCCTACAATATTCCTTCAGTCCGCTACATATCCGTCGACTCGAGAAGTTAATAGTGTCATAGTCTCGAATTCGTGTAGTGAGCTTTGTGTTTTTTTAGGAATCTTCTATTTCACGCTAATTCTGACAATTTTTTTTTCAGATCCGTTTTGTCGAGACCAAAGACGTTGCCACCACGTGCTTCGACTTGAATATATTTCCTTTCGCGTTGATAGATCACTTGGAGTATTTCGTTCCCAACTATATGGAGTTTCCGACGAATATAGAGGGTATGTACCCTCTCGAAAAGTCGAACTGCATATAGGCGACACCAGACTTCCATCGCATATGACGCTTTACGAAGCCATCCTCACATACGTTCCAAGCCAACGTATTTTCGATGCGACCCACCACATCTTCTTCAAATTTGTTGATGTGGGCGTTAATACGTACCAGCCGATTGAAAGTAAGTACCTCTTTGTGTATGAGATCATACTCGGTCAATTAAAAAAAGAAAAACAATTATATTTCCATCAAATTAACACTAGAAGTCAAGTTAAACAATTCTTCACGGTGCCGAGATTTTCGAAGACTAGTCTGCAACACAGCGTATTTTTTTATCGTCCCAAACTCTATAACCTTCTGCCACTAGAGTTGAGGGAAAATTTCAATATTCGGAATAGAGAGCACTGTAAGAAACTAAAGGCTTATATCATCCAGCACTCATATAGATTTATGGCTGTTCTTGCAGCAAAATATTGATGTTCTTTTGACAGTTCATGTGCCCTGGTCTTGCTCATCTATAAATGATGGGGAAGGGATTAGGTTGCAGTGAATAATTCTATATCGACTGTGATTTTTTTTTCTAGATCATGCCAATGTGTGCGGGTTTCATTATCTGGTTAGGGGTGTTTCACCTTTTTGTTTTTGTATATATGTTTTTTTTTATTTCTGGTTGAAATGTTACATCATACCGAGAGACTGATAGCACACGAGCAATAGCTCAGGCTGCCAGACCTCTCATTCACTAATACAATTACCTTTATAGTATTTTTCTGATTATGTGATGATTTTGAGATGAATAAATTCTAAATTCTAAATTCTTTCGAACCTTGATCTATAACTGTAGTTGGTTTTTGTTCTTTATTATGAAAGAGAACAATTCAAATTTGACAGGAATTTCTATATGAATTCCATCTGTTGGTTATGGAACAAGGGTTATGGGTAGATCTCCAAGAAGGTCTCTCTACCCTCCCTTATACAAATTAGAGGTAGATAGCAATAGTCGGTGGCTACTTATAGAATAGAGCTATGAGCGTTCATTGAAATACTAATATACTACTCCTCAAGAGTTAGGAATATTGTAATGAATGGTTTTGAACAGAATGCAATCTCGGAAATAGCTTAAAATCATTTAAAATGATAGTGTTATGGGCCGGGATATGTTTCAACGGCGCACAGACCTACACATTTGTCCTGGGAACATGACCGCCTTACTCTATAGGGAGCATGTCATTGACAATGATTTGCCAAATTTTCACGCTGCTACGGTGAAATTTTCCAATTTCTAGACGATAACGCTAGACCGCACTGTGCAGACATAAACCGATTTCAAGCGAATAACCTGGTCCTCATTGGTAATTACCAACTAGGACCAACTGCATTCAAGCGACTTCGGTCATTGTCGGTTATAATCATATTACAAGGAATATCGCTGAAGGCTATAACCGTAGATAACCGCAGGCAGGACCGTAGATAACCGCGGTCATTACTGGTTATTCGCTTGAAATCGGTTATAGTTGTAAATGCGCGCGAGGAGCTTGGTATTCCACATTTACCAATACCTCCGCACTCACCAGATTTGAATTACATAGAACATACAAGGGATATGCTCCAAAGAAGATTAGATAATCATCAATCTACCCCAGAATCCTTAAATGATCTGGGAGAGCTTCTGCCCTGTGTATGGAACCAAATTCCTCAAAGAATTTTCAACAACCTCGTGTGTAGTATGCAAGGAAGATATCAAGCTGATATTGATGCCCGTGGAGGCCATACATTGTATTGATAGTCCCAAAATGCTTGAATTCGCTGAGAATAAAATTTCATTCATTTATTGAAATATTGTCTGGGAGGTCTCTGCATTTTCCTGAAAACTTAATTTTGGTTTTAACTCCCTGTCTTTGAAACAAGAAACAATTAGAAAAATTTTTTTAATAATATAAGAAAGGCCCCTGCGTAAAAATTTGAGTTCTAATTTGTCAGGGGCCAAAACTTTACGAGAAAAAATTGTTGCCTAACAATGAACAAAAAGAAAAGGAAAACCCTTTGAAATCTTAAGCGTAACATTTCGGAGAATAAATCAGACTCCTTTGTCAGACAATAACTAATTTTCATTCAACTTTGTAGAATCCTGATAATTTTTTTTATTTTTGGATTGACATTTGTTAATATATGATGAACATAGATCAATATTGATTACTAGATGTTGATATCCTTATTTTATGTCAAAATTCCCTGAAACCAGTTTTTTTTTCATTAAATCCATCTAAATTCGATCTATTTCTACTGGCGAGTTTATTAGCCTCATCCAATAAAATACAAGCTGACTCATTGATTTTTCTTTTATAACCATCAGGTTCCGTCAATAGAATTTTTGTTCCATTCCAATTCATGCTATTTGAGATCTACCAGTATCTCTATTTTTTATGTTATTCTTATGTTCACGTTTTCTGATTTCTAATGGTCTTGATGTTTCTCCTGTATAAGATTTTCCACAAATACAGGAAATATTGTAAATACAATTTCTTGATTTCTGGTTCTCATTCAAAGGTTTAGTTTTTGTTAATAAAGATCGTAAATCATTTTTTGTTATGAAAGCAGTTCTTATGTTGAATTTAGAAACAATTCTTTTAATTTTTTCTGAAAGTCCATGAACATAAGGAATCAACATTTATTAAAATTGGTTGTTCTTGACGGTTTGTTGTTGGTTCTCGATTGTTATTATCGTTTTGACGCAAAATTGTTCTCTCTAAATTTGAAATAGTTTTTTCTATGAAATTAGTTGGATGTTGATTATCCTCAAGAATATCTACGTTATTACGTATTTCAGTTGACGATGAAATTAATTGCGCTCTATCATAAAGTATTTTTATAATACCTCTTTTAACACTCCTTTGATGATTCGAATAAAATTTTAGATATCGATTTGTGTGTGTCTTTCTTCTGAACACACTGGTTTCAAAATGATTTGGAAATTTTCTTATCGAAACATCTAAGGAGGAAAGTACATCATTATTTTGTTCTAACTCCATTGTGAATTTCATTGTAGGTTCTTTATTATTATTGATATGATAGAAAATTTTACAATTCTTCTTTCTCATGTTGCCAAATTACAAAAATATCATCTACATATCGCCATCAAGTCTTTGGTTTCATTGAATATTTTTCAATATGGTTTTCTTCGAAAAATTCCATGAAAATGTTGCTCATTGTTGGTGATACAGGAGAACCCATAGCCATACCACATTTTTCTTTATAAAAATCATAATCTAATTAAAAATATGTCGAATTCAGACAAATCTAACATTGCCATTATTTTATCTACAGTTAATTTCGAATCTTCATGAATCATCCATTAATTTGTTTTTACTATTTCAAGTGTTTTATCGACCGGAACATTAGGAAAAAGATTAACTACATCGAAACTCACTAGAATATCAGTCGAATTCAGATTGAAATTTCCCAATTTTTCAAGTAACTGTCTGATTTTCCGGTTAGTGGTTTCAAAAATTGTAACAGGAATTTTTTCCAAATTTCGATTTTTCTCAACCACCCTGTATTCCCTGGACTGATTCAGTCTCATGCTGAAGTCGAAGTCAGCCATATTCACTCGTTTTCATTTCCAGATCTCGACGCTGAGAGGAAACCGCTGAATGAGTACGCCGTCATCAGAAAGAAGCTTCATCGAACTCGATTCAACATGCTCGCCCACATACTCAGCATGCTCTATGGTCTGAACAGATACGCAGGTCGTTTCTACCGCGAGCCTGGCCGTGAGAACCTGATAGATGCCTCAGAGTTTGTATGTTCCAAAATCGAATCGGACGTATCGAAGTTTTTCTTCGACCCGTTCAACGCACTGATCGGGAACATCTCCCCGAACTGCGACATCGTAGCGGCTTATCCGTTCCTTTTCTCCCTGAGAACCAGACAATTGGCTTTCACAGTTCTCCACGAGAACAGGGTCCGAGCCTTCTTTGCGGTGTTGAACAGACATTCGCTCTTTCAAGAAGCCTTTTTCCCGGAGAACAGGTTCCCGTCGACGTCATTCTACAGACACGACATACTGAATCAAGTCGTCAAGGTAAGACATCTATGGTTCGTCATACACTGCGCCAAAAAATTAACGCACATTCTGAAAATCTCAATTTTGATGAAAGTTAACTCTACATTGACTTAATGACTTATTTTTTATGTTGTCTCGGGAAGGTTTTGAACGAAACAAGACACATTAAATGGAAGAGAAATTCAGGATTTCTCCGAATCTTATGTGAAAGAAGAGAAATGAACAATTTTCAAAACACTGAAATGTTGATAAGTGATTTAATACTTGGTATTTCCACCTCTTGCGTTAATTACAATTTGGCAACGACGGTTCATACTCAAAATTTGTGATCTTAAAATGTTCTGATCTAATCCTTCCCAGATTTCTCCGAGTTGGATTCCTAAGTCATTAAGAGTAGCTGGATGATTTTCTGAACTTCTCAGCCTTCTATTGAGGTTGTCCCAAACCTGCTCAATCGGATTGAGATTTGGACTTATTGCTGGTCATTCTATTCGAGAGACTTCAACCTCTTCAAGGTACTCCTGAACGATGCGCGCACGATGGGGTCTAGCATTATCGTCCATAAAAATGAAATCTTCACCAATGTATGGCGCAAATGGCACTATATGCTCTCCAAGAATGTTCCTTATATACTTATCAGCATTCATAGCTCCATTATCAACGACCACTAGGTCTGTGCGAGCTGTCAAAGATATTCCACCCCATACCATAATCGATCCTCCTCCGAAACCAGTAGTATTCAGGAAATTGCACTGAGCATATCTTTCATAAGGACATCTGTATACAAGGGAACGTCGATCACAAAGGTAGAGGCAGAATCTAGACTCATCTGTGAAGAGAACTCTTTCCCAATCGGCCTCTTCCCAATATGGATATACTCTCTCGCAAAATCCAAACGCGCCCTTCGATGGGCTGGGGTAAGAGATGGGCCTCTTGCCGCAACACGAGGCCTTAAATCATATTCTATGAGGCGATTTCTTCTGAGTGCTAATTTGCACCCCATGCTCAAGCTGATTTTGAAGGAGGCGAGCGGTTGCAAACCGTTGTCTCAACGAAGAAACTCTCAAGTAACGTTCTTGAATGACAGTTGTTACCCGTGGTCCACCCTATCCTGGTCTGCGGACTAAAATCTCATTCAGTGAAAGAGGAAATATGGATTTCTTTTTTTGCATTTGATTGGAGATGTGAAACTTCATTTTGACGCAATTGGATGTCACCACCTCAGTACTTTGTAATATTTTACTCATTACTTCACAACCAATTGCTTCAAATTTCGAAGTTTCTTATGAAGATTTTGTCCTGAGATGTGCGGGATACTGATGAGGCCCAACAAGGCCGAAACCGGTATTTCTCTCATGTCAGTGACAAAATGTAATATCATTTCTCCAACCTCATGATAAAAGATCTCTGAACTTGGGAATTGAAAATGATATTCATTTCGATGATTACTATTTTGAATTCATCTATGTTTCAAAACTATCATCACTAGTATCGTACGATACTATACAGCCAGGGGAAAAAACCTCAGCCGAAAAAACCTGTCTCCCAGTAATGAAATATCAAATATCAGGATAGTCAGTGTGATCATCTTCATGTTATCCGTAGATGGGCTCGGATAAACAGATTCTTCCCAAAACGACTAGCAATTCTTAATCTGAAATGAAGAAAGACAAAAGCAGAAAAGAAACCGATAATTCAGAATGAATCAAATACATTTTAGAAATGCATTGGCTACTTTAAAAAACATCAACATTCAGATTTCTTGGCCAAATAATGTTAGGAGGTTTATAAATATTTATGACAGAAATGTCACAAAACTTGAAAGAAATGAAAAAATTCCATAAATTTCCCTTTTCCGAATCTGTTGAAGATTAAGAACTGATAATTTTTTAACATTACAAGTTAAACTTGTAAAAAATCAATTAATACATAACCTTTCAACTGTCCTCTTTCACGAGGATTTCTTTCTGTTGCCGTGTGGGTTTCTTGCAGAAGAATCACTTCGATACCATGTTCATCAGCTAATTTGGAGACGTAATCACATTTGTCTGTCGAAATTCCTTCCATATTCAAATTCAAAAACTCCAAATTAAATAAATCCACGCAATTCCTCGAATGTAACTTGAATTCACCGAAACTGTTTTTTTCAGAAAATTCGAACTACAAGTCCAAACTCAATTTGGAATGTGACATATCACGGAGAGGCCGGCACTGGAATAGGTCCCAAACGGGAGTTGTACACTCTCATGGGCAGGGAAATGCAGAGAGCCGATTTTCAACTCTGGGCCGCATCGGACCAAGAAGTTACACCCTCTGGATACGTCCACTCAGAAGCTGGTTTGTATCCGGATTTCAACCTAGAAGTGAACATAGAGAGTGGAAACGACTTCTCGACAGCCTCGGCAGAAGACAAATTCAGAATTATCGGAGTAATAATGGGGAAGGCTTTCATAGAAGGAGTCCGTCTTGACATACCTCTAGCACTTCCCATCTTCAAGTGGTTGCTGAACGAAGGGACTCTGTTGACGGTTGAAGATATGAGATATGTCAATCCTTCGGTATACAAAATTCTCAAATTGATCAAGAACGAGTGTGATAAGTGGGAGGTAGCTGGTGATGGCTCGATGTACCGACCATTGAGGAATGCGCTGCTGGAAAGGTTCCCTAAGAAGGATTTTGAAATCGAAGACTTTTTCCTGCATTTCGTGTTACCGCGTCATGAAGTTGGTAAGTCCTTTTTCAATTCGTTATTGAATAGCCAGTATGTAATAAACACCCCTATATGACCTTAGTCCTTTTTCTTAATAAAAGTGACTTTGCAGTTGACTATGAGAGCGGCTTCACGTCAACCTAACCACAAAATTTGGCTCTCTCACAACTCTGAGAGAGTGAAAGTAAGGCCTTCTGCAAAAGAGTAGGACTAAGTTTTATTTTTCTCGTAGAGAGTTTTCACTTTCTTGGGATGAGTGCAGTAACTTACATAAAAATCTATTTCCCAGAAACCAACAAAAAGATAATAATTAATCCATACGTCTGTACCTCAGACTGTCTAACACAATTTCATACAAAAAATATGAGTTCACTATTCACTGAGTTACCTAATTATCCAAATTAACATAATAATAAGAAGATTAGATGTGAGGTGACAAGACTTTTGGAATCAAACTATCCTCATCAATTAAAATTAAAAAGTTCTGACCTTTCATTTCTTCTCGTAGAAATATAATCCAAGTTCTCTGAAATAATCACTCCCGAAACGCTTCACTCTCGTTTCGCAACAACTACCGTAATTTACGATCGCGCTTCCCGACTCGAAAATCCTTACTGAATAACACGAAAAATTTCCCTACTACTTCGGTTTTTTACTTCTCGGAACTACCTAATATTTCGTCAACCACGAAAATAAAACTTTACCCGTTTTTCCTCAACGGACTTCAACCTTCACCCGAGTTATCTAAGGATGTACTTTTCCGCCCGGGATCCCCAGATACACTGACTGTTCCCTTGGGAAAAATTATTTGCTTTCCACCTCTGGTGGGTGGTCATTCGTTTATCTCCGGACTTCTATGTCATTGAGGATCCCATATCAGTTTTCTGATATATTTCGAAACATTGTATTTAGGTTCATTTTCAACTATGTGAATTGAACAATCAATAATTCCCATGGGTTCTCAGAAAATCTAGAGAGGGCGCAGGTAATGAGAGAATTAAGTGTCAGATAGATTGGTGCTCTCTGAGTAACTGAATCTCATCTGCGAACCTTCCTAGTGATGTAATGATCAAGAAAGTAAGTACTGATAAAAACTTCAGTACGATGCTATGCAAAAAAGAGGAATGGGAGCAGGAATACACCGACCAAAATTTCAAAGAAAATACTGTTAAATGGTATACAGATGGTTCCTAAACCAACACGGGAGCTGGCGCTGGGGTTCACGGGGCCAAAGCCAAGTGTGCACTATCGTTAGGCTCCTGTGTGAGTGTTCTGCAAGCTGAAATATTAGCAATCGAAGGATGTCTAGACATTAATCTAGAGAGAAACTATCAGAATTGCGGCATAGCTATTCACTCAGATAGTCAAGCTGCTATTAAAGCACTGAACTCCTATGCCATCGACTCAAAGTCGACATGGGAATGCCGGATCAAACTCAATGAGGTAGGCAAGAAAAAAAAGGTCTCTTTGATCTGGGTTCCTGGTCATTCGGGAATCACAGGTAACGAAGAGGCCAACAAATTTGCCAGAATCTCTGGCAGAATCTCGCAGGGTTGGATCACTCCAAAAAGTTCCTTCGGAATTTTGAAACCGCAAGATCCAAAAAATATTTAGATCTCAGTAAGAACCAACTACACCTCCTCACTGGCTTTCTTACAGGACATTGTCGCCTCTGAAAGCACTTGCTGAGAATGGTCGTATCGGACACTGACGAGCGTAGATTCTGTGGGGAGGAGGAAGAAACTCCTATTCACCTAATCACAGAATGCTTTGGCATTGTAAGCCAGAGGAAACAATGCTTTGGTCAAGAGACCTGTAGGAGTGAGAAATTAGCCTCACTGAAGCCTTCCGAGATATTGGATTTCATAAGATCTCTGTGACTGGAAGGCGAGCTGTAAAGCTTTGTCGGGGGGCACAATAGACCATAAGGTCGCAGTGGACTGTAACCTTTTTTAAACTATCAACTACCCCCACTCTAGGATGATTAGAAAACAGAAAATTAATAGAGGTTTCTTCAGTAAAAAGCTTTCGTATCGCCATCCGTATTCAAGATAAACATTTCTTACGATTTTGCCGAAACTACTGTCACCATTGTAATGAAAATTCATATGAATATGTTTTGGAACATGATGTGTCTAATTGATGCCTCATAGAGGGCACTAGCTACACGGGTCGTACCAATCATGGAGGTAGAAGAAGGGAAGGTAGCATATCCTATGTTTCCCTTGCTATGAAAGTGTCACCAAAAATCCGCCATGTTGCGGAGCCAAATTTGTGGCGGGAATTTTGTATATTTGAATTTTTACAATTCGAAGTTTGTTCGATTCTCTTTTAACGACCAAAAGATGAATAAGTAATGATCGAAACAAATCAAGGAGTCAAAATATCATAAACAATTGCTTCTAATGAATTGGTGAGTTGAATTACGTACGGAATGAATAATTTGTTCCTGTAACTAATTATACATCCTATTTTTTCAATTAAGGTACATACAAATTCAGATAATATGCAATGAAACAAATAGGTAAATTATCTCGTGTACCCCTATCAATTAAAGTTGTATGCAACAATAATTAAACCATGTATTTACAAACGTCAAAAAATTCAGCTTTTCACCATTAATTTTCGAGTAAGATCAGCATATGCTGTACAAGAAACCATTTCTTATATGTTTTTTCACTACATACAACTGCCAAAACCAACGAACGAATAATAAATAAGGCCAAAATTGCAGAACCTACAGTTTAAAATACCTCGAAGTCGGCCATCTTGGGGTGCCAAATCCGGATTTGTTTTGGTGACACTTTTCAAACGTTATGCCCCCTCCTCTTTCTTCACCTCCATGGTACCAATAATTGAGTATCTACTGAAACGAATACTTTCCTTTTGCAGAATTGATTCATAACGGGTCAGAAATCCAGGTCACCCAAGCAAACTCCGTCCAGTACATGGAAAGAATGACTGAGTTCATTCTGCGAATTGGAGCGCAATCCTCCATTAACGCCATTAGGGAGGGTTTCAATAAGGTCGTACCGTTGAGCCAGCTTCAAATGTTCGACCCAATGGAGCTGCAGGGTATGATCTGCGGCAATGAAGATGAGGGATACTGGGAGCGCGGTCATCTGAAACAGAACATCGCTGTATATGGGTTGCCCAAGGAGGGCCCAGAAATGAGACACTTCTTGGATATTCTGACCAACTTGAGCAAGGAGGAGAGGAAGAAATTCTTGGAGTTTACCACGGCATGCCCACGGCTGCCTCCTAATGGTAAGTCGATGATTATTTTCTTCTAACTGTCTGCAGACTGTAAAAATTGTGTTGAACATGTGTGCCAGTCAATTTTCCATCGACCATACGTTATAAAATGAAAGTTCTACAAAAAATCTGTTAGGATATTATTAATCTTCACTTTCGAATTATTAAGTAAGTGAATTTTTGGAGCTATCAGATAGAATTTGTAACGAATTTTTAATACGAAAAATTTTTCTTTTTTTCGAATTTTTTTCTTGCTCCAATCAAAACCAAAATCATATTTGTTATTAATTTGAGGGCGAAGATTACGAGTTGGTTATTTGATTTTTTCCGAAGGCAGTATTTTGCGAATTACATGAATTTTTCTGAAAAATTTTTCAAAATTTGGTCAACTTTAAAGGTTTTGTGGAAGACAGAAAAATTGGATTTGGAGATGCTGATTGTTGTGAACGGAGCTCGGTTCTTCGAGAATGAAATGGTATAATTTTCATGGTCCTATCGAGACTTATTCAGGTTTTGTGAGTTTTTCCGCGAAGGTCCATATTTTTGGATTTTCCATCGACATAACTCAAGAAATAAACGTATTGGATAAAATCTGTTTGGATTTTTTTAATTTACGCCCTCGAATTATCAAGTGAGTGAATTTTGGTAGTGATCAGACAAAATTGAAATTTTGACAAAAAAAGATCAAGACAAAAATCATATATCCTGTTGATTTGAGGGCGTAGATTACAAATATGCAAAAATATGTCCTTAACAAAAATTATTTCTTGAGTTATAGTCGATGGAAAATCGGAAAATATAGACCTCCGCAGAAAAATTAATAAAATCCAAACTGGTAGCGATAGAAGAATAAAAATTGCATCTATTTATTCACACAGAATCAATCTATATGTAAAAAAAATCAGCATTATTAAAGTGTCATTCTTCTAGCTGCTGCAGCGCCTCAAATTTGACCTAAAATCGGAAAACCAAAATACCAATTGCAGGGAAAATAACAAATTCGTAATCTGGGTACTTTAATTATACCAATATATGACCCAGGTTCAATCAGCTTGAAAAAAATCTTTTTTTTTTCGGAATAATAATTTTATCGTCCACGTGGTTCTCTCGAAAAGTATTCGAAAAAAAGCTGATGGAATTCTAGTGATATAGTCTGCTAATTAAAGTACGTGGATTGCGAATTTGAAATTAGATTTTCCCTGTAGTTGGTATTTCGACAAATAAATAATTTTTTCTGAGAAATTTTTCAAGTTTTGGTAAATATGGAGGTATTGTATCACCAAGAAACATGAAACTGTACCAATACTGGTTCTTTTAGAATAAAATGGTACAATTTACATAGTCCTATCGCGACTAATTTAGTTTTTATGAATTTTTCCGGGAAGGTCCATATTTTTGGATTTTTCCATCAACCATAACTCAGAAAATTCGGACCTTCGCGAGAAAATTAATTGAAACTAAACTATTCCCGATAGGAAAATTAAAATAGCACCTATTTATTCACACAGAATCAATCTATAAGTAAAAAAATTACCATTGGAACAGAATCATTTTTCTGACTGCTACAATGCTCCAAAATTTCTGCCTATTGTGCAACATTTAGGCTTTATCATATATTCAATTAAACCTCAGTTCATGCCATATCCCCCCACATACACTGCGCACATTCTGAAAATCTCAATTTTGATGAAAGTCAACTCTACATTGACTTTATAACTTATTTTTTGTGTTCTCTTGAGAAGGTTTTGAACGAAACAAGACACAATAAATGCAAGAAAAATTCAGGATTTTACCGAATCTTATGTGAAAAAAGAGAAATGAAAAATTTTCGAAATACTGAAATGCTGATAAGTGATTTAATACTTGGTATTTCAACCCCTTGTGTTAATTACAGCTCGGCAACGACGGTTCATACTCAAAATGAGTGATCTTAAAATGTTCTGATCTAATCCTTCCCAGATTTCTCTGAGTTGGATTCCTAAGTCATCAAGAGGAGCTGGATGATTTTCTGAACTTCTCAGCCTTCTATTGAGGTTGTCCCAAACCTGCTCAATCCGATTGAGATCTGGAATTCTTGCTGGCCATTCCATTCGAGAGACTTCAACCTCTTCAAGGTACTCCTGAACGATGCGCGTACGATGGGGTCTGGCATTATCGTCCATAAAAATGAAATTTTCACCAATGTATGGGGCAAATGACACTATATGCTCTTCAAGAATGTTTCTTATATACAACGACCACTAGGTCTGTGCGAGCAGTCAAAGATATTCCACCCCATACTATAAGCGGTCCTTCCCCGAAACCAGTAGTATTCAGGAAATTGCACTGAGCACATCTTTCATGTGGACGTCTGTATACAAGGGAACGTCGATCACAATGGTAGAGGCAGAATCTAGAATCATCTGTGAAGAGAACTCTTTCCCAATCGGCCTCTTCCCAATGGATATGCTCCCTCACAAAATCCAAACGCACCCTTTGATGGGCTGGGGTAAGAGTTGGACCTCTTGCCGCGACACGAGGCCTTAAATCATATTCTCTGAGGCGATTTCTTATTGTCTGAGTACTAATTTGCATCCCATGAGTTTTCTCAAGCTGATTTTGAAGGAGGCGAGCGGTTGCAAACCGTTGTCTCAACGAAGAAACTCTCAAGTAACGTTCTTGAATGGCACTGGTTACCCTGTTCTGGTCTTCGGACATTCATACCTGTCTCTCTGAATCGCTGCAATATTCTGGACACACTTGTATGGGAAACTCCAAAACTTTCTGCAATTCTTGTGTATGTCCACCCTTCTTCTCGCAAAACTACCGCTTGGGCACATTCCTCTTGGGTCAAATTGCGTGTTGCGCGTTGCATAGCAATCGAGTGTAGAAAATCAAACGAAAGAAAAACTATTGGTCACTAGAATTGATCGAAAACAACTGATTTTATAATGGAGCCAATACATTCAAAATCTGATATCATCTTTTTTATTCCTGCTGGGAAAAAACATTTGTATTGAAGAAAAACGTTGAAAGTGGATAACATATGCATGCATAATTCTGATAAAAATAAGGATCATTGAGAACACCTTCAGTTGTAGAATAAATTTGAGATTTCCATAAAGTGCGTTAACTTTCTTGCGCAGTGTAAGTAAGAAAGCAATTAAATCGAACAATTCCCGTTTTCAGGTTTCGCAGGACTGGATCCCCAATTCGTAGTCTCTGCTGTAGAGAGAAATAGGAGTCCGTTCGTCCAAACATGCTTCCACAGGATGCATATACCAGTGGGGATGACAAGAGTAAGACTGGAGCGATTTATACAATTAGGAATGAATGAGGGTCTCATGACTTTTGGACTTGCTTGAATCCGATGCCAAACATATTTGTCGGCATCATCTCTTGTATCGTATCTATGGTACCCCAAACCTCAGTTAACATTGTTATGGAGAGGAAATATCTGAGCAAAGTTTTTCACTCGTGTGTCTGCTTTCATCAGTCTCATGATGAACATGAGCAATTATTTTCTTTCTATTATTCAAGTTGTTTAATATTTGAAAATAAGAATGCTCAGAGACACGGGGAAAATGTACCTATGGAATATTAGCTGTCGTTATATAATGTTCTTGTTTTGAGTGAAGATGATTTAATTTAATTGGGTTCACAACAAAAAGGCGAAATGTGAATCTTCAATTAATAGAGGAAAGTAGCAGATTGATGGAAGAAGCTTTCTACGAGAGTGATCCAACACCAAAACTTTTATACAATTAATCTTGAATTGTTATGGTCTGAGCCCCCAACTGGTTCAAGGCAGCAAAATTACCATGATACCTACTCAATTCTTGTGCTGGAATAGCTTTAAAAGCTTGAACTACAGTGGAAATGATTAGTTTGATTCTGAGAACAATTCAACAACCAGGTTCAGAAGGGAATTGTTCTTCAATTGACTAGTGGAATGAAGAGAAATTAATTCAAATAAAATTAAAAAAAATTTTAAAAATTCAGAATGTTCGAAGAAAAAACAACAAATGAAATATAGGTAAAAAAATGTAAATATTTATATATATATTATGTATATAGCATTCCACAGTTACATTAATGTTGTAAAAGTTTCATTATTATAAGTTTTTTTATGTTTGTTTTCGTGTAAGAGGCATTAAATTATTTTTTTTTAATATATAAACTGTTTTTATTTGACAACTTGTTACAAATTACCTAAAACAATATGAGGTTTGAATGAAGGAGAACAATTCACGTCGATAGGTGCATTGAATGACAATCTGTAATAGATTACCTACTAAAGTAACGAAAATTTTCATTTTGGGTCTCTAATAAGCATTACAATTTTTTTTCAAGATGTAGAATCCTGGAACATGTCTTTTGATAACTAAAGGACGTAGATTACGAGTCTGTGATTAGATCTTTTTTCTGAAAAATTTTCTGAAATTTGTTCAATATTCGGGGTAGCTGCCAGAAAAATTGGAGTGTGGATATGCTGCTTTTCTGCATCTAGTTTACATTTCATTGATTTTTCCGCGAAAGTCCATATTTTTGGATTTTCCATCGACCATAACTCTAAAAATATAAGATTTAAAAAAAATCTTGGATATTATTAATCTACGCTCTCGAAGTATCATGTGAGAGAATTTTGGTAGCGATCAGACAAAATTTGCAAAATCTTATTAATTCGAGGTCATAGATTACAAATATGCAAACACATATCTTCGAAAGAAATTATTTTTTGAGTTATAGTCGATGGAAAATCTAAAAATTCACTAAGTCTTAACTAATCGCGATAGGAGAATAAGAATTGCACCCATTCATTCACAAAGAATTAAATTTCACCTGTGAGAAATTAGCATTGGTATGTTGTAGTGGAAAAAATCATTGAAACTAAACTAGTGGCGAAATGACTATGAAAATTGGACCATTTCATTCGCAAGGAACCAATTTATATGCAGAAAAATCAGCATCTCCACAGCCAAATTTTTCTGGCTGCTACAGCATCACAAATAAGAATTGATAATAAACCAAAAATTATACCATGAAAAATAAGAAAATACAGGTTATGAAGAAAGAGAGACAACAGCTTTGAATTCTTGGAACAAATTCAATTCCTTTCCAAATTCATTTCCCATACCTATATTCCAGATAATAAGGTCCCCAGATTGAAGTCCTGTAAACCTTTTTGGTAAAATTTTATGATTGATACGAATAGAAGCGACAAACAAATTTGGCAATCTGAATGGAATGTATCCAATTTTTTCAATAAAGATCTTAATTCTGATCCTTCCATCAGAGTTCCTGGTTTTGACCTTCCCAGGAGAATATGGTCTGTCCTAAATCGCATCAGAACAGGCCATGGACGATGCAACAGCATGCTCTTCCGATGGAATTCGGTCGAAAGCCCTAGTTGTGAGTGTGGGGAAGTTGAGGAGACAATACAACATCTTATAAATAGTTGTCCCATTTATAAATTTCAAGATGGTTTCGAGGTTATACACAAAGTAACAAATGCATTTCTGAAATGGGTGGTTAATTTCAAAATACTTTATTTTATTCTAAATAGTTGGTTTCTTTTCTGCTTTCGTCTTTTTTCATTTCAGATTGAGAATTGTGAGTCGTTTTGTGAAGAATCTGTTTATCTGAGCCCATCGACATATAGATATTCTCTTAGATCACACTGATGTCTTTCAAGATTTCTCTGATATTTAATATATTTGAAAAATTTTTCAAGGGCGGGTAAGCGTTTTTCTCAGCTGAGGTTTTTTCCTTCATTCTGCAGACCTGTATGGTTTTCCTGTGTTGCACTAACCTCAGCTAGGTACCTTTTCGTTTCAATATGTATTGTATTATTTTAACTCTCTGAATCAAAAGAATAAATAGATATGAAAAAAAAGATTAGCCCACCATAGATTTGACATTAGCCCTAATCACGAACTCAAAACGGAATTAAGAAATCCGTACACACCTAAGTTATTGAAATTGATAATCCTCTCACTCAAAAAAAGGTACAACATATGCAATTTACATTGTGAACAATTTGAAATCCACAATCCAACAGCCATACCTAAGATGAAATTCTTAATACTTTTTGAAACAAAGGTTTTGCAAAAAAAATTGATAATAAACCAAAATTAAACTATAGCAATATAAGTAAACACAAGTTATCAACTTGCGTACCGAAGTGCATTTTCTGATGAAATTCAGCATTCACAATACACTTCAGACTTAAATTGAATGAAGAGTCAAGCCGTAATATCTGTCTTATAGGTTAACCTCACTTTTAATGAAACTGAAAACGAACAGATAAATTATTATTTTTATTAATTATCTATGATTGAAAAAACAGATAACCACTATAGTCAGTTCGAATTAAAACGGAAAAACTGTAGAACACGTGATTGAAAGCTTGCTAGAATTTTTACCGTCGTTGAATTCCCTGCTGACCTCAAATTTCATTTCGAATAGTACTAGAGGACGCCATCTGCTTAGCTTCCGTGCTGAAGTGCACTTCAGCACGCGAATTGATTACGAATGCGCCTTAGTGAAGAAAAATTATTAGCCCACCATAAATCTAGAATAAGCCGAAATCACAAACACACATGAGACTGAAGAAATCCTCACTAACTTAGGCATATCTGTATTTGAGATCATAAGTCGCCTGATGGATAACAAAATAGACCCAAAGGGAAATAGTGAATACCATATTATGATGAATGAAAGAACCCAACAGCACTTCCATATCTTACCATTTGCGACAACTGGTTATGAAAAAAATTATGTGGTATCACGAATGATTTGTGAATTTCATCTGTTGTTATTATGTTGTCCTCTTACCTTATTATTGTTATCCTATCATGGACTCTTCGAAGTTCAATTCGGGTAGATAAATAAATAAAAAAACAAAATTATGTATACAAATTTATTGAAACATATTTTTGGAAGAAACCTACATTCTGATAATGAAATATAATATGGCTGTTTTCCAAATTGGTCGGACACAACGTGGTGCTTCTCAGATTTGGCCAAAGTCCGAACAAATTGAACAGTTCGTTGCACAACACTCTTTGAAAAAACCATTTTGCGTCCATTGCACTCATCAGTCAGGATCGGAGCGTATCACCTTTTCTCACTTTGATTCCTCAGTTCCATGCCCACGTACAAATCAATTTTCACTCTTCGTAAATTTACAGTATAGGTAATTATTTAAGATTAATTTTAGGCGTTTCAACTTTTTAAATATCGAAGTTTTAATCACAAACTTAATAGTGCCTGTTTTTAAATTTGATTGATAAAAAAATAAACATAAATTTTCGAAAACTTCAAGAATGAAAGCAATCATCTTCGGAGACACCATTAGTTACGGGGGCTACAGAAAGTTCCTCTATGCTTAAAAGTACCAGCAGCCCGAAATGAAAACCGAAGAAACTTTATCGCACACCGAAATCCGCAAGAATGAAATGCTGGGATAAAAATTCGCCGGCTATTCGGGACACCTCAATAAATCAGACGGTTGGCAACCATTGGTACTGATAATAAATAACACTTTTATTCACACTTTCGTCTATCCGTTGAGTTCGTAAAAACGTCTATGATAAATGGAACGAGTGCTGTCCTTCCGAAGCAGCCAACTTTAGTTTTTCTCGCATCACTTCGATACTTGAATAATCAGGTAACTTGAGGTAGTTCACGCAGGTCATCACAGATGGTAGGAAATCGTCAGGGTTCATGTTGGGCTCCAGAGTTTTCCGCACCACCGTCAATGGCGGAGAAAGCGACTTGAAACCTGAAAAGATTCGGACAATGTTAAAACTGGAAGATACGTATGCGGTTTTTTTATAAGTAATTGCTTTCAAGAACTGCAAATAAATTGCTCCATATGAGTTAGGGATATCGACTTAAATTGCGAAAGAATATAGTTTAAATGAGATTTTTTGATGAACATTCGTATTTATATGATTTCGAGTTGGTTAAGAAAAATCGAGTAAAATAACGAAATTTCATTCCAGAGAATTCAAGCATTTTAAGACTATCAATGTATGGCCTCCACAGGCATCAATAGCAGCTCGACATCTTCTTTGGATACTACACACGAGGTTGTTGAACATTTCTTCAGGAATTTGGTTCCATAAATGGGGCAGAAGCTCTCTCAGATCATTTAAGGATTCTGGGGTAAGTTGATGATTATCTAATCGTCTTTGGAGCATATCCCATGCATGTTATATGCAATTCAAATCTGGCGAGTGCGGAGGTATTGGTAAATGTGGAATACCAAGCTCCTGGAGCGCATTCTCAACTTTGGCTGCACGGTGCGGTCTAGCGTTATCATCTAGAAATTGAAAAGTTTCACCGATAGCAGCGTGAAAATTTGGCAGAACATTGTCAATGACATGCTCCTTATAGTGTAAGGCGGTCATATTCCCAGGACAAATGGGAATACACTACCCCCTCGGGATGGATAGACTTCTTGGACATAGCGACGATTACGGGATATGCCTGGGATCGTCCATACCCTTATTCTTTGAGAATCTGTAAATCGTCCATATCTGGATTCATCAGTGAAAATGACACTACGCCATTGATCGTTCCAATTAATATGTTGCCTTGCCCATTCCAGTCTTTGACGCTAATGGTCACGTGTTAATGGAGCTCCTCTTAATAGACGTCTAGAACCTAGATTCACCTCTATCAAACGTCATCTGATGGTTTCGATGGAAACTGGGATCTCATCTGCATTTTGAAGAGTATTCCATAGCATTCTACACGTAGATGTAGGCTTTCTTCTCGCCGAAACGATGATGAAACGATCCTGTGCAGGTGTTATTTTTCGTCGCCCACCAAGCTTTTGTCTTTCCAACACTGTCTTCCTGGACATATTCCAAAGTCGAGATATCACACTTTGGCTGACTTGGAGTCTTTTCGCTACAACAACCTGAGTCAGGCCACCCTGTAGCATTCCGATAGCCCTATTAGCCTCATCGTTTGTTAATTTACGTCTTGGCATTTCCAGAAAACTCGTTTCAAATCGAAGCCGTTGATAAACTGACTCCATTTCAAAATGAGAACATTCATGAGGCATATGCAAAGAACTAAAGTCTAGAAAAAAGGCGACCAGATTGACGAAATGTCTCATACTTGGATCGATCCAAGTTGTTATTGAGTTTTGAATGATTTTACAGCGATTTTCTCGGAGATTGCATACTTTTCAAAACGATTGAATACGATATCCCTCACTATTATTGTGGAGCAGTGTAAATTGGGAATCATTCTACGGCATGAACGAAAGATTAAAATATAGGGTGAGTCAAAAAAAATTTTTCAGTCGATAACTCTTGGAAATGTCGTGGTAACAGAATGATTCAAAGGTAAACATGCAGAATACTTTAGATTAGGGAAGAGAGAGGATACCGCGCATAGCTTAAACGCATAGAACGAAAGTGAAGCTCACTGAAGAGTGGCCGCCATTATTTATGTGGCAAACAAACCGAATGGATCCGAGAATATATTGGAAATTTTTGTGATTTTGAATTGTTTATTAGAGTATATTTTTATCTAGATAAAATAGTTAAATATTGTGTTGTCAGTACCAAAGCAGGGGCTAGAAAAAAGAACCAGAAACAAAATTTCATAATTAATAAAGAATACGGTTAATTTTATGAACGAACATTTTCATTTATTTCCATATTTGGAATTAACCATAGTTGAAATCCTTTCAATATCCGATTGTAGATTAAGTAAAATGTTTTGAGTTTTTTTTAAATTACCTATTTCAATGTTCAAATTAATAAATTTCGATATAGAATTCCGCTCGAGGAACCATTTTAGAAGTGGCGTAGTTAAAATTTATTCGTGAGAGATATGTTTTCTAATATTTTGGTATGTAATACAACGAGTGTGATTAAATCGTATTCGTTTATTTCAGAAGAAAATTTTCAGATTAGAAAGCATCATCGTACTATATTTTATTCCACATCGTATCCGTTTGAAAAACGGAATGCTTGAAAACATTTCGCAATTCAAGTTCATGTACTCTCAAACAATAATGCAGAAGTTTGAGATTGTATTTCAGATTATTCTTCAAAGAGTTATAATGAAACATTTGAAAAAATTAACCTGATATTAAAATATCCTTTGCTTTCAAAATTCATCCTTCTTCTGTGGTTCTTGAAATATTTAATCGCTTTGTGAAATATCAGTAGTTTAAATATATTCTTAAAAATGAGGCACATTATTTAGGATTCGCCACTTGTCAATCCCATCACGTGGCAGATTGAATCACAAAGACGCATGACGTTACGCGCCCTCTCTCTTCTCTACTCTAAGCAGAATACCTTGTCAGTCGATTTTACGCATGCGCACACAGTGACACTCCGGCATCATGTTGCCAGATCTTGCATCTGACGAATGAAAGGAAAACAGCGTAATCCGCAACGTTTCCAAACATTCCTGTCCTCAATTCTTTGAATTTAAGGGCGTCACAGTCGAACTAAGCTTGGGAAACACTGGATAAGGTCGCAGTGGACGTAAACATTTTAAAATCAAACTACACCATTTCCGATTGTAATTCAGAAATTGTCAATTGACATTCACAAAACATCACTTGCATTTCAGATTAGTCAATTGTATTTCTGAACACACCAAATGTAATTCAGATAGCACATTCAATTGAATTTGAGATATGGTCAATTATATTTCAGAATGGCAATTTGAAATTTATTTCATACGCACATTGATACCAGATTGCATTTCAGAAATATCCATTGGGAAGAGGCCGATTGGGAAAGAGTTCTCTTCATAGATGAGTCTAGATTCAGCCTCTACCATTGTGATCGACGTTCCCTCGAATACAGACGTCCACATGAAAGATATGCTCAGTGCAATTTCCTGAATACTACTGGTTTAGGCGGAGGATCGATTATGGTTTGGGGTGGAATATCTTTGACTGCTCGCACAGGCCTAGTGGTCGTTGATAATGGAGCTATGAATGCTGATAAGTATATAAGGAACATTCTTGAAGAGCATGTAGTGCCATTCGCCCCATACATTGGTGAAAATTTCATTTTTATGGACGATAATGCCAGACCCCATCGTGCGCGCATCGTTTAGGAGTACCTTGAAGAGGTTGAAGTCTCTGGCCAGCAAGAAGTCCAGATCTCAATCCGATTGAGCAGGTTTGGGACAACCTTAACAGAAGTTCAGAAAATAATCCAGCTACTCTTAATGACTTAGGAATCCAACTCGAAGAAATCTGGGAAGGATTAGATCAGAACATTTTAAGATCACTCATTTTGAGTATGAACCGTTGCCAAGCTGTAATTAAAGCAAAGAGTGGAAATACCAAGTATAAAATCAATTATCAGCATTTCAGTATTTTGAAAATTGTTCATTTCTCTTCTTTCACATAAGATTCGGTGAAATCCTGAATTTTTCTCCCATTTAATGTGTTTTGTTTCGTCCAAAACCTTCCCGAGAGAACATGAAAAATAAGTTATAAAGTCAATGTAGAGTTAACTTTCATTAAAATTGAGATTTTCAGAATGTGCGTCAATTTTTTGCGCAGTGTACAATGAGGAATGTTCATATTTTTCAATTTCTACATATTCCTATTCTCCGTAGAAAATGAAAATATTGTGTCCAAAAATTATTTGAATACGTAAAATAGCGCCCGAGATATCAAGTTATAAACATGAGTTTCCGAGACTGGCGATGGATCCGTGTGACGTCACTTTACATCCAACGACTAACGCGAATGTAGTATGACGTCAAATCGCCGCGAGGAATTGAATATTCACGGGGTTGTAAAATCCGAACTACTAGGTCTTTTCGACTGAAACAAAAACTGGTGTTTTCATATACATATAGGTTATACTGTGACGAAGTTTCGATCGATTTTGCATACCTGTGAACATTCCTCATTGACTAATCTGAATTTCATATGACATATTCCGAAATTCAATCGACTAATCTGAATTTCATTCGCTGTTTTCTGGAATTCAATTGACTGTTTCTGAATTACATTTGAAAATGGTGAGGATGAAAGAAGGTTCTCTAGGTTCTCTTCTTACCTCCAACAGGCAACCGGGGACTGCCCGTAAGGAACTGAACGAACAGCCTCTGCTCCTCCCTGTCGTAGGAGCTCAGCACTTCGAACAGGAACCTGATGGCCCTCGAGTCGGCGTTGTAGCCGTGATCGGGCCGGCAGCAGTCCATCAGCGTCTTCACGTCCCAGCCGCCCGAGGTGTCCTTGGGGCTGCCGCAGAACACCGACTCGAGCTCGTCGGGGAAGAACAGCCTGAGGTTCTGCAGCGGGAACACGGTCTCGAAGCCCTCGCGCAGCGACTCCATCTGTCGGGAGACGCCCTCGACTAGAGTCCAGTGCGTCACCAGGTTGATGTACTGGTGCAGGTTGCGTATCGTCAGGTGGACGTTCTTTCCGTTCTTCATCAGTTCTGGAACGGGAAAGGGGTGATAGAAAATACAACGCTACGATTTCGAAATTAGAATTGACAACAAATCAAATTTAATAAACGCATATACAGATTAAGAAAGTCCTTATAGAAACATAGGAAAATGAATGTTGAATTCGAATGAGCTCCGAGTCTAGTGGAAGAATCGAAACATCATCAATATTCGATATCAAATAAGGGACTGGACTGTTGAATTGGAAAAATCTCGGCTGGACGAATTGCAATGTACATTAGTCGCATCCGAAAGTCAGATGTGATAGCTAGACGGTTTGAAGATAAATTAGATTTCGCGTAAATCAAAATGTTTAGGGTTGAAGAGGAAATTAAAATCATGAAATGGTACTTCGATGGTCAATCTATTGACCACCTATATTCAATTTCGCATGCGTTTTAAAATTTATTTTTGTTTTCCTTTTTTATTTTCATAGCATTAATTTTTTTCAAGTTTCTTCCCGTAGAATGTATTTTTGTTCTTCATTTTTTCTTTTTTTAGAATTTATTTCATTTTCAAACCAGTTTTTGCGAAAAAGGACCTGAATACTAATTTCCAAAGGAAATTATTTGTGTCATTCATTGAGGCAAATAAATTACTCGCGTCAGAGGGGAATAAAATTGTCGTATTCATTAACAACAGATGAGAAACACCCATACCGCGTTTAGAGTGTTACCACTGAGTTATACAGGGTTTACCAAGTTCGACGTCCTTTCTGGAGAACTGGACCTATTTTTAATCTGAAAATTGGAATTATGTTATTGTTTGACATTATCTAGCGATTTAAAATATTCTTGGAGCCTGACCACTTTCAGTTATACAGGGAGAGAAAAAAAAATTCAAAAATTTTCTCCTGTTTTTTTGTTTTCGAATTCGATAGAGTATGCAATTCTGAATACATTCGTACTCAAATCGTTGCATTCGTCAAAATACTTTCCAAATTATCGAGAAAAAACTGAAGAAAATAAGGGAGATAAGAGTATTCGGTATTATGTTTGTTATTACTAACCTAGATATCGTAACCACAAAACGTTTTCACATTTATGAAGGTGAAGATTGTTTAAATATTGTACATTTTTAGAATTTTGAAAAATTCGTCACAGGTTTTTCCAAAGGTTCAAAAATTGGGATCAAGATTTCCCCATAACTTTCGATTTTCAAATTAGAACCCTATTTTTTTATGATTGCGTTGGATTGTGCGAAAAAAATGATGATAATGTTTCAACATGATAATGCTCCTAAAATTAATAATTCTCGAGTTATTCATAATTTCCTGACTTCATGTCGTACGTACCGTGAAATTAATAGAATCTGTTTCATACCAACAATGACCTTCATTTCAACATCCTAGCACGAACAGAAACTCCAAAATCTTTCGGAAAAATCGGTCAACTTTGAAGAGCAGATAAAAGAAAAGTATAGATGCTACAGTTTTGGTCTTTTCACCATATCATAGTACGTTTCTTTGAGGATGAAATGGTGTATTTACCTTTTTTCTCTGAAGGATATTTCAGATTTCCCAACGTTTTCCGCGAAGGTCCTTTTTTTCGGAAAAATCGGTCAACTTTGAAGAGCATATATGAGAAAAGTATAGATGCTACAGTTTTGGTCGTTTC
The DNA here is from genome assembly GCA_038502775.1 of Hippodamia convergens. Lineage (NCBI taxonomy): Eukaryota > Metazoa > Arthropoda > Insecta > Coleoptera > Coccinellidae > Hippodamia > Hippodamia convergens. Next base: position 31,485,475 of record CM076610.1, read on the forward strand.
GCCATATTATAGTACGTTTCTTTGAGAATGAAATGGTGTATTTACCTTTCTCCTATGAAAGATATTTTAGATTTCCCAACGTTTTCCGCAAAGGTCCTTTTTTCGGAAAAATAGGTCAACTTTGAAGAGCAGATATAAGAAAAGTATATATGCTACAGTTTTGGTCTTTTCACCATATTATCAGGCCCCTCTTTCGCCTAGGGCACTTTGGGCAAGTGCCCAGGGCGCCGCGGTCGATAGGGGCCCCGCTCAGATTAATTGTTCCGAACTGAAAAGATCGAAGATTTCCTCAATAACATTTGGAAATTCCCCATTTCATAGAAAATTCCCCTATATTATTATATAACTGATTTATTCGAAAAGACCTCAACTGTTCTTTATTTCGAAATTACCTTTCGCGTACTAAAATTACCTTCAGGTAAAAAGGCAGAAGTGATCATTCACAATAATTCCAAATGGATTGGAATTCAGAGTCTTTTATCAACAAGTTCTCGAAGGTTGCAATTTTTATGACCCTTGCTCATTCATACTGGTATACACTAGATAAGAGCAATTATTAGTTTGTGTTATTTGTTGGGGTGGTTAGCCATAAAACATCTGTTCGAATCGGGTTGTTGATCACATTCTTGTATTCATTGGGAAGCTTCCAAGGAAATCCCCATTTAACTACATAATTTCAGACAGCGCTACAAGACAATAAATCAGTTGCGTACTTATCAGAGGGCCACGCAGAACTCGCGGTGTAGGGAGGTTCGGCACCAAAGGGGCCCCCAAGTCAAACTAAAAGCATAAAATGACGCCCCAATTATTTCATTCTATTGAACTTGCCGGTTCGCGAGATTTTTCCCATGATATAATGAACAAAACTCATACAAAGAAGGTAAAATTATCATTCCTAAAAAATAGAGAAATACTCCTAAATTATAAAAAAATATATGAGTTTTCCAGTAATTCAATTCGAAAGTTGAATTATCACTCAATTACTTCATGTGCTACCCTGTTTTCAAGGGTTTTTTAATATACCGTCAAGCTTTTCGGGACTCCCCTTAAATGTGTCGCAAACACGTCTATCATACTTTTGAGCTTACTTAACTTTGGACAAAAGTGGCCAGAAGCTTGGTTATCGACAAGTTGATGGATATGTTTGCACAGAAAAATTAAAAAACGTGAATGCAATTTTGTTATAAAATTTTTTTTTCAAATTCTTACCATTTCCAAGTGTAATTCAGAAACCGTCAAGTGTATTTCACTTCAATTTCAGAATGCGTCAATTGAATTTCAGATTTGTCAATTAAATTCCAGAAAACATCGAATGTATTTCGGATCACTCATTGAATTCCATTCGATATTTTCTGAAATTCAATTGACAAATCTGAATAACATTTGATGTTTTCTGAAATACAATTGACTAATCTGAAATACAAGTGATGCCTGAATATCAACTGACGGTTTCTGAATTACAATTTTTTTCATATTTTCCAAAATATTGGAGGTATCGAAATTGTAATTGCATATTCGTAATCTGCGACCTCGGATTAATATAATCTATTCATCTCGTTAGTATAGAAAGAAAAAAAAATTTTTTTTCGAAAATTTAAAAAAAGGTATACCGAATATGAAAATTATTCCGAAAAAATTTTTTTTCATTCTATATTGATGAAGTGAATAGATTATATTAATTCGAGGTCGTAGATTACGAATATGTAATTGGAATTTCGATACCTCCAATATTTTGGAAAATATTACAAAAATTCCAAAATTTTTCTGGAAAATCGGTAAACTTTGAAGAGCAGATATAAGAAAAGTATGGATGCTATAGTTCTGGCCTTTTCCCCATATTATAGTACGTTTCTTTGAAAATAAAATGGTGTATTCACCTCTTTTCTACTAAGGATATTTCAGATTTCGTTACGTTTTCCGCAAAGGTCTATTTTTCGGAAAATTCAAATCGTTATAATTTCTACAAAAAATTAAAAAAAAAAAAACGAATAGCATATTCTTGATCTACGCCCACGAATTAGTTTATAATCTCAATTTGGTCGATCAATTCAAAAAAAAAATTTTGGCCAAAAATCGCAAATTTTTCTATACATATGTATGGAAAAATTGCCAAAAATTCGATTTTCGAATTTATCGACCACATTCATGTTATTAGTTAATTCGAGGGCGTAGATTAAGAATATGCAATTACTTTTTTTATAAAACGATTTTTGTAGAAATTATAACGATTTGAATTTTCCGAAAAAAGGGCCTTCGCGGAATAATTTACGAAATCCAAAATATCCCTCGTAGAGATAGGATAAATACACTATTTTATTTTCAGAGAAACGTACTATAATATGGAGGAAAGACTAAAACTATAGCATCCATACTTTTTTTATATCTGCTGTTCAAAGTTGGCCGATTTTTCTAAAAATTTTTAGAATTTTTCGAATATTTTCCAAAATATTGGTAGTATCGAAATTGTAATAACATATTCATAATTTACGACCTCGAATTAATATAATCTATTTATCTCGATAATATAGAAAGAAAAAAAAATTTTTTCGGAAATTTTAAAAAAGGTATACAGAATATGAAAAAAAAGGTATACAATTGGAAATGGTTAAGTTTCTAGTTACTTTTATATCAGAATTTACATTATTTTGTTTAGAAATTTTTGTTATTCAATATATAAATTATTTTCATAACATTTTTGTCATAATTTCCCTTTGAAAAACTTCAGAGAAATCTTATCATAAATAATAGATCTATAGAGGGGAGGCCGAATTTACGCCACGCCACCACAAGAAATTTCAGGGGATTCCAGACTAAAAAATCCCTTCCCCCTTTCGAGTATCGAAATTCCGTAAATCGGCAAAATTCTCTCGATTTGATAATTAAATTACATCACGGCATTTACATACCGTGGCTATGTGTGTCGTGAATAAACCTACTCGGCGGTAGGGAATTCCCCTGTATTTGTATTTTGTATGTGGTATTGTGGGTAGGGGCCCCATTATCCTAATGTGCCCAGGGCCTCCAAGAGGTTAAAGACGGCCCTGCATATTATAGTACGCTTCTTGGAGAATGAAATGGTGTATTCACCTTTTCTCTATGGAGGATATTTCAGATTTCCCAACGTTTCCCGCAAAGGTCCTTCTTCCTGAAAATTAAAAAAAAAAAAAAAAAGAACATCACTCACCTAGATTATGACCGGCAACACGAAATCCAACCCCAGATCCCCAATCGGACAACCATCAAACGTAATCTTCTCCAATTCCGCCTCCACCTCCTCCTGCGACAAACCCCTGTCTCCCAGCACCACGTCCCGCCTTCTGACCAGCAGCTGCATCTTCTGCAGCGTCCGGTGCACCTCGGGCGCCACGTGCCTCAGATCGGACAGCGACAGGCTGTTCTCCTGGCCGAGCAGCCACCGGTAGAAGCTCACCGAGAAGGGCAGGTCGAGCATCCGCGAGTCCATGACCGCCTTGGCCATGAACTTGCCCATGAAGCGGAACTTGGCCTTGAGCTTGGTCACGTGGCCGGCCTTGGCGCCCTTGGCCACGGGGGCGGGGAACAGGCCGTGCTGGCTGTGCACGAACTCGCGATCGTCGGAGCCCGGAGCGTTCCACAGCTCTAGGTTGGTGCGCTGGAGCTCCTTGGAGACGAGGGCGTAGAATTCGAGGGTAGGGCCCAGGCCGGTGCCTACCTCGTTCTCGTACTGGATCTCCAGGAGGGCCTTGGACGAGGCCATGTCTTGCATCACCTGAAAAATTGCGAGTTTGAAACATACCACTTCGATTATCCTACAGAGTTTAAGAAGACTTTCATCTAAGCGCCCTTATTGATATATGTGCTGTACTGCAAGGGCGCCAGCAATCGTCGGCGCGCATTTTGTCGGTAAAAATAAAAATTTCTGATGCTACTCAGGATCTTGGCTGTATTGGACTCTAGTTATGGGATTGAGTTATTAAAACCCAGTTAAATTTCGTCGACGTTTCGGATATTTATTGTATGTAACACATAACACTTAATCCCGTAACTAGAATCTGATACAGCCAAGATCCTAAGTAGCAATAGTTGTCAAAGGTGGGCATGAACAACCATAAAATTTCTAATTGTTTCTTGTTTCAGAGACTGGAGGAGAAAAACCGAATGAAGTTTTCAGGAATCTATCTTTTTCCTCAACTGACTTAAACCGTCGCCCATTTCACGACCTAACTTCGAAGTACGGCAGTCAAAATTTGACAAGGCATTCTACAACATGTTCTGTCTCAACACTCGGAGCGCTTTTCATATGGGATGAAGACATTCTTGAGTTTTTACGATGTATTTGAAACATAATGCGGTGATTGCTTTTATTTGGAAGAAAAATCTAATATCCAAGGATATATTGAGACTGGTAGCATCAAAAAACGATATGGTGGTGGAAAAAGCTGTACTGCAAGGGCGCCAGCAATCTTCGAAATGATGCGTAGGCGCGTTCGGCAAAACAGCTCTCCTAGGATCTCAACATGAGCAAGTGCAGCGTTCGTGACATATTGAAAAAAAACTCAAGGTCCTGTCTTAAAAAAATGTCTCAATCCACAAAAAAGGATATTTGGGGTTTCACTCATGGAAACCCCCTTATAATTCTTCAATGAAAAAATTAGACTCTATCTTTTTCAGATATCTATTGAAATATTTCATGGGAGGTCTTTGCATATTCCTGAAAACCAGAAACAAAACAAAATAAATTTTAAATAATAGAAGAAAGGCCCTGGGTAAAAATTTTAATCACTAATTTGTTGTTAAACAATGAACAAGAAGAAAACACTTTGAACTCTGAAGCGTAACGTTTCGGAGTCTGAATCAGACTCCTTCGTCAGACAATTTCTATTTTTCATACAACTTCGTAGAATCGTGACAATATTTTGATTTTTTGATTGACATTTGTCATTATATGATGAACATAGATTAATATTAATTACTTGATGTTGATATCGTTATTTTATTTCAAAATTCCCTGAAACCAGTTCTTTTTTCAATAAATCCATTCAAATTCGATCTGTTCCTATTGAACAATTAGCCTCATCCAACAAAATACAAGCCGACTCCTTGTTTTTTCTTTGTATAATTATCAGCTTCCGTCATTAGAATTTTTGTGCCATTCCAATCCATCATGTGATTGCCGGTATTGAAACACACATGATCTGCTATCTGTGATCTACCAATGTCTCTATTTTTTATGTTATTTATATGTTCAAGTTTTCTTATTTCTAATGGTCTTGATGTTTCACCTCTATAAGATTTTCCACAAATACAGGGAATATTGCAAATACAATTTCTTGATTTTTGGTTCTCATTCAAAGGTTTAGTTTTTGTTAATAAAGATAGTAATCATTTGTTATTTTGAAAACAGTTCTTATGTCGAATTTAGAATCAATTCTTTTAATTTTTTCTGAAAGTCCATGAACAATTTATTAAAATTGGTTTTTCTTGACGGTTTGTTGTTGGTTCCTGATTGGCCTTTTTGACGCAAAATTGTACACTCTAAATTTGAAATGGTTATTTTTTCCTATGAAATTCGTTGGATATTGATCATCCTCAAGAATATCTTTAATGAAATTAATCTCGTCATTTCGTATTTCAGTTATCGATTAAATTAATTGCGCTCTATCATAAAGTGTTTTTTTAATACCTTTTTTAACACTCATTTGATGATTAGAATGAGAACCAAAATCAAGAAATTGTATTTACAATATTCCCTGTATTTCTGGGAAAATCTTATACAGGAGAAAAATCAATACCATTGGAAATTAGAAAACGTGAACATGAGAATAGCATAAAAAATAGAGACATTGGTAGATCGCAGATAGCAGATCATGTGTGTTCCAATACCGGCAATCACATGATGGATTGGAATGGCACAAAAATTCTAATGACGAAACCTGATACTTATAAAAGAAAAATCAACTTGTGAACTTGTATTTTGTTGGATGAGGCTAATGATCTCGCCAATTGTTCAGTAAGAATAGATCGAATTTGGATGGATTTATTAAAAAAAGAACTGGTTCCAGGGAATTTTGAAATAAAATAACGATATCAACATCTAGTAATCAATATTAATCTAAGTTCATAATATATTGACCAATTTCAATCAAAAAAATCAAAATATTGTAATGATTCTACGAAGTTGTATGAAAAATTGAAATAGTCTGACGAAGGAGTCTGATTTAGACTCCGAAACGTTACGCTTCAGAGTTCAAAGTGTTTTCTTTTTGTTCATTCTTAGGCAACAATTTCTTCTCGTAAAGTTTTGACCCCTGACAAATTAGTGCTCAAATTTCAACCCAGGGCCTTTCTTCTATCATTTAAAAATATTTTTCCAATTGTTTCTTGTTTCAGAGACTGGGAGAGAAAACCCAAATTAAGTTTTCAGGAATATGCAAAGATCTCCCAGAAAATATTTCTATAGATATCTGAAACAAAAAATTTTTATGGAAGAATTAAAAGGAGGTTTCGAAGAGTGAAACCCCGAACATCCTTTTTTGTGGCCTTAAGACTTATTTTTTTCAATGGCTGGGCTTTTTCTTCAATATGTCACGAACGCTGCAGTTGCGCGCCGACGCATCCTTTCTACGATTGCTGGCGCCCTTGCAGTACAGCGTTTTCCACCACCAAACCGTCGAATTTTTCGGGAACATTCGAGAAGTTTTTCACTCGAAATAAACTAGCAGGAATTTCAAAAAATCTCAGCAGTCGTCACCAACCTGCTCGGCCTGCTTGAGTATATCCTCCCTCGCAATGGTCCTCTTCCTCCTGTCCAACCTCGGCGTGACCCTCTCCTGCGAATCCGTCGAGCTCAGCTCGGGCGACATGTCCAGCAGCCTCTGCAGCGCCCTGTCCCTGTCGAAGGACGTGGCGTAGAACAGCAACTGTCGGGTCTCGAACGGGAACAAGAACGGGCACACTGTCGCGATCTGCTGCAGCCAGTTGGGCAGATTGCCCGTCATTATCACCAGGGGGTCCTGCAGTTGCCGGCTCGCCTTGGCCGCTATCTTGCTGTTCAGGAAGTCGGCAGGGGGAGGATCGGTCGGTATTCCAGCATCGGGTAGAGGCTGTTCCAGTAGGTGTTCAGGCTGTGGAGGATGCGGAGCAGGCATAGGACTTCTAAAGAGGCGTCTTGTATGGTTACGGTTTCGGGAAGCTGGGTCCTGAGGTAGGGGGTGAGGGGTGATTGGATGGCTGGAGCGATTCCTTCTGAAAATTGAAAAAAAAAAAATTATGTGACGTCGTAAGTCGCCATCGCCAGTCTAGGAAACTAGGCAGAGTCTTTATATTTATAACTCGATATCTCGGGTTTTACTTGACGTATTGAAATATTATTCTACTCGGTATTGTCATTTTCTACCGAGAATGAGAATATCCAACATTTTCAAAAGTGTTGACATTCTTCATTCATAAATTTCTTCATTATCACCTGTGATTAGAGGCGACTCGTTGACTGTTGAAAAGGCAGAGCTGCAAAGTTAACCTATATATGATGGCATATCTTGCATTCGTTAGATGCTGAAACGTTCTTATGCAGGGTTATTCACGAATATGGCTTTATGGAATATTTTTAGGAAAGACGCAAGATTCAGGATTGAAATTCTAAAGGTGAGCTTCAAGTAAAAAGACGATTTCTCGTATATTTTTTGAGGTTTTAGGACTTCTGGTTTTTCCTGAAGTGACATCAACTTTCGTTTTTAATTGGGAACACCCATTTTTTATTGCATGAATAGATTCTCTATTGAATTCTGAGTCTTTTTGATTCCAAAAGTTTGAATATTCAGGAGAAAATTCTCTTTAAATGAGGAAATACGGAAAAAAATCTCAAAATAGAACTCTGTTGAAATACAGACAACTTCGAGGTTTCTTCATTGAAAATTCTCATTTTTGAGTATGTCCAAGAAGAAAGACTGATGTTTCTTTTCCGATATCGTGATCTTCGAAATATGATACAGGAGGTCACAAATTCTTCGTTAAAGATAGAAGTGACGAACCATCTAAAAATCGTTTTTTCAAATTGGAACACCATATTTTCGAAGCATACCCGAAATCTTCGTCAAAAAATAATAGGAGCATAAGTCCAAGACTTTTATCACAAAATGAATCTTTTTCGAGATATTCAGGAAAAACGATTTTGTCTCCAATTTTTCAATCTCATTCCGAATGTGTTTTTTTACTGGAAAATAATTAGCGGTTAAGAGAAATTTTCGGAAATCTCTGTTATCTAAAAAATATCTTCCTATAATTCAAACGAGTTTTTCTTCATTTTTTAAAGCTTAGAATAATTTCCGCAAATTCTCAATTCGGGAGAATTTTTTTCGTCATGGTAGGGAAATTTGAATTTTCAGTAATTAAATTGTCACATGTTCTGTTAATTATTTTTTCAAAAGCATCAAATATTATCACAAATTATTTTTTCCTGCATTCCTGAAAATTTTTTACGTCGACTTCACTAATACTCACATTGATAACTTTAAATCAACTGTTGCTCTCACATTACAGATTATAATTCAAGAACCACAAGAAAATATTTTCACGATGACAGAGATTTCCAAAAATTTCACTTGACCGCTAATTATTTTCCAGTAAAAAAACACATTCCGAATGAGATTAAAAATTGAAGACAAAATCGTTTTTCCTGAATATCTCGAGAAATATTTATTTTGGGATGAAAGTCTTGCTCCCATCATTCTTTGACGAAGATTTCGAAAGTGTTGAAATAAATGGGGTTCCAAAAAAAAAACGATTCTTTTCTTCTAGGAGTTTCTCAATAATGAAAATTTTCAATTTTGAGATTTTTTTTCGTATTTTCTCATTCAAAGAGTTTTCTCTGGAAAATTCAAATTTCTGGCTGTTCCTTGTCACGTGCTAAATTGCGTCATTAAGAGGCAAAAGTCAAAATTTATTACTTTCTGTGTTGAAATTTAATCATTTTGTCTATACAAGTTTGTCAATGTGAGAGTATATAATTCAGCCCATTAGGAAAATTCAGGTTATAAATCGTTGTCAATGAGCATATTGACAGATATTGATTTCAATCATAGAGATACATCTCTATGACTTCAATTCACCAAACTGACAAAACAAAAACTTGATGGATTTGCAGTTTTCAGACCAAACTTTCAACAATCCCTTGAAACCTTAATAAAGGTATTTCTTCATTTATACATTTGTTTTAGTTTTCTATAATCTTAAATAAATAATAACTGGAATACTTTTCCTCGAAAGAAATTCATAGCAGGTGCAGTAGCTGCGTCCGGTAATCATGTCAGATCCGCCGTGATTGCAGAACGCAATCATCATCAAATTTGACATTTGCCACTTAATGGCGGATTTTTCGTCCCGTGTCGGCACTGTTTTGAATAAAGTCACTGTATTCAAACGTTTTTGTACGACCAGTATCAACTGAGATAGCTATTGAGTAAAATATAAACAATTACCCTGCTGGGAATTGACAGGAGTAGAATTCAATGAGACCTGTTATGAGAATTGTAATTGAAGCAACGAGTAAAATAATTCGTTTTGGATTGTTTTCATTCTACTTTTTGTCTTCATTGCAGATCAAATATGATTTTATGTGTACCTTTTTTAAAGTTTCATACTTTGAATTATGTCGCTGCAAAATCGAAACTGATTTGTTTTACTCGTTGCTAAGATGACATTGACATTTCAGAGAGCCACCTATCGAATTCTACTTTTCCCAATAGGAATATCTGAAAATTGTAAAATGTGAACACTCTTCATTCTATCACGCTACTCACCGTTCCAGAAATCGTCCACCTTCCTCCTGCCCACGCTCTTGTTCGACGCCCCCTTCCCCTTCCTGCTAGCGTGCCCTGAAGCCGCGGCGTTGCCGCTTCTCCCCGTGGCCTGTTCCTCCTTAAGCGGCCTGTAGTGGATCACGTGCGTCTGCACCCAGATCGCGGCGTTGCCCAGCGGCGTCTCGTTATCGGTGTCCGTCTCCGATTGGTCGTTTGCGGCGTTGCCGAACTGCCGCACCGCCTGGTAGTAGGAAAATAACGTTATTTTTCAATAACAGTTATCAACGATTATGGTTATTTTCAAATAACAGTTGTTGATAACAACGTTATTTGGTTAAACCGATATATGAATAACAGTCAGCATTCATCGACTGTTATATCAAAAATTGTTATGACATAATTCATATTTCTGAATTTGGAACTACTACTATTTCATGATTTGGATCTACAATGATTATTGAATTCTGTGATTTATTGAATCAAAATGGATCAAATAAGAAAATATAGAACTGAGACCACATATATCTTTTCTTGAGTTCATGAACTTCTCTTTTTCGAATCTTTTTCGGGATCAAGTATTACTACATCATTAAAATTTGGTTGATGTTGCTCTTCTAAAGAATGCATAGAAAGAGCACAGGTTTCTTTTTGCGTTCTTATATTACTTTTATGTTGAGAAATTCTTTGTTTTAATTTGGTAGAAGTTTGGCCAATATAACATTTTTCACAGTAATTACAATGAATTTTGTATATAACATTGGATCTATTGAAATTTTCAATAATTATTGTAGATCCAAATTATGATAGTTCCAAATTCAGAAATATGAATTATGTCAATTCGACGTTCATAATCAAAATTGTATTGAGCTTTTCATCTCTCCGTAATTATTTTTGAAATTCCTTGATGTATTATGGTAGTAAACAACTGAATATTAATCCTCAATTTCGTAAGTTAAAATCTTCTCAGATATTCATATGTTTTTTCCATCACTTTATTCATATTATAGTTCTCCTAACGAAGAGAAAATAAATTCTCGAAAGCTCGAGTTGAGAAAAAAAGAGTATAATTTGTACCTCTGCTGCTATTCCCATTATTTATATTTGGTATAGAGGAGAGAAACTTATTTGGGATAGCAGTCTAATTCAATAAGTGTACTCTTTTCTCCTTTACTTTCTCAAGCTTTCAGGATTTATTTATCCCTTCTTCAGGAGATGCTACAAAAATTAATGATACAATTTGATTAGGTACAATAGAAAACGTATCTTACGAAATATGAGATTCTGAATATAGATGTTGAAAAGATGTATAAATTTTGGAACACATTGTGAGAATATGAATTATTTGAGGAACTTTCAGAATTCGATTGAATCGTGACATCCTTCATTAGATGATATACCATAGAATTTGTTGGAAAATTATTGAAATACGATAGATGATAAAGAGGTTTTTGTAGCATCTCCTGAAGAAGGGATAAATAAATCCTGAAAGCTTGAGAAAGTGAAGGAAAAAAGAGTACACTCATTGAATTAGACTGCTATCCCAAATAAGTTTCTCTCTATTTAATCCAGTCAACTACCCTATTAATAACAGTTAGTTATCGTTATGGGAATTCCAATTGGAAACGAACATCTTTTCTCGTTGAACTTCGCAGATGATCAGGTGGTGCTGGCACAAGACTCTTTCGATTTAGAATTCATGCTGAAGAGACTCCACAATGAATATGAAAACTGGGGTTTACATGTAAGTTTAGAAAAAACAGAATATCTAGCTGTGAACACCGAAGCAAGATTTCAAGTTCTAATCAGTGATGAAGTTGCTATCAAACAGGTGGATAGTTTTAAGTATCTTGGAGTTACAGTGACCAAAGACGGCATAGGAAGAGAAGAAATAAGAAAGAGAATAAGAAATGGCAAAAGGATTATAGGATGCCTCAATAGTCTATGGTGGGACAAACATATTTCCCATAAGACTAAAAAACGAATTGGTCAAGCTTTTGTAGAGTCAACGCTTCGTTATGGCGCTGAACACTGGGATATGGGTGCTGATGTGAAGCGCAGTGTGTTAGCAGTAGAGATGGATTATTTGCGAAGAAGTGCTGGTATATCAAGACTGGAGAGGAGAACCAACTTTGAAATAAGACAAATCATGAAAGCTGATGACACGGTGTTAGATAGAGTTGAGAGACAAGGTTTGAGATGGTTTGGACATGTTATAAGAATGCCTGAAGATCGATGGCCAAAAAGATTATTTGAGTGGACTCCTGTTGGCCGCAGAAGGAGGGGTAGACCAAGAAGATCTTGGATAGGGTTCATGAAGGAAATAATGGCAGCTCGGAACTTACGACAAGAAGATGCATGGGATAGGGAGGTCTGGAAGGGGGAAACGGGAAGACGGCACTTAGCTGTACCTTAGGCTATAACATTGTATAATTTTTTATTATATTGTATTGTAGTTTATATCCCGTAATATATATATATATATATATATATATATATATATATATATATATATATAAGTTATCGTTATCCACAAATGACAGTCGTTAAATGACAGGTTAGAGAATATCGCCTACCTGGTAGACGGTCATGTTGTAGGGCAGCACGTGGTCGCCGATGAGGAACTGCAGCTTGTGCCTGGCGCCGCTCTGAGATATGACGACGGCTGCTAGGGTGTCGTCGATGTCGTCGTCCGAGTCTGCGTCGTCGCTGTCGCCGCTGTCCTTGTCGCGCAGGCGGCCGTAGCCGCGCACGACCAGGTACCTCTCGATGGCCTGCACGAGGGCGAGGGGGTCGATCTTGACGGTGCCCCCCTTCCACTGTTTGAGGTTGGTGCAGTCGGGGTGACGTTGCAGGTTGCACTGGAACACATAAGACAGTCAACTAAGTGATCGGAGAAACGGCTACAATACAGTCCAATCAATTTAAATTGATTTTCTTGAGTTATTTGTTGAGTCAAAAAACTTGGACTTAATGAAAAACCACAACCTTCTAAAGTACAAGCCCGGAACAAGGAAATTCGGCAACGTCGCACGTAGGCATACCCACGGAGACTCGTAATGCGTAAAACGGCTATTTAAAACTTTGTTAAATGGCTTTGCCTCAGGACTTGCATGTGAAAACCCCCAAACAGTCTCGGAATCTACAGATCGGTACCTTACACCCCCAACCACAGCCTTCTGAAGTACAAGCCAGGAACAAGGAAATTCGGCAACGTCGCACGTGGGCCTACCCACGAAGACTCACGATGCGTAGTGGAGAATTGATATTCAGTAGAGAGTTTTAATTATAGTGTAGGAAATAAGTGCACTTCAAGAGAACTAAAGAAATGTTTTTAGTGAAGTGCAATGAAAGTTTCGTCTGATTTTCTCCATTAACTTGAGATCATCTACTGGATAGGATGGAGGTTAGGTTAGGATTTCAATTGCGATGAAAATAATTCCGATAATCATAGGAAATTAATTTCAGAAGTTTGTTCATTTCAGATTAATATTATTTGCAAAATAGCGACATGGATAACTCCGCCAAAATTTAGGTTTCAGAATATGTTGCTCCTTGGAGCAGCAGCTGAGACTTCTAAAATCGACGGCTGCCGATGAAATGAATGCTTGCCTAAAATCATCAACTTCAAATTTGGCTAGGTAATGAAGCTCTCAAATCAGTACCAATAGATATTTGCAGCCCACAAAAATGCAAAAAACACTACAAAAATTGTTGAATTTTTTTTTAACTGTGAAAAAGGATAGATGCAATGCGTCATGCACCTGCAGAAAACTGAGTCATTTTTGTAATGCTACATGTGGGGAATGTGCAGGTGTTATAATTGCCAAAACAGTTGTCCAATCTTTGGCAAAGATTGACAGTAGCGAGATTCACTCAGAATCAAACTAATTTTTTTGACACAAAAAGTATTAATTTCAAGTGAATAAAGTGAAATGTTTAAATAATATTTTCATTTTGTTATTCTGAACAGATAGGGGTTGCTTTTGAGGGGTTGAAAAATAAAAATAACTAAATTAACATTGATCAAGAGAACTATCATAAAATTGATTGAAATTAATGAATTATATTAATAAAGACCTTTTTTTACACATTTTATGCTGAAAGGGGGTGGTTCACACGGTCTTGAAGTATATGAAGACCTTCATAAACTTCATGAAACGCTACTGAGGCCCAAAAATTACTTTGATTCACCTTAGAACAAGTCTCTTTCAATTTTGGATAAAGGGGTTGTTCTCATCCCTTAAAAACAATAAGCAAAAATCGGCATAGGGTAGCAGTAGGGAACAAGTAGAGCTTATTCCCAAAACTTCATCATAATCGAAGCATCTTGAAAGAATTCGGAGGTAATGCCCTATTGGCGTCTGGCACAATGTTAGCAACGTTGAGAATTTCTGCAATAATAGATTCAACGATTTATCGGAATTTTCTGTACCTTTTTCATATTCTGACATAGTATGTTTTTTATGGAGCCCTGATGATGCAAAACGTTGGCCTTCATATAAAGTGATTTCTTAATTCTCCTACGTTCCCTAACCAAAAAAAACCAGCAATACATTGAATAATATATTCATTTTTTGAAGAGTCTAATCAATGTAATACACGATGAACGAATCTTCTGAGAATGATTTGAAAAATCACAATTTAAAAAGCAAATAAACGTCGCCCACCAATAAACGCAACCGCTACCTCCAGCCAGACAGTCAAATTCTCGCGTTTCCGACGTTGCCACCTCTCCTATCGAAGATATTTATTTATTCAATTATTAACAAGGGTTGGGGAAACCTATAAACCCATACATATTTGAATAAAAATTTTAAAAGAAACAATCTCATGAGACAGCAAACATGGATATAGATTAGACTGTTTCAAAAAAATTGACATTTTTTGTTTTCACGAAACCCCCCCTAATTATCTTCAATGTATCGAAAAGAGACCTCTATGAAAATATCAGCTTCAAATAATAATATTTAGAGGTCGCTCATCAATTATTTCTATTTTCCCTACTAATAGCAGGGAGAAAATTTCTTTTTTCGATAAAAAATTCCTAGAGCAGAAACCAAGAGACGGATTTCATTTTGTGATACATTTTCGTATATACAATCAGACACTCTACAAAAATGACGCTTACGATATTTCGATAAAAGGGCCCCTTCAAAAGTTATTTGATTCAATGCTAATATTCAGATATTTTTGAAGAAAAAACTTATTCAAAAAAATCGATTCTGTTTGTTTTCACGATACTCTATTTCTAATTATCTTCAGGGTATCGAAAAAAGGCGTCTGTGAAGATATTAGCTTTGAATATTAATATTTAGAGGTCGCTCAGCGATGATTTCCATTTCCGCTGTTGATAGCAGAAAAAAAATTTCTTTTTTCAATAAAACATTTTTTCTTCACGAACCAATTGACGGATTTCACTGTGTGTAGGGAACTAGATGTTCTACGAAAATGTATCATACGATATTTCGATAAAACTGCTCGTTCAAAAGTTATTCGAACTTTTTCTCCAAAAATATCTCTATAATAATAACTTATATTGAGGTATTTTGGAAAAAAAAGTTCAAATAACTTTTGAACTAGTGGTTTTATCGAGATATCGTATGGAACATTCTCGTAGAGTATCTAGTTTCCTACACCAAAATGTATCATACAGGGGAATCCGTCTATTGGTTCGTGAACAAAAATTTTTTTATTGAAAAAAGAATTTTTTTTTGCCTCCATTAGCAGCGAAAATAGAAACCACCGATGAGCGACCTCTAAATATTAATATTCAAAGCTAATATTTTCACAGACGCCTTTTGTCGATGCCCTGAAGATGATTAGAAGGCGGGTTGCGTGAAAATAAGTAAAGTCTATTTTTTTTGAATAATTTTTTTCTTCAAAAATACCTCAATATTAGCATCGAATCGAATAACTTTTGAAGAGGCCGTTTTATCGAAATATCGTAAGGGACATATTTGTAGTGTATCTGACTGCCTACACGAAAATGTGTCACACAAAGAAAGCCGTCAATTGGTTTTTGTTCTAGGAATTTTTCATTGAAAAAAGAAATTTTTGCCCTGCTATTAGTAGGCAAAATAGAAATAATTGATGAGCGACCTCTAAATGTTATTAGTTGGAGCTGATATTTTCACAGAGGTCTTTTTTCGATACCCTGAAGATAATTAGGAGGGGGTTTCGTGAAAACAAAAGAAGTCGAATTTTTTGAATCAGTCTAATATAGATATAAGATATTATCCTCCAATCGAGCTCCACACATCCAAACCGTTTTTAAAGGCTTCGACTGATATAGCTTCTACAACTACCGATATTCGCAAAATCGAGACTCACCTTGAGCTGATGCGTGTTGAAAAACTTCAACGCGCTCGTCCCCCCCCTCCCGTTACCCGTGGACGCCGGCAAGTCGTGCACCTTGACCGGGAACTGCTCCAGCTGCGAAACGCACCCGTTCAGCTTGGCCACCAGCGCCGCCATCCAGGCGGGGTTAAGCTCGCCGAGCTCGGCCGCGCAGCCGTCCAACGGGCAGTTCGAGAACACGTTCAGGAGGACGCGCAGGCGCTGGTCGCGGTCTATCGGGCCCTGCGGATCGGCCGCGTAGGCCAGCAGGGCCCTTATGAGGCCCGAGTAGTTGACCTCGAACGGCGATATGTCCGAGTCGATGAGGATGTCGCGGAGCTCTTCGAGGGCCTCGCGGCACCTGACGGTGGGGAGTTTTTCGATGGCGTGCTTGAGACGGGTGAGGACGGTGGTGGCGGGGTGTTGGTCGTCCTCGGTGGAGGAGTAGGCGTCGATGAACTTGGTGGCCTGGAAAAAAAAAAACACGATTATGATGAATTCTGTCATTTCTTGCTTAATATACAATCTACTCTACAAAGGTATTAAGTAATTATGTTCCGTTACATGAGAGTGAAATATCCATCGATATTCCTACTCATCTTTCTTCTTTAGTGGAAGATCTTCAGTCTTTTTCAGTCTTCTCCAAGAATGGAGGTTTGGGCGTTGAGCCAGATCCAACACCAAAGAAGTTGACAAAGTTGCTGAATTTCTCATCCAACAAGCCTTGGAATAGGAGTGGTAGTATTTAACGTTGAACGTGTAAATGGACTAAGAATGAGAATAATTACTTGAAATGTACAAGGAATATCAAACACAAGGAGATCATTATTGTTGGAGTTTTTAACGTAAGAGTTGGAGGATTGGGATTGAAAATGAAGTAGAGAGACCGTTCAGAGAAATACAAAAGATTGAGAGGCTTGATGAAAAGAACTGGGTATAGGACATCAAGCTGTTTCTTGGCGATATGTACTGTACATTGCATAATGTCAGGCCCAGAATACATAAAAACAATTATGATGATTCATAAGATTTTGTTATCTCAATCAATTTTGACAATTCTCGAAATATGTCGTAGTTTTTGGTCCTGAAAAATATTCTGTTTTCTTGTGTTATAACATGTTTGGTTTATTTATGGGAGATGATTGCCTTTCATTGGGGTCCCGTAGCGGTCTTCAAACATCTGAAGTGCCGAAAAATCATCACCTGGAAGGTCGTATCCGGTTTGAAAAACCCTCACGACCAGAGAGCAAGAATTTGTGGATTTTGAATTTGAATATCGAAGGAATTTCGAAAGACAAGTGTGATTGCGGCTCCAAATTAGCTGATGAACATGGTATCGAGGTGATTCTTCTGCAAGAAACCCACACGGCAAGATTTTCCTGATATTTAATATTTTATGTTATTTTTTTACGGGGAGACAGTTTTTTTCGGCTGAGGTTTTTTCCCCTGGCTGTATAGTATCGTATGATACTAATGATGATAGTATCGTATGATTCTATAGTAGCATACCAAGAATGTAATGATACCCCGTTCTTTTTTTACCTATGTATATCGAAATAAACGATAATTGTTAATGCTATGTCAATATGAAAAAGTGGGTTTGGTGGTGAAATATGGGATGAATTACGTGATGCAGCAGAAGAGGTCTCGGGTTGATCAGCTCGTGGTTTTTTTGACAGATGAATCTAAAGACGTTTCTTCTTAGTTCAGTGGGTTGTAAGTTCAATGGAGTAGCCGTGCGTTCAGTAGTTTGTAAGGCTATTTATTTCAGGGTGGCTTTTAATTGTAGAGGGTTGTAGAGAGTCGTCCAAGACCTACCTGAGGATCTACCCACGACCCTATAGTACATTCAACGAGAAGCGATAATGCCGCTAAACAACTAAATGTACCGCTATAGGCTGCCATTAATTACAATTTGGGGAGGTATGACGAAATTGGAAAAATGTAAGCAACGACATACACAGGTATCCTGGAAAGACAGAAACCTGCTACAGGGATGCTCATTAAATTTACTCTAGGCCCTGATTAGACATGACAGTTTACCGTGGGGAACTGACATGCGAATTTGGGGGCCGTGTGCTAAATATACATAGGCGTCCAGAACACGTAGTTCCAGAGATGATATACGTTTTATAATGAAAAAATGTGTTTTTTCGAAAACGCATTTGCTCTATTTCGACGTATAATTTCTATAAAACTACTTGTTCAAAATATAATATCGTAATACTTTTTCTCTATCTCAGTATCGTAATGAGAGGCAGGAGATATTATTTTAGGAGTTCTAAGCAATAAAACACCTGCAACCACGCGCATGCACATAGTAGGCAGTGTAATGAGTCATGGCGACTTAAGTTGCCAATGGGCTTCAATGGGTTAACCCTGGTAAGGAGTGAGAACGAAGTGAAAGTGGCCAGTGCCTATAACAGTTAGGCTATCAAGCTCTTTCTCTACCTCATTGCAACGAAAAAAAAAAAGGTTAGCTGCCATATGGAATGAAAATTTATGGCGGTGCTTTAAATTCACAGCCTCCTGGACTATGATATTAGGGAATTGTAAGCAACCAATAGACAGGTATCTCAAATCGACAGAAACCTGCTATAGGGATGCTCATTTGCTCTAGGCCCTGATTAGACATGACAGTTTACCGTAGGGAACTGACATGCGAATTTGGGGGCCGTGGGCTAAATATACAGAATTCTGCTCCATTTTTGAAACAGATGAAAACATTTTCGAATATACAAGGTGCGATGATTTTCTGCAACTGTACCAAAGGTTGGTCGACCATTATGTGGCTTTTTTGCTCACCGGTTGCCATTTTCATGGATACTCCCATTAATGCCGAACCAATCAGAAATTCTTCAAATGAAGAAACTCGACCGATACAGGAAATAATAATAATAATAGTTAATTTTAAATTCAAACAAAACCAACTCCGTGTGCTCGATACATGATTCCGATGTTGAGAGTTTTTGACAAAGGTGATAATTAAGAGACTCCTCTGATGAAGCCAAAATAAAGTTGGCGAAACGTTAGGTGAACTCCTAGTTTGTACTTACCTGCTACACTTATTCTAGCAACCCGCTGCAATACTATCAACAAATTATTGGGGACGCGAAACATACATATATAAACCTAAATTATGTTTTCAGGAAAACATATCTTGGCAGCGTTCACAAACTTACTCAGAGAGTAGAGTAAGAGTATGGCCATATGATCAGAAATATACTTCGGTCTTTACTCCACACTCGTCGTTCACAAACTTACTCTGACAAATGTCATTCAAAATTCAAACATGTGTATAGGTTATGAATAATACTTTTGCATCATATACATTTTTTATATATCATTTTTATTTTGAATTGTTGCTATCATGAATGAATAATAGAAGTTTAAGAAAAAAATTCTCTCTAGTCGTACATTTTCAGTTGTGTCTTCGCAGTAAAGTCAATTTTTCTTTTATTTGAAAAGCAGAGCACAAACGTTTTTTTGATGATTGTGAGGAAACTGATAAATGTTCTCAGGACTTTGAATTACTTTTAATGAGACAGAAAGAATGAAAAAGGATATTATTGTCTATAATCTTCTCTTGCAAGCAGAAAATTAAAAATGTTATTACATGTTTTGTTGTTTTATTGACTCTACGCCAGAAAAAAATTAAATACTTCGTAACAAAAAATAGTTTCATTTGAAGAAGCTAACAAAAAGAAGTTAAAAAAATATTGTATGAAAGATAAAGCAAAATATGAATGAATCTTGACAGATCTAAACTCTCGAATATAACAAAATATCAACGTAGATTCCAAATCAGGTACAAAAAACAGTTATTGAGGGATTTTTCATGTCTCGATTTATTTGAACTTGAACGGACCACTCTAGGTTCTGCAATACAGGGAAAAACTCTTTTTTTCTTTACAATTATCTCTTGATAAAGTTCACTTTGAGCTGCGTTAATTCACTGCTAGCAATTTCATTAAATTTATTAATCATTAAAGTAATTCTTTCCAATATTTCTTTATTTAACAGAATAGTTGTTTCACTTGATAAATTAATTGTTCCGTATTTCGTTATTGAAATGAAACAAAACTAGAAATAAATACTCATTCGAATAATATTCAAGTTTCAAAAAGTCTGCGGGAGCAGGACAGAATGAAAATCGTACGTCATAACTGTCAGAGTATGTGTTTACTCTCCCAAATAGCAGAGTATGCAGAGCTTACTCAGAGGAAGTTTATGAACGCTCACAGAGTATACTCCGAGGAAGACAAAGCAAGTTTGTGAACGCTTCAGAGTAAGGGGAGCTTACTCTGAGTAAGTTTATGAACGCAACCCTAGTATTCTTTGTATCATTTGCCTTCGTATGAATTCGGTCTAAAAATTAGGCCCATTTAGGCCTGAAAATCAAGAACCTCTCCCTACCTGATCTCTAATCCACGACCTGGTCTTCTCCTTGTTCCCCGCCGTGATGTTCGAGTTGGACGCCGACTTGGACAGGTTGGCCGACTCCTTCCCAAAGCTCCTCTCGTGCACGGAGTTCGCGCTCCTGCCCCAACGCGCCGGGTTCAGGCTCTGCAAGAAGCTGTTCCGGGTGGCCGAGCCGCTGTACCTGGGGGGCCGGCCGCCGCTGTTGCCGGGAGTGGCGGCTGCGGCGGCGGTGGATCCGACGCCGCCCGACGCCGCCGCCGCCGTCTTCGAGAACATGTCCTGCACCAGGTTGGGGGGCAGGGGGGCGTCCTCCTGTTTCGTCTTGGCGCGGCTGGGGAGGCCGCGCTTCACCCTCTTGCGTTTGAGGACGTCGGTGAGCCGCATCGAGTGGCTGGGGCTCTGCGATTGGGCCTGCGGAATTGAGATGGTTCAGGAAAAAATGAAAAAAAAACAGCCAAGCGGAGCATTGATTCGATTCGGAGGCGCCTTTTGGGCTCTTATTATAGCTTGATGTTGGAATAGTTGAGTGTTTACACAATTGTATACAATCCTGCACCCACCCACGTACTGTGGTATCAAATTGTTCAATCATCTACCTGAGAGGCTAAAAGTTTTGGAGTATAGAAAATTCAAGAGAGAGATAAAGGAGTTGTTACTCGTTAATTGTTTTTATAGTGTAAGTATTTGAATTCTCCTATTGTATGATTTTTTAGATTATTGTTTGGTGCAGTTATTACATTGTTGCTAGAATGACAATTTACTTTTGTAATCATTTTGTTTTTTTTTCTGACGTATTCTATATAGATGTATTCTGTCTGAGAGAATGAATAAATATTACTATTATTATTAATGCATCGAAAAAGTGAGAGAAAAACAAACGCATAATATACTCTGGTAAAAAAAAAATACACATGAACAGACTTTCGTCCAAATCGCATTCAAATAAAACATTAAAAACAGATATTGGAAGTGATAATAAAGGACAATGACAAAATGGAGAAATAACATAACAGGTTATAAGCATAAAGGTAAACCAATATAAAAGAAAAGACCCGAATAATGAACTACTGTATAAGGCATCAATCATACTGGAATCTGTCCAAATCGGACAGTGTTGCCAGATGGTTTAGATATTCATGGATATACAGAATGATTCATGGTAGATGTTACGTTAGACGTTCACGGCGAACGGAAATCAAGAATTCATTGAAAATTTGATTTCTTGGACCAGAAAAGATGCTCTATCGATCTATAGTTATTTTTCTATCAAGTACAGAAAGTTTTACTTTTCCGTACGAGATTGCTGTTGCCCGAACGACGCGGAGCGGAGTTCGGGCAAGCAATCGAGTACGGAAAGATACTTTCTGCACAAGATAGGAACATTATTTTTTCTACGACCCCACATTGAAAATATATATTTTATTTCAAGATATTCCATGAAAATCCATAATACACATGAATTCTACATGTCGTTACCATGGTACTCTCATCGTTGACGTTCGATGCATAGAGACATATCATAATTCAGTTTATTCTTTAATGAAAGTGTGCGGAAAAAACCCCTGCTAATACTTTCACTCACTAGTGCGGGAAAGTGACACTTTCTAAACTAAAATGAGTATGGGAAAGTGGATGAAAACGCACGGTCGTATAAAAAAATATTTTCAGTGCTGCGGTGTCAAAAAGTAGTAACTACTTGTTATTTCAAATGGCACATCCTGTATATTATTACACTTTTCTATTCATCGTGGAAACAGGATTATTTTGGTATTACTTACTCATACTTATCTTCAGCGGTTCCTGAGTAATTAAATGATTTCCTCTTTTTTTTTGTGCAAAACAAAGCTTTGGTTAAATATCCATAACTTCGATACTATCAATCTTAGTTATCTGAAAATTCGTATGCAGAATGCTAAGATTCTATGCATCATGCAGGTGTTACGAAATACGCTTCTTTTCATACAGGGTCATTCAAAATTCGATAGTTTATCGAGACATACAAAAACGGTTGAAAGTGCATTTTTTCGAAAGGAATGCCATGTATATTTTGAGAAATGCTGCAATAGAATTGAATTTCCTTTCGAATGATATATCACATTCCTATACCTTGATTGTAAGATTCTGCGTTGAACTGAAATTTTATAGTTGCGAACTTCCTGAAAATGTTAACCAAAACAAGCTTAAAATGAGCGGTTCATAAAAACTAATTTCAGTGGATTTCTAAGATTGGCTGATAAACTAAAAACTACCAAATAATGAATGAATTCTAATAATGTTCATTTTTCGAACGATTTGGTGGTTCTAGCCCAAAAAATTTGAATCTCTGATGCACGTACATCTCAAATTGTCTGAACAGGTATTCACTGTAGATAGCAATGA
Organism: Hippodamia convergens; assembly: GCA_038502775.1. Taxonomy (NCBI): domain Eukaryota; kingdom Metazoa; phylum Arthropoda; class Insecta; order Coleoptera; family Coccinellidae; genus Hippodamia; species Hippodamia convergens. The sequence continues at coordinate 31,508,388 of CM076610.1, forward strand.
AGTCCCTTAACACGATAAAAACTGACATTATGCTGATTTGACAATTAATTTGTTGATAATAATACATTCGCTCATTCTTCATAGTATAAGAAAAATAATAAGTGAAATGGAAAGAAGTACCTATCCAAATGAAATTTTGATAAGTTTGTTCATTCACCGTGGGCAATGTGACCGAATAACAGCAAGAACATGCAGAAGGTTCAATGAAATATTTCTCAATAAACGGGTTCGCACGTGCGCAACTATAAAATTTCAGTTCAACGCAGAATCCTACAATCTAGGTATATGAATGTCATATATCATTTGAAAGGAAATTCAATTCTGTTGCAGTACTTCTCAAAATATACATGGCATTCCATTTAAAAAAATGCACTTACAAACGTTTTTGTATGTCTCGATAAACCATGGAATTTTTTATGACTCTGTATGAAACGGAGCATATTTCGTAACACCTTTATGATCTTAGCATTTTGCATATGAAATTTTAACTTCCTAAGTTCAAAAATGTTGAAGTCATGTATGTTAACCAAAGCTGTGTTTTGTATGAAAAAGCGTAGTTTAAAACTACAACTATTTTTTTTTTCTTACCTCCAGATCCGACGACCTTTGGCTATCTACAGGGGAAGGGTAATGATTCGAGGATATGGGCGTGGCCACGAGCGGTGTGCTCGAGGTGGACCCGTTAACATTAGGCGTCTGCGACGGTCCTGGCTGGCTGTCGATTATGTTCTGGGAGAACGAAGACGAGCTCGAACATACTTTCGGTGGACTAATTCCGAGAGGCACCTGAAAAATGAAAATCTGTGTAAATTTCAAGCTTTTGCATAGCTTTTATCTCAGGCTTTGAGCGCGGCGACCGAATGTAGAAATTCCGTAACGAAAAAATCCAACACAGCCGTGTATCGTCGGTTCAGTTCGTCAGAATTCGGCACTCTAGCAGAGCAAAATGGAGTCGGCAATCTCGCTGGTCCCATTGAATTATGAACAGCAAATATTTCATCAACAACGGATAGAAAATGTATAGCCAAACGCAAACATTTTCCGTTAACTTCAGCTCTTGCTCTAATTATACATAAGTCGCAAGGTGGAACTTTTGACGAAATAGTATATGAGTATAGTAAATCACATTCTCAGAAACTTGTCTAAGTTGCACTCTCTAGGGTGACTTATATTGAAAAATTGTATAATACGACAAAAAATGATAATTCTGCATTTAAGTTTTATCATAATCGAAGGCAAGCTGCATCGACTGCATCTTTGTTGCAAGAATTCAAGACGGTCTTTAAATAGTGTTCAGACGATAGTTCGAAGAGTCTCAGTTTTCATGAGTAATAGAAATGGCATTTCAATAATGACTTCCAATTGCCAAAGTTAACATAGTCACAAATACGATCTACAAGATTTAGTTACGAGACAAACCAATGTGTTACTTCTTACCCAAACATGCATGACGCCTGATAATCCAATTGAAATACCTAATTTCAATTGTATTGTTCAATTCAAACGAGATACTGATCCAAAAGGTGGGGTAGCTATTTACCAAAATAGTAATAATGTTACTAATATATGACTCCGAATATTGAAATAAATATTGAAGACGTTAGCGATGTTAATGTTAGACACTAATTTGTTGGAAATATTTGTGATTGTTTATGAAAACTTAGAACACATACTCATGGTAGCAATTTACATTTCTCCGAATCCAAAATTGAACGAGGTAGAGCATTTTATTCATCGCACTTTACTAGAGTACACTGAAGAAGGGTCGAAAATACTTGATACAAATGGTAATGAATTTCTACTTATTCGGCTGCCGATTTCGACATTAACTTCGCTGATGAAATATCAGAACGGTTGACTTTTCTCTCGGAAAAATTTAATTTAAAAATGAATGATGATCCACAAGAATCCACAACAAAATGTGGGAGCACCATAGACGCGGTATTTTCCAGATATTTAGAAGACATTAATTTATGTTTCTTATTTCAGTTACCATAAACCTATAGTTTCAATGATAAAAATTCCTGAATAACCTACATGTATTGCAAGATAAATAAATATTTTAACAACAATATTATCTTCTTATTTTCGAATAGATGCTATGCAATAGCTTTACCGCGGCAGTCCTCGAGTCCCACACGTATATTTTTTTTTCTGGTGGTTTTTTCATGAAACCACTTATTAACAGCAGTGTTGTGAATATTGTGGACGAATTGTGACCGTGTGTATCAAGTGCATGTTTAGATTCGAATGGTGGAGTCAGAGACCACAACAAGATTGTCTCTGGGTGGAGCATTTACTTCGGCTTCTAGCAAACAATCAAAGCTCAAAGCAATAGGTATTTCGAAAGTGGTGTGTAAATTTGATTGAATAAATAAGGATTCAAATTGAAGAAGGTTCCAGAACATTTTCAACGTGACAACGTAGCAAATATTGAATTCTGTGTATATTTTCGACAGAGTTACATTCAGCCAAGGTACCCAATTTGTTGAATTTCTCAGAAATTTGTTTTCTTTCAATATGGAATTACTTGTGAAGTAAAAAATTGTTGCTTATTTCGTTTTTTTCCTGTGTGTATATTCTGTTAATGAGCTTTATATAAAATTCTTGTTCCTCATCATTAGTTGAATAACCTTAATAGATGAAAAATAAATAAGTGCAATCTCGATACTCACTTCGGGATCTGCCAGTCTGTTGATCTGATAAATCACCCCCTCCCGTCTGAAATGCACCCCGAACTCCTCCGGCAGCTTCGTCATCAGTATGTCGGCCATCTGCAGCGCCCCCACCACTATCCTGAGGTCGGACGAGGCCATCATGCCCGCTATGTGGCTGCTCACCACCTGGTTCTTGAGCACGTCGCGCAGCAGGTCGGCGTTCGCGTAGTACACCATCCTCAGGAGGGCCTTCAGGCACTTGCACCTGACGGCGGGGCCTGCGCTGGACGAGTACACCTCGTACAGCACGCTGAAGAGGGATCGGATGAAGGCGGCGGCCAGGCCTCGCTCTTCGCGGAGGCAGGCGACGCGGGCGTCTCTGCTCGCGGACGCCGGGCGGTGGTTGAGGGGTTGCGGCTCGGCGGGGGGCGTCGCTTGGGTGGCCGCGGGGGTGAAGCGTCTCTGCACGGGCCTGCGGGAAAAATTAATAAATTAGACAGAGGTTCAATGTAAGAGCGGCTCACTTTCAAAAACTGTACCAACTCAATTACAATGTCCTACTGAGCGACTACGTATCGAGGAGAAAGGTACGGAATTACGAATTACGACTACGGGCCTTTAAAATCCCCTGGCCCGGACTTTGCCAAGAGCGGCAACGCTGCACTGAGGGATAGCCACTCGACTGCGGAATGATTTTATTTTCTTGTATACGCGTATTTTCCACGGAAATAACTCGGAATCTACGAGAGTAGCACCTAGCTCATTCTACAATTTTTGTTTGTGTGTTTTTCTATTATAAATTTTGTGTTGAAAACTGGACGACATTTAAAATGCATGGTGATTAATTGCAGAAATGATAGAAAGAATAATCTTGAATGTACATTCTTTTTATTACCAAAGAGAATGGAAATGTAAGTTTTGAAACTCGTATCATGTAACTGTCTTCTCCATTGCATTTTATTTATAGTGCTGTCAAATCATGTTTTCGGGGAAAAATATATTGTTCTGGATAACGCATGAAGATTTTTTGCTGAGCTGAACTACAGGTTTTGATGTACACCACTGATATTTTTCTTTTATTGTTGTTCAAAAATTCTGTAATTAACATACAGTGGACTCTCGTTAAGTCGAACTCCTAGGGACCAAAAGAACTGATCGACTTATATATTGTTCGTCTCACCGAACATTCGAGTTATTCAAGTGAGACTTTACTTCATTAAGAGAAAAACTGAGGTGAACACGAAATCATCATCAATGAGAAACGAGCGTCTGAGCACTGGAAACATGACCTTAGAGGTCGAAAAATCGTATGATATTCATCACGTGTGGTGATTTGTTTGCAAACCGAATCTTCTTCAGTCTCATTCATTAGATCAAAAAGTTCCACTCATAAAGACAATGGTAGTCAGAAGAACGACTTAAAGAGGTGGAGGTTCTCTTGACGACCCTTCCAGCAGTTCCATTCATCTACTAGACAGTCTAGACTCATTGAAGTGAAAATGCACTGGGTAAGATATGTATGAATCGGGTACATTTTATCGGAAGTTCACAGTATGAATAAGTTCTTGAAATTGTTATAATAATTCTCTAATATGTGAACAAATTTTTGAAATGTTCTCAATTTCATAATTATTGTATTATGGTTTATTTTACACAATCACTTCAAATAAAAATATAAAGAATCCAGAAGCGTATTTCATTTGATTCAAAACAATGTGTAGATGGAAATAATCATCTTAATCAAAAAGCGGGGCCCTGCTTTTATTTTGTCGATCAGGATGTTTCTTTGAAAACTCGACAAAGCATACTCAATTTAATGGAAATTTATGATAAGTATAATTCGAATTTCGCGCCTATTATAATAGTTTTCTGTACTGAATAATGTTTTCAGCGCCTTCTAGGTGTCAAAAGTAAAAGCCAAAAATCGTAGTCGGATTTTAGTACCACAGATATAAGGGAGTTTCCTACTTTTTAACTGTTTAATCTTTGCCCGAAACAAGGAAATTCGACAACGTCGCACGTAGGCCTACCAAACACCCACGCAGAGTAGAGAGTTTTGTTAATAGTGTAGGTACGTGTGTTTAGATTGTGTTGAGAAATCGTAGTGTTTTAGTGAATAAACGGCTGGAAATAAGTGCACTTTGAGGGAACTAAAGAAATGTTTTTTGGTGAAGTGTAACGAAGGTTTCGTCTGATTTTCTTCACTAACGTGAGATCATCTACTGGATAGGTTGGAGGTTAGGTTAGGATTTCAATTGCGATGAAAATAGTTACAATAATCATAAGAAATTAACCTCAGAGGTTTCTCCATTTCAGATTTATATTATTTGCAAAAAAGCGACATGGATAACTCCGCCAAAATTCATGTTTCAGAATATGCTGCTCCTTCGAGCAGCAGCTGAGACTTGCAGTTGTGGTACGAATGCGAAAACAATTTCAAATTCACTTCGTTCGGTTTTTGCAAATTTACTCTCGAACAATTTCGTGAATAATAACAATACTATGATTAATATCGAGCGAACGGAGAAGAAGAAACACTTGGGAGATATGAAAATATTATCATTACCCAAAGATGAAAAATTTTCTTCCTTAGAATGAAATTGTCTAACTTTTCATAAATATATGCATTTCCGTTTCTATTACATATAATTTTTATGTTGAAAATTTCAATATTTGTTGTGTAAACATCTTATATCCATTTATTTTCACATTTACTCGGATGTCTACATATATTGAGTTTATAATAATGTTGAGAATGTTTTGTTCACGTAGATAATTTGACTTCAGTTCTTTTGGCAAGAGTTGGACCTACACCTATCCGTGGTTCTTGCTGAACAATGAATTGAGCATCTAATTCTCTGATTCAGAGAATTATCTTTCAATTCCAACCAAGATTCAAACACAATCGTGAGATTTTTGCCTAGGAGTAATTAAGATATTCGATTTTTTGACTGAGTAGGGTCTTATGTTTTTATTTCTTCCAGCAAAAAAATCATTTGATCAATTTGCAAATGATTTGAATTCGAAATAACATGATATCCCGCGCTACCGCATCGGACGAGTATACCTACGGTTTTGTCCCAACTCGGAACGCCTCGCCTCATTGGAAGTGGTACATTGTAATGCTCAAGTACAAAAGTGAGGCGGCTCTCACAAACTCAATTTTAAAACGTGTACTACCCAACACTACGTGTTTATCAGATGAAAGAATCAAAAGAACTCACCTAGAAGTCCCAGTATCTTCATTAATCTGCGACATCGAGTGGAAATCGATCGTGTATATCCTTCCCAAGGTGTTCAAACTGACCTCGTCGTCTCCGTTGATGTGAGCGGCCTCTATGATCCTGCTGTCTACGGCCCCGTAGGGCCTCCACAGCCCTCGGTCGTCCCTCCACTGCCACACGAACTGGTCCTTGACCTGGGCCCCGGATTTTTCCAAAAGGGCGTCTACGGCGAAAATACCGTCTGTAGGTAGCTTGGGCATCAGTTCGCCGATCAAGGCTGTTATTTCGAACTGCTCCTGTGGTTGCCTGCAGAATGGATGGTTTAGTTTCTACGCCAAAAAGCAATCTGAAGATATCCACAGTCTATTCAAATACAAGAAAGAGCAAGGTGAACAACCAAAACTGTATAGTTTGTGGATAGACAACACTCTTATTGGTCAAACTGTCAGAAATCCTATTCCATCGTAATATTAAACAGACTGCCAGGATTGTACTAGTGACGGAATGTGGATAGTACTGAAAATTGATGACAGAATCATTTGAATTCGCAAGTGTCCGTTTTTAACTTCTAGTTTTATAGGAAATATCGTCAAAAATTTACATATTTCACGTGAAGATGTTGTGTGTATTTCATTTGGGGAATAGTATCGAATTGGCACTGTAGGACTATGTGAATCATCCTAGATTCGACTCTGATCGGACAACCCCTGGCCCCTCCTTATGCGCCGATTATGTTCACCTAGCTCTTTCTTGTGTTTGAACAGATTGTAGATATCAACCTAGAGAGAATCTATCAGAAGTGCGATATAGCTATTCGGCGCAGGAATAAATGCCGCAGATCACAGTCACATTCATTTTTATATGAATGCATTCCATTTCTCTAAACTATAGTGCAATTTTCATCATAATCGGACATCTGGTTCCCGATTTCTTCTGTGAAGACAAGCAAACTAACAAAAAAAACAAACTTTCACATTTATTGAGCGGAGCGAGCAAAGCCAACGAAACTCTCCACAAGAATTAGGGATATCGTATTAAATCGTTTTGGAAAGTATGTAATCTTCGAGAAAATAGCTGTAAAATCATTCGAAACTCAATAACAAATTGAATCGATCCAACTAAAATCAGTAAGAGACATTTCGTCAATCTGGTCGCCTTTTCTCTCAAGTTTGGTTCTCTGCATATGCTTCATAAATGTTCTTATTTTGAAATGGAGTCAGTTTATCAACAGCTTCGATTTGAAACGAGTTTTTGAAAATGCCAAGACATAAATTAACAAAGGCTGATGCTAATAGGGCTATCGGAATACTACAAGGTGACCTATCTCGACTTTGCAATAGGGAGGACAGGGAAACAGGTTCCGTGTTGGAAAGACAAAGGTTTGGTGGGCGATGAAAAAAACACTTGTTCAGGATCGTTTCATCACCGTTTCGGTGAGAAGAGAGCCTACATCTACGTATAGAATGCTACGGAATACTCTTCAAAACGCAGATTGGGTCCAAGTTTCCATCGAAACCATCAGACGACGTTTGAGAAAAAAGAATCTAGGTTCTAGACGTCCATTAAGAAGAGTTTCATTAACACGTGACATAAGCGTCTAAGTGTGGAATGGGCAAGGCAATATATCATGTTCGAAATTCGAACATTTTTTCAAATAATTCATATTCATATTCCTCGAATAATTCTCGATGGAAAATTCCTATAATTCAAACGTTAATTTTTCCCGCAATCGCTGAATCCAAAGCAGTAAGTGACAAATGTTAGAATATTGTTTGATTTAGATTAGTATATAAGCTTAGATTGTAATAAATGAAATCATCATTCGCCAAATGTCTGATCATTATAAATACCTCACAGCAAACTGGAGTTAAGAATTCCCTTAGAACTTCTGAGTCTATAGTCCGAGCGCTAGCGAGGTCATAGCATGTCGCAGATCGAAACGCCGCTCCGCTCAACATTCGCAACAACAGGATGCATTACATACCTATGGTCTGTCCAAGGAGAAGAGATAGCGCGTGGCCAAATTCATCAGGACCGGATTTAATATACCGACCGCGCAACCGATACCGATGCAAGCAACTGAGAATTTCAGATAAATCACTTGATTGTCGTAAGACAGATCTGGAGAAGACGGAGAAAGCACTAAACGCTAGCCAATGAAAATAGTTTGTTGGGGTTGGTTCAAGAATGTGAAAATTAGATGGATTCGGAATAGTTGAAATGTCCAGAAAATGAAGAAATTTCAAATTGATCAGAATTAAACGAAATTGATGAGCTAGTGGACCGTAGTTTGTAGAAATAAAATTAGGAAACAATGTCCCAACACAATACGAAGTGGATAAGTGAACAAGTCGAAAATAATGAAATCTCACCTTCTCCAGCAGAGGGTAGTTGTTAAGGATCTTGATGTATTGACCACTACAATGAACAGATATTGAGCTCAACAACCGAACGGCTGATCCTGAAGCTGTCGTGCTGAGAACAGACTTCTTCACTTATCCTTGTGACCGTTTGCTAGTAACGCCACTGATATATCGAATACGCAGTGAAAATTCACAAGTCTTTGAATTGTCCAAAGGATGCACTAAATTGCAATTTGATGTTGTCAGATTGAGATCGTGAGATTGAATTATGTATATGGAAACTTTGAGTGATGAATATAGGAACTTTGAATTAAATCAAAATTATCGGAACGAAATAAACTCGTTGAAAATGGTAGCAGATGCTTCGTGAGTCGATATTTCTCTCTTACTGACAAAGAAGGAATAAAAATGTGTTGATGAAAATGAAATATGCGTCGACCCAAGAAAACCTACAGCTGGTAGCATATGGTACATATTGCGAATTTAAATTCGAGCTGGCGAATTAATTTATTTTCGATTTTCAGAATTACGAAAGGAAACAATGAAATTTTATGAAATTATTTTTCGTTCACTGGGCGTGAACAAGTCATAACCTTGTAGACGTACATTTAGTTGTTTACCGGCGCTATCGCTTCTCGTTGGATATACTATAACCGATTTCAAGCGAATAACCAGTAATGACCGCGGTTATCTAGGGTCCTGCCTGTGGTTATCTACGGTTATAGCCTTCAGCGATATTCCTTGTAAAATGACTATAACCGACAATGACCGAAGTTTCTTGAATGCAGTTGGTCCTAGTTGGTAATTACCAATAAGGACCAGGTTATTCGCTTGAAATCGGTTTATAATAATATTATTCGGACACTCACCTCGGTATCAGCTCGACGTCGTCATGATTAAACTCGACCGACCCCGTCAGCAGATAAACCAACGTCTCGGCTATGTTCTGCTTGAGCAGCGTCAGCGCCAGATCGGGACAGTTGGCGCACATCACCGACAGCATCCGCAGCACGGTGATGAACGTGCCGGTGCTTATGATCGGCGGCGTGACCACGAGCAGCTGCTGCAGGTTGGTCAGCAGCTCGGCGCTCGCGATCTCCTGCAGCTTGGCAGGCTCGAGCTGGAAGCTGTCCACGAGGCGGGAGAACGCCAGGCAGACGCTCTCGACGCACTTCTTGTCTTGCTGAGTGAGACGGCTGGCCAGCAGGGGCAAGGACTCTTGGACGTGCTGGAACTCGTCGTTGGTGAGGTTCTGGCAGCAGTTGGCCGTTATGGAGAGGGCGTTGCGCTGGGCGCTTATCGAGAAGAAGTCGAGGTACATCAGGCAGGCCGAAACGCCCCTCTGGAAAGAAAAAAATTATTCGAAAACGCACTGAGATGACACAGTTTCTAGGGAGGTTAATGTAGTGGTCCAATAGTATATCGTCGGCGACACCGCAAAACCAAGTAACTGCAAAAACTGAAATTTTCAGGAGGCACTAGAAACTCAATAGTTGTGGATTGATGAAAATTTCAGTTTTTGCAGTTACTTGGTTTTGCGGTGTCGCCGAAGATATTCTAAAACAAGTTGCAGAATGAGCTCCTATTCCAACACGAATGCGAAGTTCGAAAACGAGCGACGAAGGAGCGAGTTTTGGATAGCATGAGTGTTGGAATTGCCTTCTGCAACGAGTATTAGACGGTATTTTCTCTATTTCAGTCAATTTTTGTGAAAACCTCTCGAAATTCAAATGAAAATTCAGATTAGTGACTTTTGTTTTGTATCTTGGCAGTTGGTGTGACATACGAAATTTGACAAATCACGGAATTGGAACTGATTTGATTCGAAACTTGATTCGATCGGAGGTCAGTACTGACAACCATAGAACGAAAAATATAACTGAAAACAATGCTGTAACGAGTTTCATTACAGCACTATTTTTAGTACTGTAATGAACTCATTACGATACTGAACTAGAGAATTTTTTTTTTCTGTTTTTTCGTTTTAAATATTGACGGAGTATTCAATTCTGAATGCATTCCAATTAAAATTGCTGCATTGGTCGAGATACTTTTCAAAATATGAAGAAAAAAGGGAGATAGGAGTATTCGATATTATGTTTGTTATTCCTATTGTGAATATCTTATGCCTAAACAGTTTTCACATTTTTAAAGTAGAAGACTGGAAATATTTTGAATTTCTAGAATCTTGAAAAATTCGTCACAGGGTGTTCCAAATGTTGGGTCGAAAATTGGGATCAAGATTGGCTCATAACCTTCGTTTTTCGAATTAGAATGGTTTATGTTTGCGTTGGATTCTGCGAAGAAAAATGATGCCCCTAAAACGAATACTTCTTGAGTTATTTATGATTTTTGAGTTAGTATAATTTTTTAGCGAGTTTATGTAGTGCCTAGAGTAAAATTCATGAATTCTTATTTATTTCAACAATGATAAATAAATTCATTGAAGAGGTCTGAATTATTGGAATACATACTTGATCTTCTATGACCCTAGATCATTGTTATGAAACAGATTTTATGAATTCGACTCTTCGTACAATAATTTTGTTGTGTATTGTGTTATTTCTACTCAGGTTGTGCTCGATCCATGATAGGTTTTAGTTCAGCGGTGTGTGAAGCATGGATAAAATTTTGGTGATTATTTCTTTAATTTCATTGGTGCCACAGTAATAACAGTTATGCTGATGTGAGACCATTTGCAATATAAAATTTATTTCTGTATTATTGTTAATATTTTTTATGGAATTCATTATATTGCAATAAAAGCATTATTATTAAATCAAAAAACCCCGAATACTTCAAGAAGTATTCATCTTAGAAACAAAAACATGTTAGAACACTATCATTATTTTTCTTCGCAGAATCCAACGCAAACTCATTCAGGAAAAACGATTTTCTCTTTAATTTTCAATCTCATACCGAATGTGTTTTTCTACTGGAAAACAATTAACAGTCGAGTGAAATTTTCGGAAATCTCTGTTATCGAGAAAATATTTTCTATAGTTCAGACGAGTTAAGTTCTTGAATTATCTACTGTAATGCGAGAGCAACAATTGGTTTAAAGTTTTCAATGTGAGTATTAGTGATGTCAACGTGAAAAATTCTCAGGAATGCAGAAAATAATAATTTGTAATAATTTTTAATGCTTTTGAAAGAATTAACAGAATATGTAACAATTTCATTACTGAAAATTCAAATTTCCCTACCATAACAAAAAAAAAATTCTCCAGAATTAAGAATTTGCGGAAATTATTCTAAGCTTTGAAAAACAAAGGAAAACTGAACTCGTCTGAACTATAAGAAAATATTTTCTCGATAAAAAAGATTTCCAAAAACTTCACTTGACCGCTAATTATTTTCCAGTAAAAAAAACACATTCGGAATGAGATTGAAGACAAAATCCTTTTTCCTGAATATCTCGAAAAATATTCATTTTGAGATAAAAGTCTTGGTAGTATGCTCCGATTATTTTTTGACGAAGATTTCGAAAATGCTTCGAAAAAATGAGGTTTCAATTTGAAAAAACCATTTTTTGATGTTTCGTCACTTTCAACTTTGACAAAGAATTTGTGACCTCCTGTATCATATTCTGAAAATCACGCTATCGGAAAAGAAGCATCAGCCTTCTCGGGGATTCTCAAAAATGAGATTTTTAATAAGAAAACCACAAAGTTGTCTGTATTTCAATACAGTTCAATTTTGAAATTTTTTTTCGTATTTCCTCATTCGAAGAGAATTTTCTCGGGAATATTCAAACTTCAGGAATCGAAAAGACTCAGAATTCAATGGAGAATTTATTTATGCAATAAAACCCCACACACACTGTTGCCAGGTATGCTGAATTTCCTACAATTATTGTTTTTTCTTACCGACACAAGTTGACACAATCAGATAAAATAATTTTGGTCAGAAAAAGAAAAGAGTGCTGAGCTGACGTTCAGCCATTGGAATCCAATTTTTCAAGCTTCGAAATATCCCAAGAATCTCACGGAAATAAGAAAAAAAAATTTGAGTCACAAAACAGGAAATTAAAAGTGAGGGGACAGATTTTTTCTTTCTCATTAAAAGAAACTTATTTTATCGAAAACTGCGTTACTCACCGCTTGAAGTATAGCCTTCGAGTGTCTCCTGGACAACATGTCCAAGGCTGTTAAAGACTGTTCGGCCACGTCCATGCATTGAATAACCTGGAGTTTCTCCAAGAAGACAGGCACTGCATCAACCACAACAGCTGAGGACCTCGGCAGAGCCTCCATCATGTAGGTGAGGGCTCGACAGGCGGAATTCATCTGAAAAAAAAAAAAAAAATTGAATATTCGAAACATTAAGCGCACACTTAAAAACACTCACTATGTCGAAGTTATGCTCCATGCCCAGCAAATTTATGAGGGCAGGAACCACGTGTTTGACAGGGAAACCTGTGAGTATCTCTTCGTTGCCCATGACCAATATTTGGCACATTTCGATGACGGCTTGAAGCTGTTGACCTTCATCGCCTATAGCTTGTAGTCCGGGCAGTAGTGCCTGTGCCTTGGCCACAGCTGAAAACGAAAATTGTTGAAATTAGAAACAAGAGGAAAGAAAATAATTTTAGATAGAGTAGTGTAATGACGGATTATTGACGTTTGAGGTTAGACATCGAAAACAGACAAGTCATCCTTACATGGGAAATAATGTGAATATAATTAGGCACGAGTAAGGAATGAAATTGATATACAGGGTTGATCACAACTATGGCTTCATAAAATATTTTCAGGAAAGATACAAGATTGAAATTCTAAAGGTGAGTTTCAAGTGAGAAGATGACTTCTCGTATATTTTTTTAAGGTTCTAGGACTTTCGGTTTTTCTAAATTCTGAGTCTTTTTGATTCCGAAAGTTTGAATTTTCCCGAGAAAATTCTTTTAAATGAGAAAATACGAAAAAAAAATCTCAAAATTGAACTATGTTGAAATATAGACAACTTCGAGGTTTTTTCATTAAAAATTCTCATTTTTGAGAATCTCCGTGAAGAAAGGCTGATGCTTCTTTTCCGATAGCGTGATTTTTAAAATATGATGCAGGAGGTCACAAATTCTTTGTCAAAGTTATTAGTGGCGAAACATCAAAAAATCGTTTTTTTTTTTAAATTGGGACCCCATTTTTTCGAAGCATTTTCGAAATCTTCGTCAAAAAATAATAGGAGCATACATCCAAGACTTTTATCCCAAAATTAATATTTTTCGAGATATTCAGGAAAAACGATTTTGACTTCAACTTTCAATCTCATTCCGAATGTGTTTTTTTACTGGAAAATAATTAGCGGTCAAGTGAAATTTTTGGAAATCTCTGTTATCGAGAAAATTATCTATAGTTCAGACGAGTTAAGTTCTTGAATTATCATCTGTAATGCGAGAGCAACAATTGGTTCAAGTTCTCAATGTGAGTATTAGTGAACTCAACGAAAAAAATTCTCTGAAATGCAGAAAAAAATTATTTGTAATACATTTTAATGCTTTTGAAAGAATAACTAACAGAACATGTAACAATTTCACTACTGAAAATTCAAATTTCCCTACCATAACAAAAAAGAAATTCCCCAGAATTAAGAATTTGCGAAAATTATCATATGCTTTAGGAAGTAAAGAAAAACTGAACTCGTCTGAACTATGAGACAATATTTTCTTGATAACAGAGATTTCCAAAAATTTCACTTCACCACTAATTATTTTCCAGTAGAAAAGCACATTCGGAATGAGATTGAAAATTGAAGAAAAAAATCCTTTATTCTGAATATCTCGAAAAATATTTATTTTGGGATAAAAGTCTTGGACGTATGCTCCTATTATTTTTTGACGAAGATTTCGAAAATGTTTCGAAAAAATGGGGTTCCAATTTGTAAAAAAATTTTTTTTTTATGTTTCGTCATATCTAACTCTGACAAAGAATTTGTGACCTCCTGTATCATACTCTGAAAATCACGCTATCGGAAAAGAAGCATCAGCCTTTCTTCTCGGAGATTTTCGAAAATGAGAATTTTTAATAAGAAAACCCCAAAGTTGTCTGTATTTCAACACAGTCCAATTTTGAGATTATTTATTGGTATTTCCTCATTCAAATAGAAAGTTCTCGGGAAAATTCAAACTTTTGGAATCAAAACGAATCAGAATTCAATGGAGAATCTAATCATGCAATAAAAAATGGGTCTTTCCATTTGAAAAACGAAAGTTGATGTCAAAAAATATACTAGAAGTCGTCTTCTTACTTGAAGCTCACCTTTAGAATTTCAATCCTGAATCTTGTGTCTTCCCTAAAAATATTCTAAAGAGCCCTGATTGTGAATAACCCTGTATCTCCAGGAGAAAGAATAAAACAGTAAACAGAAAATTCTTTGCCTTTATGAAGGCACATCAAGAACATTTTTGAAACATAGATGAATTCAAAATAGTAATCATCGAAATGAATACCATTTTCAATTCCCAGGCTCAGAGATCTTTTATCATGAGGTTAGATAAAAAACAAGATCTCTGAGCCTGGAAATTGAAAATGGTATTCATTTCGATGACCACCAATAACTAATCGCTGCCCCTTATATTTTTAAATTTCATATGAGTGAATAAGATTCCATTTTTCATGAGCTTCTGAACAAACTCACGACTATATTTGAAAAATGAATGTCTATCCTTCTCCATAGACAATACAATAGTTGTATTGTAGTTCTATGATACAGTATTTGTTCGAACAAATACTAGGCGATTGTCTAAACACTTACAACTGTTGCTGCTCATGCTCCTGTGTAAGATGTGTTGCATCCTAGGTCCCAGGGCACCGAACAAATGAGGCGGTAAGCCCCTAGCCTCCAGAAGAGCCTGGAGTCTTCCAACTTCATTCTCGTCGCTCTCCGAATCTATTCCTAATCCTAATCCGGAGGGCCCACTTCCTGCGGAAGTGGCCTGGGGTGCATCTTGGGGTGAGGGGGGCTCTTCCCCAGCTGAAAACGAAAACAAAAATTAAAAAAAAAATCGAGATAAAAATATACAACAAAAACAAAGGCAATATTGAACCAGTTTGTTATGAAAACAAATAAAAACAAAATATTTCTACCGACATGTGTACTCATTACATTTCTTTTAAATTCTTCTACTACTGAAACATCCACCCTTGAAAAATACTAATTGAAAATTCTTACTACTAATTTCAATTAAATATTTTGATGTCATAATTTATTATCTTGTTAAGGTGTTGTTTTTAGCACCTAATCGGATAACACCACAAGAAACCGAAGTTTTTTTTTCATGAAAGTTTCATTTCTATTTCTTAAATTTCAAAATTGAGTTGAGTTTTGAATTTCGACTTACATATCTGTAATGTTTGATTTAAGGAGTATAGTGTATTAAACATTGGTATAATAATAATAATTCTCTTTATTCCCCAAATCATTGCTAACAAAGATAAAAGAACACGTCAACAAAAAGAAGAAATAACTCTTCATAGTATAATTTCAAGAATATGCCATAAAATCAAAATATTCACTGACAGAATAAGGATCTAAACTAATTAACAGTTACACATATAATTTCCATTTTTTTGAGTTAAAGTTAGAGTATGCTTAGGAAGATGGTAGCGATATACTTGTATACAATAATAAAAATATATAACCTTATACAGGCTGTGCTATCAATAATTTTCCACCCCGAATTTTGGGCTTTGGGATGGAATAATGAAAAAACGCTAGGACAGATGAAAATTTGGTGAAAGGGGTACAAATAAGGGTGTTCAAATGAGTTTGATATCACTACCCCTCGAGCCGCAACCCCTAACAGCTCTCATTTTTGAATAGGGAAAAGGGGTCGAGCAGCTCCTTGTTTGAAAGGCAATTCAATTTCCTGCATGGGTGTATTTTTTTCATCGCTTCATTATCATACAGAGTGACTCAGTATTCCATCAATAACTTTCACAAGCCGAATTTGGATCTTTGAGATGGAAAAAATGCTCGGACGGATCAAAAAATGAATTCGATATCACTACCCCTCTTGTCACTACCACTTGAAGCAATTATTTTCGAATAGAGATAATACGTCGAGTACCTTTGTTGAAAAGGTGATTCAATTACCCCGCATGAGCGTATTATTTTTTCTTCGATCGCTAAACTATTAAACAGGATGAAATAGTAAACAGGGGTAGTGATATCGAATTCATTCACGAAGATCCAAATTCGGCGTGTTAAAGTAATTGATGGAATACTGAGTCACTCTGTATAATAATAAAGCGATGAAAAAAAATACACCCGTGCAGGAAATTGAATTGCCTTTCCAACAAGGTGCTGCTCGACCCCTTTTCCCTATTCAAAAATGGGAGCTGTAAGGGGTTGCAGCTAGAGGGGTAGTGATATCAAACTCATTTGAACACCCTTATTTGTTCCCCTTTCAACAAAATTTGACCTGTCCGTGCGTTTTCTCGTTATTCCATCCCAAAGCTTAAAATTCGGGGTGGAAAGTTATATTAATATATCCCACCCTGTATAGATACAAAATGAAACGGATTAGAATAAAGATAAATCAATATTTTCGAAAAATCTCATGAGGAATGAAACAGACAACCAAACGCAATGATGCTTCCAGAATAGTGAAAAAAACCTAACGAAAATTAATTAGTTTGTCAGTCTTTTTCATCCTCTCTTAAAACTTTTCACTAGTTGAAAAACAGTACTGTTTGTTATATACTTCTATTTTTGTGTTTACACTGCATGTATGCCTTACGAATGAACTAGTTCAAAACAATATTTTTTTCTCCAATGCTGTGGCAAATTCGTTAGTTTTGTTACATCTTGTAGAAGGAAATCGTGCGTCAATATCTCAGATATTTATGGAAATATTCCAGTGATTAAAAAAAAACTTAAGTGAATTGGGGGGCAGGATGTACAGGGTGATTGTTTATATTTTACCCAATAGCTATCTCAGTTAATACTGGTCGTGCAAAAACGTTTGAATGGGCAAATTTGAAGTATTTTTTATGGGCATCAGAATTCAGTACTAAGAAATTCATAAAGGCAACGAAAACCTGAAAATTTGTAATGAACTATTGTTTTGTAAATGTACACCCTGTATTTTATTTTTCTAATAGGTAGAACTCTTTTTTTTTATCTTAAATATTATGGAGGTTAATTTCGGCAGTTTTTGAAAAATAAAGATAGTATCTTCTAAATCTAAGGCAGCTGTGGAATGCCACACGATAACGATGCGATTTCTTCATATCAAAGGGAACGTGTATAAAAAAACAACGGATATTTATTTTATTCAAATATCAACTAGAAGTTGATCAAATGACCCTCATATACGTCTACACAGTCATCAGGAGACCATAGAATAGAACTTCGATATAAAGAAATCACATATTCTCGAGTGGCTTTACACAACTGCCTTAGATTAAGACGAAAAAACCTATATTTTTCAAACACTGCCGAAATTAATCTCAATAAAGTATATATATTTGAAATCAGAAGAAAGAGCTCTACCGATTAGAAAAATAAAATACAGAGTGTGCCATTCAAAAAACAATAGTTAATAACAAACTTTCAGGTTTTCGATGCCTTTATGAATTTCTTACTACTGAATTCTGAATGCCCATGAAAAATAATATGTACGACCAATATTAACTGAGATAGCTATTGAGTAAAATATAAACAATCACATTGTACAATACTCAGAAGGCTTATTCTAACACTTGTTCATTCAAAAACGTGCCATTTCTTGGCTCGTTTTCGAATTTTGAACTCCTGGAATATTATCAAAGCCTTCTGCAGTTGTATTATAAATTACTATTTTCACTCTCAAGAATGTTTTGCTATTAAAAATTGTTTTTTTTTTATTTTTTCACTTTTATGTTTGGTTTTCTATTGAAGCTTGTTCTTTGAATATTTTTTATTCTATAATTTATTTGATTCATATGTTACATCTACAATTATTAAGGTCTATGAATTTTTCTGAATTTTTTAGGGTTTTCTCCCCTAGTCTCTGGAACAAGAAAACAATCTTCAATTATTTAGGAAAATTTCCCAATCATTTTCTTGTTCCAGAAACTGGGAAAAAAAAACAAACTCACAATTGATGAAAGTTATATCTGCTATCCTACGGCTAATCTACCAATCTAAAACGTCTACACTCGACATAAACAAATACATCAGTACCAGAAGAAGATGACTCAGAGTCGGAACTAGAAAAGTAATACATCATGGCAATGTCGGGGTCATCCAGAAGCTCGCAATATTTTTTTTCCATGATTCGACGACGATCACGGCACTTTTCCTTTAATAACGGGGCACCTCACACGCGCACAAACAAATATTTTAAAACCGAAAAGCTTGAAGTTCTGCCAACAAACGGCTGGCCAACAATTTACGATCATTTACGAACGACAACTTGATAGTTTATAAACGATCGTACTTGCGGGTGCCTAGAGATTTATCGTTCACAGAAAAAGGAGCTTTACTTCTTCTTCTTCTTTCAATAGGTTAGTTCGAGAGAGGTCTGTGATCGTCGATGGCCTGCGATATTGTTCACAGATAATATTCGAGAATAATTGTGAGGTTGCGCAGAGAAAAGTTCATAGAAAATTATTTATTACGTGTATATTATACAGGGTGTTTCTTTTGGCCTCAGGAATAGACCGTTGAATTCGTACAGGATGGGCAAAATTGGTGAAACTTGAACTAAAACCGTGGGAGATAGAGGAAAATGAATGACACGTTACGGTGGTCTTTTTTGGAGAAACTGATAATGCCTTCCTCTATCTTTCTTTGTTTTCGAGTTATAGGCCAAAATTGAAATTTGGGCGATTTCAACTTTGGTCATTATCTCCGTTTCTGTTTGTGCTAAAATGTTGAAATGAAAACATTTTACAGGCACTTTTTTCATAGCATTCCAGTAGCGTAATTTATTTTTTCCTAAAAGGTTTCCTTGCTGAGCTATAACATAAAGTTGTGTTTTTTCTTAGAGAAACAATAGTTTGAAATGGCTTAGAAGGAATCGTCATTTTTTTCCCGTTTCAGAAATATATCATACATCGCCCTCAGATGCATTCAGATATCATGAAAAATATAGTTTGTGTGTGAAATTTGAATTATTGATTATTAAGTAGGCTGAATCACAGAAAAATATATCTCTAACATGGTGTCATAATCATTTTGCCATTGAATACTTAATTCAATTCTCCGTGGTTTGATTTCTGTTCAGAACAACTGTTAATTCGAAGTCATTATTGCCGATAAAATAAAAAAAATTTAACATATCATATTTCTGGTAGTTTTCGAACATTTCCATATTGCCAGCAAAAATGACTTCGAATTCTAATAATTGACAGTTGTTCTGAACACAGATCAAACCACGGAGAATTGAATTAAGTATTCAAAGGCAAAATACTTATGACACCATGCGTAGAGACATTATTCTGTGATTCAGCCTTCTTAATACTCAATACTCTTGGGAAAAAAAAGTACGCTACTGGATTGCTATGAAAAAAGTGCCCCTATTATGTTTTCATTTCAACATCCTATAAAAAACAGAAACGGAGATAATGGCCAAAGTTGAAATCGCCCAAATTTCAATTTTGGCCTATAACTCGAAAACAAAAGAAGATAGGGGAATGCAGTTGATGGCATTATCAGTTTCTCTAAAAAATACCACCGTAACGTGTCATTCATTTACCTCTATCTCTCACGGTTAAAAAGTTGTACGAGGCAAAGATTCACCCAGTCAAAATGAAAAATTTCGAATCTTAAAAAAAAATATTCAGCCTACCAAACTTTTATCTGCAGAAAGGAGACTTACTGCACAAACTGCTTTGAATATTTAAGCTCCCAAACATTCCGTCAAGAATACGTATTGATTTAGAACTGTACGAGTTGGTCATTTTAGTCTGGGTCATTAAAAAAATTAAAAATCATTTAAAAAATTGGGGGTTTTGAATTTTTGGGCAAAGTGATATGTGCCTGAAAAAACTTTCCACAATTTATATTTTCTGAAAGGAAATTAGTTTTCTCTTCTTCCGAAATTTGCACGAATCGTTCGAAATCGATAATTTAAGATTCACCATCAAAAATATCCGAATATCGTTCATTTCATCTAAATGGACAAAAGCAAACAAATTATACCTAATTGAAAGAGGAAATGGAAATTTAATCACACCTACCGCACCGGGCAGCCATTACTTGTGTAATTAAGTATTAACGAAGAAAAGAGGACAATAAACTCGCATATTCCGAGAACACAAACTATCCGATAAAAGTGATCATTTGAGAAGATAACCTTCGATGGTTATTTTGAATCGAAAAAAATTGCAGCGTAGTTTTTTTTGTAAAAGATTAAATTAACAAGATATTCGAAATTTTCGAATTAATTTCGAGTGGAAAAGTATACCGCAAAAGTTGTCGATATTTCATTACCTTCAATTTGTCATGTAATTTATCATTCCATTTTTGTCATATTCTGTCCTTTTCCAATTTCTTTCATTTTACTATAATTTTTTGTTGTTTCAAAAATTATTGGTCCTAGTCTACCACTACACTTCTAAATATTTTTTCACCACGAATAAGAAGTCTAGATTGCTTTTCTTCGTTCAGAGGACACAAAGTGTACAGAGTGATTCAGAAATAGGCGGTCAAAATTTCGAAGACTTCA
Organism: Hippodamia convergens; assembly: GCA_038502775.1. Lineage (NCBI taxonomy): Eukaryota > Metazoa > Arthropoda > Insecta > Coleoptera > Coccinellidae > Hippodamia > Hippodamia convergens. The sequence goes on from CM076610.1 coordinate 31,529,284, forward strand.
GAGCAAATCAAAATATGACAAGAAACTTATCAAAAACATCTGAAGTGACGAAATGAAAAGAGCTTATGCTAGACCCTCAGCCCAGCCCTTTCTCCATTCATTGTCTTGTCAAATTTCTGGGAATCTACCTTCAAAATTTATGTTTTCGCAGAACCACTTTCGAAAATCCCTTGTTCGCCTCGAAATTTTTCTAAGAAATTTGGCCATAGCCATTCAGTTATAAATCTCCTATTCCAATGCTCAATGGTATAACGTATTTCGAAATGAATGGTCGACACAGTATTTGCAAGAAGTCCTTTACAAACAAGTAAATAACATCGTCAACTTTATTACGTGAAGAAACATTAGTTTGTACTAATATTATAAATGTAAAAGTTCGTGTGTTTGTTTCTCTTTACAAAACTCCAGAACCAGAAGTTGAATTTCTATGGGAGTTTCGATATACTGTAGAGAATCTTTTCGAGTAGGTTGTCATGTGAAATTCATTTCGATACATAAAGGAGAAATGAAAAATATGAAGTTATTTATGATGGAGGCGTTAAAATGAAGTTATATTCTAGGTTCAAATAGTGTTTCTGAAGCACCCTGTATGCAACGAATGGAATGTGAAGAGAACCAAATTAATATCCTGATTATAACTCGATGAAAGTTTATCGAGCAACATAATTCCTTTGAATAGAGAAAAGCGCATAGTTGTTAATTAGTTTAGTACTGTTTGCTTCAAAATCTTCGGTAGTAAGAATTCTATAATTTTTTTCTCGGACATCCTCAAGGTTAACAATTGTATGATGAACCAATTCACTTCTTTTCCACATCCTCATGAAAATTGATCTTGAATAAATTCAATCCGGGAGTTTGCTCTTTTCATAATCAATATTCCTGCATCGCGACAATGTCAATATTTCCCTTTTATTCGCAGAACAGTTAAACTGTTTCGTAAAACCAAAGAGTACACGAGAAATGAAAAAATTAATATTCAGATATTTTCAAGAAGAACGAATTTCGTAAAAATACTGCTGAACAAGAGTCAGGGATTTCGTATTAAATAGTTTTGAAAATCGCTGCAAAATCATTTAAAACTCAATAACAACTTGAATCGATCCAATAAAAATCAGTAATAGACATTTCGTCAATCTGGTCGTCTTTTTTTCTGAAGTTTGATTCTTTGCATCTGCTCCATGAATGTTGTTATTCTGGAATGGAGTCAGTTTATCAACGGCTTCGATTTGAAACGAGTTTTCTGAAAATGCCAAGACGTAAATTAACAAACGCTAAGGCTAATATAGGGCTATCGGAATGCTACAGAGTGACCCAACTCAGGTTGTTGCAGCGGAAAGGCTCCAAGTCAGCCAAAGTGTGATATATCGACTTTGGAATAGGTTCAGGGAGACAGGTTCCGTGTTGGAAAGACCAAGGCTTGGTGGGCGACGAAAAACAACACCTGCTCAGGATCGTTGCATCACCGTTTCGGCGAAAAGAAAGCCTACATCTACGTGTAGATTGCTACCCTTCAAAATGCAGATGGGGTCCAAGTTTCCATCGAAACCATCAGACGACGTTTGAGAGAGGTGAATCTAGGTCAAAAATTCCGAAAAAACAGTTTTCGATTAACGAAATAAAAAAGAGTTTTGATTTTGATTCTTTTTTTTTTCACCTGTGGAAGTCATACAACTTGAGCCTGCTTAAATTATGTTGACCGAAAAGTGGTTTTTTCAGAATTTTCATATTCAAGCTCGGAAGTATATCATGACATATATTTTTGAAATTGTCTAAGAAAAGTCTATTGAAAATTCTCATAGCACACTACAGTTTCCATTTAAAAAATCAATTTTTCCAATTTCTCTAAAGTTTGAAGAGGCACTGAAATTTCGATAGCACTGGTGAAAAGTACTGAAAAAACTGCCCAAAGATGTTTTTATTTCGAGAGCGTAGAGGCAATACTGCGGAAGTTATAACCAATTATAATAATTGGCCAAATTTCAAAATCACCCTGTAGCATGGAAACTAGACACCTTAGCGACTTGCGGTTCTCAGCAATTTATGTTTCTCGAAAAAAGAGAACACGACATGTTTATTACTTTTTTTCTATCTTGCTTAATTTAGGAGATGTAGTACTAAAACATCAAAATCTGACACCCTGTACACCTAATATTTAGTCGTTTGAACGATAAGAATGGTTCGAAATATTCTATTGAACAATGAAAAATATTCAGAGCATTTCAATGAAAACTATTCACTCCATATAATTTTGAAGGCGTCAGTTTAATGAAAAAAAAAAAACACGTCAAAAATCTTGCACTTCAGAGGAGTATGATTACATAAGATTACATGTAGCCTCCACCATAGAGATTTCAATGGAAATTGGCCTCTTTACACCGACTTCAGTAAAACACTTTTGTCAAGTGTCCTCTTTCAGACCTTTTTCAACCCTTGGAAACATCTGGGTATCTACTTTTGAATTCCTGAGGTATTGGCACCTTGACATGTAAAGATGCGAATAACTGAAAAGTTCCAATTTTGATATCGCAGATTCACATTTGCGAATCTACTGCATAATTCAATATGTCTTTCAAGATTTTCCTGATATTTAATATTTTATGTTATTTTTTTAAGGAGTGACAGGTTTTTTCGGCTGAGGTTTTTTCCCCTGGCTGTATAGTATCGTACGATACTAGTGATGATAGTATCGTATGATTCTATAGTATCATACGAAGAATGTTACGATACCCCGTTCTTTTTTTACCTCAGCTCAGGTTCTTTTTGTTTCAACATTTATTGTATTATTTTAGCTCTCTTTTTCATGAGAATATATGTTATACTACAACTATGAGGAATGTTCGACACAGCCAAGCGCAGTAAAATCCATAGAAACTGCGTTATTCAATGTTTGGAAGCAACTCTTGTAGGTGTATCATGATGAATGTTTTTCGAATTTTTTTTTTTTTTTTTACTTACGTATGGCACTGTTGGTGGGCACGTCCGGTTGTTCAGTGGCCATGGCAGCGGCAGCGTGGAGCGTCGGCGCCGTCACTTGGCCAGAGGCGGAGGTGCCTACTCTCTGCTGTCTCGCCGCCCTTCTGGAGCCGCTGCCGCTACCGCTAGCCCCGCTTGAACTCGCACACGAACCCGTTGTTGACGGATGCCCTGGAAGACGAAAAAAAAAATCCGATCAAATTTCTGAAAATACCAGGAAAACAAAAAAAAATCTGCGTTGATTAATAAAATGTGGAAAAATGGATAGGGTCAGTTTCACAAAACTTTGATTATACCGTCAAATTAATTGAAGCCACCGCAATACGTTGAAATTTCAAAACGAGTGATTCGATTGGTTCGAATTTAGGTAACATTTTTTAATCGTACAATTAAAGCTTTGTGAAACCCGCCCTTAGACTATTAGAAAATATGTTATCCGACAGAAGGTTCTCAACTTTTGTCGACAATAATAGAGGTAATTTCGAAACTTCGAATAATGGTCTTCCACAAGGTTCAGTTTTAGCACCTCTTCTATTCAATTTATATTTGTGTGACATTCCAAATACTTCTTCGGAAAAATTTATTTATGCTGATGATATTGCTCCGGCTTTCCATCATTTCGATTTTCAAACAATAGAAAGTACCCTTTCCACAGATTTGGTTATCATGAAAAATTATTTTTTAAAGTGTGCCCGAATGAAAATAAAACCGAGGTTTCGTGTTTTCATTTAAATGATCATCAGAAATATAGAAAATTGAGTGTCACTTTCGGTTCTTCTCATTAAAACATAATTTCAATTCTAAATACCTGGGAATCAAACTTGATTCCTCTCTAAATTTCAACGCCCATTTACATGATCTGCGTTTGACGCTTTAAACTCGAAACAATATTCTTCAGAAACTAGCTGGTTCCTCATGGGGCGCTGATGCAACAATACTTCGTACGGCATCGCCAGCTTTGGTTTTTTCTGCTGCTGAATATTTTCGTCCTGTTTGGTTCATGTAAAAAAAAAAATTGATGCCCAACTAAATTTTTCTATGAGGATTATTACTGGTACTATCAAGTCTGCACCTACTCTCCTTGGTTACCAGTCCTCTCAAATATTGCTCCTCCCTAAATTCGCATATGAATTTTTGAAACAAATTCAATTCCTTTCCAAATTCATTTCCCACTATATTCCAGATATTAAGGTCCCCAGATTGAAGTCGCGTAAACCTTTTTGGTCGAATTTTCTGATTGATATAAATAAAAGCGACAAAGAAATTTGGCAATCTGAATGGAATGTTTCCAATTTTTTCAATAAAGATCTTATTTCTGATCCTTCCATTTGAGTTCCTGGTTTTGCCCTTCCCAGGAGAATATGGTCTGTTCTAAATCGCATCAGAACAGGCCATGGACGATGCAACAGCATGCTCTTCCGATGGAATTCGATTGAGAGCCCTAGTTGTGAGTGTGGGGAAAATGAGGAGACTATAGAACATCTTTTAAATAGTTGTTTCATTCATAAATTTCAAGATGGTTTCGCGGCTATATACAAAGTAACAAATTGTAAATTCCCTTATGTACTTAGCAAATAAAATTGAATTGAATTGAATTGAAAAATGCATTTCTGAAATGGGTTTCTTTTCTGCTTTTGTCTTTTTTCATTTTCAGATTAAGAATTTCGAGTCATTTTGTGAAGAAGCTGTTTATCTGAGCCCATTGACGGACAACATGAAGATGTCTCTCAAGATTTTCCTGATATTTAATATTTCAAGTAATTTTTTTTCACGGGCGAGGTAAGGGTTTTTTTTCAGCTGAGGATTTTTCCCTTTCCTCATTTAATCATACTGCTGACCTGTATGGTTTTCCTGTGTTGCACCAACCTCAGCTAGGTGCCTTTCTGTTTCCATATGTATTGTATTATTTTAGCTCTTTGAATCAAAAGAATATATCCGAGCGAAACAGGGGCTGACCGGTTTCGCTTTTATTAGGGCTCATCAGTGCAGCCAAGCCACAATCATCAGGACTAATCGTGAAATCTTGATCATATTGAATTGGGTACCGATTTTCACCATTTTTAGACAAGTTTTTTTCGTTAATTTGTAATTTTACACGATTAAAGATATACATGGGCCCTTGAATCCCTTATCTTCTAGTAAATTAGATGAAGAACTTAGAATTAACGACCCCTCATTTTTATCGAAGAGATAACCAGAAACGAAGCAAAACATTTAAAACACTCTTGATAGATCTGTTAGTATCATCATACACAGATGTCCTAATCTTGAAGGAACCTGCACCTGTTGTACTTATTCAATTTAGGCCTTGAAAAGGCACAACAATCATGGAATTAAATTGTCGTGCCAATTTTGAAGCCATTAACATGATACCTCGTTGTACAATGCTGAAAGCAGTCTCAACAAAAAGTGATAATTTTATTCTATCCAATCTGTTTTCAAATTTATATTCCCCGAAAAGAAATAAAATAATAGAAACCTTCAAGCTGAAGCTTGGTCAACCATCCCCTGTCTCTCGTGTAGTACGCTGCACTTATTTCGGCTATCACCTCGTACAAATACATAACACCCTGTCATCGCACTGTTGCCGGCTAGATCAAAAATTCCGATTTCCTCGAGAAAAGGCCCAAATTCGAGTTTCGGTGCACCGGCGTCGAATCGGGCCTGCTCGGCGTCTCTAGACACGGAAAATCGACTTGTCGAGACAACATCGTCCGATACAATAGAATTCTCGATCCGCTTCCCCTTTAAATGATTCGATCACTGGCAGCGACAATAACCGCGTTATTTAGCGATGCGTTTTCTCGATTTCCAGTCGCTGTCTCGCTCGCGCTTCAAGGTCCTTTAGCCGAACAGCTGGCTGACTGTACGGGGCGCACCCGACAAGATCTTAACCGCACATAGAAAAACAGAATTCGGATGAAGAACAGCTGCAGTTTAGTTTGAAAAAGGTTGCAATCTACTTGTGTTGGGTAGTACACTTTTTAAAATTGAGTTTGTAAGAGGAGCCTCACTTTTGCACTCGAGCGGTACAGTGTACCACTTCAAATGAGGCGAGGCATTCCGGGCGTTCATGACGCGATAGGCAGGCGAGACAAAATTTGTCCCACTACATACAGTGTTGCTCGCAACTAGACAGATGCAAAAGGGGGATAACATCGTTACGTTAGACGTTAGAGTTGAAGCGCTCAGTAGTACAAACTCCCTATATTCGGTCGGTGAGAACGGTCAAAGGAGCAACCTCTAAAAAACAACTCTGATTTTGTTATGAGGAATAACCACAAATGTGGTGTTTTCCTTTCAGTTTTCTCCTTCAGAAGAAACCCTTTTTTTATAGGTACAGTCTGCTGTAACACAGCCATTCTCTCGGCCACTTATTGGACTTTCTACGAGCAAAATATAACCGAAAATTAACGATTGATAAGCAGAAACTTCAGACATTCAGAGAGTTTTCCGTGCTTATTTTACCTTGATAACAACAAAGATCTATCTGGATCATATCTGGAAAATTTGATAAATTGAAAAAAAAAAACAAATTCAAGATATAGAAACCCGGAACATATAAATGATTGATTGAAGGGCGTAAATCGCGAATCTGTAATTAGATTTTCCTGCAGTCTGTATTTTGGCAAATAATTAACTTTTTCCGAAAATTTTTCCAAAATTTGGTCAACTTTGAGGTGCAATAGCTGCCAGATAAATTCGGGGTGTGGAAATGCTGATTTTTCTGCATATAGATTGATTCTTAACGAATGAAATTTCACAATTTTCATGGTCCTATCGCGACTAGTTTAGATTTCACGAATTTTCCCGCGAAGGTCAAATTTTTTGGATTTTCCACCGACCATAACTTAGAAACTATGGGCTTCAGATCAAATCTGTTTGGATATTATTAATCTACGCCCTCGAATTAGTAATTCAGTCAATTTTGGTAGCAATCAGACAACTTTCATTTTTTGACAAAATTTGCATACATATGCATGGAAAATTTTCAATTTTTCGAAAAAATTTTTTTTTCTCGGATCGGAACCAAAATCATATATCTTATTAATTCGAGGGCGTAGATTGCGAATATGCAAACAGATATCTTGAAAAAAAATTACTTTTCAAGTTATAGTCGACAGAAAATCCGAAAATTCGGACCTTCGCAAAAAAATTCATAAAATCTAAACTAGTCGCCATAAAAATTAAATTTGCACCTATTCATTCACGAAGAATCAAATTTTATTCGTAAAAAATCAGCATTGGTACAGTGTCATTTTTCTAAGTGCTACAGCATCTCAAAGATGACCAAAATTTGGAAAGTTTTTCGGAAAAATTATTTATTTGCCAGAATACCGATTGGAAGGAAAATCTACTTATAAATTTTGATCTTCCTACGTAGATTATTCTAATATATGACCTAGGTTCTATCAGCTTGAAAAAACTTTTTTCTTGGGGAATATCTATGGAACTTTTTGAATTATTCAGAAATCGGCTATTCGAGCAATTTATGGTCCATCGTACAGGCAGTCTTGTCGTGGTTATTTTAAAAAGAACAAAATTTTAACACTCACTGGTCTTTTCATCTACAGGTGTCTCTTATTTTTCCATAAAAATAGAGAAATTTATTTTAGCCCATATGAAAACATAAATAAAACCAGGCGCATGTTCCCTTTGCATTTCCCCAAACATAATCTCACGCTAACTGAGAAAAATGCATAGTATAGCTGCATAACCCTTTTCAATAAAATCCCTAATGTCATACAAACCATTAAAACTTTCAAGTCTTTCAAATCTGACTTGAAAAAGATCATAGCCAAATTGCAATTAAAACCACGATTAAAATCGATTCCAAGAAAAACCAACATCGCTGTTTTCGATTCCAAAGGAATGACGAAGCGGCTATTATGATCAATTGTTTTGAGTTAGATATAACGAACGGAACAATCGCAATTTTTTCGATATCAACACAATCGAACATTTTTTCACCAACGATCGGTACGATTAGGACATCCAAGAATAATTGCTAGAAGTAACAACATTCTTCAACGTTTTTTCCCTGAGTTTCTTCTATTGGGAGGTTACGACAACTTTTAGGGCTTTAAAACAGTGCTCTGACGTCTGTTTCTGAGAACGATCAAGCATCAGCTATTCCCATTTTCATAAATACCCTCATCAATGGAAAATTATTGTCAGCAGTCAGCATCCTCCACAAAAGATCTATATAGACCACGGGTAACAACTGCCATTCAAGAACGTTACTTGAGAGTTTCTTCGTTGAGACAACGGTTTGCAACTTCTCGCCTCCTTCAAAATCAGCTTGAGCAAACTCATGGGGTGCAAATTAGCACTCAGACAATAAGAAATCCCCTCAGAGAATATGATTTAAGGCCTCGTGTCGCGGCAAGAGGCCCAGCTCTTACCCCAGCCCATCGAAGGGCGCGTTTGGATTTTGCGAGAGAGCATATCGATTGGGAAGAGGCCGATTGGGAAAGAGTTCTCTTCACAGATGTGTCTAGATTCTGCCTCTACCATTGTGATCGACGTTCCCTTGCATACAGACGTCCACATGAAAGATATGCTCAGTGCAATTTCCCGAATACTACTGGTTTCGGGGAAGGATCGATTATGGTATGGGGTGGAATATCTTTGACTGTTCGCACAGACCTAGTGGTCGTTGATAATGAAGCTATAAGTATATAAGGAACATTCTTGAAGAGCATGTAGTGCCATTTGCCCCATACATTGGTGAAAATTTCATTTTTATGGACGATAATGCCAGACCCCATCGTGCGCGCATCGTTCAGGAGTAAGTTGAAGATGTTGAAGTATCTCGAATAGAATGGTCAGGAAGAAGTCCAGATCTCAATCCGATTGAGCAGATTTGGGACAACCTCAATAGAAGGCTGAGAAGTTCAGAAAATCATCCAGCTACTCTGACTTAGGAATCCAACTCGGAGAAATCTGGGAAGGATTAGATCAGAACATTTTAAGATCACTCATTTTGAGTATGAACCGTCGTTGCCGAGCTGTAATCAACGCATGGGGTGGAAATACCAAGTATTAAATCACTTATCAGCATTTCAGTATTTTGAAAATTGTTCATTTCTCTTCTCTCACATAAGATTGGGTGAAATCCTGAATTTTTCTTCCATTTGATGTGTCTGGTTTCGTTCAAACCCTTCCCGAGAGAACATAAAAAATAAGTTATGAAGACAATGTAGAGTTGACTTTCATCAAAATTGAGATTTTCAGAATGTGCGTTAATTTTTTTGCGCAGTATACAGGGTGTACCAAGTTCGAAGGCCTATTAGGCGTTTCTGGAGAACTGGACCTACTTGAATTCTGAAAATTGGGATTATATTATTGTTTGACATTATCTACCGATCTAAAATATTCTTGGAGCCTGACCACTTTCAGTTATACAGGGAGTGAAAAAAAAATTTCAAAACTTTTTTCTGTTTTTTTTTGTTTTCGAATTTGATAGAGTATGCAATTCTGAATACATTCGTGCTACAATCGTTGCATTCGTCAGAATACTTTCCAAAATATCGAGAAAAAAAACTGAAGAAAAAAGGGAGATAAGTGTATTCGGTATTATGTTTGTTATTCCTAACCTAGATATCGTGAGCACAAACCGTCTTCACATTTCTGAAGGCGAAGAATTTTGAAAAACCCGTCACAGGGTGTTCCAAATGTTGGTTCAAAAATTGGGATCAAGATTGACCCATAACTTTCGTTTTTCAAATGAGAACCCTATTTTTTTATGATTGCGTTAGATTGTGCGAAGAAAAATGATGATAATGTTCCAGAATGTTAATGCTCCTAAAATTAATAATTCTTGATTTATTCAGGATTTCCTGATTTCATGTCGTACGTACCGACAAATTCATAGAATCTGTTTCATATCAACAATGACCTTGATCATAGAAGATGAATTACTCAAATAACTCACAAGCGACTTCCTCTTTTCTGAATTCATTTATCATTGTTCATGTAAAACAGATTTCATGAATAGAAACAGAAAATCTTAAATAAATCAAGAATTAGTAATTTTAGGAGCATCCACATGTTGGAACATTATCATCATTTTTCTTCGCAGAATCCAACGCAATCATAAAAAAATAGGGTTCTAATTTGAAAAACGAAAGTTATGAGTCAATTTTGATCCCAATTTTTGAACCAACGTTTGAAACACCTTGTAACGGGTTATCCAAAATTCTGCAATTGTACAATATTTCCACAGTCTACGCCTTCAAAAATGTGAAAACAGTTCGTGCTTACGATATATCTAGGTTAGGAATAACAAGCATAATACCGAATACACTGATCTCCTTTTTTTCTTCAGTTTTTTCTCGATATTTTGGAAAGTATTTTGACGAATGCAACGATTGAGTACGAATGTATTCAGAATTGCATACTTCATCAAATTCTAAAACAAACAAGCAGAAAAAAAATTTTTGAAATTTTTTTCTCACTCTTTGTATAACTGAAAGTGGTCGACTCCAAGAATATTTTAGATCGGTAGATAATGTCAAACAATAATATAATCCCAATTTTCAGAATTCAAATAAGTCTAGTTCTCCAGAAACGCCTAATAGGCCGTCGAACTTAGTACACCCTGTATAGGAAAAATATTTGCCAACTAAGGCTTTTATCATACTCGTATGATTCGTAATGGATTGCTGCAATTCGCTACTACGAGGTAATTACGAAATGATGAGTGATGAAGAAACTAGATCGTGCATCGGCCGTAGGGTCGTAGATGTTTAATGTAATTAAACAATTCATATGAATAAAAGAAGAGAAGTCGCTCTAACCTTTGTAGTTCCTGGTGGAAAGTCTCATCTGTTTATGGTGAACTCAATCAATCGATATGATCTACTCATTATAAGCCTAAACATCTCAAGCCTTCTGCTCTTTAATTGAAAAATAAAAGAACACAAGACTACGTTCACAATATTTAATAAATTAAACATCTAACAAGTCGACATGTTTCGGGTTTTATCCCATTCTCAAGACTGAAAAGTAAACGCACAAGTCAAAGAAATAAACATCAAACAACAGATGTTAAAACCGGAGATGAGCGGAAATCTAATTGATCGTTCACAATTGGTTGTTTATATTTTGAAGCAGAAGATATTTCCAAAATTTCTAAAAGATCTAGGCGTCTGCTTTTTTCCCCTTCATGCAATAATCTTGTTTTATTAAAATCTATGAAATGGTTACAAGTGATACAATGATCAGAAAAACCAGTTGTCAATTTGTTTTGAAGAATTGACTTTCTATGTTCATCAACCCTTATCTTAAGAGAACGACCAGTCTGACCTATGTAAATTTACTTTTCAGTCTTGAGAATGGGATAAAACCCGAAACATGTCGACTTGTTAGATGTTTAATTTATTAAATATTGTGAACGTAGTCTTGTGTTCTTTCATCTTTCAATGGACCAAAGATGTTTCACCAAGTGTTGAGCGAGGAATCAATTTCGTCCTTCTGCTCTTCTCGAAATCAACGATTAGAGGTTTAACTCGTACTACTCTAATTTTGTATTGCTCATACTTCATCAATTGTATCTTCTATTTTTCTGATAGGAGTTAACTTTCATTAAAATTGAGATTTTCAGAATGTGCGTTGATTTGTTTGCGCACTGTAAAAATAAAAGAGAAGTCTCTCTAACCTTTGTAGTTCCTGGTGCTTCGCCTGAGCACGGGGCCGCTGCGGGTGAGGCGGGGGGGCTCCTGGTCCTCCCTCGGCGCTGACTGGCTGCTGCTGCTCGCCCCCAGCGCTGACGGTGGTTCCTTCGACTTCTGCCCCGCCTGGTTCCTCTTCGGCTGTACGCGGGCGGGCGGGCCGCTGTCCGCGGGGCCGCGCGGGCCCTGGGGCCTCTGCGAGGGGCCCGGCTCCGACGGTTCGGCCTGCTGTTGCTGCTGTTGCGGCGGTCGGTGCCTCGGATTGTGCTGCTTCCTGTGGTACTTGGGCCGCTTGTGCGAGCCCCTGGAGGACCTGCTCGGCTGGTCGGCGGTCGCGGCCTCGCTGTCGGCCTGATCTGACGCCTGCGGGTTGCCGGCTGACGGCGATAGGCTGCGGTGGTATCTCTTCCACGGCTTCTTCGCCTGCGGGGGAAAACATTTAGGTATTAAGGTATAATACTAATGATAAACCAGCAATAATAATAATAATATAGCGAAACCATATAAATACAGGGTGTCTCACAGGGGTGTAAAAGTCATTAAATACAATAAAACAAAAAACAAACAACACTTACATACAAGCTACAGGGTAAAATGTTTTGAAACGGTTATTGTCATGAGCAATCTTCTCACTCAAAAAAGGTCAAATAAAATGGCGTGTTACAAATTACAACCAAATTCAAAAAAGTGTAGAGACTAGTTACAGATTAAAAACAAAGCGACGTCTAGAAACACCGAACAGTAATTTAGTTGGTTAACTTCAATAGATTTCTTAACTCTTCATTCGCAGATTACTGTCCCGTTTTTTAGATAACACTAGCACCCATCTGTTTGTGTTTCTAGATGTCGCTTTGTTTTTAATCTGTAATTAGTTTCTACACTTTTTTTAATTTGGTTGTAATATGTAAAACGTCATTTTCTTTGACTTAATTTGAGTGAGAAGACCTCATATGACAATTACTGTCTTAAAACATTTTACCCTGTAGCTTGTATGTAAGTGTTGTTTGTTTTATTGTATTTAAGGTTTTTTACACCAATGTACATAAACAATTGACCCGAAAATGAGACTATTTTAGTCTCGAAACTAGTGGTCACAAAATAAAGGTTGTGGGAAGGAAGGACTAAATTTCTCTATTTTTTCAATATGAGTCACCCACATTTATCAATCTTCCAATTTAGACCTAACGCACACGACCGACAATCGGTGAGCTACAATTTTGTCGGTCGAAATGCAGAACACGTATGTGAATGCACCAACGCACACGAACTACTTTTAGTCGTACCTACAAAACTGTCGGAGCGCGCTCCATTTGGTTTTATTCGTAGACTGTCGTCCGTGTGCGTTAACCTCCTACAAAATAGTCGTTCACCGACAATCGTTCGTGTGCGTTAGACCTTATAAATTTTTATGACAAGTTGCCTCAGCATTTTAAGGTTGTCAATACAATGTATGGCCTCCATGGGCATCAATAACAGCTTGACATCTTCTTTGCATACTACACACGAGGTTGTTGAACATTTCTTGATGAATTTGGTTCCATAAACGGGGCAGAAGCTCTCTCAGATCATTTCAGGATCCTGGGGTAGGTTGATGATTATCTAATCTTCTTAGGAGCATATCCCATGCATGTTCTATGCAATTCAAATCTGACAAGTGCGGAGATATTGGTAAATGTGGAATACCAAGCTCCTCGCGCGCATTCTCAACTATGGCTGCACGGTGCTGTCTAGCATTATCGTCTAGCATTATCGTCTAGACATTGAAAAGTTTCACCAGCAGCAGTGTGAGTATTTGGCAAAACATTGTCAATGACATGCTCCCTATAGTGTAAGGCGGTCATATTCCCATGACAAATGTGTAGATCGTTGCGCCCGTTAAAACATATCCCGGCCCATACCATAACACTACCCCCTCGGATTGGATGGACTTCTTGGACATGGCGAAGATTACGAGGTATGCGTAAGATTGTCCATACCCTTATTCTTCCAAAATCTGAAAATCGTCCACATCTGGATTCATCAGTGAAATGGACACTACGCCATAAATCGTTCCAATTGATATGTCGCCTTGCCCATTCCAGTCTTTGACACTTATGGTCACGTGTTAATGGAACTCCTCTTAATCGACGTCTAGAACCTAGATTCACCTCTCTCAAACGTCGTCTGATGATTTCGATGGAAACTTGGACCCCATCTGCGTTTCGAAGAGTTTTCCGTAGCATTCTACACGAAGATGTAGGCTTTCTTCTCGCCGAAACGGCGATGAAACGATCCTGAGCAGATGTTGTTTTTCGTCGCCCACCAAACCTTGGTCTTTCCAACACTGTCTCCTTGAACCAATTCCAAAGTGAGATATCACACTTTGGCTGTCTTAGAGCCTTTCACCTACAACAACCTGAGGTAGGCCACCCTGTAGCATTCCGACAGCCCTATAAGCCTCAGCGTTCGTTAATTTACGCCTTGGCATTTTCAGTAAACTCGTTTCAAATCGAAGCCATTGATAAACTGACTCCATTTCAGAATAAGAACATTCATAAAGCATATTCAAAGAAGCAAACTTCAGAAAAAAGGCGACCAGATTGACGAAATGTCTCATACTGATTTTTATTGGATCGATTTAAGTTGTCATTGAGTTTTGAATGAATTCACAGCGATTTTCTCGAAAATTACTTCTCAAAACGATTGAATACGATATTCCTAACTCTTGTAGAGCAGTATAATAATAATAATACGTAATAAGAGTATGAACTCATCATATTCTGCAGTGGTAAGAAGTGTAAACCAGTGTCTCATTCAGGGTTGGCAAATATCATGATATTTATATAAATATCAAAATATCATAATATCGGATATATATCCGATATATATCTGATATATATCAAAAATTTTGTTCTTTAGCTAAACTGCAAAAAACCGTTCATTAAACATACATATGTATTGAAAGAACATTATTCATAAAATTTTAATTAAAATAAGTAACAAAACAGAAGAAACAAGACAAAAAACAGAATATTTTTTTTAAATAAAAATAAAATAAATAACCTCAATAAATATAACAAAAAAGAATCCCTGAGACAGGAGATCTAACCACAGAACGCACTGTTGTCACGTTTCAATTTCAACCAAATTATCAAGGATTTTTTTCTGCGGTATTTATTTCGTCAAAAAAGTGAATGATATATATCATGATATATATCAAGTCAATAAATATCAGATATATATCAAGATATATATCATGATATATATCACTCGATATATATCGGCCAACCCTGGTCTCATTTGAAATTAATTTAGCAAATTTTGTATTTCGAGTAGATTAGTATTATTGTTTTATTTCGTAATTGGGTTTGTCCCCAAAATGAATAAATACATGAATCTCACCTGGCTCGGCGCCGGGTTCTCCGCCCTGCTCGGACCGGCTACGGCTGTGTCGTAGCCCGAGCTGCCGCCCAAACTGCCCCTGTGGCCGCCGATCTGCTGCTGCAGCTGCTGCCTGGTGCTCCTTCGGTACTCGGTGATGCCGACCTCCGCCGACTGGCTCGCGTGGGTCTTGCTGTGGTTGGAACTTGGCCTGCTGGCCGCGCTCCTGCTGCTCGTCGACCTCCTGTCTTTGCTCGCCGCGAGCTCGCTCTGAGAGCTCGTCGCCGACGCTTGCTCGGGTTCCGTCTGCTGGTCCGTCTGCTGCCTGGCCTTCTGGTGTTTATTGGGGTGCTTCGCCTGAGGAAAAAAACACGTTTTCGAATCAGGAAATTGATACATAGGTTGTATTCGAAGGAGAGATTTGTCTTCAAGTTAAAGAACTCAACAACATAAGTCCCTAAACACGAAAGATATTTATGATGTTTGTGTAAGGAGTCATATTTTTCAAAATCAAGTTAATGAAAGATGAACATATGTTGTAGTTTGTTCATTCCGTGGTTGTTTTGCTTGTTTTTGTTAATGCCTAATTGAGTTTATTATTATTATCATTGCTGTTGTCTGTATTGTATTCCACATTGTATGGTTGCAGCATTCATGACAGTTACCTACTTCGGAATTGATAATTTATGATAAATTATGAATACAGCAGAAGAATCGAAGTATAGGAGTATAAAGTTGAAATATTGTGAGAGAAAATAATCAGCGAAACTTTTTCTTTCAAACTAGAAACAATATTCTTCAGGAACTAGCTGGTTTCTCATGGGGCGCTGATGCAACAATACTTCGTACGGCAGCGCTTGCTTTAGTTTTTTTCTGCTGCTGAATATTGTTGAACAGTGTTCATGTAAAAAAAAAATGATGCCCAACTAAATTTTTCTATGAGGATTATTACTGGTACTATCAAGTCTACACCTACTCCTTGGTTGCAAGCCCTCTCAAATATTGTCTCTTCCTATATTCGCAGAGAGAATTTTTGGAACAAATTCAATTCCTTTCCAAATTCATTTCCCATACTCGCCTATATTCCAGACAATAAGGTCCCCAGATTGAAGTCGCGTAAACCTTTTTGGTCGAATTTTCTGATTGATATGAATAGAAGCGACAAAGAAATTTAGCAATCTGAATGGAATGTATCCAATATTTCAATAAATAAATAAATGAATAAATATCTTATTTCTGATCCTTCCATCAGAGTTCCTGGTTTTGACCTTTCCAGGAGAATATAGTCTGTTCTAAATCGCATTCGAACAGGCCATGGACGATGCAACAGCATGCTCTTCCGATGGAATTCGGTTGAGAGCCCTAGTTGTGAGTGTGGGGAAAATGAGGAGACTATAGCACATCTTATAAATAGTTGTCCTATTTATGAATTTCAAGATGGTTTCGAGGCTATACATAAAGTAACAAATGCATTTTTGAAATGGGTGGTTAATTTCAAAATAACTTAATTTTTTCTAAATAGTTGGTTTCATTTCTGCTTTTGTCTTTTTTCATTTCAGATTGAGAATTGCGAGTCGTTTTTATGAAGAATCTGTTCATCTGAGCCCATCGACGGATAACATGAAGCTGGTCTCTCAAATCACACTGATGTCTTTCAAGATTTTCCTGATGATATGGCTCTATAGAATATCTTTAGGGAAGACACAAGATTCAGGATTTAAATTCTAAAGGTGAGCTTCAAGAAATAAGATGACTTCTCGTATATTTTTTGAAGGTTCTAGGTCTTCCGGTTTTTCCGGAAGTGACATAAACTTTCGTTTTTCAAATGGTAAGACCCATTTTTCATTGCATAAGTAGATTCTCAATTGAATTCTGAGTCTTTTTGATTCCAAAAGTATCAATTTTCCCGAGAAACTTCTCTTTAAATGAAGAAATACGAAAAAAAAATCTCAAAATTGAACTCTGTGGAAATACAGACAACTTCGAAGTTTTTTCATTGAAAATTCTAATTTTTGAGAATCTCCGAGAAGAAAGGCTGATGCTTCTTTTCCGATAGCGTAATTTTCAGAATATGATACAGGAGGTCACAAATTCTTTGTCAAAGTTAGAAGTGACGAAACATCAAAAAATCGATTTTTTTTTCAAATTGGAACGCCATCTTTTCGAAATCTTCGTCAAAAAATAATAGGAGCATACGTCGAAGACTTTCATCCCAAAATGAATATTTTTCGAGATATTCAGGAAAATCGATTTTGTCTTCAATGTTCAATCTCATTTCGAATTTGTTTTTTTACTGGAAAATAATTAGCGGTCGATTGAAATTTTTGGAAATATTTTCCAGTAAAAAACAAATTCGAAATGAGATTGAACATTGAAGACAAAATCGATTTTCCTGAATATCTCGAAAAAAATTTAATTTTGGGATAAAAATCTTGGACGTATGCTCCTATTATTTTTTGACGAAGATTTCGAAAATACTTCAAAAAAATGGGGTTCCAGTTTGAAAAAATCGATTTTTTGATGTTTCGTCACTTCTAACTTTGACAAAGAATTTGTGACCTCCTGTATCATATTCTGAAAATCACGCTATCGGAAAAGAAGCATCAGCTTTTCTTCTCAGAGATTCTCAAGGATGAGAATTTCCAACAGGGTTCAATATTGAGATTTCCTCATTTAAAGAAAATTTTCTTAGGAAAATTCAAACTTTTGGAATCAAAAAGACTCAGAATTCAATGGAGAATCTATTTTTGCAATAAAAAAAAGTATACGAGAAGTCTTCTTCCTACTTGAAGCTCACCTTCAGAATTTCAATCCTGAATCTTGTGTCTTTCCTAAAAATATTCTATACGGCCATGTTCGTGAACAACCCTGTATACTCGTTTATTTTTAAAAACAGCTGTCTGGCGCTGACAGTAGTTTCAGATCTATTTTCGCAAAAAAAAATTATTGTATATGAAGTCAAAAATTACCATCCTATATTAAAAGTCAGAAAGCTATTGAAAAACAGAAGTAAACCAGCTGAAATTCAAATACTTCAATGCCAAGTTTGTCCAATGATACACGATAACCTAGATGCCTCAACAAACAAGAAGACTTACGAATAATTAACCAACGAACCAGAGAAATTATTGCGGAAGACCAAATTAGTGAATACAGGCTTATTAAATTTTACATATTCATAATGAATTGAACAAATAGCCAATATGAATATTCGTTAACAGCAGTTAGATTGATTTGTCATAAATTTTGTGGAAGAATCACAAGAAATTATGAACTTCTTGCGAACGAGAATACAACAAACTGAGTAAAAACCTCAATATCACGATGTGTTCAAATTTTTTATTCACTGTAGGCATTGAAAGTTAAAAATGAATTGATTTTGAATACTTATTTGAAAAAATGCAAATTCTCAATTATATGCGACTCACTAGAATGAATGAAAACTATCTTTCAATTTATCTTCACCTATGCATTTATCCAAAATAGTTACCAGCCTTTAAATAACTGAATGACCTTACAACTCATTGTACAAACATAATGTTTATTTTTGATCTTCAAAGCATGCACTGTCATCAGATTCTTATTTACTATTTATGCATGACCAATAATGAGACAATCTGAGGACCCTAATATATTTGTTAATTATATAATAGTCTCTAAAATTAAACAATATATTTCATTTGGTTGCATGTCTTTTTCGATAAGAAAAATGATATTAGATTGATATCGCTAGACAAGAAATTTACACAAATGAATGATGAACATCGTACATACCCCAACCAAACACTTCATTTCTCCTATTCACCACATAAAGTGGCCACAATCATCAAAGTTTTCGATTGTCCTTCAAACACAGTGCGAAACATTTTGGACCGAGTTGTTTCTTAAGATTGAAATGTAGGAAAAATCAGAAAACCTGTGAAGATTTTCTGCATTCTGGAGGAAGACTTGATATATCACTTATTAAAAGGAGAAATTCAAATTATTCCAATACTTAAAAGGGAAGTTGACATAATCACAGAAATTTAGATGTTTCTATGACCCTCGCGAATTGTCAACGATTGAAGCAATCCATGATCTTGAAGATTCACAGAAGATGTCAGAGAAATTTAAAATAATAAATATTGTGGTTCATGTTATGAAGGTTAGTTCACATTAAATGAAAAAGCAAAAAACTCAGAGATCTACGTAGTTTATTAAACTCGAAGAGTTGATGAAACAAGGGTGCATTATGAAAAATTTGGTAGAATCAAGAGTTAGGGCCTACCTTTCTTTTATTTTGCTGTTGGAGTAACTCAGTGGCCCCTTCTTGAGACGAAGTACGAGGTCTCTTGGCCTCTATCCGTGGCTGCTGGGACAGCACACGTTTACGGCGACTTGTGCTGGGTGCAGCGGTTTTGTTAGCTGGATCTGCCATAGACGAAGCGTACTAGGCACTTTAATATATTATTGACAGTCATTACCCTTCAATTGTACTATCTCTTGAATATTACGTTGGGCTGAAACAAAGAACATTTATCAGTCATTGATCATCTCAAATGTTTATGTTTTGAAGGTTATCAATTGAGTGTTGAGCACGATTTTCTAGGAGAAATCTCTTGAAATCTTACGAGATCGATGTTTGATTCATGAGTTTCAATCATAATTCATGAAGTTTCAGTACAATGCTATGATATTTTAGACAGAATCTATATTTAACTAATCACCACGCACCATTTTGTTTTATTTTACATTGTAATAGATTCATTTCGATCTCCAGCATTGAATTAATGGGCAAATGCAATCTTAATTGAAAAAACCATAATATCATTACGACTCAACGTAGTTTAGAAAAACCTGACTCGAGTATAGCCCATTATGGAAATAACTAAATGAAACGTACCTACACACCACACCACACATAATTTTTGAGGTTGTATACATATGAATATGAGGCGAGGAATGAGATAAAAATTTAGTTTTCGATATTTCACAACATCCAAAAAGACTTATCCAGATATAAAGCATCGACTGTCATTTTTTGTGAACTCTTCCCTGTGTAACTAGCTCGAGAAAAAATCCCGTTCACACAACACAAAAATCTCTAAACCTGTTCTGGAAACCAGTTGGGGTATTTTTTGGACTAGCCTGAACAAATGGCTGGAACTTATGTGCTTCGTATTCAAGACAAACTTACGTTTTCAAGCTAATAAACAAAATTATTCACTATAACATATGATCCATAGTACACCATTTTATTGTTCTGTCTGGGTGATTGTGATAACTAATTTTTATTGTGATTAGAACGGGTATGGTGGCGCTATCTACCATGGCATTGAAGAAGAACGTTGGCGCAAGTTCAGAAATCTGACTTACCAAACAGGGACCTGACGTTCACGTCGAATGGAATCTGATTTTCGATAAATATATGGATTTTCCGCACCTTTTGTCGGATTCACGTTCTTGATGTCCTTTATCAGCTTCTATTCAGAACCGGAAGATGGTATTTGGTTCTAACGAATTCCTCAAAACATTTATTCAAGGCTCCATTCAAAGGTTAAAAGTATTCTATGGCCTCCAATATCTCTGTAGTTTGCAAAATTCAGATTTCAAAATTGTAATTTAAAAAACACAGACTGAAAAATGCAACTTTTGCGTGCATGTTTAGAGTAATATGCTGCTTTTCTTCGAATCCATTCAAATTAAGCGTAAGTGGCAAATATGATTCAATATCAACGCTGAAAGGGAAGCCACAGAAAAATACAAAATTTCTAAAAAGAAATTGGATTGGACCATGGAAAATATTCATGAGATTGAGATTGATGATATCAGAGGTGTAATGTCAAAATAGTTACCAGATGTTTGAGAATAATTTGAATTACTTCATGAAACCACAGATGATTTAGTTTCATAGGAATGATAGATGGAAAACTCAGGTTATGGCCTCTCTGTCACATTTTATAGAGTAATATTCATCGCATTTTGAATATGCGAGCACAGAACAGTAATGATATGATAATTTCAAACATAGGATTGTGGAATTTGAGCAAATTCATTGCAACAGAGTTGTCTGTAATAAATGGTGGAAGCGCCAGATGGAATTAAATTTTATTTTTCGAATATAATGTGTTATAGTTGTTTGGAACCGGCGAAAACAGCGGATTATCACCGATCGGAGGGTCGAATTTGTCCGTTGCTCCGATTCCGCTCTCACATTTGAATTTTCGACGGGTTGAAACAGATCGATGCGGCTGCTGGACCAGCCAACTCGGCTAGGCGCCGTCGAAACAACCCCCAGCCTGGTTTTCCAGTCAGTCCGTTCGGGAAACTCTCCGCGAATGCGATCGCCGTCCTCAGTTTTCCCGCTTTCCCGGCTGCTGGCGCGTTTTCCTCACAGCTGATCTCGCCGAGCGCAACACATTGCAGCTTTTCCGGGTCGTTTCGTGCTCTTTTCACGATGTGAGAGTTGGAATCTTGAGGAATTTCGACCCAGGTTAGTTGGCAGGCTGCAACGGGAAATTTTTATCTTGGAATTAAGTGCGTAGTGATTGGAAACTTGTTGTTGTTTCTTATTAGTTTTCGGTCCTGAAAAATATTCTGTTTTCTTGTGTTATAACATGTTTGGTTTATCTATGGGAGATGATTGCCTTTCATTAGGGTCCCGTAGCGGTCTTCAAGCATCTGAAGTGCCGAAAAATCATCACCTGGTAGGTCGTATCCGGTTTGAAAAACCCTCACGACTAGAGAGCGAGAATTTGTGGATTTTGAATTTGAATATCGAAGGAATTTCGAAAGACAAGTGTGATTACGTCTCCGAATTAGCTGATTCTTCTGCAAGAAACCCACACGGGAACAGAAAAAAAAATCCTCGTGAAAGGGGACAGTTGAAAGTTATGTATTAATTGATTTTTTACAAGTTTAGCTTGTTATGTTGAAAAATTGTCAGTTTCGTAAGTTTCAACAGATTCGAAAGGGGAAATTGATAGAGTTTTTTTGTCATTTCTTTCAAATTTTGTGACATTTCTGTCATAAATATTCATAAACCTCCGAACATTATTTGGCCAAGAAATCTTAATGTTGATGTTTTTTTAAAGTAGCTAATGCATTTCGAAAATGCATTCGATTTATTCTGAATAATCGGTTTCTTTTTTGCTTTTGTCTTTTTTCATTTCAGATTAAAAATGAGGAGTCGTTTTGGGAAGAATCTGTTTATCCGAGCCCATCGACGGATAACATGGAGATGATCACACTGATGTCTTTCAAGATTTTCCTGATATTTAATATTTTATGTTATTTTTTTTTACGGGGAGACAGGTTTTTTCGGCTGAGGTTTTTTCCCCTGGCGTATAGTATATTATGATACTAGTGATGATAGTATCGTATGATTCTACAGTATCATACGAAGAATGTTATGATACCCCGTTCTTATTTCACCTCAGCTTAGGTACTTTTTGTTTCAACATTTATTGTATTATTTTAGCTCTCTTGAAAGACATCAGTGTGATCATTTCATGGGCTCGAATAAACAGATTCTTCCCAAAACGACTCGCAATTCTTAATCTGAAATGGAAAAAGACAAAAGCAGAAAAGAAACCGATTTTTCAGAATAAATCAAATGCATTTTCGAAATGCATTTGCTATTTTAAGAAACATCAACATTCAGATTTCTTGGCCAAATAATGTTCGGAGGTTTATAAATATTTATGACAGAAATGTCACAAAATTTGAAAGAAATGAAAAAAAACTTCATCAATTTCCCCTTTCCGAATCTGTTGAGAATAACGAACTGATAATTTTTTAACATAACATCACTTCGATGCCATGTTCACCACACTTGTCTCTCGAAATTCCTTCGATATTCAAATTCAAAATCCACAAATTCTTGCTCTCTGGTCGTGAGGGTTTTTTCAAACCGAATACGACCTTCCATGTGATGATTTTTCGGCACTTCAGAGGCGAATTTTGGCGCTGTAACTACACCTAACTATAGTTAGTAGTAACCTATGACGTCATAGTTACTTCTGTCATTTTTTGGGATGTGTCAATCGACGATCTCCTTCGTTTAATATTTTTTTTTACTTCTGTTATCAGTTGCTTTGTACTCGAATCTTATTTTTAACCTATCTTTTTCATGTATCACTTGTATTGGATTAGTTTTTAATTAGGTATAGATCCAAAGATGTCGAAAAAATTTAAAATGTCGCTTTTTTCTGATGGTTGGGAATTTTTTCTTAGAATCTATCAACATATAGAAAAGAATCGAAATTGTATTCATTTCACATTTTATATTTAATAAAGTCTAACAGGCCTATCCCCCAATATTTTATTCGTGAATCTATGGTCCCAAATTAATCCCATTACAATTTCACTCATTAGAAAGAGATGGAAATACATACTACACGAGTTACCCTGCTCGAGAGGAGAGTTACGTGTTGTGGTATGCGTGACGTCATAGTTACATAGTTAGCTTCGCGAAAACGTGGTAACCCTGTAACTACATGTAACTACGGTTACGTGGTAACCTGTAGTTACAGCGCCAAAATTCGCCTCAGATGTTTGAAGACCGCTACGGGACCCCAATGAAAGGAAATAATCTCTCATAGATAAACCAAACATTTTATAACACAGGAAAACAGAATATTCTTCAGGACCAAAAACTACGACATATTCCGAGAATTGTCATTCTGACAATTTGAATTTCCATGATATAAATTTTTGAGATATACTTATACAGTGTGAGACTGTAGTGCTTCATCAGTAGATAACCCTAGGAAATTTTGTGCTAAGAGACTGATTAGAATATTTTCGGAATCGACAGTACTCAGTTCACAAGCTTGAATCATTTTTGACTCTATACGCTGCTCCGAAAATGGTGGAACATCATTTCCCCCTGCCTTGCCAGATGAGAATGCCCAATTTTAATATCATTCTCATGATCTACATTTTTTCTTTACTAGATGACCCGGCCGACTTCGTTCTGCCCTCATCGATAAAATATTAAAAAAAGTTCCCTCTTCACCTCTTAAATAAAGAGAATTCTTTCGATGTATGAATAACAATTTACATACTTATTTCAATGCAATTAAATTTTTTGTATATTTTGTACTTTTTTGTATTCCACCTAATATATTTCCTTCTTGAAAAAAACAATGGTTAGTACAACTTTATTAATCTCTTCAGCTACCTTATCTAATTGCCAATTGCCACAGTTGGTTCCACCACCAGATCCACTAGGCTCTTCAGTTTCTGGGATAGGAAATGATTCTAAACACTTCTTGGCCAACATTATACCATAATAGTTTATTATAATATTAAAGTTGCTTTTTTATTTATCGATTGAGGCAGTACGAAGTCTGCCGGGTCCGCTAGTTTCATAATACATGTCCACACAATACTGCTGCAGCAATCGACGAAATCTCAGCAAATAGTTATCAGCATTTTAACGAACCATTAAACGAAATGAATAATAATTCATCGAGCTCACTTTCTTGGTGGTTTCTTGGCCTGAAATCAAATAATTCAAATTTGTGTTGAGTAGACATTTCAAATTTTAATAAAGGTACTACCATTCAATGGATTTATCATCTTGATATTGAAGTAATATTCATCATCACCTCTCCAAAACATTAGCGGATATTGTAGAGCATCGTATGAACGGTGTGTTTCATATATTCGTTGCAATTCTCCAATATTGCGACGCGTAAAAACAATATAACGCGTTTCCAAGTTTTCACCTACAATCACAATTGCCACTTCGTCTATTGTAGGGGCGTTGAATTGGCGTCATGTGCTCCAACAGGTCGTTTATCTGCTCTAATCACAACCTTGTGATCGTCACCTGGCATACGTTCCAAAGCAGTTTTAAACAATCGAACCAATGCATGATGTTCATGAAGTAGTTGCTGCAGATCTTGAAGAATTATTCTTCTCACATCTGCCTTAATTGATTGACGTTAATCATCCAATGCCTGTATGAAGTAAATTTGGAGGAATTTATGATGTGCATTCTCAAGTGGTTGTAATGATCCAATTCGATGGTGAATCTGGCCTTGGATCTGAATAGTAGAAAGAGAAGACAAAATAACTGATTTGAAATCATTAATGATAATATTATATTCTTACCCTGAATGTTGGATTGAATTCACTTCCTTTAATTATATCTGCTCCAAATGAAGTTATTTGCAAACATTCAATGTGTTTTTGTGTGTTCGATAGAAAATGACAATGTTTAGATTCGGACGTTTAGGCAACTCAAAATACACTGTAATTTTTCACATTCCCATCATAGATTTAGATAACTATCTATAATATTATAAACCCTGGTGACTTTTGTATTGTATCTTGGAAATTGGTATGACTGTTACGAAAGGTTGAATTGATGTGTGTTGAAAATTGATAGGATATAAAATCAGTGTTGACAACCAAAGAACGAAAAATATAATTAAAAAAAAGCTGTAGTGAGCTCACAACAGTACTGCTTTTAGTACTATGATGAACTCTTTACGATACTGCGCATATCTGACCCGAAAACATGGTTGAAACATAGATGAATTCAAAATAGTAATCGAACTGAATACCATTTCCAATTCCCAGGCCGACAGATCTTTTATCGCTTTTCTCTCACTCACCAACATCCTCTAAAGTTAATAACCCAAATTCTCGTCGTTCATTAAATTCCTCCAAAATTTCAATGTTGCCAACTGACAGATAACTCGAACCACAGACTTCCCCAACGGTTTTGTTCTCATCGAGTGAGGAAACGTGCCTCATAAAAACGATCCCTATCTAGGCGTAGGATCGAACAAAGCGAATTTGTAGTCTGACGATCATCTTAATTCCCGAAAGTTCCAGACTGTTTGTTCCCGGCCCAGCCGAACCCTTGGGATGATGCAAACATGTGATAACCTCAATCGCAACATGGAGCACATACAATTGTCCGGGAGGTACTGTTGCGCTCATGGAGGTAGAAGAAGGGGAGGTAGCATATCCTATGTTTCCCTTGCTATGAAAGTGTCACGAAAAATCCGCCATGTTGCTGAGCCAAATTTGTAGCAGGAATTTTGTATATTTGAATTTTTACAATTCGAAGTTTGTTCGATTCTCTTTTAATGACCAAAAGATGAATAAATAATCATCGAAACAAATCAAGGAGTCAAAATATCATAAACAATTGCTTTTAATGAATTGGTGAGTTGAATTACGTACGGAATGAATGATTTGTTCCAGTTACTAATCATACATTCCATTTTTTCAATTAAGGTACATACAAATTCAGATAATATGCAATGAAACAAATAGGTAAATTATCTCGTGTACCCCTATCAATTAAAGTTGTATGCAACAATAATTAAACCATGTATTTACAAACGTCAAAAAATTCAGCTTTTCACCATTAATTTTCGAGTAAGATCAGCATATGCTGTACAAGAAACCATTTCTTATATGTTTTTTCACTACATACAACTGCCAAAACCAATGAACGAATAATAAATAAGGCCAAAATTGCAGAACCTACAGTTTAAAATACCTCGAAGTCGGCCATCTTGGTTTGCCAAATCCGGATTTGTTTTGGTGACACTTTTCAAACGTTATGCCCCCTCCACTTTCTTTACCTCCATGGTTGCGCTCATGGAGGTAAAGAAAGTGGAGGGGGCATACCCCACCGAAACAAATCCTGATTTGGCACCCCAAGATGGCCGACTTCGAGGTATTTTAAACTGTAGGTTCTGCAATTTTGGCCTTATTTATTATTCGTTCGTTGGTTTTGGCAGTTGTATGTTGTGGAAAAACATATAAGAAATGGTTTCTGGTACAGCATATGCTGATCTTACTCGCCAATTAATGGTGAAAAGCTAAATTTTTTGACGTTTGTAAATACATGGTTTAATTATTGTTGCATGCAATTTTAATTGATAGGGGTACACGAGATAATTTACCTATTTGTTTCATTGCATATTATCTGAACAAGGAAATGACTATAAGTGATACACTCAGTGTTTTTTCTGATAGTTCCCGACCAGTTTGAAAACCTCCATATCCAAAAAGGCCCATAGAGTCAGGCGATTTTCTTAGAGAATGCAAAATATAGCGTTTTAGGGGGGGTCTACCCCTTTGGATTTTTTCGGCCAAAATTTCGAAATTTTCAATTGCGATTTTTTGTGCTGAGGGAAAAGTGTCCTCATCGCTGATCACCAGTATTCAAACCCCATCTTCTGGTGACAAGGAAATGAGTATGAGTGATACACCCACTGTTTTTTCTGATAGTTCCCGATCGGTTTAAAAACCTCCATATCCAAAAAGGCCCATAGAGTCAGGCGATTTCCTTAGAGAATGCAAATAATAGCGTTTTAGGGGGGGTCTACCCCTTTGGATTTTTTCGGCCAAAATTTCGAGATTTTCGATTGCGATTTTTTGTGCTAGGGAGAAAGTGTCCTCATCGCTAATCACCAGTCTGCAAACCCCATCTCAATCCGGAGCCGATTAGTCGAGATATGCAGAATCGAAATTTCAAAAATTTCAAAAATTCTCATTTTGCAGGTGAAAATTTTTGAAATCCGGAAAACTGCGACTTTTTTCTTCTTATCCAATCGAGCGACTTCGAAAACCTACATTTTCATATAAAAGCCGAGAATATCTACCCTAGTTTTCGAGAGAAACGATGATGAATTTTTTGCATATTTCATTTTCGAGTTTACTTTGAAATGTTCTGGTGACAAGGAAATGACTATAAGTGATACACCCAGTGTTTTTTCTGATAGTTCCCGACCGGTTTAAAAACCTCCATATTCAAAAAGGCCCATAGAGTCAGGCGATTTCCTTAGAGAATGCAAATAATAGCGTTTTAGGGGGGGTCTACCCCTTTGGATTTTTTCGGCCAAAATTTCGAGATTTTCGATTGCGATTCTTTGTGCTAGGGAGAAATTGTCCTCATCGCTGATCACCAGTCTGCAAACCCCATCTCAATCCGGAGCCGATTAGTCGAGATATGCAGAATCGAAATTTCAAAAATTTCAAAAATTCTCATTTTGCAGGTGGAAATTTCTGAAATCCGGAAAACTGCGACTTTTTTCTTCTTATCCAATCGAGTGACTTCGAAAATCTACATTTTCATATAAAACTCAGAAATATCTACCCTAGTTTTCGAGAGAAACGATGATGAATTTTTTGCATTTTTCATTTTCGAGTTTACTTTGAAACGTTCTGGTGACAAGGAAATGACTATAAGTGATACACCCAGTGTTTTTTCTGATAGTTCCCGACCGGTTTAAAAACCTCCATATCCAAAAAGGCCCATAGAGTCAGGCGATTTCCTTAGAGAATGCAAATAATAGCGTTTTAGGGGGGGTCTACCCCTTTGGATTTTTTCGGCCAAAATTTCGAAATTTTCGATTGCGATTTTTTGTGCTAGGGAGAAAGTGTCCTTATCGCTGATCACCAGTCTGCAAACCCCATCCCAATCCGGAGCCAATTAGTCGAGATACGCAGAATCGAAATTTCCAAAATTTCAAAAATTCTCATTTTGCAGGTGAAAATTTTTGAAATCCGGAAAACTGCGACTTTTTTCTTCTTATCCAATCGAGCGACTTCGAAAACCTACATTTTCATATAAAAGCCGAGAATATCTACCCTAGTTTTCGAGAGAAACGATGATGAATTTTTTGCATTTTTCATTTTCGAGTTTACTTTGAAACGTTCTGGTGACAAAGAAATGACTATAAGTGATACACCCAGTGTTTTTTCTGATAGTTCCCGACCGGTTTAAAAACCTCCATATCCAAAAAGGCCCATAGAGTCAGGCGATTTCCTTAGAGAATGCAAAATATAGCGTTTTAGGGGGGGTCTACCCCTTTGGATTTTTTCGGCCAAAATTTCGAAATTTTCGATTGCGATTTTTTGTGCTAGGGAGAAAGTGTCCTCATCGCTGATCACCAGTCTGCAAACCCCATCTCAATCCGGAGCCGATTAGTCGAGATATGCAGAATCGAAATTTCAAAAATTTCAAAAATTCTCATTTTGCAGGTGAAAATTTTTGAAATCCGGAAAACTGCGACTTTTTTCTTCTTATCCAATCGAGCGACTTCGAAAACCTACATTTTCATATAAAAGCCGAGAATATCTACCCTAGTTTTCGAGAGAAACGATGATGAATTTTTTGCATTTTTCATTTTCGAGTTTACTTTGAAACGTTCTGGTGACAAAGAAATGACTATAAGTGATACACCCAGTGTTTTTTCTGATAGTTCCCGACCGGTTTAAAAACCTCCATATCCAAAAAGGCCCATAGAGTCAGGCGATTTCCTTAGAGAATGCAAATAATAGCGTTTTAGGGGGGGTCTACCCCTTTGGATTTTTTCGGCCAAAATTTCGAGATTTTCGATTGCGATTTTTTGTGCTAGGAAGAAAGCGTCCTCATAGCTGATCACCAGTCTGCAAACCCCATCTCAATCCGGAGCCAATTGGTCGAGATATGCAGAATCGAAATTTCCAAAATTTCAAAAATTCTCATTTTGCAGGTGAAAATTTTTGAAATCCGGAAAACTGCGACTTTTTTCTTCTTATCCAATCGAGCGACTTCGAAAACCTACATTTTCATATAAAACCCGAGAATATCTACCCTAGTTTTCGAGAGAAACGATGATGAATTTTTTGCATTTTTCATTTTCGAGTTTACTTTGAAACGTTCTGGTGACAAGGAAATGACTATAAGTGATAGTGGCGAAATCTACAACCTGACAGGGATTTTTATTTATGAGAAGAATGCTGCATCTTCCATCGTTTTCGTTCTGCCAATATTACTCTTTTTTTGGTTTGATTGCATATTTATCTGGTTATTTGTGTACACGTGTGATATATTTGGTTGACCAGGCTCAAAAAGCCGCCCCTGAGTTTGGTCGTGTTTTCGCACTCACTTTCAATACCAGGCGGGTTTTCGATTTCAAAGAAAAAAAAATCTAGTATGACGAAACTAGAATCTGCCGCCCCGGCAGACTGCCCGGTTTGCCGGCCCTGGCGGCGGCCTTGAAAAGAGAATCGAACAAACTTCGAATTGTAAAAATTCAAATATACAAAATTTCCGCCATATTTTTGGCTCCGCAACATGGCGGATTTTTGGTGACACTTTCATAGCAAGGGAAACATAGGATATGCTACCTCCCCTTCTTCTACCTGCATGATTGCGCTGATACGAAGTGAAGAGATTTCGACCGCTCATAACCATAGAGAAGGCCATACTAATTTCATAGTGTGGCAAACTTAACAAAATGATACAAACGGAATTTTCTGTGACTTGTTTTTTCGAGCATTAGGGCCGTCGTCGTGGATTGATTCTCGACGTTTCGCCAGTTCAAGTGTCTGGCAACTTCAGGAGTTTTACTCTCAGGAGATATTCTCGCTGAAATGTCAGAAGAATATTCGTGAATTTCACAATGGATCAGATTCGGGTTTTCTGAAATATCTCGAGAACAACATGAAATCCTAATATATAAAACTAAGTCGGCCATTTTTTTGGTTATACTGTTTGTTACGAAAGATTTTTTTTGGATTCTTCTACGACGGGGTTAACATAAAATACATTAAAACTCTGAAAAATTTGATGAAATGGAAAAAAAATAGGAAATATTTTTTCTTCCCGCGATTAACGACAGTAGGTGTCGCTACGGTTAATAGCGTTTTCGTGAAAGTATTAAATTCGATATTAATTCGGTGAACTAGATTTTCTAATAATATTAACGCATCTGAGTTCATGTGTTATTACACCTATCTTTCTTCCGAACACTACGGAAAATTTTATGATGAAATTATTCGAACAAATCTCCGTTCTACTATTATATATGTAAACAATTACTGTGTATTTTGAGTAGCCTGAAAGGATGTTTTGGGGGCGCATTGATTGTTTTGTCTGGTGACTTCCGACAACCATTATTGGTAATTCCAAAATCGACGGCTGCCGATGAAATAAATGCTTGCCAAAAATCATCAACTTCAAATTAGGATAGGTTATAAAGTTCTCAATTCAGTTGATTGCGGTTGGAATAGTTCCAATAGATATTTTCAGCCCACAAAAATGCAAAAAACACCTGCACCACAAAAAATGTTGAAAATGATTTTTTGTAACTGCAAAAAAAGATGCAATGCGTCATGCACCTGCAGAAAACTGAGTCTTTGTTTTAACGCTACATGTGGGGAATGTGGAGGTGTTATCTGCCGAAACAGTTGTCCAATCTTTGGCAAAGATAAAGAAATAATTGACAGCGGCGACAGCCACTCAGAATCAGATTAATTTTTTGAAACAAAAAGTATTAATTTCATGTGAATAAAGTGATCAATAAATGATATTTTGATTTTGTTAATTTGAACAGATAGTGGTTGCTTTTTGGGGTTGAAAAATAAAAATAACTGAAACTAACATTGATCCAAAATACTGTTAAAAAATTGATTGAAATTAATTGATTATATTAATAAAGGCCCATTTTCACACATTTAATGCTGAAAGGTGTTTATACGGCTTTGAAGTATATGAAGACCTTCATTAAACTTCATAAAACGCTACTGAGGCCAAAAAATTACTTTGATTCACGTTAGAACAAGTTTCTTTTAATTTTGGATAAAGGGGTTGTTTTCACCCCTTAAAAATAATGAGCATGAATCGGCATAGGGTAGGAGTAGGAGACAAGTATAGCTCATATCCAAAATTTCATCAAAATCGAATCATCTTGATAGAATTCGGATGTAATGCCTAATTTTCGCCCTCATTGACTGGACTAATTGAAGAGGACAATTTTATGTCCACTTTCAAGGTATCAAAGTTGCTTTTTAATTCATCGATCGAGACAGTACGAAGTTTGCTAGGTCAGCTAGTTAAGAAATAAAAATCAACGAAACAGAGCAGCACAAATCTAGCACAACAATTTTCCCCTTTTTCCTTTGACAATCTTAAAGTTCTGAACCAACTAAACACATCTCAGATTCACTGTACTTTTTCCAGACCCACTTTTCGTTTGATCGCTGCCAGAATTTTCAATTTTCAACGCCTCCTCCCGGGCTATGATCTCCATGGCTCTTAATATAATGAGGATTGCAGCCTGACTGTAGCTTCTTTCGCGAATTGAATTCAACGGTTACTTCCTTTGGTGCTGCGCTTCTTCGTCGTTCCATTAGAATTTCATGCGGAAAGGGATGATGTAATTAGGGAAGTAAATGGTCCTGTACTATTCGAATGAATTGAGAAATGGAAGTGAAGATTTCATTAAGGTCTCGGATCATGAATCAAGGAGGGTTCTTTTCACGTTTCAACAGGTTCAGTTGGCATAATTGGCATCGTGCTTCAAGAACATAATTTTTTTTTGGAATTTTAATTGGACGTCTTCATGAAATTCTTCCATAGAAAGAAGAAAAACTTGAAAGAAACTGAAAGAGACAATGATTGCTCGATTTTATGATCATTAGGGCAAGAACGCTACTTCAAATGTCTATGTTTTGCCCACAACTGTCATATTGAGTTCCATTGCATAATATTAGCCTCAACACATTCATTAAATCAGGGTTCAATGAAAACTTAAAAACAGGGACAACATTTGTGGATTTCTCAGCTGCCTATGATGCAGTATTGAAAGATGGCTTAAATTATAAACACTATAATCATTCAAAAAGTGGAAAAATGGTAGGACTATTAGAAGATATGTTATCCGACAGAAGGTTCCGAGTTTTGTCGATAATAATAGTAGTAATTTCGAAACTTTGAATAATGGTCTTCCACAAGGTTCAGTTTTAGCACCTCTTCTATTCAATTCATATTTGTGTGACATTCCAACCACTTCTTCGGAAAAATTTATTTATGCTGATGATATTGCTCTGGCTTTCCATCATTCTAATTTTCAAACAATAGAAAGTTCTTTCCGCAGATTTGGATATCATGAAAAATTATTTTTTAAAGTGGCGTTTGCGCCCGAATGAAAATAAAACCGAGGTTTCGTGTTTTCATTTGAATAATCATCAGAAATATAGAAAATTGAGTGTAACTTTCGGTTCTTCTCCCTTAAAACATAATTTCAATTCTAGATACTTGGGAATCAAACTTGATTCCTCTCTAAATTTCAACGCCCATTCAGATAATCTGCGTTTGAAGCTGAAAAC
This sequence comes from Hippodamia convergens, assembly GCA_038502775.1. Classification (NCBI taxonomy): domain Eukaryota; kingdom Metazoa; phylum Arthropoda; class Insecta; order Coleoptera; family Coccinellidae; genus Hippodamia; species Hippodamia convergens. The sequence continues at coordinate 31,562,403 of CM076610.1, forward strand.
TTTAAAAAATATTCTTCAAAACTAGCTGGCCTGTGAAAGAAAGAGCTTTCGAATCGGAAATCTCTACACAGGGTGTATTTAAAGGAGAGATCCTTCTTCAAGTGAAGGAACTCAACAACATAAGTCCCCATACACGAACAATATGTTAGGAGTGATTTTTTTCAAAATCAAATTAATGAAAGGTGAACATTTCTTGCAGTTTGTTTATTCCGTGGTCGTTTTTGTCAATGCTTTATTGAGTTTATTATTATTGCTGTTGTTGTCTGAATTGTATTCCACACTGTATGGTTGCAGCATCCTTGACAGTTACCTACTTCGAAATTGAAAACTAACAAAACACTGAAAATAGTCGTAATAAATTATGAGTACAGCATAAGAATCAGAGTATAGGAGATTTTAAAGTTGAAATTTTGTGAGTGGAAATAATCATCGAAACTTCTTCTTTTACCTTCGACACAATATTCTTCAGAAACTAGCTGGTTCCCCATGGGGCGCTGATGCAACAATACTTCGTACGACACCGCTAGCTTTGGTTTTTTCTGCTGCTGAATATTGTTGCCCTGTTTGGTTGAATTGTTTTCATGTAAAAAAAATTGATGCCCAACTAAATTTTTCTTTGGGGTTTTTAACTGGTACTACACCTACTCCTTAGTTACCAGTCCTCTCAAATAATGTCCCTTTGAATTTTTGGGAAAAATTCGTTTCCCATACTCACCTATATTCCAGATAATAAGGTCCTCAGATTGAATTGCGTAAACCTTTTTGATCGAATTTTCTGATTGATATGAATAGAAGCGACAAAGAAATTTGGCAATCTGAATGGAATGTATCCAATTTTTTCAATAGAGATCTTATTTCTGATCCTTCCATCAGAGTTCCTGGTTTTGACCATCCTAGCAGAATATGGTCTGTTCAAAATAGCATTAGAACAGGCCATGGACGATGTAACAGCATGCTCTTCCGATGGAATTCGGTTGAGAGCCCTAGTTGTGAGTGTGGGGAAAATGAGGAGACTATAGAACATCATATAAATAGTTGTCCCATTTATAAATTTCAAGATGGTTTTGAGGCTATACAAAAAGTAACAAATGTATTTCTAAAATGGGTGGTTAATTTCAAAATAATTCGATTTATTCTAAATGATTGGTTTCTTTTCTGCTTTTGTCTTTTTTCATGTCAGATTAAGAATTGCGAGTCGTTTTGTGAAGAATCTGTTTATCTGAGCCCATCGACAGATAACTTGAAGATGTTGTCTTAGATCACACTGATGTCTTTCAAAATTTTCCTGATATTTAATATTTTAAGTATTTTTTTTTTCACGGGCGGGGTAAGGGTTTTTTTCAGCTGAGGTTTTTTCCCTTTTCTCATTTAATCATACTGCAGGCCTGTATGGTGTTCCTGTGTTGCATCAACTTCAGCTAGGTACCTTTTTGTTTCAATCGTTGTTTTTATCGAGAGATAAACTCTCCATTTTCCTTCGTTAACTCAACTCATGCAACGTTGCAGAATTGTTGATGGTCACAGAATCCAGACAACCTACTTTACGCCCGCCAAAATGATGACTTAAGCCACAGAAATCATTACCATCATAAAATAAGCTGTTTAAGTTTGAGTGCCGCATCCCAAGATCATAAAATACCAAGTTCAGTATAATCAATGTTGCCAACAGCTCATTGACGTTTATCATCGTACATTACATCAAACGCTGAGTTAAATCGCTCCCAATTACGCTTCCCGTATCACGAACAATGAATTACCGCCTGGAAATCCCGTTATAGGCGAATAGACATAATGAAGTAAGGTCGGAATTATTAACGTCGTCGAATCGGATAATGCACATTTTACCCTACCCTCATTTGACAATCTAATCCGGATAGGACCGGACCCGATGACGTCTCGAATATTCAGTGGAAACAATGGATACGGTAGTCTATGAATATTCAGTCACGATTGTTCATAGAGTTCATAGAGCTTAAACGTCTAATTACTGGAGATGCCTGGACACATCATTTGTTCGAGGTGAGATAAGGGCGTACTGTCAGTTGTCTAACTTTGGGTTGGGAACACTGAAATGAAGTGGAACAGATCATAGAAGCGCATACAGTTTCGTAAGTTTTGACAGTTATTAATGGCCGGTTGCAATGCCTCGTTTAGGTTCGACATAATCAGGGAAGTCTGTTTGTAGTACCTAGTTTCTCTGGGAAGTTTATAGAGTTAGAAAGTTAGAAAATGCCCTTACATCTGAGGTACTAAAATCCGACAACGATTTTTGGCTAATTTCTAACTTTTGACACCTAGAGGGCGCTGAAAACATTATTCAGTACAAAAAACTATTTCAATAGGCGCGAAATTCGAATTATACTTCTCATAAATTTCCATTAAATTGAGTATTCCTTGTCGAGCTTTTAAAGAAACATCCTGATCGACAAAACAAAAGCAGGGCTCCGCTTTTTGATCAGAATGATATTTTCCATCTACACATTGTTTTGAATTAAATGAAATACGCTTCTGGATTCCTTATATTTTTATTTGAAATGATTGTGTTAAATCAACTACAATACAATAATTATGAAATTAAGAACACTTCAAAAATTTGTTCACATATCAGAGAATTATTATACCAATTTCAAGAACTTATTCATACAGTGAACTCTCGATAAAATGGACCCGATTCATACATAATATCTTACCCAGTGCATTTTCACCACAATGAGTCTAGAGGGTCTAGTAGATGAGTTAAACTGCTGGAAGGGTCGTCAAGGGAACCTCCATATTTTTAAGTCGTTCTTCTGACCACCATTGCCTCTATAAGTGGAACTTTTTGAGCTAATGAGACCGAAGAAGATTCGGTTCGCAGACAAATCACCACACGTGATGAATATCATACGATTTTTCGACTTCTAAGGACATGTTTCCAGTGCTCAGAAGCTCGTTTCTCATTGATGATAATTTCGTGTTCACCTGAGTTTTTCTCTCAAAGAAGTGAAGTCTCACTACAATAACTCGAATGTTTGGTGAGCCGAACAATAGATAAGTCGAACAGTTCTTTTGGTCCCTAGGAGTTCGACTTAGCGAGATTCCATTGTATATTAATTACAGAATGAACAGCAATAAAAAAAATATCAGAGGTGTACAACAAGACCTGTAGGTCAGCCTAGCAAGAGTTCTTTATACGTAATCCAGAACAATATATTTTTGCCCCGAAAACTCTATCCATTTGACACCACTAAAAATAAAGAGCAATGAACAGTTACATGATACCAGTTTCAAAACTTACATTTCCATTCTCTTTGGTAATGAAAAGAATGCACATATCAGTTACTGTCGTAAGTATCCCTTTTGCAGAGAGTTGTTTTTTTTCTGATTCATTCAAAGTTGTATTATGTTTTATACTTTCTGCAAATAAAAATTTACTTACTTACTTACATTCAGGATTATTCTTTCTATTATTTCTGTAATTAATCACCATACATTCTAAATGTCGGCCAGTTTTTAACACAAAATTCATAACAGAAAAACACACAAGCCAAGATTATAGAGTGAGCTAGGTGCTACTCTTGTAGATTTCCAGTTATTTCAGCGAAAAATACGCTTATTCGAGAAAATACAATCGTCATTCAACAAAATATTCATTCATTCAAAGCCTACTAATAATCTTGCCAAATGGACCCTAATTAAATATTTCAACAATAATCCGTTTACTTTTGAAACTACAGATGTCGCTCACATCACTGTAGTCGCTTCGTTTCCCATCTTTACACTCTATAATCTTTATCACGGAGGTTTTCATTTATATAGAGTTGGGATGAAGTATAGAAATTTGAGCAGATGATATCCTCACACCTTACAAGTCAGCTAACCATTTCAAAAAATCCACTGAAATAACTGCTTGGAATGAGCATGGATCAAAAAATGTATCGAATGAAAGTTTCTTTTTCTTCAGTGGATGATGAAATGTACACGTTTAATCAGACTTTGGAAATTCATTTCGAGATATAATTGTGAATATTCATGGAAATTGTATCAAGAAAAAATTTGAACTAAAAGATCAAAACTAAAATTGAATAATTAGCGTATTTTTACTAATTAAATTTTCAAATGCAGGGTAATATTTGCTGTTCAAATCTCTTGACGATTGGATAAATGAACATCTTTTAATAGAATGTTTATACAACCATCAGAAGACCGCTGTTTCATCTCTACAGCTTCTACCTATTCATATTTTGCAAACAACCCTTACCTTATTGACCTCTTGAGTGCTCTCTGAGGAAGCTATGCTGATAAATTCGCCCATGATGGATGACTTCCTGATATTGGAGGAGCAGTGACACGCATTGGGGGAGTGAAAAGTTCTAATATAATAACTGAACGGGTAGCGAAGCCAGGAAGGTTCATATTAAATCAGTTTCGACATGAGTGATGAATTTTTTTATTGGTTAGGAGGATGATCGATATAACGCTGCACACAAAATGGGCAAATATCTTGTGTGTTACGAGAAAAATGTGTACAGGGTGTGGAAAAAATATGTTTTGGAGCTGATTGAAGACCTCAGAATACACTGCCCAGAAAAATTAACGCACATTCTGAAAATCCCAATTTCAATGAAAGTTAACTCTACATTGACTTTATAACTATTCAGGATTTCACCGAATCTTATGTGAAAGAAGAGAAATGAACAAGTTTCAAAATACTGAAATGCTGATAAGTGATTTAATACTTGGTATTTCCACCCCTTGCGTTAATTACAGCTCGGCAACGACGGTTCATACTCAAAATGAGTGATGTTAAAATGTTCTGATCTAATCCTTCCCAGAATTCTCCGAGTTGGATTCCTAAGTCATTTAGAGTAGCTGGATGATTTTCTGAACTTCTCAGCCTTCTATTGAGGATTAAGATCTGAACTTCTTGCTGGCCATTCCATTCGAGAAACTTCAACCTCTTCAAGGTACTACTGAACGATGCGCGCACGATGGGGTCTGGCATTATCGCCCATAAAAATGAAATTTTCACCAATTTATGGGGCAAATGGCACTACATGCTCTTCAAGAATGTTCCTCATATTTTTATCAGCATTCATAGCTCCATTATCAACGACCACTAGGTCTGTGCGAGCAGTCAAAGATATTTCACCCCATACCATAATCGATCCTCCCCCGAAACCAGTAGTATTCAGGAAATTGCACTGAGCATATCTTTCATGTGGACGTCTGTTTACAAGGGAACGTCGATCACAATGGTAGAGGCAGAATCTAGACACATCTGTGAAGAGAACTTTTTCCCAATCGGCCTCTTCCCAATGGATATGCTCTCTCGCAAAATCCAAACGCGCCCTTCGATGGGCTGGGGTAAGAGCTGGGCCTCTTGCCGCGACACGAGGCTTTGAATCATATTCTCTGAGACGATTTCTTATTGTCTGAGTGCTAATTTGCACCTCATGAGTTTGCTCAAGCTGATTTTGAAGGAGGCGAGCGGTTGCAAACCGTTGTCTCAACGAAGAAACTCTCAAGTAACGTTCTTGCTTGGCAGTTGTTACCCGTGGTCTACCCTGTCCTGGTCTTCGGACATTCATACCTGTCTCCCTGAATCGCTGCAACATTCTGGACACACTTGTATGGGAAACTCCAAACCTTTCTGCAATTCTTGTGTATGTTCACTCTTCTCCTCGCAAAAATACCTTTTGGGCCCATTCCTCTGCATTCCTCGCATAGCCATCGAATGTAGAAAATCAAACGAAAGAAGAACTATTGATCACTAGAATTGATCGAGAACAACTGATTTTAGAATGGAGCCAATACATTCAAAATCTGATAATATCATTTTTTTTATTCCTGCTGGGAAAGAACATCTGTATTGAAGAAAAACGTTGAAAGTGGATAACATATGCATGCATAATTCTGATAAAAATAATTATCATTGAGAACACCTTCAGTTGTAAAATAAATTTGAGATTTTCATAATGTGCGTTAATTTTTTTGCGCAGTGTAGGTGAAAAGTTACTTATAAACATGTGTCCGCAAATTCTTCCTACCAATGTTGACATAACGATTCAGTTCATTTGAAATATCATACATTGCATCTAACACATAGATCATAATGTGATCAGAGACAACAATTGTTGTCTCTGCTAGATCCAAATAAGCTAAATATGAAATTCCCTAAACCGATAATTATACAAATACAATTCAAAAATACCGCCAAAGAATCTCGACAAACATGGCGGACTTTTGACAGTTTTAGGACCCGCTGTCACCACTGTGAGATAAAGTCACTGTAGATATGGTCTTTAAAAAAAAACAAAGACTTCTTTCGGTGAAGGAATTCAGCAAACAAATAAAATCACTTGTCTCTCGTCTCCCGTAGAACAAAAGAGATGATCTCCATATAAGAAATGACGTCCTCGCTGCGATTCTGTGACTCTCAGAAGCTTTAATCTCGGGTGAACCTCAACTGAATATAGGTCGCTAAATTATTGATGAATAGCAGGCTTTATCCTATGACACTGGCAGTTCCTTTGATGAATCTGCTCCAAAGGACTGGAGCAGAACTCGTACGTCCCATTCTGCGTATGTCACTTCTGATCTTGAACCTCGGGCCACCGAGTTTATATGCATGAAAATGCATAGAAGATTATGAATGCACGAGAGGGCAATTTGACGTCTTTCAGCCACAGTTTCAACACGACCGAGCATTCATTTTCGAATTTTATTCAGGGATATGAAGGAATGGGACATGTCCATTTTTGTCGTAGAATGAAGAATATAAAGGAAGGGGCATATCAAAGATTATAGAGTTAGAAAGATGGGAATCGCCCTTATATCTGTGAGACTAAATTGCGACTACGATTTTTGGCTAGTTTCTTACTTTTGACACCTAGAGGGCCCTGAAAACATTATTCAATAAAGAAAACTATTTTAATAGGCGCGAAATTCGAATTGTACTTCTCATAAATTTCCATTAAATTGAGTATTCTTTGTCGAGCTTTTGAAGAACCATCCTGATCGACAAAACATAAGCAGGGCTCCGCTTTTTGATCAGGATGATATTGTCGATCTACACATTGTTTCGAATCAAATGAGATATGCTTCTGGATTCTTTATATTTTTATTTGAAATGTTGTGCAAAATCAACTACAATACAATAATTATGCAATTGAAAACATTTCAGGAATTTGTTCACATATTGGAGAATTATTATAATAATTTCAAAACTTATTCATACAGAGTGAACTCTCGATAAAATGGACCCGATTCATACATATCTTACCCAGTGCATTTTCACCACAATGAGTCTAGAAGGTCTAGTAGATGAGTCGAACTGCTGGAAGGGTCGTCAAGAGAACCTCCACCTCTATAAGTCATTCTTCTGACCACCATTGCCTCTATGAGTGGAACTTTTTGATCTAATGAATGAGACCAAAGAATTTTCGGTTCGCAAACAAATCACCACACGTTATGAATATCATACGATTTTTCGACCTTTAAGGACATGTTTCCAGTGCTCAGACGCTCGTTTCTCATTGATGATGATTTCGTGTTCACCTGAGTTTCTCTCTCAATGAAGTGAAGTCTCACTTGGATAACTCTAATGTTTGGGAGCCGAACAATAGATAAGTCGAACAGTTCTTTTGGTCCCTAGGAGTTCGACTTAACGAGAGTCCACTGTATATTGATTACAGAATGTTTCAACAACAATAAAAGAAAAATATCAGAGGTGTACATACAAGACCTGTATGTCAGCCCAGCAGGAGTTCTTTATACGTTATCCAGAACAATACATTTTTGCCCCGAAAACTCTATCCATTTGACAACACTGAAAATAAAAAGCAATGAACAAGACAGTTACATGATACGAGTTTCAAAACTTACATTTTCATTCTCTTTGGTAATGAAAAGAATGCACACAAAATTTCTTTCAATTATTTCTGCAATCATAATGCATATTATATGTCGGCCAATTTTTATATAGTATTAATCTATGATTCAAGTATTTCTTTCAAAATTGACAACAGCATACTGATATTCTTCATATAATCTTTGCCAAATGGACCCTAATTAAATATTTTAAACATAACCCGTTTACTTCTGAAACTACAGAAGTCGCTCACATCACTGCAGTAGCTTCGTTTCCCATCTTTGTACTCTACTAGCTGGCCCGGCGAACTTTGTTTCGCCTCAGAGATTCCTGAAGTTGTATCAAAAAAACTAGTAGTTTTTCAAGTAGGATGTAAATAAGACAAAATAAAAGTACAAAATATACAAAAAATTTAATTACATTGAAATAGGTAGGTATGTACATTGTTATTTATATGAATAGACTTCACTTTATTTAAGCGGTACCTTATTATTATTTAAAAATTGTCTCATTGTTGTACCTTATGATGAACCACATTTTTAGTTTTTTCGTTATAAAATTTTCCGTAGTGTTCGGAAGAAAGAAAGGACTCAGATGCGTTAAAATTATTATCAAATGTAGTTCACCGAATTTATATTAAATATAATACTTACACGAAAATGCTATCAACCTCAGTGACATCTACTGGAGTTATTCGCAAGAAGGAAAATAATCTCCCACTTTTTTCCATTTCATCAAATTCTTCATTGTTTTAATGTATTTTATGTTAACCCCACCGTAGAAGAATACAACAGAAAAACTTTCATAATAAACAGTTCATCCAATCTTAAGTTATAAATGGTGTAACCAACAATATGGCCGACTGAGTTTTATATAGTAAGATCTATAATCTTTGGGAAGGAGCATATCGTCGATTTAACACCGAAACGTGTTCCTTCCTTCAGATTCTATATTCTATGATTCCTGTCACTCATGACATAGAGTTCTCCATCCAATGTCGCCAACTGTCCTCGACTCTCAATTAACGATCAGCGAGTATTTCGAGTTAAATCGCGTGTCCAACGGACTTTTTCTCACTAGTTCGGAAAACAACCATTAAACGGAAATTTATCAACAAACTTGTCGGTAACAAAGCACGGAGTTTCGACGCTTTCACGAACAAAACCTTCGTCAACGTCTAACGACTTATTAGCTTCATGATGAACAGCATTAAACCCGAAACAATTATGTCTCAGCCCTCTCGAGTGGAAATCATTAATCAAAGTCACTCAGCAGTCGACGATTGAGGGAGCTGGAAACTTCTCAATTGAAGGTATATGCTCATACAAACGCTATATTGCTATATTGCTTCGGAGTGAAAGATTATCAGCAATTTGCATTTATGAATTTGACGTTTCGGAGGCTGAACAATGATTTTTGACAGGTATTGAATGTGAGCAGATCAAATACGTCATTTATCTTTTGGGGTTGTATTTTTCATTCAATTTCGTAGAATCGTGACTATATTTTAATTTTTTGTTTGACATTTCTCAATATATGATGAGATTGATATTGATTACTAGATGTTGATATCGTTATTTTATTTCAAAATTTCCTGAAACCAGTTCTTTTTTCCACAAATCCATCCAAATTCGATCTATTCCTACTGAACAATTGGCGAGATTATTAGCCTCATCCAACAAAATACAAGCTGACTCCTTGATTTTCCTTTTATAACCATCAGGTTCCGTCATTAGAATTTTTGTGCTATTCCAATCCATCATGTGATTGCCGGTATTGGAACACACATGATCTGCTATCTACGATCTACCAATATCTCTATTTTTTATGTTATTCTTATATCACGTTTTCTTTCTTTTCTCCTTCTTTTCCACAAATACAGGGAATATTGTAAATACAATTTCTTGATTGTTGGTTCTCATTCAAAGGTTTAGTTTTTGTTAATAAAGATCGTCATTCATTTTTTGTTTTGAAAACAGTTCTTATGTTGAATTTAGAACCAATTCTTTTAATTTTTTCTAAAAGTCCATGAACATAAGGAATCAAATTTATTAAAATTGGTTGTTCTTGACGGTTTGTTGTTGGTTCCTGTTTGTTATTATCGTTTTGACGCAAAATTGTTCTCTCTAAATTTGAAATAGTTTTTTCTATGAAATTTGTTGGATATTGCTTATCCTCAAGAATACCTTTAATGAAATTAATTTCGTCATTTCGTTTTCCAGTTGTCGATTAAATCAATTGTGCTCTATCATAAAGTGTTTTTATAATACCTCTTTTAACACTCATTTGATGATAAGAATAAAAATTTAGATATCGATTTGTGTGTGTCTTCTTTCTGAACACAATTGTTTCAAAATGATTAGGAAATTCTCTTACCGAAACATCTAAGAAGGAAAATACATTATTTTGTTCCAACTCCATTGTGAATTTTATTGTAGGCTCTTTATTATTGATATGATTGAAAAATTTGATCAATTCTTCTCTCCCATGGTGCCAAATTACAAAAATATCATCGACATAACGCCTCCAAATCTGTATTTTCAGTGAATATTTTTCATTATGGTTTTCCTCCAAAATATTCCATGAAAATGTTGCTCATTATTGGTGATAAAGTAGAACCCATAGCCGTACCAAATTTTTGTTTATAAAAATCATCATCTTATTGAAAATATGTCGAATTCAGACGAATATCTTACATTTCCATTATATTAACTACAGTTAATTTCGAATTTTCATGGAAAGTATTATCATCCATTAATTTTGTTTTTACTATTTCAAGTGTTTCATCGACCGCAACATTAGGAAAAAGATTTACTGCATCAAAACTCTCCAGAATATCAGTCTAATTCAGATTGGCATTTTTTAATTTTTCAAGAAAGTGTTGGGTCTTCTTCAAAAAACTGTCTGTAATGAGTTCATTTCAGTACTACTTTCAGTACTTTAATCTTTAATGAACTCATTACGATACTGAAATGAAGAAATTTAATTCTACACTGCCTTTTCATGGGAAGATTTCATGAATTCAACAAACTGTCTGAAAGCTTGTGAAAACGACTGTTTCGTTCGTCTTTTTCGTTTCTTCCTTACCTTGATTCTCTCAAAATAAATGGACATCATCCACCCCAGACCAACCCAATTGAAACATGTCCTTTTTTACCCAAACCTGATGGTCCATCACATCCAACCCTTGTCTCTTTTTCTCGTCCCTCACATTCTATTTGAGGACCATCTCGCCTGTTGAATCGGAGACTGAAAGCTCGACTGTCGTTTTTGGCCACAGTATACGGCTTTTTACCCAGCCGGAAATACGGAAGACGCAAATTGGACCCGCTTGAATATTTTCGGGAGAGCAATGAGCGTCGTCATTTGCAGTTATGAGGGAGGATTAGGGATGAGGGATCTGTCCCGTTTTTTTTGCATCCCTGGGGAGGGGAAAAAGGTGAACGCGAATTTAATCTGCTGCAATAAATTCGCGGTATTCCGGGAAGAAGCATAAGATCATATCGAAACGCCGCTCTTTTCCATCAGTATATATGAGAATTTAGGACATTGGGGGATTGAAATTATGTTTCGAAGAAGAAGAACCGAAAGCGTCACTCAATTTCCTACATTTTCGATGACTTTTTGAAGGGAAATATGAAACTCCGGTTTTGTTATCATAAGGGAACAAACACCACTTCAAAAATGATTTTTTATGATTTTCAAATCTGCTGAAAGGGTATTTTCTATTGTCTGAAAATAATAAACGATTCAACTTCATCTAAAAGCCGCCTAGCGGCAAAAATTTCAACTAGCAGGTTAGTGTTACTGGGTTTGAGATTGTACTGATTTCTTAGTGATTGTTAACGTATTTACATCTTCTACAGTTGTTGGTGAGAGTTGAAAGATTCGAAGCTCATTTTCTACTTCTCGTTGATTTATTTGTGTTTGAAAATGTATGATAAAAAACAATATGCCGAGAAAAGGAGGTTATTGTTGTATTTATGGATGTAAACGTCGTGCTAACAAGGACCATGTTAGAGGCTGAAAAGAAATGCAGTTCCTACAAAAAAATTTCCTAAGAGATCTCATGAAACCACTACCATGCAAAAATGGCGGACTATAATCAAATATTAGCCTACACAGCCAATTGTAATAAGTTTTATTTGCATTATGTTCTTTTAAATTGAATTCATTTTCTGTTGAAAACCAATTATCAATTAATGGGAGATCCAGAAACTGACAAAGAATTCCTTACACAGGTAAAGAACTGGAATATTCTCATAGTCTGATGACTATGATTTCAGGAAATAACCAGAACAAGCGATGAACGGTTGGCTGCTGAAGCTTATTGTGTTTTGGCCAAAGTTAAGTATGAATATGTTGCAGTCAAAGTTGATACTTCCAAAACTATGTGACAATATAATAACGGATAAAAACCTAAACAGGGCTGAATTCTTATCAGATTCTGGATACATGAATTCTGAGGTATTGAATATGTCAACTCCAATTTTTTCAGATGATAAGTTTTGAAAGTAGTGACTTATAAGTGTGTATATGTTGAGTACTTTGTTCATATACATTACTTTATAGTGTCTAAATTATATAAACAGAGTGAGTCTAAGTTGTGTACCGAGCTTTCTGAGGTGAATAGTAGGTACATAGAAAAATAAGTAAAGTTTGATAAACTCATGGACCAAAATGAATATTAAGGGAGAAATATCCTTCTACTGATGAAATTGAACAAATTCTTTGCATAACTTCCAAACGATGAATACCACCAGATTTCATGCATAAATGGACCTGAATACATTTTTTATTATACTTTTACATTTCTGATACTACCACCCTCAGAAAGCTTGATACACATTTTTGACTCACCTTGTATACAAATGTCTTTGGTTTCTTTGAAAAAATTTTAAGTATATGAATATGTCAGCAAAAGAAACCTGGATAGTTACAATTTTGTTATTTTGAACAGATATTGCTAACTAAAACTAACATTGATCCAAAATACTGTAATAAAATCGATTGAAATTAATTAATTATATTAATAAAGACCCATTTTTACACATTTTATGCTGAAAGGGGGTTGTTTATACGCTCTTGAATTATATGAAAACCTTCATTAAACATCATAAAACGCTACTGAGGCCCAAAATTACTTTGATTTACGTTAAAACAAGTTTCTCTTAATTTTGGATTAAGGGGTTGTTTTTATCCCTTAAAAATAATAAGCATGAATCGGCATAGGGTAGACAAGTATAGCTTATATCCAAAATTTCATCAAAATCGAAGCATCTTGATAGAATTCGGAGGTAATGCCTAATTTTCGATCTCATTTACTGGACTATACCATAATAGTTTGTTATAATATTAAAGTTGCTCTTTTATTTATCGATTGAATCAGTACGAAGTCTGCCGGGTCAGCTAGTATAAATTAAAGAGAAGAGGTGATAAAACTGAACCTTTGTGGAAGACCATTGTTCGAAGTTTCAAAATAACTACTATTATACTCTGTTCAAACTTAAGCGAGAGCAATGAAACAAGATTCGCGCAGCGGTAGGAGGGCCTTCGGATAGTTAGTTTCCGTCCAGAGTTGAATCGAGGAGATTTCATACAATCGTTCTGTTTGTATTTATTGCTCTCGCTTAAGTTTGAACAGAGTATCGTATTATCTACCAGAACACGAAACCTTCTGTCGGATAGCTAAAAACAATGCAGTAAAATTAGGAAATGAACGGCCTCCTTTAAGGGGGGTTCCCCAAAGTTTGCTCTGCGTCCCAAGGTTCGAACATCAATTACCATGAAGCATTGCGACTGTTTGCAAATTTCACTCCGTCGGAATTTCCCGAAGAAGAATATCCCTCTTTCCCGGATAGATTTCGATATGAATTATTCATGGAGTCGGCGTTGCCATACTTCGGAATAGCAATAAGCTCCTCCACATCTCCATTATATGGCAAAGTTTGGGCAATGAAGTGGAGGGGCAGGTAACTCCATTGCCGACTCCGTAACTTGTTTATACTTCCGCCGAAGAGCGATTCGATTACGTCGCGAAAATTGGTTTGTACCATCGCCATCGGGCTGGGTAGTTTGTGAGCTATTCAAGGCTGTTCTATTACTTTGTGGTAAACATACAGGACCGTCCAAGTTATTAGGAGTTCCTTGCGCATGCCAATTATGTAATGAATCTTGGTTTTTGGGGTAAAAACAGATTTTCCTTTTACAATAATTTTCGAGTCTGTTTTGATAATTTCGAGAATTCTTCCAGGTTATGGTGACAAACAATTCGATTGACATTTAGAGAGTCTTCCGGGCAGATTTTCTGATGAAAATTTATATTTATACAATTTCAAGTTGCAGGAAATAAAATTTATTTTAGCCTGTAGGTCTGCCGCGTGGTTAAGAAAAATCGAGTAAAATAACGAAATTTCATTCAGAAAGAATTCAAGCATTCTAAGACTATCAAGACTAGGCTTCCACGGGCATCAATGACATTTTGACATCTTCTTTGCATACTACACACGAGGTTGTTGAACGTTTCTTGAGTAATTTGGTTTCATAATCGGGCAGAAGCTCTCTCAGATCATTTAAGGATTCTGGGGTAGGTTGATGATTATCTAATCTTCTTTGGAGCATGTCCCATGCATGTTCTATGCAATTCAAATCTGGTGAGTGCGGAGGTATTGGTTTCACCAATAGCAGCGTGAAAATGTGGCAAAAAATTGTCAATGACATGCTTCTTATAGCGTAATGCGGTCATATTCTCAAGACAAATGTGCAGATCTGTGCGCCCGTTAAAACATATCCCGGCCGATACCGTAACACTAACCCCTCGGAATGGATGAACTTCTTGGACATAGCGACGATTACGGGGTATGCGTGGGATTGTCCATACCCTTATTCTTAGAGAATCTGAAAATCGTCCATATCTGGATTCATCAGTGAAAAGGACACTAAGCCATTGATCGTTCCAATTGAAATGTTTCCTTGTCCATTCCAATATTTGACGCTTATGGTCACGTCTTGATCAAACTCCTCTTAATAAACGTCCAGAACCTAGATTCAGCTCTTTCAAACGTCGTGTGATGGTTTCGATGGAAACTTGGACTCCATCTGCATTTTGAAGAGTATTCCGTAGCATTCTACATGTAGATGTAGGCTTTCTGCTCTCCGAAACGGTGATGAAACGACTCTGAGCAGGTGATGATTTTTGTCTCTGACCAAGCCTTGGTCTTTACAAGACGGAACCTGTCTCCCTGAGCCTATTCCAAAGTCGAGATATCACACTTTAAATGACTTGGAGCCTTTCCGCTACAACAACCTGAGTTAGGCCACCCTATAGCATTCCGATAGCCCTATTAGCCTCAGCGATTGTTAATTTACGTTTTGGCATTTTCGGAAAACTCGATTCAAATCGAAGCCGTTGATAAACTGACTCCATTTCAAAATAAGAACATTGATGAAGCATATGCAAAGAACCAAACTTTAGAAAAAAGGCTACCAGATTGACGAAATGTCTCATACTGATTTTCATTGGATCGATTCAAGTTGTTATTGAGTTTTGAATGATTTAACAGCATTTTTCTCGAAGATTACATACTTTTCGAACAATTGAATACGATATACCTAACTCTTGTGGAGCAGTTTATAGAGTATGTAGGACCTCATTCTGCAACTTGTTTTAGAATATACTATTATAGAAATATTTTTTGAAATTGCTTCAGAGTTTTCCCTTCCAGTCGAAAATCCATTCAAATTTTCTTTCAAATTATAGAAAAAGAAGATTGTCTGAAACTTCGGCAATTATTTGTCAGGGACCAATTCTTTTCAAAAAATATTCGTCTTACAATAAGAAAAAAAACATTTCAAACTTCGTACTATTGGCCAGATTATTATTTTCATCCAACAACACAAGTCTTATTTTTTATTATAATTATAGGATTCCCTCATCAGAAGTGATCTCCGCAATCTCCATTTCTTATGTTATTTTTATGTTTACGTTTTCTTATCTCCAGAAGTCTTGATGTTTCTCCTGTATGAGATTATCCACAAATAAAAGGATTATTGTAAACATAAGTTTTTACCTTTGTTTTTCTCCTTTTTCAAAGAATTAGTTTCTGTTAGTATAGAACATTGTTTCTGGCAGATGGCGTTGCAATAGTTATCGAGATTTTTGAAAGATTTTTCGTGGATTTAATTCAGTAATGTATTCACCCATTTCTGCTCAGCTAGAGTTCTCATTTCTCATACCCAAATCCAGATGGCAGAGCTTTCGTCTCACCCCCGCATTTTCACAAAAGATAAACCGTGATATTTACGACTTTCCCAATAATTTATACGGTTGTTTTCTCAGGGCAATAAGATCAGAATGAAAATATTTCATCGATTCGCAATAAAACGAAGAGTTATTCACTCCGGAGATATAAATTTGGATTGGGCCGATTCCACGAGATGTAGGTCGTCGAAATAGTTTCTTTTTTCACGAAACCATTCACAAAATCCACTGTTTTCTGAATATCAAAGTAAAAGAAGATCCTTCATATATTTTTTTGTATTTCAAACATTATAAGAGTGTGAAGTATCCGGATGAAGTCACACAATTTTTAATTATTTATCAGTAACCCAGGATTGCGTCACTCAATGCAAATCATCTCACCGACAACTTGTAAGTAAGACAGTAATGAAATCCTTCAAACCAGATGAATAAGTTTGTACCCCTCAAATAAAATCATTCGGTTAGAAATGATTTCATTTTCTCAAGACAAGAATGTCACAAACTCAACAGAGTCAGTAATTCAGAGGCCGAATTACAATCTCAGACCAAGCATCCTCTGAAGATGCCTACCGAAGATGTAGGCGAATCGTTAGGTGAAATAATTCCCAATAACCAATGCCAAAAAGCCCGGAAGACTCTCTTATATATATTATGTTGATTCAGAGAGCTGAAATAATACGATACATATTGAAACAAAAAGGTACCTAGCTGAGGTTGGTGCATCACAGGAAAACCATACAGGTCTTCAATATGATTAAATGAGGAAAGAAAAAAACCTCAGCTGAAAAAAACCCTCACCCCGCCCGTGAAAAAAATATTACTTGAAATACTAAATATCAGGAAAATCTTGAAGGACATCAGTGTGATCTAAGAGAACAGCTTCATGTTATCCGTCGATGGGCTCAGATAAACAGATTCTTCACAAAAACGACTCGAACTTCTTAATCTGAAATGGAAAAAGATGAAGCAGAAAAGAAACCAACTATTTAGAATAAATTAAATTATTTTGAAATTAACAACCCATTTCAGAAATGCATTTGTTACTTTGTGTATAGCCTAGAAACCATCACGAAATTCATAAATGAGACAACTATTTATAAGATGTTCTATAGTCTCCCCATTTTCCCCACACTAACAACTAGGGCTCTCAACCGAATTCCATCGGAAGAGCATGCTGTTGCATCGTCCATGGCCTGTTCTAATGCGATTTAGAACAGACCGTATTCTCCTGGGAAGATCAAAACCCGGAACTCTGATGGAAGGATCAGGAATAAGATCTTCATTGAAAAAATTGGATACATTCCATTCAGATTACCGAATATCTTTGTCGCTTCTATTCATATCAATCAGAAAATTTGACCAAAAAGGTTTACGCGACTTCAATCTGGGGACCATATTATCTGAAATATAGGTGAGTATGGAAAATGAATTTGGGAAGGAATTGAATTTGTTCCAAAAATTCAAAGCTGTTATCTCTCTGCGAATATGGGGAGTAGGTGTAGACTTGATAGTACCAGTAATAATCCTCATAGAAGAATTTAGTTGGGCATCAATGTTTTTTTTACATGAACACTGTTCAACCAAACAGGTCAACAATATTCAGCAGTAGAAAAAAAAACAAAGCAAGCGCTGCCGTACGAAGTATTGTTGCATCAGCGCCCCATGAGGAAACATAATCATAATTTATTACGACTATTTTCTGTGTTCCGCTAGTTTTCAATTTCGAAGTAGGTAACTGTCAAGGATGCTGCAACAATACAGTGTGGAATACAATACAGACAACAACAGCAAAAATGATAATAAACTCAATTAGGCATTGACAAAAACGACCACGGAATAAACAAACTGCAACAAATGTTCACCTTTCATTAATTTGATTTTGAAAAAAATCACTCCTAACAACCAAATCAGAAATACACTGCGCAAAAAATTTACGCACATTATGGAAATCTCAAATTTATTCTACAACTGAAGGTGTTCTCAATGATAATTATTTTTATCAGAATTATGCATGCATATTATGTTATACACTTTCAACGTTTTTCTTCAATACAGATGTTTTTTCCCAAAATGAATAAAAAAGATGATATTATCAGATTTTGAATGTATTGGCTCCATTCTAAAATCAGTTGTTCTCGATCAATTCTAGTGATCAATAGTTTTTCTTTCGTTTGATTTTCTACACTCGATCGCTATGCAAAGCGAAACACGCAATTTGACCCAAAAGGAATGTGCCCAAGCGGTAGTTTTGCGAGAAGAAGGGTGGACATACACAAGAATTGCCGAAAGGTTTGGAGTTTTCCATACAAGTGTGTCCAGAATGTTGCAGCGATTCAGGGAGACAGGTATGAATGTCCGAAGACCAGGACAGGGTAGACCACGGGTAACAACTGCCATTCAAGAACGTTACTTGAGAGTTTCTTCGTTGATACGACTGTTTGCAACCGCTCGCCTCCTTCAAAATCAGCTTGAGCAAACTCATGGGGTGCAAATTAGCATTCTGACAATAAGGAATCGAGTCAGAGAATATGATTTAAGGCCTCGTGTCGTGGCAAGAGGCCCAGTTCCTACCCCAGCCCATCAAAGGGCGAGTTTGGATTTTGCGAGAGAGCATATCCATTGGGAAGAGGCCGATTGGGAAAGAGTTCTCTTCACAGATGAGTTTAGATTCTGCCTCTACCATTGTGATCTACGTTCCCTTGTATACAGACGTTCACATGAAAGATATGCTTGAAGAGCATGTAGTGCCATTTGCCCCATACATTGTTAAATATTCATTTTTATGGGCGATAATGCGAGACCCCATCGTGCGCGCATCGTTCAGGAGTACCTTAAAGATGTTGAAGTCTCTCGAATGGAATGGCCAGCAAAAAGTCCAGATCTCAATCCGATTGTGCAGGTTTGGGACAACCTCAATAGAAGGCTGAGAAGTTCAGAAAATCATCCAGCTACTCTTTATGACTTAAGAATCCAACTCGGAGAAATCTTGGAAGGATTAGATCAGAACATTTTAAGATCACTCATTTTGAGTAGGAACCGTCGTTGCCGAGCTGTAATTAACGCAAGGGGTAGAAATACCAAGTATGAAATCAGTCATCAGCATTTCAGTATTGTGAAAATTGTTCATTTCTCTTCTTTCACATAAGATTCGGTGAAATCCTGACTTTTCCTTTCATTTAATGTGTCTTGTTTCGTTCAAAACCTCCCCGAGAGAACATAAAAAATAAGTTATAAATTCAATGTAGAGTTGACTTTCATTAAAATTGAGATTTTCTGAATGTGCGTTAAATTTTTTGCGCAGTGTATTTTTCGTGTATAGGGTCGTGAAAGCCTCAAACTATCCATTGAATAAATTGTTGAAACCTCCCTAACTGAAACTTTTATGCTGACAAGTATAAACGGAAAAACACTAAATACTGAAATTTTTTACAGCTGCCTGTCATGCCGGCTGTCACTTAAGACGGTCCTGGACATGCAGGAGGATCCGAGTTGAGCCCAGCGCGGCACTGAGTGCCATGCCTCGTTGAGGAGGGTGTCATGTCTGGCCTTCTCCTTATGGGGTTGTTGGCCTGTTCCCGGCTGGTGCTGACACACGATACCAACACATCTTCTCCCGTTGAGGCATACGTGATCCTGACTCAGAGGTCACTTCTTCAGGGGGACTCGGATTGGCTGCAGCAGGAGTTTCAAGAGTTCAATCTGAAGATTACGGTGGTTAATGGTGAGTTTAGGGTTTATGTGTTGAGGGTTCGATAATGCAAGGGTTTCTGGTTACTATGAGTTCTTGATTTTATGTTGGAAGGATTTTTTTTTTTGGGAGGTTTTTGCATTTTCCGACGTTTTTAGTTGTATTCATTCTCAGTATCTGAAGCGAAATCAATTGAAAAAAATACGTGTGGCACTCGAGGACTGCCGCGGTAAAGCTATTGCATATCATCTATTCAAAAATAAGAAGATAATATTGTTGATTTAAAATATTTTTTTCATTTATCTCACAATACATGTAGGTTATTCAGGAATGTTTATCAATGAAACTATAGGTTTATGGTAACTGAAATAGGAATAGGTTCTAAATATCTGGAAAATACCGCGTCAATAGTGGTCCCATATTTTGTTGTGGATTCTTGTGGATCATTATTCATTTTTAAATTCAATTTTTCCGAAAGAAAAGTTGTCAACCCCTCTGAAATTTCATTAGCAAAGTTGATGTTGAAATCGCCAGCCAAGATAAGTGGAAATTTATTACCATTTGTACCAAGTATTTTCTACCCTTCTTCAGTGTACTCCAGTAAAGTGCGATGAATAAAATGCTCTACCTCGTCCAATTTTGGATTCGGAGAAATGTAAATTGTTACCATGACCATGTGTAGGCCATTTCTAAGTTTGCATAAGCATGCACAAACATCTCCAATAAATGAGCGTCTAACATTAACATCGCTAACGTCTTCAATATTTATTTCGAAGTCATAATATTAGTAACATTATTACTATTTTGGTAAATAGCTACCCCACTTTTTGGAACAGTATCTCGTTTGAATTGAACTGAACAATACAATTGAAATTAGGTATCTCAATCGGATTATCACGCGTCATGCATGTTTCGGTAAGAAGTAACACTTTGGTTTGTCTCGTAATTGAATCTTATAGATCGTATTTGTGAATATGTAGACTTTCGCAATTGAAAGTCATTATTGAAATGCCATTTCTATTACTGATGAAATCTAAGACACTTTGAACTATCGTCTGAACACTATTAAAAGACAGTCTTCTGAATTCTTGCAACAAAGATGCAGTCACAGCAGCTTGCTCTCGATAATGATATCATTTTTTGTCTCAAAATACAATTTTTCAATATTAGTCACCCAAGAGAGTGCAACATAGACGAGTTCCTGAGAATGTGAATTGCATTTTTCATTTTCGAGTTTTGTTTCAAACGCTCTAGTAAGAACAATATGATTAGCAGTGAGCAACTCAGTGTTTTTTCTAAAAGTTTTCGACCGGTTTGAAAACCTCCATGTCCAACAATGACGACAGAGTCAGGCGATTGCCTCAGATAATGTGAAATATAGCGTTTTTGGGGGGGTCTAACCCTTTGGATTTTTTCGGCCAAAAGTTTGAACTTTTCAATTGCGATTTCTTGTGCTAGAGGAAAAGTGCCCTCATCGCTGATTACCGATCTGCAAACCCCATCTCAATCCCCAGCCAATTAGTCGAGCTATGCATCTTTGAAGTTTCGAATATTTCATAATATCTCACTTGACAGGTGAACATTTTCATTTGTTTCTCATTTGTAAACGTAAATTTCCAAAAACACAATATTAATCAAGAAAGTTTATTTTATCAAGTCACTAACTTGTAAAACTGACAGTTAACTTGCAAAATTTTTACAAGTTAGTAGTATTATTTACATTAGAAAATTTTGTTTTATCGTCATATATGTTGAAAATCATTGTACAATTGTTATTTCCAGTAACACAGATTTTTGATGATGAAACAGTTGATACTGATGATGATGAACCATCTGTTGACTCAGAAACTGCTGAACTCGAGGACTGCAGAACATTTGTACTCTCCTTACTACCAAATAATTTGCTAGACATTTCGATTTTTTTGTTGACCGAATCATCGACATAACTCATCGCAATTTCGGTGCTCTTCCACCTTCCTGCACGCTTTAGTGCTAAAATATCTCCACCCGAATCCGCAACCATAGTGGCTCCAGTTCTGCGAAAAGAGTGGCCGGTGTATAACTCTGGGTCTTTTAAACCTAAATATTTCGCTATTTGCTTTGGGACACCACCAATAGTATGCTGGCCAGAATTAAGGGAAATGCACTTTCCATGTCGGTATGTCAAAAAAAATCTTAGGCTTTCTGTTCCAGGAGGCCGAAGATTTACATATTTTCTGTATAACATGCAGGGCTTGAAGCTGCAGCCATCATCGGTTATGGTGAATCTTCTTGTTGTTGAATTTTTTGTTTGTCGCAATGTCACAATAACGTATTTTTCCATATCTTCTACATCATTCATGTTTAAGGAGAGAATTTCGTCACATCGACAACATCCAAAAATCCCAAATATTCGTAAAATTTTCGCCAGCAACCACTGTTCAGCCTCTTCTTTACTTAATACCTTGGCCTTTTTCGGCGTATAACGCTCATTTTTTCGTTTCAGGAACGCTATTACCTTGTGAAACCTGCGAACAGGGGCATTTTCTTTCATTTCCAAGCAGCTTGTCAGCATAGACATTTTGCTCATGAAGTATTAGGGCTGAATCTAGCTGATAGTTGATTCAGGTAGACCAACAAAACTTCTTCAGTTACCCCAATCACACTATTTTTGTTTAGACACTTTCTGAAGTCGTCGTATTCTCGCTCGTGCCTTGAAGTTGATTTTGCAGGTAATAAACTTGATGCTACACTGCTGGCTGCCTCAATAATTTCTTTTGGTACATTCATTTTCGCTTTTGCCGAAACAAATGTAAAGAAAAATAAACGGACATGTTCATGGCAACGCTTCCATAGCTTACGACAGTTGCGACAAATTATTGAGAATTTTTTGGAATTTATCTAACTTTTTTACAAATGAGAAACAAATAAAATATAAAACAATACACGCCAGGTAACGGGTTTTACTGGCTCAGGGAGGTAACTGACGAGCCGCAGGCGAGTCAGTTATATCCTCCATTCGCCAGTAAAAACCCCCTTACCCTGCTAGAAATGTTATATACTATTAAAATCGGGAAAAGTGCAATTTTTTTAGTCCTTTTGAATCAAGTGACTCCGAGTCTACATTCGAATCAGGAATAATCTGCTGTATTCTATCGTCATTATGTTCCAAAGTCGATCAGAAGCGAATTCCGCTACCCTGACCTCGCCTATTGGAAATACCAGTTGACAAAAAGCTGCAGGATCACCAATAAGTAAAAAAATCGATATTTCCAATCCAGTGATGAATAGTAATTACTGAGAAACATGCGAACTGTGACCCAGTTCGACGAAATCTATTCTTGTTACATGCAGTTCTGTTTCCGATCAATGTTCCGAAAGTTCGGGATTCAATTTAGTTCGATCGCTTCGAATTTTATCACCTGCGTGATATCAGTAACAAGCAACAACCATAAAAAATTAAAAAATGCACTGCTCAAAAAAATTAACGCACATTCTGAAAATCTCAATTTTAATGAAAGTAAACTCTACATTGACTTTATAACTTATTTTTTATGTTCTCTCGGGAAGGTTTTGAACGAAACAAGACACATCAAAATTCAAAATTCAGGATTTCACCGAATCTTATGTGAAAAAAGAGAAATGAACAATTTTCAAAATACTGAAATGCTGATTAATGATTTAATACTTGGTATTTCCACCCCTTACGTTAATTACAGCTCGGCAACGACGGTTCATACTCAAAATGTTCTGATCTAATCCTTACCAGATTTCTCCGAGTTGTATTCATTAGTCATTAAGAGTAGCTGGATGATTTTCTGAACTTCTCAGCCTTCTATTGAGGTTGTCCCAAACCTGCTCTATCGGATTGAGATCTGGACTTCTTTCTGGCCATTCCATTCGAGAGACTTCAACCTCTTCAAGGTACTCCTGAACGATGCGCGCACGATGGGGTCTGGCATTATCGTCCATAAAAATGAAATTTGCAGCAATGTATGGGGTAAATGCCACTACATGCCCTTCAAGAATGTTCCTGATATACTTATCAGCATTCATGGCTTCATTTTCAACGACCACTAGGTCTGTGCGAGCAGTCAAAGATATTCCACCCCATACCATAATCGATCCTCCCCCGAAACCAGTAGTATTCAGGAAATTGCACTGAGCATATCTTTCATGTGGACGTCTGTATACAAGGGAACGTCGATCACAATGGTAGAGGCAGAATCTAGACTCATCTGTGAAGAGAATTCTTTCCCAATCGGCCTCTTCCCAATGGATATGCTCCAAACGCGCCCTTCGATGGGCTGGGGTAAGAGCTGGACCTCTTGCAGCGACACGAGGCCTTAAATTATATTCTCTGAGGCGATTTCCTATTGTCTGAGTGCTAATTTGCACCCCATGAGTTTGCTCAGGCTGATTTTGAAGGAGGCGAGCGGTTGCAAACCGTTGTTTCAACGAAGAAACTCTCAAGTAACGTTCTTGAATCGCAGTTTTTACCCGTGGTCTACCCTGTCCTGGTCTTCGGACATTCATACCTGTCTCCCTGAATCGCTGCAACATTCTGGACACACTTGTATGGGAAACTCCAAACATTTCTGCAATTCTTGTGTATGTCCACCCTTCTTCTCGCAAAACTACCGCTTGGGCACATTCCTCTTGGGTCAAATTGCGTGTTTCGCGTTGCATAGCGATCGAGTGTAGAAAATCAAACGAAAGAAAAACTATTGACCACCAGAAATTGATCGAGAACATTTCAGAATGGAGCCAATACATTCAAAATCTGATAATATCATCTTTTTTAGTCCTGCTGGGAAAAAACATCTGTATTGAAGAAAAACGTTGAAAGTGGAGAACATATGCATGCATAATTCTGATAAAAATAATTATCATTGAGAACACCTTCAGTTGTAGAATTAATTTGAGATTTCCATAATGTGCGATAATATATATACAGACTAATTTCTAACCCCCTCTTTTTTTAAGTCGTTAAAAAATTGAAAAAAGTCGGTCAAAAAGATTGTCACAAAAATGAATAAGATAAATTCCGCTGCGAAAGAAACTGCAAGTAATTGGAAATTGATTTTCCGCCTCATAATATCGGGTTGTGCAATTAGCTGAGGCCTTCTAGGAATCGACGATCGCAAGTATAATGATATATGGGGAAAAGAATCATATTCGATGAGATAGTTCTTCTTGTTTGCCTTTCGTATCAGATGTCAGTGACGTAGCCCTATATAGGTAGAGGTGAATTGAAGGAAAATCGATCAAAGAATGGAATTACGTCGCATGATGTGGATGGCGAAAAGAATTTGTTGGGATACGTGAAGGAATTCTTCAGATGATTGAACAGGAAAATGACACAAATTGAACTACTCGGTATTTGTTGAACTGAGAGTATAAAGAGTGATTATTTATCATGAAATGAAATGAATCGAAAGATTGTTGATAGTTTGAAAGGGGTTACAGTCCACTGCGACCTTATAGTCTATTGTGCCCCCTCACAAAACTTTACAGCTTGCCTTCCAGTCCCAGAGATCTTATGAAATCCAATATCTCGGAAGGCTTCAGTGAGGCTAATTCCTCACTCCTACAGGTCTCTTGACCAAAGCATTGTTTCCTTTGGCTTACAATGCCAAAGCATTCTGTGACTAGGTGAATAGGAGTTTCTTCCTCCTCCCCACAGAATCTACACTCGTCAGTGTCCGATACGCCCATTCTCAGCAAGTGCTTTCTGAGGCGACAATGCCCTGTAAGAAAGCCAGTGAGGAGGTGTAGTTGATTTGTACTTAGATCCAAATATTTTTTGGATCTTGCAGTTTCAAAATTCCGAAGGAATTGATTGACTCACATTTTAAATTTTTCTACATTAAATGGTCGGTATTTGTAATTTTTAACATATTGAGGCCTGAGGAAGCAAATGTGAATTTGCGAAACGTCGCCAAATATATGTATTAGACACTCTGACATATTGTAATTGTCCTATTCCCACAATAATATTTCCATTATTCCGAAGGAACTTTTTGGAGTGATCCAACCCTGGGAGATTCTCTCAGAGTGTTTTTTTCAGTTTTGTCTTTCTCCAGGAACTCTTTCTTATAGGTACCTTTTCCTATATCACAGAAAGGTTCTGGGCCAGTGAGTGGTTTCCGCAATCATCGAAAAGATACAGCGTGTCCCATAATTAGACCGACAAACTTCTAGTGGATGTTCTAGACAATTTTTGAGACGCTTTAGACCAAAATCATATTTTACAAGAATGCTTCGAATATTTCGAGTGTTTTTTATCTCAATCATAAGCATATCATTCTGGGGGCGAGGGGTATTTTTAGTGACAACTTTTTTACCTTTCATTATTTTATAAGTTTTACATCAGATTCATAAACTTTGATATTTTTTCTTGAAAAAAGTGCTCTTGTTGGACATTGCCTTGTTGCATTGGTTTTGAGAAAATATTATTTGAAATTTTCATTATGTGAAGATTCATAATGAAGTGAGTGATATATCAATATATTGTACAGGGTGATTGTTTATCTGTTATTCAATAGCTATCTCAGTTAATATTGGTAGTACAGGAACGTTTCAATGGGCAAATTCAAAGTATTTTTCATGGGCATTCAGAATTCAGTATTAAGAAATTCATGAAGACATCGAAAACCTGAAAATTCGTTGTGAACTATTGTTTTTTAAATGGTACACCCTGTATTTCATTTTTCTAATCCGTAGAGCTCTTTCTTCTGATTTCAAATATATATACTTTATTGAGGTTTATTTTGGAAGTGTTTGAAAAATATAGGTTTTTCGTCTCAATCTAAGTCAGCTGTGTAAGGCCACTCGAGAATGATGTGATTTCTTCATATCGAAGTTCTATTCTATGGCCTCCTGATAGTCCCTACTCAACCTTCTTGGACACTTTTTCATGGGGATATTCGAAATATAAAGTGTATATGGCCCCTCCGCAAAATATTAAGGAGATTAATTTCAGAATAGAATAAGAAATAATTGAAAACCTCAATATATTTCATGAATGGTAAGAAAAACCCTTGAAAAATTAATTGAAAGATATCGATTGTTCGTAGACGTATATGAGGGTCATTTGAATTCAACATTCAACTTTTAGTTAAATATATAAATAAAATAAATATCAGTTGTTTTTCTATCCACGTTTCTTTTGATTATATAAAGAAATCGCATCGTTATCGTGTGGCATTCCACAGCTGCTTTAGATTTAGAAGAAACTATCTATATTTTGCAAAAACTATCGATAGAAACCTCAATAAAGTATATATATTCATGGGCGCCCGCAGGGGGAGGCCAGGGGGGGCCGTGGCCCCCCCTGAGATTTCTATCTGCCTTTTCGTTTTTCGACCGACACCCTCAATATAATTCATCTAATCCTAGGAGCGAGAAAAAAGGTGTTGGATTCACAACAATTCTCCGGTTTCCAAAGGTCTTACTATGTAATCGGCAGATGTATTTTATGAATTGATAACTTCCTGAGGCGCGTAGAGCATCTTTTGGATGAACAAAAATCGTGGAAAGTTGAATTTCATGATTTTTGTTTACCCCAAAATCGCTCAACGCGCCCCTAAGAAGTTATAAATTCATAAAAGTACCCATGCGTATCGGCATTCTTGTCAATCGTTACCAGATGATCGTTTTATGGACGGTTGTTTTTATTAGGCGGTATCTTTGATGCGGAGTTTTCCAAGGGGCAAGTGCAGCTATTCTTGTATTTCAATAATTATTGTCCATTCTGCAATCAAGAAATTTTTTCTGAGAAGGGGGAAAATATATAATCTTTTCATTTATATTCCTATTCTAGAGAAAGAGTATTTGAATTCGAAACCCGTTGGCACTGTATTCAGGGAGTATTTTTCGTTTTTAGTGTCTTTGCCTCAAATTGTGTTATTCTATAATTTTTCAAGTAGCTGCTTTTTCCGTAAGGGACTTTTCGTATGTTATATTCTACTTTTTGCTTTTAATACAAATTTAATAATAGATAATGAAGGTCAGTACCTCAGTCAGTACAGTATAAAATTTTTTTACCTATTTCAAAATATTGGGGCCATAAAATGAACTCATCAATATGCATGACGGTTCAATTATTGTTTTATTAATCAGAAGTGTAAGAGAACAGAAACGTGGTATTATTCGAAAACTGCTGATGGAAATGAAAACTCAGTGAATTGTGTATTGGAGAGTTGTGCTATTAGATTATTATTTCCGAATAATTTTAAATTTATAAGGAATTATTAATGACCAATTTCAACTTCTTTGATCCTCGATCATAAATTTTTCTTTGTAAACCAAAAATAATTGGAAAACAATAATCGAATAGTTCAACGATACAATTTACATGTTACTTTGATTTCACTTCTATCGGCACTCCCTAACGACTCCCTTTTTTTGTTGACAGTCACCTTGACCTATGTTTATATATTTTGATAAATTCACCCTTGGAAAATATGATTATTAGAAAAATTTTTCAAGAGGAAATTACCTCCTCCAAAAAAATTTTGCCTCATACACAAATGTGGACAGAGAAACGAAACATAGCGAACCGGATAGTGCAACAACTGCGTATGAATTCTGTGAGACTAAGATATTACAATTCGGTATTTTGTTATCAGAATTAAAAATATTTGTATGTGTTGTGTCTCTTTTATTTCATAATCTGTTAATTTCGATAAATATTTGTTGATTTCATTTTCTGGAGCAGTTTTGTTTTATTTCGGATAATATTTCAGTTTCTTGTTTCAAAAGTCAGTGCTTGATTCATTTAATGGTCCATTATTATTCATATATGATTTTTATGAATATCGTTTTATCGAGCGTATATTATGTATATTTGTTTTCATTTAGTTATTATTCAGCATCATTCATTGGCAATTATATATTTTATTTTATTTCTTTCTCCATATTATTTATATTTTCCCTATTTCAGTATCGTATTAAGTTTATTACTGTACCCTACTGTAGTGAAACTCATCACAACATTGTTTTCAGTTATATTTTTCATTTTGTGGTGGTACTGACCTCCGATCCTCTCAATTTTCAAATAGAATCAATTCAAAATCCCGTAATCTGTCAAACTTCGTAAGTCACACCAACTGCCAAGATACAACACGAAAGTCATGAATCTGAATTTTTATTTGAATTTCGAGAGTATTTCACAAAAATTGACTGAAATAGAGAAAATACCGTCTAATACTCGTTGCAGAAGGCAAATCCAATATTCATGCATTTCGCATTCGTGTTGGAATAGGAGCTTATTCTGCAACTTGTTTTAGAATATACTATTATTTTCCTGTTAATATTTTTTCGGAATGTTATTTGTTTCGGAAACAGTTGCCGTTTTATTTTATACACATAACCCTATGTTGTTGACGTTGAAAAATGTTGAAGTAGAAAAATGTATCAATTTTACTTTGACTCCTCCCACAAAATGAACAAATTCCGCGGGCGCCTCTGCAAAAATATAAAAAAAGAAAAAGAAAGAAACGAAGCACTGATGTCGCCTGAGCCTCATCATTTCTCGAAAGTTTTCATTTTGCCCCCCCTGAGAAAAAATCCTGCGGGCGCCCATGTATATATTTGAAATCATAAGAAAGAGCTCTACCGATTAGAAAAATAAAACACAGAGTGTAGCATTTGAAAAACAATAGTTCACAACAAATTTTGAGGTTTTCGATGCCTTCATGAATTTCTCAGCACTGAATTCTGAATGCCCATGAAAAATACAAATTTGCCCATTGAAACGTTTTTGTACGACCATATTAACTGAGATAGCTATTGAGTAAAATATAAACAATCAACCTGTACATGTTTGCAATAATTTTATAAGAGTATTGCCTCATAAAACAATCATAATAAGAAATTATTTAATTCCCTTGTTAAGTTAATTTTTAAAGAGCTACCGAGAGTTCTTTGGCCTTAACTAAATGATGGAGAAAAAAACTTTCAAATCCATTTTTCGCCAAACCTAAACGTACTCTCTTCAAATGAAGAACGCTCCCGCTCGAGCAAAAAAAATTATGTCAAATGTCCACTCACAGCATTTTCCGGGCGATGTATCTAGAATTGAAATCAATCCTACTCCTAGCTCCGGTGGAGTAAATCACCCTCTGAATCCGTTGTTTCAGGCAGTTCTGGGGGACTTTGTCCTCCGGAGGGTACTGATCGAAATTTATCGCCCTTCATTTATTGTCGACTAGCGGGGGTGCAAACAGAAGCAAGCCAGGAATGCTATTCTAGACATTTCGCTACATCGGAGATTACAATGAATTGCGAGTAAGTTCCGAAAATGGCAGATAGTCTCATTAATTCAAAATTAAACACAATGTTTAGAGTGATGATGCAATACGTGTATTGAAAGCTTAGTAGTCTAAGTCTGTTCTTCATTGAGATTATTGCAAATGTGAAAATATCTTGATTGAGAAACCAATAATTATAATCTACAACGTTGGTCTAGAAAGAGAATGCTAATTAATCAATTGAGACGACATTTACAGTGACAAACTGCTTTAAGTAAGCAGTATTGGTGTTCATCAGAAAAATAGGGGCTACAATTGAAAATTATGAGGATTACAAAATGAGACTACTATTTATGAATTAAAACCACCAACTCTTTGGTTTCGAGAAAGCAGAAGGCTTGAGATCTTACTTGCTTACGTGCTTCAGATGAATGAAATTGAGAATTTCCTATTTATAATGAGGAGATCATACCAGTTGAATGGTTTTATCAATATTTGAGGAGACCGCTCAGGGTGAAGCAGGGACTGGGACTGTCAATCGGGTTCAATGTTTGAGCTACTTGATCGTTCAAATACTTCAGAGAAGTTCACTTGGTTTTAATGGGAGAGAAGACTGATTCCATTATTCACCTTTGCGTTTGAGGATTTTCATTCATCTGAAACTCGAGACCAATAATTAGCAAGTGTTATGAGAAATGAATAGTTGAGAAATGAGATGAATTGATTGAGATAAAGAGATGCACATGAGAATATAACTAATCAGTATTTATTACCACAGAGAATCTTCATTCTTGGAGCAAGTAATCACTTGCATGTGAGGAGTCTAGAGATATCTGAAAAATCTATGAGAACTGCAAAAATATACCAAGATATATATCTTAGAGAATTCAAATGCATTGGTTTAACGCAATAGAGATCTTATTAAAATAAAGTGAGAGGATTACCAATATTTTCATGATCTGAAACGTGGACAAATTTTCAAACTTCATAAAAAGCAGGAAAATAACATGGAATATGCAATAATTAAGGATTCTGAGAATTCACTCACCTTATGATGATTAGTTACTCCAAGAAATGAACGAGATGAGCAGCGAGGTGACTTTTTGAAAATTCTAATTTACAAGATTTGCACAAGAGGAGGTCTATTCATGGGCAGAGCTGATGGGCAGAGTTAATCTGTTAGCTGATTAATATATAGAGGAGGCTAATTTGACGCGAGCAGTCAATCAGCTGACCATAGAGCTGTACGGAGTGGAGTAGGCGTGGCGCTGCGATCTTATCATAGGCGTAGCTACGGATGAGGTCTGAGGGCACTACCGTGCCCCTAGATTTATTGTGATTTTGTATAGGTTCGTCAATCTTATGAATATCTGTTTTCGACCCTTTTACACCTGAAATACCGTCAAATAGTATAAAGCAGCGGAGGCTCATGCGAAGGATCGCATAAACAGCGAATGGCCGAGAATAGCAACCCAGGGCAGCAACGTTTCTCATAACATCTCGTAAGAAAGGTCCGGATTTATTCTTTCGATTGGCGCATTGCACTCCGGAAAATGGAACTGGGCAATAACGGTTATTTGTTTTATGAAGAACTGGGGGCTGTTGAGCTGGTGACCTAGTTGGAGGAGATGCTGACAACTGCAAACTCCTGAAGGAAACGCTGAAAATCGAAATTTGTAGTAACTCATTCATTGCATTGCAACTTCGTTCATCAGATGGGATAGAAAAAGTGAGTTTATGGATATTGAAAGGGCCTTCCGGGATTATTTAACGTAACGTTTCGCCTTCTACTGTGGTGGGCATCTTCGGAGGATTCTTGGTCTAAGATTGTACCTCGAACGTTGAATTTCTAGCACTGACGTGTTCGAACCGAAAGTGTTAACTACACCCCGGTTCATGGCAGGAAGTGGTGGTGAGTTTACGCACGCGATGTTGATTGGCCTATCGCTCCCGCTTCGTATCAGCTTGATCTTTGTTTTTTCTAAGATCAGCAACCAGGCGCTATGCAAAAAAAGATTTTATCCTTTTATGTGCATGTTGTTTTGATGTTTGTAAATTTCAATATCTTCCATGTTCAGCCTGGAATAGTTACTTCCGACATTCAAAATAATCTCCACCATTGAGAAAACTATATTGTGTCCATCTGTTCACATGATGGAAGGAACTGCATACAGCCTCTTTGACTCTTTGAGATTGAAGTAGTGCTTCTAAATCAGTTTTCTGCGAATGATGGAAACGCCCAATTTGTGATGACAAGTTATTTTAGGAAAAACAAAAAAATTTTGCCTCTACAGAGTCCACAAAGCAAATATTTTTTTTTCATGAAGTCCCTTGGCTTCATAGTTGCAAACATTTTAGTGTTTTCAACTTTTATAAGCTAAGGAAATGCTGTTAGATAACATTCATCTTGCCTATTTCTTTTATCGGTTTTATCTATTCTTTTTTTCAATAAATGCTAGATTTATGCCCACTTGCACCGTTTTCTGGTTAAGACAGACTTATCTAAGGCGCCCTTAAATTTTGAGTCAGGCTTTTCCCCGCCTTAACGGATCAGATCTTGCACCGCATATCTAATAGAAACGACTTTGTTAAGCACGCGCTAAGCAATACCAAATCTGGCAACACTGTATATATCAGTGAA
Organism: Hippodamia convergens; assembly: GCA_038502775.1. Classification (NCBI taxonomy): domain Eukaryota; kingdom Metazoa; phylum Arthropoda; class Insecta; order Coleoptera; family Coccinellidae; genus Hippodamia; species Hippodamia convergens. The sequence goes on from CM076610.1 coordinate 31,595,079, forward strand.
TTTATTTGTTTCGACATAAAAATGCGATATGACCATATGGTTTCGTGTTGACACTAAGCACAGCGAAGTAAGAAGAACAAGAGAATTCATGGACAAACAGGATATTTTGTCTATGCATTTTCCTTCTCAGTATTCTGATTCACAGAACGAAAAATAGGTACTTTGGGCCGCTGACGAACAGGCACAGTACAACCTTTTTTTCATTTGAAGCAAATGATTTGATTTCTAAAATTCTTTATTTGTAACTTGAATCCTGTGGAATATCATCGAAGTAATACTTTTCACATTCACAAGAGTGAATAGTACCTGCAGAATTAATAATTACATGGGCACAATCAATTGCTCCAAAAAAACACAAGGAAATCCAGCAATTTGGTAAAATTTGGTTTGGGTGGAACGTAATTCTGCTTCGGTCTGAGGCATTTTTATGAATACTGAAACTCGACCAACTAATCTTGATACTGTTGTTCGTGGATTTTCATCAAATCGGCTGCAGCCAATAAATGTCCTGCTGATGCGAAGAGTCGGAGGCACGCAAGGAGTTGACTCATCGGTGATACACTCTGATTCCTACAATCATCAAGGCTTAATCTCCATTCTTTGAGGTTTGAGATCATCCTTAATTAATCTCGACAGTTGCAGAGTAGTTTTTTTTGGTCAAACGAAATCGCCGGAAAAATGCGAATTCGTCCATATCATGGTAGTGATCGGTCCTATTAAATTCTAGACTTCTAGAAAACCCATAATCAATGATATCTAATATGTCGAAATCATCCTCATATAGATCATCAATTTCATTCAATAAAGTTCTATCCGTAATAATTATTAAATTCACGCAATCAAAAACAACACGCCAAAACTGAAGTTCGTTTTTGACGTTATGAATATTTGAGACGGGCTAAAGTCTTGCTTTAGCCATGAATATTCGCGGCTCGAAATAGTCATAACTTATGAGGCACTTAAACTGCGGCGCAAGAGAAACGACGTCTCAAACCTAACCTCAAATCTAAGTTGGACGTAAGTCAGACTTATATTTGACGGTGCAAGTGGGCATAAGAAACCTGAATACACAAGAGTACATTTTCATTCAGTGTTGACTAAAATTTCGGAATCAAGTCAGATATCTGACAAAAGTATGATTTTACTTGTGTGGAGTTCCTTTCAATCTTCATCCAACTGTCTACTCCTGTCTTTAATTCATCGATGAGGTATTCTGGGATTTTGAAAGACGTTAATAAGGTTCGAATGCTCGGCTGAATCGCCAAATCTCGGATAGCTCGGTAGCTTCCAGACGAAAGAGACAAAATGCAATACCCTATATCAGCTGAAAGCGATCTGGATTAAAGGCACCTGTTGAGCATCCTTCCAGCTCCACATCAGATCAATCGAGTTGAAAGGTATAAAATTACAGTTGGAATTACCCTTCGGCGATGAAAATGGCAATTTTTATGGGGTGATACAGCGATATTGATGGCTTGAGTACATCCATTCGAACATTACACAACGTAATGAAGCGTTCTTTATTGCAGAAGGTTGACCGTTTGATGAACCTAGATTTATCATTTTCACCCGGTCTCAGTCAGGATAAGAATCTGAAAGAACGAAAAATTAGTTCTGAAAGGAGAAATCCTTGATTGTCTAGCAAGCCAGGAATGGAAAACATGAAAACAAGAAGTCTTCCAACCTCAGTGAAAATTAAGGGCACGTGTGGCACTCGAGGACTGTCGCGTTAAAGCTATTGCATAGCATCTATGCAAAAATTACAAGATAATATTGTTGATTTAAAATATTTATTTATCTTACAATACATAAAGTTCATTCAGAAATGTTTATCATTGAACCTATAGGTTAATGGTAACTGAAATAAGAAACATAAGTTTGAGACTTGATATCTTCTAAATATCTGGAAAATACCGCGTCAATAGTGGTCCCATATTTTGTTGTGGATCCTTGTGGATCATTGTTCATTTTTAAATTCAATTTTTCCGAAAGAAAAGTTGTCAACCCCTCTGATTTTTCATTAGCGAAGTTAATGTTGAAATTGCCAGCTAAGATGAGTGGAAATTTATTACCATTTGTACCAAGTATTTTCGACCCTTCTTCAGTGTACTCCAGTTAAGTGCGATGAATAAAATGCTCTACCTCGTCCAATTTTGGATTCGGTGAAATGTAAATTGCTGCCATGACTATGTGTAGGCCATTTCTAAGTTTGCATAAGCATGCATAAATATCTGCAACAAATGAGCGTCAACATTAACCTCGCTAATGTCTTCAAAATTTATTTCAATATTCGGAACATAATATTGGTAACATTATAACTATTTTGGTGAATAGCTACCCCACCTTTTGGAGCAGTATCTCGTTTGAATTCGACAATTCAATGGAAATCAGGTATTCCAATCGGATTATCACGCGTCATGCATGTTTTGGGTAAGAAGTAACATATTGGTTTGTCTCGTAACTGAATCTTGTAAATCGTATTTGTGACAATGGAGACTTTGGCAATTTAAAGTCATTGAAATGCCATTTCTATTACTAATGAAATCTAAGACACTTTGAACTATCGTCTAAACGCTATTTAAAGACAGTCTTTTGAATTCTTGCAACAAAGATGCAGTCGAAGCAGCTAGCCTTCGATTATGATATAACTTAAATGCAGAATTATGTCGTAAAATACAATTTTTCAATGTTAGTCACCCGAGAGTGTGCAATAAAGACGAGTTTCTGATAATGTAATTTACTATACTCATATACTATTTCGTCAAAAGTTCCACCTTGCGACTTATGAATAGTAAGAGCAAAAGCTGAAGGTAATGGAGAATGTTTGCGTTTGGCTATACATTTTCTATCCGATGTTAATGAAATATTTGCCGTTCGTAATTCAATGGAAACAGCGAGATTGTAGACTCCATTTTGCACTACTAGAGTGGCTGCACACATCAGTCTAGTCGCAAGCACCCAAACACTGTGCCGAAGTCTGCCGAACTGAACCGACGATACACGGCTGTGTTAGGTTTTTTCGTTACGGAATTTCTACATTCGGTCGCCGCGCTCAAAGCCTGAGATAAAAGCTATGCAATGCTCAACAAGTCTCTTCGTGTCTTTTTCTTCATCAGAACAACTTGAGGATATTTTTTTTTCTTTCAGATACGTGGCAACGTAGAGCTCAAGATCTTCACCAAGTGATGTCCAAGGAGAGGCTTGTCTTCGGTTTTTTTGAGCCGGAGGACTGTGCTTCAGTTCGCTTCGCCGCCTCGCTCTATAACGCCAGCGTCGTAACTTGGAACTGCCCAGAGGTGAGTTGTGCGATTGCCAGTGACGGCAGATCCTTTAAGTTATTCTGATCCACAAGAGTTAGGGATATCGTATTCAATCGTTTTGGAAAGTATGTTATCTTCGAGAAAATCGCTGTTAAATCATTTAAGACTCAATAACAACTTGAATCGATCCAATAAAAATCAGTATGAGACATTTCGTCAATCTGGTCGCCTTTTTTCTAAAGTTTGTTTCTTTGCATATGCTTCATGAATTTTCTCTATTTTGAAACGGGGTCAGTTTATTAACGGATTCGATTTGAAACGAGTTTTCTGAAAATGCCAACTCGTAAATTAACAAACGCTGAGGCTAATAGGGCTATCGGAATGCTACAGGGTGGTCTAACTCAGGTTGTTGTAGCGGAAAGGCTCCAAGTCAGCCGAAATGATATCTCGACTTTGGAATAAGTTCAGGGAGACAATTTCCGTGTTGGAAAGACGAAGGCTTGGTGGGCGAAGAAAAACAACACCTGCTCAGGATCGTTTCATCACCGTTTCGGCGAGAAGAAAGCCTTCATCTACGTGTAGAATGCTACGGAATACTCTTTAAAATGCAGATGGGGGTCCAAGTTTCCTTCCAAACCATCAGACGACGTTTGAATGAGGTGAATCTAGGTTCTAGACGTCCATTAAGAGGAGCTCTATGAACACGTGACCATAAGCGTCAAAAACTGGAATGGGTAAGGCAACATATCAATTGAAACGATCAAAGGCGTAGTGTCATTTTCACTGATGAATCCAGATATGGACGATTTTCAGATTCTCGAAGAATAAGGGTATGGACAATCCCACGCATACCCCGTAATCGTCGCTATGTCCAAGAAGTCCATCCATTCCGAGGGGTAGTGTTATGGTATGGGCCAGGATGTTTCAACGGGCACACAGTTCTACACATTTGTCCTGGGAATATTCAAGGGCGTCGCTAGAAATTTTTTCTGGGGGGGGTAAAAAAACTTAAAATATATTATATTGTCATGATATGTTCCTATGTAAAGATTCTACGACTTATTTTTCGAAAGTGAATATTTTCCTGGGGGGGCTAATTACCCCCATTACCCCCCCCGTATCGACGCCAGTGGGAATATTACCGCCTTACACTTTAGGGAGCATGTCATTGACAATGTTTTGCCAAATTTTCAAGCTGCTCTTGGTGAACTTTTTCAATATCTAGACGATAACGCTAAACCGCACCGTGCAGCCATAGTTGAGAATGCGCGCGAAGAGCTTGGTATTCTACACTTACCAATACCTCCGCATTCACCAGATTGGAGTTGCATAGAACATGCATGAGTTATTCTCCAAACAAGATTAGTTCATCTTCAACCTATCCCAGAATCCTTAAATAATCTGAGAGATCTCCTGCCGCGTTCATGGAACCAAATTCTTCAAGAAATGTTCAACAACCTCTTGTGTAGTATGTCGACGATGTCAAGCTGTTATTTAAGCCCGTGGTGGCCATACATTGTATTGAAAATCTTTAAAATGCTTGAATTCTCCGGGAATAAAATTTAGTTACTTTACTCGATTCTTCTCAACCACCCTGTATACGCTACAACCTACAGGCTTAAATTAATTTTATTTCCTGCAACTTGAAATCATATTTATATGAATTTTCATCACAAAATCTCGTTTAAACTATATTTTTTCGCAATTTAAGTCATTATCCCCAACTCATGTGGAGCAGTTTGAATCCCAGAAAATACTAAGATGAAGACTAATAAGGCAGAAACCGGTCTGCCTGCTACTCTCCAGCTTGATGGCAGCGATGAAACTGTGAACAATCTCCACAAAAAGCTTTCATAAAATATCTTCTCCGCCTGGTACGTCCATGAAGGATATTACAGCACCCATATTCTATCCTAAAAATTTTTAAGAAAAAGAATGAATGAAAAAACAAAAAGTTCTTTGCCTTTACGGGGGCCACACAGAGAACAATCTTGAAAAATAGATAAAATCAAATCAAAAAATCTTCAATTTAAATTTGAGACTTTTACTTTTATTGTTTACAACTTTCTATTTGAGTCTGCCTGGTTTCAAAAATTATCCACCTTGGTCTGTTTCTGTACAAATTTGTTGTGCAAGAGCAGCTGTATAATAAAAAATGACGTTTTAAAAATAGAGTTTCATCAATACAGAAGCTGAATTAAGTAATTCATTAACCATACTGTTCCTGTTGGTTGTCTATGTTGATGAATGTCATAGCTTCGAATTTTTCAGATGTCCAATGATTTTGGTGACGCCACTGGCTCTCTGACTCTTAGCCCCTCGATATCTTCGACGTCCAAGGCTTTCGCAGCCTTGGTAGAAGGCATGGAATGGAAGTCAGTGGCCATCATCTCCAGCAGTGAGTACAAATTTTTCTCTTAGTTCGATAGAAATTAACAATTTATCCTCTTAGGGAAAATACAGCGATCAGAATTCGAGCAAATCAGAATTTTTGGTATATTGGTAAAGATTTCAGGAGTAAACAGGGCGCCTATAAAATACTAGAGATTGTGTGTTTTGTTTTCTTTTAGCTGTTATAGTTCTCGAATTTTGCTACAACCTGTACACCCCTCATAAAAAGTTGAAGTAACTATTAACGATTATTGCATGATTTTCCGATTCATGTACTCACTCAACAACTATCAAATAATGATATCGCAACATATCGTTTATCTAAACCAACAATCGAACGCTGTCCACTGCTCGATTTTCATGAGCAAATAACGGTGATTACAATCCAAACAAATTTACTTTAATATGTTGACATAACAGTCTACTGGATAAATGACCAATCTATTCTGATTTCCGATTAACGTTGGGGTGAGAATTTCAGCTTGTTTAGTTGCATATTCCTGGACTCGAATTCTGATGCTTTTAACGTGCCTCATTAGTTTGACCTTTTTACAGGGAGAATCCACGACGATGAAAATTATCATTGATTCACATTTTCACTTGCAAATGGACTATTTTTGAGACTTTGAACTGAAGAATTATGTGCGTTGATATAGAACAAAGCGAGTTTGCAAATTGATTGACTCAAAATAGTATGGAAGAAATTTCATTGATGAAGTATTTGGTAATAGCTCAGCCAATGGAAGTTATGAAAAGATGAAAGATATAGCAATAAACTCGCCTCTCAATAGAGATGTTGAAAAATCAATGATGATATAATTTCTTGCCATGGCTCGATGAAAGATCAACCTGAAAGAGCAGTCGAATTCACAACAGAATTAACTGAAATTAAAAAAAATGGCGTTAATAATCTAGTCTCTGCAATCAGGTTATAAAGGCAAAAATTGTTACTGGTGAACAATGCAGCAAAAAAGTATATATAATACAAGGTTTTTCACGAATATAGCTCTATAGAATATTGTTTAGAAAGACACAAGATTCAGGATTGAAATTCTAAAGGTGAGCTTCAAGTAAGAAGATAACTACTCGTATATTTTTCTGAAGATTTTATGACTTCCGGTTTTTCCGGACCCATATTTTATTGCACAAATAGATTCTCCATTGAATTTTGAGTCTTTTCGATTCCACAAGTTTGAATTTCCGCAAGAAATTCCCATTATATGAAGAAATACGAAGAAAAAAACTCAAAATTGAACTCTGTTTAAATACAGACAACTTCTAGGTTTTTTCATTAAAAATTTTCATTTTTAAAAATCTCCGAAAAGAAAGGCTGATGATTCTTTCCCGATAGAGTGATTTTCAGAATATGAGACAGGAGGTCACAAATTCTTTGTCAAAGTGAGAAGTGATGAAACATCAAAAAATCGTTTTTTTCAAATTGAAAGCACATTTTTTCGAAGCATTTTCGAAATCTTCATCAAAAAATAATAGGAGCATACGTCTAAGACTTATATCCCAAAATGACTACTTTTTCCGAGATATTCAGGAAAAACAATTTTATCTTCAATTTTCAATTTCATTCCGAATGTGTTTTTTTACTGGAAAATAATTAGCGGTCCAGTGAAATTTTTGGAAATCTCTGTTATCGAGAAAATATTTTCTTATAGTTCATACGAGTTAAGTTCTTGAATTACCATATGTAATTCGAGAGCAACAATTGGTTTAAAGTTCTCAATGTGAGTATTAGTGAAGTCAACGTAAAAAATTCTCAGGAATGCAGAAAAAATAATTTGTAATAATTTTCAATGCTTTTGAAAGAATAATTAACAGAACATGTAACAATTTCATTACTGAAAATTCAAATTTCCCTACCATGACAAAAAAGAAATTCTCCAGAATAAAAAATTTGCGGAAATTATCTTAAGCTTTAGAAAATAAAGAAAAACTGAACTCTTCTGAACTATAAGAAAATATTTTCTCGATAACAGAGATTTCCAAAAATTGACCACTAATTATTTTCCAGTAAAAAAACACATTCGGAATGAGATTGAAGTCGAGTTAAATCAATGATTATCATAACATTTTGATTTTAAGTTGATTTTCTATTTTGTGATTTTGCTATTATGTCAGAGTTTATTTTATGCCATTTTCATGTTATAGATACATTTTATCTCTTTCCTTTCTGCATTTGTCCATTTATTAATGACGAAAAATTATGCTGTATTAAATTTAAATTATTTTCCAATTATGATTTTGCATGGCCCTCATTCACTCATACTTCCAATTAAATCTCACAATTACTTGTTGTTACACATTTCAAATACTCAGAATAAATACAAACATCAGATTATATCATCAGCTTGCAGCTCTCATTCAACGTAAACAAGTTTCCTCTATGAGTAAACATGAATCATTCGATGTAATTATGGAAGTTAACCGTTGTTCAATCCTCAATAACGAAATAGAGTACACTGCCATGGAATTCCCAGTGTTGAAACCACGTATAGGCTTCAACGTCATACAGTGCCTAACGATGATCTTGCAAAACTACACCAAAAGCGATTCTTCGATAATAGTGGTGGGGAATGGGACCTACAGCTTACCTGTGATTCACTTCAACCCATTTTCTGAACTTATTTTCGAGGACGTAGGTTCTACAAGAACCTCCATGTACCTCTTGGAAGAAGATGAAATGCTCAGCAGTACTTTATGCTTTCTCAATCGCACTAATACCTGGAACCCTACAGCGAAATACGTCCTATTGGCGTCAAATATCAGCGTGATTTCAACCCAAACCTTGTCTTCAGAATTCATACGAAACGTGGTAATCCTAGACCTAAACCAAGGCGGAATTTTCACGTACTTTCCATACGGAAGTATGTACGACGAATGGGTGACAGTTGGACACTGCAAAAACGGCGTGGCAGTTATGACAGATGAGCCTTTTCCGGAGAAACTCCCGAAGAAGTGGTCAAACTCAACCTTGCATCTGATGTACGTACCTACAGAGGTATACTCCATTTGTCACATATGTGAGGAGAAAGGCATTGAAATTGAGTTGTTCCAAATGGTGGCAGATGCTTTCGACGTCCATCTAGAGTTTCTTCCTCTCGATGAAACTACCAACGAGTCTATCTTATTTGCCTCCAAAGCACAAAACGTCCTTTTTGGAGCTCAAGATACGTTGGATTTCTTCCAGTGCACCTACCCTTACTACAGAGATGTCCTCGCTTGGTTTGTACCAGCACCTCGCGCTATACGGAGGTGGAAGTACTTCTTCAGCGTGTTCAGTATGCAAGTTTGGATCTCTTGGTTCTCCATCCTCCTCATAGTTACCGCTGTTTGGGTTCTTGGAGAATTAGTCCTGGACGACGTTTCTATAAGAGATGTTTTTGTAGCTCCAAGTTTGCTGGTTTGTTGGTTCCTGGAACAATTTTGTTCTTTGAGAACTAGGTTTGTATTCCACAACGTTCTCAAGGTGAACATCCTCTGGTTCTCTTTACTCATGAACTTCATGTTCAAAAGCCAGTTCACGTTTTTGTTGAACGGTTTAAATTACCAAAAAGGTGTTGAAACCATTGAGGACATCTTCTCGAGTGGAATGAACATCGCTTGCACGGAATATGTGGCTAAGAATTATATATTGAGTACACGCCCAGACGTCCGAGATTACCTAAAAGACCATTTGGTGTTTTGCAGAGGTGAGAATTGTTTAAATCGAACAGCTTTCGAGGGGGACCAAGCAGCTTTACAGCTAGCTAGGGTTGTCCAACAGGCTGTAGACTCTCTTGTGGACGAAACAACCGGATACCATTTGGTGAAACAACTACCAAATCCAATTCTCTCGACTGGAATCGTGGCTATCTTCAATAGGGGTCATCCAATGTTTCCCCTTTTCAATCTGAACCTTCAGTACTTGCTTGAGTCTGGAATTGTAGAGAAGATAGCTTCCAAGTACAGCAAGGTACACGCGACTAAAGAGATGACTCTGAGAGCTACTCGTCGTTTGAATTTTGGCCACATCGTGGCGCCATTGTGGATGTGGAGTATTGGAGTTGCGTTGGCTTCAGTAGCGTTCGTTTTGGAGTGTTATATCTAACGGATCTGTGGTCAACAAAAAGGTTCTACAGAAAGAGATACATTAGGAGTTTGATTGTTTTATTTATTGTGGTTAATCGAAATGCACAGGAGTGTAATAACCTTACTTGTTCTATAAATATAATAGCAGTTTACCTTTTCTCGTTTTTTATTGAATAGGTAAATACTGAACCACAACCATTTTGGAGATTGGAGATCTTCTGGTTTGTATGACTTGACATTTCCTGAAGTTACTTGTTATGGCTTTATATTTCTGAAACGTTTTCACCAGATATAACACATCGATGAAAATTTATATTCATTCGATAAAATGATTTAAGTGGCAGTTATGACAGATGAGCCTTTTCCGGATAAACTTTTGAAGAAGTGGTCACCTGATGTACGTACCAACAGAGGTATACTACCAGATTTACCACATCAATGAAAATTTATATTCATTCGATAAAATGATTTAAGAAATAAGTTTGAAAATCACACTTTTCATTGATGTTTGTTTATGTTTACTAGTCGATAAGGTATTGTAATGTTTTAAATTGTAATAAAAATTGAAAAAATGCAACACTTTCTCTGAAAATGTGAATTTTTTTAAGCAGATACTGACGTAAATCAAAAAACATATCGTTGAGAAAAGGTCACATTTAAAATTAAAACTGAATGATCAAATTTTACTCCTCAAATTCACCACAGGGTGTTTAGAAATGAAGGGTATAAAACAAGGTTTTGTTTCACCCTGTATAACAGATGAACTACAAGTATTTTCTCAAAGGAAATTTCAGGTTGATATAACAAAACTCAATACTCTACCTGGTGAAAATTTCAACAAAATCGGAGAACCAAGAAAAAAGATACAGGGTGTTGAATTTGACAAAAATTCTGCCTGTCCGGAATTTATTGACGGGGAGTATATTATAATGATAATCCGAAATTCGGCAGACGTTTCAATAAGGAAATATTCCGGGCCTTTTTCACGTAAAAAAGCGTTATCGTTCAGACCCCCAAATTGAAAGCGACTGCACAATGAGGAAATCCTTCCCCTGGCGCTTTTCCAGGATGCAGCCCGGGGAAATTAATTTTCCAAGGGAGGCAGGATCGAGATACTCGCCTTACCGGGCCGTTTTTCAATTCTCGAACCCAAGACGAAGTCATAATCTGCTTTGGGGGTCAGGGGGCATCGGATTGAACATATGGTTTTTCGTTTTTTTGATTTCGTAGGCATATTGGACGGTTTTCACTCTGGAAATCTCTGGATAGTCACTGGGACGTTAATTGAGGAAATCAGGAGTATCGCAAGGTTCAGTATTGGATCCATATATTTTCTACGTGAATAGTTATTTATGATATGAGTGCTAGAAGTGACGTTTTATTTTGTGAGTGAGAAAGTTTGTTAAATGAGCGGAGCGAATTGAACAATTTCACGAACAAAATAAAATCACTTTTAACACAAATACCATACAATGTTTCTTGTACAGGGTGGGCATATTTCGATGTTTTAGCACTACAACTTTTGAACCAGAGGAGATAGACAAAATCTGATACCCCATTCTCGATCTTTTTTCTCGGAGAAACTAATAAGAGTTGTCTTCATTTTTGGCTACCTTCTTTTGTTTTCGAGTTATAAGCGAAAATTGGAAAAATGGCGATATCGGAATAATTTATATCTCCGCTAATACTGATGATAGAGCTCTGAAATTGCAACAATATACTTTTTCACGTAGAATCCAGTGGAATGCTCGTCTTTTTTGCACCATTTTTAATTAGGAAGCTACGACCTTAAGTTGTGTTTTTTTGAATAGGAACATATATAACATCGTATATTTCGTACCAATATGAGTAAAGAAATTGGTCAAGAACCTATATTCATCTGAGTCTCAATACTTTCTATGTATCTCTCTCTAGTAGTCTTTTCATTTCTATGCTCTTCACTCAATGTCTCCAAGATCGAAGAATAATAGACTAGAAATAATGAGATTGACGGAAGGAGACTGCTCTTGTTATAGGAAGCTCCATTTTCCTGTGCTCATCAACAGTTGAAACCATAGAAAGTATTGAGACTCACATGAAAAAAAGTTTTTGACCAATTTCTATACTCATATTGATACAAACCTTACGAAGTTATATCTTTTTGAAATTAGAAAAAATTAAGCTTTCAGAAAATGGCACAGAAATATATTGTTTCCATTTTAAAAAACATAACTTTGGGTCATAGCTTCGTAATTAAAAATGTTGCAAAAGGACGAGCATGCCACTGGATTCTACGTAAAAAAGTTCCTATATAATGTTTTCATTTCAGAGCTCTCTCATCAATATTAGCGGAGATATAAATTTTTTCCGATATCGCCATTTTTCCAATTTTCGCTTATGACTCGAAAACAAAAGAAGGTAGCCAGAAATGAATAGAACTCTTGTTAGTTTCTCCGAAAAAGAGATCGAGAATGGGGTAACAGATTTTGTCTATCTCCTCTGGTTCAAAAGTTGTAGTGCTAAAACATCGAAATATGTCCACCCTGTACAACTGCCCTATTTTGATAATGAAATGGGAGAATTTGCAATGATAATAAACTTCAAAATGCATTTTAATATTCAAATAATCAAAAGGTTGTTGTGAATGGCAAACGTGGCCAACGTTATGATTACTATCAAATGAGAAAATACGCTGTCATTTGAATTTCGTTCCTCTCCAATTTTCGTCTTGGGTGTTCAACTGCTTAATATGTTTGTGGAAAGTCCAATTATTAATAAAAGTGACGATTTGATTGTTCCTCTGGATATTGAAGAGTATGCAAAAAGGGCAAATCTGGAACTCCTACCTAAAAGATCTGTTCAGCAGTATGATATTGGATATAACAATTTCCTGGCCTGGTGTAAATTGAAAAAAGTGGAAGGTAACTTCAGTGAAACTGTTTTCCTGTCATAGTTAGAAGAAAAATCAAAATAAGGGGTCCATCAACTTTGTGGAGCAAATTTTCAATGATAAAGTCAAGCGCCCTTGTTGAAAATGGTGTGGATGTTAGTAAATATTTTAAGGTGATAGCATATTTAAAACGGAATCGAAAATTCTCACTCGTGAATAGTATTATTGGTATGTATGTAGACTATTTTCATAAGTACTTTGCACTGCGCCCTTCTGTCATCAAACATCGTCGTTTTTTCCTGAAATACATAAATAATATAAGCACTGCCAATCCAGTTGGTATTATTACATTTGGGAAAATCTCATCTATTGTTGCCGAATTCCGCAAACTGCTAGAACCAATGCAATATACAGGACACTGTTTTCGAAGATCCTCCGCTTCATTGCTAGCAGAATCAGGAGCAAATATTACGGATATAAGAAAACATGGTGGATGGAAGTCTACGACGGTAGCCGAGGGCTATGTTGATCATTCTATTGCATATAGAAATGTCATTGCTGAAAAAATTCTCCTAACCTCAACAGATTTTGGATCATCATCATCCAATATTGTACTTCCGGTTTCTACAAGTACTGATGGGGCTGAGGATTATCATGATGTGTTGCGAAACTCCCTAACGTCACAGGGCGTTAATGATAGTAATTGTTCTAGTTTTACGATTAATAATAATGTTCATAAGTAATGATTGTTAAATATTGATAATAAAAATTGCAATTGCTGAATATTTCTCATCTGATTTCATATCAAGAAAATGGAGTACTGAAAATATTTTTAACACTAATGTTGAAAATATTTTCAACACGCTTCCACGTGAACAATCAATTCTGAACATTGTTTGCTGTCATTAAATGTGTCACTTTTGATGGCAGTTGTAAAAAAATAATTATTTTGCAATCATAGGGTCGGTTTCACAAAACTTTTTCTGCACCGTTGAATCAATTGGAGCTTCCGCGATTCGTTGAAATTTCAAAACGAGTGATTCGATTGGTTCGAATTAACGTAAGTTTTGTGAAACCGACCCTTGATGAAATATACAATTTCGAAAACCAAAAAAAGCTGGGGTCCAACTTCACACACATCACTGGTTGTTCGTCCATTTTAAAACTCATTATAATCAGCACAGACCTCGCTCAAAAGAATCCTTTTCGGGAGCCAGTTCGTTGGAGGTCCATTCATGTTGACCCGGAGCTGAAAAAAAATTCTTCGCTTTGGCGGCGTCCCCTATTTGCGGGTAATTAAATTAATTACACATACTCCGTTCACGAGGAATTCGAGTCATTAGGCAACTTTGTTTGGAACAACCAGGCGGAAAATGGCCGCAAGGCTAAAAAGAGGTGGACTTTCAGATTCGCGTTGAGATTAATTATAGAGGAAATTTAAGCTCAAGACTGTGTAGAAATTATATTATTTAGTACGTTAAGAATTATTGTCATCGAGGGAGGATGCGGAAAATCTAAATTATTAAGGTGTACGACTTTGCTTGCTAAAGCTGGCTGTAGCTGTAAGTGGTAGTTGAAATAAATAGATTTACTCTTCGAGAATCTGGAAAACGCCCATATCTGGATTCATCAGTGAAAAGGACACTACGCCATTGATCATTCCAATTGATATGTTGCCTTGCCCATTCCAGTCTTTGACGCTCATGGTCACGTGTTAATGGAACTCCTCTTAATGGACGTCTAGAACCTCTCTCGAACGTCGTCTGATGATTTCGATGGAAACTTGGACCCCATCTGCATTTTCAAGAGTATTCCGTAGCATTCTACACGTAGATGTAGCAGGTGATGTTTTTTATCGCCCACCAAGCCTTGGTCTTTCCAACACTGAACCTGCCTCCTTGAACCTATATCGAAGTCGAGATATCACAATTTGGCTAACTTGGAGCCTTTCCACTACAACAACTTGAGTAAGGCCACCCTGTAGCATTCCGATAGCCCTATTAGCCTCAGCGTTTGTTAGTTCACGTCTTGGCATTTTCAGAAAACTCGTTTCAAATCGAAGCCGTTGATAAACTGACTCCATTTCAAAATAAGAACATTCATGAAGCATATGCAAAGAACCAAACTTCAGAAAAAGGCGACCAGATTGACGAAATGTCTCATAATGATTTGTATTGGATCGATTCAAGTTGTTATTGAGTCTTAAATGATTTAACAGAATATTACATTCTTTTCAAAACGATTGAATACGATATCCCCAACTCTTGTGGTTGACAGGGAGCAGTAAGGGTTAACCATTACGAATAAAGTTTTAAAATATCCCCATCAATCCTATATGAGCGACAAAGGTTACTCAGGGTCAGAGGTGAAAATTTTAGGTTTCATGGGTTTTTCTGGAAAACGGAGAGTTTTATCAGAGAAACTTCGCACATGAGTTGAAGATCGTAAAATTCTCTGCAAATGTGATCCTTATAATATTTTTTTCATTTCAACATTCTAGCACAAACACAAACAGAGGTAACGACCAAAGTTGGAATCGACCAAATTTTAGTTTCGAAAAAAAAAGAAAATAGAGGAATGCAGTTGATGGATCATCAGTTTCTCTTGAAGAGAGAATGTGTGATTGATTTTCCTCTACCTCTTTCGGTTAAAAAGTTGTAGAAGGTATCATCAATTCTGCCCACCCTGTACATAAAATCCACTAATAATTTGGTAAAAAATATTTAACTGAGCACTCTGAAGTATTCACAAAATTGAATCCACACCTAAACAAATAATTACGAAAGTAATTCGCTTTCTTCTTGCGATGTATTGGAATTTTTTCCTGAAGTACATTTACAGCTTCAAGTTAAACGTTGCACCCTGTATAGTTTAAGTAGGAAAAGATCTAAGTTTGCGAAACCACAATACATAAATGCAATATCCATGATATTGTGTGCCCTAGATAACACTGAGGCTACAACCATTCTCCACAATATGAAGCCTGAATAGTCCATGAATCCAGGCAGTAATAATCTGCGGCCTCTAGCTGCATTTTAAATTATACACACCATAAATCACTAATGGGCCTTTGCGACGTGCAAATTTCAATTAACAATTCGTTACACTTGGATGCCGATAATCAATTAGTGCGTTCGGCTTCCTATTTCCTATACGCCAGAATGACAATCGGTAATATCACATTCGTGCCTTGTATAGCACCATTGTCCGTCATCGCAAATTCATCGTGATAGGCTGGGGATCTACATAGACTGCGCAAAAAAATTTACGCACATTCTGAAAATCTCAATTTTCATAAAAGTTAACTCTTCATGGAGTTTATAACTTATTTTTCATGTTCTCTCGGGAAGGTTTTGAACGAAATGAGACACATTAAATGGAAGAAAAATTCAGGATTTCACTGAATCTTATGTGAAAGAAGAGAAATGAACAATTTTCAAAATACTGAAATGCTGATAAGTGATTTAATACTTGCTATTTCCACCCCGTTAATTACAGCTCGGCAAGGACAGTTCATACTCAAAATGAGTGATATTAAAATGTTCTGATTTAATCCTTCCCAGATTTCTCCGAGTTGGATTCCTAAGTCATTAAGAGTAGTTGGATGATTTTCTGAACTTCTCAGTCTTCTATTGAGGTTGTCCCAAACTTGCCCATTCCAACTGAGATCTGGACTTCTTGCTGGCCATTCCATTCGAGAGACTTCAACCTCTTCAAGGTACTCCTCAACGATGCGTGCACGATGGGGTCTGGCATTATCGTCCATAAAAATGAAATTTTCACCAATGTATGCGGAAAATGGCACTACATGCTCTTCAAGAATGTTAATTATATACTTATCAGCATTCATAGCTCCATTTTCAACGACCACTAGGTCTGTGCGAGCAGTCAAAGATATTCCACCCAATACCATAATCGATCCTCCCTTGAAACCAGTAGTATTCAGGAAATTGCACTGAGCATATCTTTGATGTGAACGTCTGTATACAAGGGAACGTCGAACACAATGGTAGAGGCAGCATCTATACTCATCTGTGGAAAGACCTCTTTCCCAATCGGCCTCTTCCCAATGGATATGCTCTCTTGCAAAATCCAAACGCTCCCTTCGATGAGCTGGGGTAAGAGATGGGCCTCTTGCCGCGACACGAGGCCTTAAATCATATTTTCTGAGGCGATTTCTTATTGTCTGAGTGCTAATTTGCACCCCATGAGATTGCTCAAGCTGTTTTTAAAGGAGGCGAGCTGTTGCAAACCGTTGTCTCAACGAAGAAACTCTCAAGAAACGTTCTTGAATGACAGTTGTTACCCGTGGTCTACCCTGTCCTGGTCTACGGACATTCATACCTGTCTCCCTGAATCGCTGCAACATTCTGGACACACTTGTATGGGAAACTCCAAACCTTTCTGCAATTCTTGTGTATGTCCACCCTTCTTCTCGCAAAACTACCGCTTGTTCACATTCTTCTTGGGTCAAATTGCGTGTTTCGCGTTGCATAGCGATCGAGTGTAGAAAATCAAACGAAAGAAAAACTATTGATCACTAGAATTGATCGAGAACAACTGATTTTAGAATGGAGCCAATACATTCAAAATCTGATAAAATCATCTTTTTTTATTCCTGCTGGGAAAAAAACAACTGTATTGAAGAAAAACGTTGAAAGTGGATAACATGTGCATGCATAATTCTGATAAAGATAATTATCATTGAGAACACCTTCAGTTGTAGAATAAATTTGAGATTTCCAGAACAAGTCTCAAACGAATTCAGTACGAGAAGCATGTCATATGACAAATGTCGTTTTGTATTGTTTCTCTTGTACGAATAGCCCTATTTGTCACAGGGGTGTCATTAAAAATTCGCTTCGTCAACATTACAAGAGCTCCGAACTTAATCGACCAAATAGGCTCCGAACACTTCTCCGAGGAAGAATAATTAGAATACCCCGACAGATTGGGGGAAGGCGCCTAAATGAAGTACAAACTCCGCAGTTTGCTCCGACGGTTAATCCCAACTGAAAATACACCTGCAAGTCCGAGATTCAATTCTACCAATTTACGGAATCTTCCCAATCCCATTTAGATTTTCTCGTCCGCCTGAAGCTTACAGTCCTGGAGGTGCAAAATACATGAGATTTATTTATTTATTTATTTGATACAATATGAGATACAGACAGGTATGAAACCCACTAAAGTATCCACACATAACATAACTTAATGACAAAAATTTTTAAGTACCTACATCACATATGAATTAAAATATTGTACAAAAATAGGAAATTATAACAATTTGGGTCAAACAAATAATCACATCAAAAAGAGCCCACTCACAAAACTAAATTGATCAAAATCATTTACATTCTTTCTTCAAAATATTACGTACTTGTCTGAGGGACATTGAGAAACAGTCGACATGTTGTGTGAACATATTAGTGTTCCGAGATAGATATAGAGATAGATCATTCCCCCATTTCGTTATGAGATACTTCGGTCAAAATATAAGGATCTTCTTTCTTATCCTCATTTTCAATCAGTACAATTTCTTAGCATCAGTTTGGGATACCTTATTTTTCAGGGTACCCCTCAAAAGGTAATCAATTTTCAATAGGTCTGGCGATATCTGATGGGTCCATTGGTTCCTATCCATTTATTTTCGAACTAGCGGACCCGGCAGACTTCGTACTGCCTCAATGGATAAAAAAAAAGCAAAATTCAATATTATAATAAACTATTATGGTAAAATACTTTGAAAGTGGACATGAAATTGTCCAGTACAATTAGTACAGTCAATGAGGGCGAAAATTTGGCATTACCTCCGAATTCTATCAAGATGCTTCGATTTTGATGAAATTTTGGATATGAGCTATACTTGTCTCCTACTCCTTCCCTATGCCGATTTATGCTTATTACTTTCAAGGGGTGAAAACAACCCCTTTATCCAAATTAACAGAAACTTGTTCTAACGTAAATCAAAGTAGTTTTTGGGACTCAGTAGGGTTTTTGAAGAAGGTCTTCATATACTTCAAGACCGTAAAAACCATTCCCTTTCAGCATGAAATGTGTAAAAATGGGTCTTTATTAATATAGTTGATTAATTTCAATCAATTTTATAACAGTATTTTGGATCAATGTTAGTTTTTGTTATTTTTATTATTCAACCCCTAAAAGCAACCTATTTCTGTTCAAAATAACAGAATGAAGATATCATTTGAACATTTCATTTATTCATCACTTTATTCACGTGAAATTAATACTTTTTGTGTCAAAAAATTAATCTGATTTTGAGTGGCTGTCGCCACTGCCAATTATTTCTTCATCTTTGCCATCTGACAACTGTTTCGGCAGTTAACACCTGCATATTCCCCACAAAAAAAACTCAGTTTTCTGCAGGTGCATGACGCATTGCATCTTTTTTTGCAAAAAATCATTTTCAACAATTTTTGTGGTGCAGGTGTTTTTCGCATTTTTGTAGGCTGCAAATATCTAATGTACTATTCCAACCGCAATCAACTGAATTGAGAGATTTATTACCTAGCCAAATTTGAGGTTGATGATTTAAGGCTTTAAGGCAAGCATTTATTTCATCGGCAGCCGTCGATTTTACAATTACCGGTAAACATCCGTTTAGGCAACTCAAAATACAAAGTAATTGTTTACATATATTTGTTCAAAACATTTCGTTATAAAAAGATAGGTGTAATAACACATGGACTCAGATGCGTTAATATTATTAGAAAATGTGGTTCCCCAAATAATATCAAATCTAACACTTTCACGAAAACGATATTAACCGTAGCGACACCTTCTGGCGTTATTCGCAAGAAGAAAAATTATTTCCTATTTTTTTTCCATTTCAACGAATTTTAATGTATTTTATGTTAACCCCGTCGTAGAAGAATCCAACAAAAAATCTTTCATAACAAACAGTTCATCCAATCTTGAGTTATAAATGATGTAACCAACAAAATGGCCTACTCAGTTTCATATATCAAGTTTATTGTTCTAAATGCCTCTTCACAATGGTAGCATTGTGGCATGGAGATCTATCTTCCTGTAGCCATATATTTCGTCTTATTTAAAGCGGCACATTTTCTATAAAAGCACCCTTTTTGAATTCAAGACACAAAATCATATATATGCCCCCAAAACGCTATCCACAGAAAGAAAAGATATTAGGACGTTTTCGAGAAAATTGGCCTTACCAGGATAAGTGAATCACACTGTACGTACTCCTTTTACGGCTTATTCGGCTGTTTGCTCACCCTGCGTAAAATATATCTCGGCAAATTTCCTGGCAAAGCCGCCTACAAATCAAACTTTTCGAGAAATCGGTGGCAACCGGCGCAGAAAAAGGTAATAAAGTCGAATGGATTATGCTGATATTTCTCTCCCAGAGCGTCGCGACGTAGAAGTTAGCGTCAACTTTGTCGTGGGAACGTCGTTTCAAGTTGTCTCAGGCACAACGGTGCTGTTACCCATCTCTCGTAGTCGCTGAGGGAAAAAACTTTTTGATAGACACCCCTTATATCATGGTCTTTGCCTTTTGGTAATAAAAAGTGACTTGGTTCATACGGGGTTGTCGAGATATTAAGGAGGTTGACGATGAGAGCGGCTTCACGTCAATCTAACAACAAAATTTGGTTGTGTTCACCTCGGAGAGAGGGTGGGTACGGCCTTCTGCAAAAGAGTAGGACTTGGTGTTATTTTTCTCCTAGAGAGTTTTCAGTCAGTTACCTCCTTGAGCAAGTGAAACCCGTTACCTTGCGTGTATTGTTTTACATTTCATTTGTTTCTCATTTGTGAGAAGGTTAGATGAAATCCAAAAAACTCTCAATAATTTGTCGCAAATGTCGTAAGCTATGGAAGCATTGCCATGAACATGTCTGTTTATTTTTCTTCACATTTATTTTGGCGAAAGCGAAAATGAATTTACCAAAAGAAATTATTGAGGCAGCCAGCAGTGTAGCATCAAAAAGCATTCAAAAAGTGGCAATACAAAAATAGTGTGATTGGGGTAACTGAAGATGTTTTGTTGGTCTACTTGAATCAACTATCAGCTAGATTCAGCCCTAATACTTCATAGGCAAAATTTTCTATGCTGAAAAGTTGCTTGGAAATAATAAAAAATGCCCCTGTTCGCAGGTTTGTTTTCCTTAAAAAATTTATTGAAAAATATGACATTTAGTTGTCATTTGCAGATTTCAAAAGGTAATAGCGTTTCTGAAACGAAAAAATTAGCGTTAGGTATACGCCAAAAAAGAGCAAAGTTTTAAGTAAAGAAGAGACTGAACAATTTCTTTTACTTGCTCCTGATGACCAGTGGTTGCTGGCGAAAATTGGAACAATATTTGGGATTTTTGGATTTTGTCGATGTGACGAAATTCTCTCCTTAAACATGAATGATGTAGAAGATATGGAAAAATACGTTATTGTGACATTGCCGCAAACAAAAAATTTAACAACAAGAAGATTTACCATAACCGATGATGGCTGCAGCTTCAAGCCCTGCATGTTATACAGAAAATATGTAAATCTTCGGCCTCTTGGAACAGAAAGCCTAAGATTTTTTTTTGACATACAGACATGGAAAGTGCATTTCCCTTAATGCTGGCCAGCACACTATTGGTGGTGTCCCAAATCAAATAGTGAAATATTTAGGTGTAAGAGACCCAGAGTTATACACCGGCCACTCTTTTCGCAGAACTGGAGCCACTATTTGCGGATTCGGGTGGAGATATTTTAGCACTGAAGCGTGCAGGAGGGTGGAAGAGCACCGAAATTGCGATGAGTTATGTCGATGATTCGGTCAACAAAAAAAATTAAATGTCTAGCAAATTATTTGGTAGTAAGGAGAGTACAAAATGTTCTGCAGTCCTCGAGTTCAGCAGTTTCTGAGTCAACAGATGGTTCATCATCATCAGTATCAACTCTGTCATCATGATTTTCATTATATATGACGATAAAACAAAATTTTCTAATGTGAATAATACTACTAACTTGTAAAAATTTGGAAGTTAACTCTCAGTTTTACAAGTCAACTGTCAGTTCTACAAGTTAGTGACTTGGTAAAATAAACTTTCTTGATTAATATTGTATTTTTGGAAACTGGCGTTTACAAATGAGAAACAAATAAAATATCTATTGTATAAAACCGAAATTGCGTTTTTCAACGGAGACTATCTCCCATTTCATACATCCTGGAGAATATGGAAAATACGAAACTTCGATACAAATTGTTCAAAAAAAAAAAACAACTGTTTTTTTTGCTTCCGCTATACAATCGAAACGATTTGCTAGTGGCTGTTGTAGAGGAAAAGTCCAAGAATATTGTTCTCGCCACTTAAATGGCCTCGGAACAATACATAAAAGGAGCAATGCTCCCCCAGCATCGATTTGCCACGAACGTTTCCAAACGAAATTATTGGGCAATCAAAAGGGGCTCCAAAGCGCGAGCACAGAAGACGAGGATTTTGTCGCTAATTGAACATCGCGACATATTTTGATATTGTCGTTGGCGAAGATTCACAATCAATGCCACCCCACTCCGAGTTAATTGATTCTTCAGTTCGTTACACTCAGATTCGTTGACTGTTGGTTTCGACCCTTTATGAGGTACTGGGACTATTATGTCCCAAACCAGGCTCAGTCC
Source organism: Hippodamia convergens (assembly GCA_038502775.1). Classification (NCBI taxonomy): domain Eukaryota; kingdom Metazoa; phylum Arthropoda; class Insecta; order Coleoptera; family Coccinellidae; genus Hippodamia; species Hippodamia convergens. Next base: position 31,617,325 of record CM076610.1, read on the forward strand.
TCCAGGGGTAAAAAAAAATATGTAAACAAATTGCTTGGATATGAGGGGTCCAAAGGAATCGAACAATTTTCGGAACACATTAAGATCCTTGGTGAGCTCTTGTGGTGATCCTTTCGACGATTGCTGGCGCCCTTGCAGTACAGTGTTTTCCACCACCATAGCATTTCTTGATGCTACCAGTCTCAATATATTCTTGGATAGCTCGATGAACAAATTTCTCATTAAATTGTAGTAATGGCAAGAGTCCATGAATTTCGATATTGGATTTTCCTTCCAAATACAAGCAATTACCCCATAACGTTTCAAATACATCGTCCAAACTATATATTCTTTTGATTCAGAGAGCTAAAATAATACAATACATATGTAAACAAAAAGGTACCTTGCTGAGATTGGTGCAACACACGAAAACCATACAGGTCTTCAGTATGATTGAATGAGGGAAACGAGAAAACCTTAGGTGAAAAAACCCTTACCGTCGATGGGCTGAGATAAACATTTTCTTCACAATTATTAATCTGAAATGAAAAAAGAAAGAGCAGAAAAAAAACAATTATTAGAATGAATTGAATTATTTTGAAATTAACCACCGATTTCAGAAATGCATTTGTTACTTTATGTATAGCATCGAAACCATCTTGAAATTTAAAAATGGGACAACTATTTATCAGATGTTCTATAGTCTCCTCATTTTCCCCACACTCACACCGAATTCCATCGGAAGAGCATGCTGTTGCATCGTCCATGGCCTGTTCTAATGCGATTCAGAACAGACCATATTCTCCTGGGAAGGTCAAAACCAGGAACCGTGATGGAAGGATCAAAAATAAGATCTTTATTGAAAAAATTTAATACATTTCATTCAGATTGCCAAATTTCTTTGTCGCTCCTATTCATATCAATCAGGAAATTCGACCAAAAAGGTTTATGCGACTTCAATCTGATGGGGACCTCATAATCTAGAATATAAGTCAGTATGGGAAATGAATTGATTTTTTTCCAAAAATTCAAAGCTGTTGTCTCTCTGCGAATATGGGGAGGGACATTATATGAGAGGACTGGTAAGAGAAGAGTAGGTGTAGACTTGATAGTACCAGTTATAATCCTCATAGAAAAATTTTGTTGGGCATCAATTTTTTTTTACATGAACAATGTTCAACCAAACAGGGCAACAATATTCAGCAGCAGAATAAACCAGAGCTAGCTCTGCCGTATAAAGTATTGTTGCATTAGCGCCCCATGAGGAACCAGCTAGTTTCTGAAGAATATTGTTTCGAGTTTTAAGCTTCAAACGCAGATCATCTAAATGGGCGTTGAAATTTAAAGAGGGATCAAGTTTGATTCCCAGGTGTCTGAGATTGAAATTATGTTTTCACTCAATTTTCTATATTTTATTCGAATGAAAACACGAAACCTTGGTTTTATTTTCATTCAGGCACAAACGCCACTTCAAAAAATAATTTTTCAATATATCCAAATCTGCGGAAAGGGTACTTTCTATTGTTTGAAAATAAGAATGATGGAAAACCAGAGCAATCAGCATAAATAAATTTTTCCGAAGAAGTAGTTGGAATGTCACACAAATATAAATTGAATAGAAGAGGGGCTAAAACTGAACCTTGTGGAAGACCATTATTCGAAATTTCGAAATTACTACTATGATTATCAACAGAAACTAGGAATCTTCTGTCCAATAACATATTTTCTAATAATCTAACCATTTTTCCATATTTTAAATTATTTTAGAGATTATAAATCGATCCATCTTTCCATACTGTATCATATGCAGCTGATAAATCTATTAAATCCACACAAATGTCCCTGTTTTTAAGTTCTTATTGAACACTGATTCAATAAATGTGGTGAGGCTCAAAACCTGATCACAACAATTCCTATTTTTCCTGGAACTTCCCTGAAAATTCTGTTATGATTCTTCTACAGTTGATTCTATTTTAAATAGAATCAATCTCTCTAAAATTTTGAAAAGGACGCTCAATAAACTAATAGGACGGTAACCACTCGGATCAGGAGAATTTTTTCCACGTCCAAACTTCAAGAATGTCTTCATCTCGTATAAAAATCACCTCAATTTTGTGTCTCTAACACATAAGATGTTGAAGAAGAATAGTAAATTTGGACTGAGTTCAGGTGCAGAATGGTTCGGATTTTAAAGCCGTTAGATGAAGAACAGTCAAATGGCTGGACCCGGTAGATGTTCCATGACTTAGAAAACGGAGCCAATGAGCGAGGCCTGAGAGCTTTGAAAGGTGGTTATCGCCATGCGTTGGACAACCAAGCAGCGTGCGTTTGCCTAGATTTAATATTCAATCAGGACAACCCTCCAGAAATGCCGAATTTGGCCCTCCTCGCACGGTCGAGCCCGTAAACCCCTCTCATTTCCAATTTTCGCGATTCACGCCGCCACCGAAAGGCCGAAATCCGAAAAGCAAAGCACCAAACATCGCCTTTTCGCCAGAAATGGGTCTCGCGCTCGTATAATTGGAACGGTTAAATCGAGAAGTGTTTCGCGTTTTGTTTCCGTCGGATAATTGCGTTCCAGGGCGCGTACGTGTTCGGGAAATTACTCGTTTTGTTGCGAATAAGTTCAATTACGAATCTCGACGCTTCGCGGTTGGAACAATGTGTATTTCGCGATTTGGCGCGGAGAAAGTTATTGTTGTGTTGATTGGAGCTGAGTTCGTGATGCTTTGTGCCGTTGGAATTTTGTTTTTATTCCATACCGCAACAAAACCTTTTTTCATTAGCGTAATTCACCAACAAATCTGAATGATTTTCGTAAAAATATTTTTCATTCATTCTTTTTTCATGGAAAAAAAACGAGAGTGACTACACTTTTCGGAAAAATTCGAACGGAACTTAGTACATGTATAGCACAATTTTTTCAGTCATTGGAGTCCAAATTTTCGAAAAGTGTTGAGCTGGACCAACAAAACATAATCAGAAGCAACTTTTTCTTTTTTGTACAACTGCTCTCAAAAGTGACACTCTTAATGACAGCAAACAATGTTAAAATTTTCTTATGATTAGAACAGATGAGAAAAATTGAGCAATTGCAAATTTTTATCATCAATATTTAACAATCATTACTTATGAACATTAATATTAATCGTGAAACCAGAACAATTACTAACATTTATGCCCTGTGACGTTAGGGAGCTTCGCAACACATCATGAGAATCCTCAGCACCATCAGTACTTGTAGAAACCGGAAGTACAATATTGGAGAATGATGATCCAAAATCTGTTGAGGTTGGGAGAATTTTTTCAGCAATGACATTTCTGTATGCAATGGAATGATCAACATAGACCTCGGCTACCGTCGTAGACTTCCATTCACCACGTTTTTTTATATCCGTAGTATTTTTTCCTGATTCCGCTAGTAATGAAGCGGAGGATCTTCGAAAACAGTGTCCTGTATATTGCTTTGGTTCTGGCAGTTTGAGAAATTCGCCAACAATAGATGCGATTTTCGCAAATGTATTAATACCAACTGGATTGGCAGTGCATTTATTATTCATGTATTTCAGGAAAAACGACGATGTTTGATGAAAAAAGGGCGCAGTGCAAAGTACTTCTCAAAAATACTGAAAGAACGACTGACTTTCGATTTTGTATTCGGAAGTTGTATAACCAATGATTTATTTGTTATTTCGATGTCTTCCACTGATGAATTACACAATTCTTCACGCCGACAAACTCCAAATAATCCGGAAATAGTTGCAACTTTAGCCATCAGGTATTTCTCATCTGGTGCCACCTTTATAAACTTTTCATCTTGTTCACGAGTGAGAATTTTCGATTTTTTGGGAGGATAACCTTCACTTTTTCGTTTTGAATATGCTATTACCTTAAAATATTTACTAACATACACACCATTTTCAACAACGGCGCTTAACTTTATCGTTGAAAATTTACTCCACAAAGTTGATGAACTCCATATTTTCGATTTTTCTTTAAGAATGCCAGGACAACAGTTTCACTGAAGTTCCCTTCTACATTTTTCCAATTTACAACAAGCCAGGAAATTGTTATATGCAATATCGTACTGCTGAACAGATTTTTTAGGTAGGAGTTCCAGTTGTTCATGCAGACTCTTCAATATCCAGAGGAACAACCAAATCGTCACTTTTATCAATAATAAACATATTAAGCAGTTAAAAACCAAACACGAAAATCGGACAGGAACGAAATTCAAATGACAGCGTCTTTTCTCATTTATTAGTAATATCATAACGTTGGCAACGTTTGCCATTCACAACATCCTTTTGATTTTTTTAATATTAAAATGCATTTTGAAGTTTATTGTCATTGCAAATTCGCCCATTTCATTATCAAAATAGGGTAGCTGTACAAAAAACATTGTATGGTATTTGTGTTAAAAGTGATTTCATTTTGTTCGTTAAACTTTTCCACCCACAAAATAAAACGTCACTTTTAACACTCATATCATAAATAACTATTTCATAACATCTCTCTGGAAACCCTATCTTAACATGTCGATTTAGAGTATCGAAATTTATCCTTTTTTTGAGTGGCTTCTCCGTGAGAAGTTTTACGGTGCGCTGAGTTATAATAGGTGTACAACTTCGCTTCCGCCGATTCTTCCCGATATTCAAGGCTTCATAGTAATAAACTGGTTATACTATATACATATTTTTTGCAATTTAAGTCAATATTTCTAACTCATGTGGAGCAGTTCATTATTATGTTGTTTTTTTTTACAGGGAGAGGATGGTGGCCCGTGCTAGCCCAAGCGATCGACCTCGCACTGAGGGAGATCGGAATCACCCCCCGTCACTCCCTCATCGTTGGAGGGACCGCGACTGCAAGACAGATCGGCAACAAACTGCGCGTACTGAAGAGGCACTCTTGCACAGGTTGGTTCAACAGGCGTTCGCACGTACGCCCGGGCGTGAAAAGAGGGCGGTGTGGGGGCGCCCGGAAGCGTGGAAAACGGGGTTTACAGCCGTTTCCGCCGGTCATTGTTATTGCCGGTTCGATTTAATGGGCGTTGTTCATGTTGTTGCCGTTTTATGGGCATTGAATTCGTGTGCGATAGGAGAAAACGTGTGTGCGAAGTTGGGTCTGCATTTTGGGATTTTGATGGGCTGAATGAGGAATGTTCACATTTCTACATATTCCTATTCTCCGTAGAAAATGAAAATATTGTGTTCAAGAATTATTTGGATACGTCAAATAGCGCCCGAGATATCGAGTTACAAACAAAAGGGTTTGGCTCAGTTTCCGAGACTGACGTGACGTCACGTTACATACAACTACTAGCGAGGTTCAGTACGTAGCCGGGCTCAAAGATCATAGAATATAAAGATGGGAAACGAAGCGACTACAGTGATATCAGCGACATCTGTTTTTCAAAAGTAATCGGGTTATGGTTAAAATATTTAATTAGGGTCCATTTGGCATAGATTATAAAGAGATTATTTGTAGGCTGTTGTCAACTTGAATAAATATTTCTGCTGAATGATGATTGTATTTTCTCGTATACGCGTATTTCCCACTGAAATAACTCGAATTCTACAAGAGTAGCACCTAGCTCACTCCATAATCTTGGTTTGTGTGTTTTTCCGTTATAAATTTTGTGTTAGAAACTGGCCGACCTTCGAAATGCATGGTGATTAATTGCAGAAATAATAGAAAGAATAATCTTGAATGTGCATTCTTTTCATTACCAAAGAGAGTAAGAGTAAGTTTTGAAACTCGTATCATGTAATTGTCTTGTTCATTGCTTTTTATTTTCAGTGTTGTTAAATGGATAGAGGTTTCGGGGTAAAAATATATCATTCTGGATAATTTGTTTGCGAACCGAATTTTCTTCGGTCTCATTCATTAGATCAAAAAGTTTCACTCATAGAGGCAATAGTGGTCAGAAGAACGACTTATAGAGGTGGTGGTTCTCTTGACGACCCTTCCAGCATATCTACTAGACCCTCTAGACTCATTGAGGTTAAAATACACTGGGTAAGATATGTATGAATCGGGTCCAGAACAACTGTTTGACTTATCGATGTTCGATTCATCGAGAGTTCACTGTATCAATAAGTTCTTGAAATTGTTATAATAATTCTGTAATATGTGAACAAACTTTTGAAATGTTCTCAATTTCATAATTATTGTATTCTAGTTGATTTTACACAATCATTTCAAATAAAAATATAAAGAATCCAGAAGCGTATTTCATTTGATTCAAAACAATGTATAGATGGAAAATATCATCCTGATAAAAAAACGGAACTCTGCTTTTGTTTATCGATCAGGATGTTTCTTTAAAAGTTCGACAAAGAATACTCAATTTAATGGAAATTCATGAGAAGTATAATTCGAATTTCGCGCCTATTAAAATAATTTTCTGTACTTAATTATGTTTTCAGCGCCATCTAGGTGTCACAAGTAAGAAACTAGCCAAAAATCGTAGTCGGATTTTAGTACCATAGATATAAGGGCGTTTCCTATCTTTCTAACTCTATAATCTTTGCCGGGCCCAATATAAGAGCCTTTCCACTCACGGAGTGCGATACGCGAATGTAGTATGACGTCACATAGCGGCTGTCCATCGTCACGAGGAATTGAATTGTTTGTTTGTTTGACATTGGGAACACAAACAGGTCATGGACCCATGAACAGTATCCACAAATTACAAAGGTGAAAATAAAAATCAGCGAAAATCCATACACCAAAACAAGTCAAAAATTAAAGATTCACTGCATCAAAAAATGTCTCTTGAGTTGTAGTTTGACATTAGCACAATGAAATACATCGACAATTTGCAGCTCATTGCAGGCCCGGAACATTCTGATCAACGGAGAGTTTTTAGATGCATTTGTCCTTCTAAATGGTACATGGAAAATCTCTGAAGATCTTAAATTAAAATTCGGGACATTAATGAGTACTTCCTGTAATAATTCCGGTACCTGCAACTCACCACTTACAATCTTCCTCAACAAAACCACATTCATGGGGTTATGAAATCCAAACTACTAGGTATTTTCGACTGAAACAAAAACTGGTAATTTCATTTACATATTAGCACCCCAGAGGTAAAGTGTGTTGAGTCACAATATCAAAATTAGACAAAACAGCGATTTTTCAGTTCCATTTGTGTTTCAAAGAATGTTTACTGCCATTATTTGGTGACTTGATATACTCAGGGAGTCAAAAATGTGTTCCTCCAGCTAGAATTTACTAATGTGAATCCAATATTGTAGATAGTTCGTGTCTGAAAAAATGTGACTTAACACACTTTACCTCTGAGGTGCTGATATAGGTTATACTGTAACGAAGTTTCGATCGATTTTGCATACCTGTGAACATTCCTCAATGAGGAATGGGGTTTGTGTCCTTAAAAAATGGTTTTCAGCTTCAATACCACAATGCCCTGGTATCATTAGTAGAGTCACCTTAATCTACACTACCCGTCAATAAATTCCGGACAGGCAAAATTTTTGTCAAATTCAAAACCCTGTATCTTTTTTCGTAGTGCTGCAATTTTCTTGAAATATTCACCAGGTATAGTATCGGGTCTTGTGATATTAACCTGAAATTTACTTTGCAAAAATATCTGTAGTTTATCCCTTATACAGGGAGAAACTAAACCCTATTTTATACCCTCCATTTCTATACACCCTGTGGTAAATTTGAGGCGGAAAATTTGATATCATTGAGTTATAGCTTGAACTGTGACCCTTTCTTAACAAAATGTTTCTTGATTTACGTCAGTATCCGCTTTTAAAAAAAAGATACACATTTTCAAAGAAAGTGTTGCATTTTTTCAATTTTTATAACAATTTGAAACATCACAATACTTTATCGACTAGCAAACATACACAAACATCTGAAAATTAATAGCGTGTATTTCCACCTCGCTTTCTCATCACTTCTACCATATGACGTGGCATACTTTCAATGCATTTCCGAATTGCTTCTGGGGAATATTTTCCCGTTCTTCAAGAAGGGCTGTTCGTAAATCGGGCAAGATGTTGCGCTGCCGATTTTGAACATTTCTACCTAGCATATCCCATACATGTTCAATTGAATTCAAATCTGGACTTCTGGCTGGCCATACAAATCATTGAATATTCGCCTCTTCAAAGAATTCTGTTACAACCCGTGCAACGTGAGGCCTAGCATTGTTCTGTATTAAGAGAAATTGTTGCTTCCCCCAGAAGCAATTCGTAAATTCATTGAAAGTATGCCATGTCGTAAGGTAGAAGTGATGAGAAAGCGAGGTGGATATACACGCTATTAATTTTCAGATGTTTGTTTATGTTTACTAGTCTATAAGGTATTGTAATGTTTTAAATTGTTATAAAAATTTGAAAAATGCAACACTTTCTTGAAAAAGTGTATCTTTTTCTTTAAAGCAGATACTGACGTAAATAAAAAAAAATCTTGTTAATAAAGGGTCACACTTCAAATTAAAACTGAATGATATCAAATTTTCCTCCTCAAATTCACCACAGGGTGTTTAGAAATGAAGGGTATAAAACAAGGTTTTGTTTCACCCTGTATAACGGATAAACTACAGGTATTTTTGCAAAGTAAATTTCAGGTTGATATAACAAGACCCAATACTATACCTGGTGAAAATTTCAACAAAATCGGTGAATCACGAAAAAAGATACAGAGTGTTGAATTTAACAAAAATTTTGCCTGTTCGGAATTTATTGACGGGGAGTATACTATCCTAAGACCTCCTTGAAATCTACCATTTCGCTCCTCGTGCGAATCCATCCCCCAGGACCTCGTTGATGAATAATAAATCAGCCATTTCCGCGATAAATCGCCAGATGCCGCAGAAATCGGGACGAATGATAATGAGGAGAAACGCGAAAATTACGCTTTCCCGGGAAATGCAAGATTCAACTCCTCGCGCCTATTTTCCCGGGATCGGGACGAGGAAAATTCAAATTGTCGGTGGAAAAAGCGGAGGCTTTGTCGTTTCCCGAGTTTCCACTGTAGACTGTCATTGTTCCGGGGCATTTCTTCACTGGAATTTTCCGCGTTGCTCTTCTCTTGATTTCCGTAAGAAAGGCTAGTTTCCATCTTGGTGATTGAATTTTCTTTGAGGAGTTTGGATTGTTTTTTTTTCTTTTCGGGGAAGAAGGATGTCTTTCTGATTGTGTAAAGGAAAACGCAGTTTTGTGGCGTTTTCTCTGGAAAAGTTTCATCGTTGTGTTTTCATAGTGACCGAATTCATTCATGCGGAAAGGTTCTTTTGAGTGTACAGGGTATCCCAAATTGCTTGATTCTGGCTGTTTCTGGTACTCCTAGACTAGATAGGTAAAAACGTTGATAGGAGTCCTGGGCTCGATTTCCGTGAAAACACCTATAGTGAAAACCGTTTCACGATATCTTCATTTGTTTTGAAGATATAACAACATTTTGAAATTTTTTCGATTCAGAAGATGTGTCATAACTTTTTCATTTTCGAAAATATCTGAAAAAGATTAAAACTTTCAACAAGCACTTTTTCACTAGGACTAAGTCATTATTTCAAATTTTTTTCATCTCTGTATTTTTTTTTATGGAATAAAATGAAAAAAAATGCGTTCGTTTTTAATATAAAAAAGTGTTTTTTTTTCACGAGAAAAAGTTTCTTATTTCCGGGAAAGAGCGCCTCAAGAAAGTTTTAATCCTTTTCAGATATTTTCGTGAATAAAAAAGTAATGGCACATTTTCGAAATCGAAATTTTAAAAAAAAATGAAGATATCATGAAACGGTTTTCACTATTGGTGTTTTCACAAAAATCAAGCCCAGGACACCTTACGAAGTTCTTACCTACCTAGTCCAGAAGTACCTAAAATAGTCAAAATCAAGCAATTTGGGATACCCTGTACAGGATGTCTCGAACAATCGTGCTCAAATCGTTGCATTCGTCAAAATACTCTCTAAAATATCGAGAAAAAACTGAAGAAAAAAAGGGTACAGAGTATTCGGTATTATTTGTTTTATTTCTAACCCAGACAACGTAAGCACAAACCGTTTTCACAGTTTTGAAGGCGAAGACTGTGGAAATATTGTACATTTTCAGAAAATTGAAAAACCCGTGTTCCAACATGTAAATGCTCCTGAAATTAATAATTCTTGAGTTATTCAGGATTTGCTGATATCATGTCGTACGAACCGTCAAATTCATAGAATCTGTTTCATATTAACAATGACCTTGGTCATAGAAGATAAATTATTCATATAACTCACCAGTGACTACCTCTTTTCTGAATTCATATATCATTGTTGATATGGAACAGATTTCATGAATTTGGCGCTACGTACGACATAGAATCAGAAGATCCTAAATAACTCAAGAATTATTAATTTAAGGAGCATCAACGTGTCTGAACATTGTCATCATTTTTCTTAGCAGAATCCAAGGCAATCATAAAAAAACTAGGGTTCTAATTTGAAAAACCAAAGTTATGAGCCAATCTTAATCCCAATTTTTGAACCAACATTTGCAACACCCTGTGACGCGTTATTCAAAATTCTGAAAAAGTACAATATTTCCACAGTCTTCGCCTTCAAAAATGTGAAAACGGTTTGTGCTTACGATATCTAAGTTAGGAATAACAAATATAATATTGAATACTTTCATCCCCCTTTTTTCTTCAGTTTTTTCCGATATTTTGGAAAGTATTTTAATGAATGCAATGCTTTGAGTACTTATGTATTCAGAATTGAAAACTCTATCAAATTGAAAAACAAAAAACAGAAAAATTTTGAAGTTTTTTTTTTTAATTCCTGTATAACTGAATATGGTCAGGCTCCAAGAATATTTTAGATCGGTTTATGATGTCAAACAATAACATAATCCCAATTTGCAGATTTCAAATAGGTCCAGTTCTCCAGAAACGCCTAATAGGCCGTCAAACCTGGTACACCCTGTAGATATAGATATAGACTAGTAAAGATGATGCTGTGAGACTGCATCGTGCTCTTAATTGCATTGAATGCTGTGATGTTAACATGAATGGGTGAATTTTATTCTATTTGATACAATATGATGAAATTTAGTAGGTTGTTAGAACTATCAAAAAGTTTGTGACTGGTAACTGTTATTTACACCTTCTTTTTTTCAGCCATCGTCCTCTGCTCCCCCCCTGACGAAACAGGACTAAGAATCCTGGAATCCCTAGACGCTCTCCACATCGCCCAAGACCACAGAACTGTGACTATCCTCATGGACGCAGCCAACGCCCCCTCATGGCAACAAGTCCTACGACTCGTCCAGTCGAACGACTCGTCGCCCGACTACAACTCAACCCTTCTCTCTTCCCCCACCCGTGACCATCTTCTGGTGTTCAGCGAGGACTCCTCCTTCAACAAGACAGCTCAAGAAGTCATCGCCGACCATCTCAGAGCCTCCCTTTCGATCTGTGATCCCAAAACGTATCCCTACCACTTATCGGACGATTCAGTCGCGCCAAACGCGTCAACAGTCGACCAGTCGGACGATTTAATCGGGCGATTCCAGTGGCGGAACTTCGCGGTGGCCGATTTTACCGAAGATCGCTCTCTGCGTCTCTTGCTGAGGCTCAGAAAGGACTTTAACTCCTCAACCTTCGACCTGCTGAGGTCGAGGGGCAATCTGGAGGGGTGGCTGGTTAAGCACAAGAGGGCTGAGGAGTGCGAGGGGTGTGACGGGGAGATAGTGAGGGTTGTGAGCGTGCTGCTCATACTGGCAGTTCTTGTTTGTTCCTGGTGGTGCTGCTGGGCGTCGCGACGTTCGCACGGACGCAGCTGCTGAGGAAGAAGGTGACTAAGGGGCCGTACAAGGTGATCCTGACGGCGACTGACTTCGTTTTTCCCCAGATTTCGGACGCGAGAAGGGTAAGGAAGGGAAGTATTTTTCGAGGTTTTCGAGTAGAAAGTCGCGCTTTGATTGAGGTAGTTGCAAGCTTTGTAGCTAACGAAGCTTGAGCATTATTAGCAATAATAATTATTTGTTTGCACTTGTAGTACAGGGTGGGCAAAATTGGTGATACTACAATTTTTTAACCGTGAGAGATAGAGTAAAATGAATGACACGTTACGGTGGTCTTTTTAAGAGAAACTTATAATGCTATCAACTGCATACCTCTCTCTTCTTTTGTTTTTGAGTTATAGGCAAAAATTGATATTTGGGCGATTTTAACTTTGGCCATTATCTACTAGGATGTCGAAATGAAAACATTACACGGGCACTTTTTCATAGCGATTCTTATTATTTTTAAGAGGTGAAAACAACCCCTTTATCCAAAATTAAAAGAAACTTGTTCTAACGTAAATCAAAGTAATTTTTGGGCCTCAGTAGCGTTTTATGAAGTTTAATGAAGGTCTTCATATACTTCAAGATCGTAAAAACCACCCCCATTCAGCATAAAATGTGTAAAAATGGGTCTTTATTAATATAATTATTTAATTTCAATCAATTTTATAACAGTATTTTGAATCAATGTTACTTTTAGTTATTTTCATTTTTAAACCTCTAAAAGCAACCTCTATGTGTTCAACATAACAAAATGAATCTATCATTTAAACATTTCATTTATTCATCACTTTATGTGATGTAATTAATACTTTTTGTGTCGAAAAATTAATCTGATTCTGAGTGGCTGTCGCCACTGTCAATTATTTCTTCATCTTTGCCAAAGATTGGACAACTGTTTTGGCAGTTAACACCTGCACATTCCCCACATGTAGCGTTACAAAAATGACTCAGTTTTCTGCAGGTGCAGTACGCATTGCATCTTTTTTTGCAGTTACAAAAAATCATTGCAACAATTTTTGTGGTGCAGGTGTTTTTTGCATTTTTGTGGGCTGCAAATATCTATTGGTACTATTCCAACCGCAATCAACTGAATTGAGAGCTTTATTTCCTAGCCAAATTTGAAGTTGATGATTTTAGGCAAGCATTTATTTCATCGGCAGCCGTCGATTTTGGAATTACCGGTAACGGTTGTCGGAAGTCGCCAGACAAAAGAATCAATGCGCCCCCAAAACATCCGTTTAGGCTACTCAAAATACACAGTAACTGTTTACATATATAATAAAAGAATGGAGATTTGTTCGAAACATTCCGTCATAAAATTTTCCGTAGTGTTCGGAAGAAAGATAGGTGAAATAACACATGGACAGTTCAGCTCCATTTTCGTGAATATGCTCTACAAAATGCTCCGATAGGTTAATCTTTTACACCAAATAGAAATTATTCAGTATATTCATTGGATTGCAAAACCTTTTGCAATGATGTGTTACTCGAACCTAATACAGTTTTTAATCTTGTAGGGACTTCGAAGTCAAAAAGCTTAAAAAAAAATTTACTTAAAAAAATTAAACAGTTTCTAGAGCTAACTTACGGAAATATTTAAATTTTGACCTATAACTCGAAAACAAAAGAAGAAATAGAATGATGTTGATGGCATTTTCAGTTTCTCTAAAAAAGACGACCGTGATGTGTAATTTAGCCCTCCCTGTATAGGGTGGTCATATTTCGATGATTTAGTACTACATCTCTCAAATTAAAAGGGATCGAAAAATATAATATACCTACATCTCGTATTCTCTTTTTTCGAAACACATAAATTGCTGAATCGCACAAGTTGAATTTGACTAATTATAATTATTCACTATAACCGTAATATTGGGAGTACGCTCTCGAAATAAAACATCTTTAAAATAGTTTTTTCAGTACATTTTTAGAGTAGGAATCATAGTGTGCTATAATATTTTTCAATGGATCCACTTCTGAGTTTATACAGGGTGTCCGGAAATGATGAGCAAAAAATTCAGCTGTAATTTCTGGACCAAAAATGGTACTTTTTCCTATGAAATTTTTTTGAAAGTTACAAGGTGTTGAAATTAAATTTTTTTCACATTGTTTTTTCCTCTTAGTTGACAATATTTTGACGCAATTTAACACTTGTGGCTTCTACGGTATGAGCAAAACGAATTTGCAAACCATTTTTTCAAATTTTGTAGAGGGCGCCACATACAATACTTTTGTTTGAAAGGTCCAAACACTATTTTGCTACACTGTATGCAAATTTCGACCCAATATTTTCATTCTCTACCCTTTTTTACACGAAAGAGGTATACTTCTTTTGTCTCCAAAAATCTAACTGTTTCGAGAAAAATGCAAAAAAAACATTGCATCCATGCGATGAATAGGAAATCTTTTTAATTTATTTTCAAGAAAGAGAAAATGGATAATTCAATCTGTGGAGCTTAAATACGATGTTACACAAATTCACAGAAGGTTACCAGCTTAAAAAGTCAAAAGTATCAGTGAAGAAAACGTTGCCAATTATCTGAAAGAAACTTCCGATGAGCAACATTTAACGAATAGAACCAAAAAGGAGCCAGACCCAATGTTCGTTGACACAAAACGAATCCGTTCTTGTCCAGAGACATCGCAGTAACACCAACATCCCGCTCCTAATACGACATAACATCCTCCCCAAAAAAAAAACACCGAAAGGGAGAATTAAAGAAGATTAACGAACAAAATTCACCCGTCTAAAGCCCCTCTCACGCTCTGGCTGAGTTCGGAGCGCTGTTTCTGACCCAAGTCCGCCTTGCTTTTTTCTCTTTTCGGTCTCAGTAAATCAGGAACAGGAAGCTTGTGTGTGAGTTATTCAACTCGCTCTTCACGAACGGGGTTTCAGTCGACTAAAGGGAGGATTACAAGGGTTATCTTCGAAGTAGGTGGTCGCAACTGCATACCGGTGATTTGTGTAACTTGCCTAAGTGGATTTGATCACATTACCGAGTTTGGAGTGGCGAGTAAAAAAATGGTCAACTATAGAACTTGTAGGTTTCGACGCCAGGGGGCGTTCGTCTGGATTTGTCCTGATTATTGTCTGTGGTCCGGTTGGAAAAGGCATGGAGGTAGAAGAAGGGGAGGTAGTATATCCTATGTTTCCCTTGCTATGAAAGTGTCACCAAAAATCCGCCATGTTGCGGAGCCAAATTTGTGGCGGGAATTTTGTATATTTGAATTTTTACAATTCGAAGTTTGTTCGATTCTCTTTTAATGACCAAAAGATGAATAAATAATGATCGAAACAAATCAAGGAGTCAAAATATCATAAACAATTGCTTTTAATGAATTGGTGAGTTGAATTACGTACGGAATGAATAATTTGTTCCTGTAACTAATTATACATTCTATTTTTTCAATTAAAGTACATACAAATTCAGATAATATGCAATGAAACAAATAGGTAAATTATCTCGTGTACCCCTATCAATTAAAGTTGTATGCAACAATAATTAAACCATGTATTCACAAACGTCAAAAAATTCAGCTTTTTACCATTAATTTTCGAGTAAGATCAGCATATGCTGTACAAGAAACCATTTCTTATATGTTTTTTCACTACATACGACAGCCAAAACCAACGAACGAATAATAAATAAGGCCAAAATTGCAGAACCTACAGTTTAAAATACCTCGAAGTCGGCCATCTTGGTTTGCCAAATCCGGATTTGTTTTGGTGACACTTTTCAAACGTTATGCCCCCTCCACTTTCTTTACCTCCATGGTTTCAGTCGACTGAAGGGAGGATTACAAGGGTTATCTTCGGAGTAGGTGGTCGCAACTGCATACCGGTGATTTGTGTAACTTGCCTAAGTGGATTTGATCACATTACCGAGTTTGGAGAGGCGAATAAAAAAATGGTCAACTGTAGAACTTGTAGGTTTCGACGCCAGGGGCGTTCGTCTGGATTTGTCCTGATTAGCGTCTGTGGTCCGGTTGGAAAAGGAGGTTGACAATATATCATAGAGTTGAGAAAAAGGGAGAGGGTGTTGTACAGGGTGGGCATATTTCGATGTTTAACACTACAACTTTTGAACTAGAGGAGATAGACAAAATCTGATACCCCATTCTCGAGAATTCTCAAGAATTGTATTCATTTTTGGCTGCTTTCTTTTGTTTTCGAGTTATAAGCGAAAATTGGGAAAATGGCGATATCGAAAAAAATTTATATCTCCGCTAATACTGATGATAGAGCTCTGAAATTAAAACATTCTACAGGCACTTTTTTACGTAGAATCCAGTGGCATGCTCGTCTTCCTTGCACCATTTTCAATTACGAAGCTATGACCCAAAGTTATGTTTTTTCAAATGGAAACACTATATTTCTGTGACATTTTCTGAAAGCTTAATTTTTTCTGATTTCAAAAATATATAACATCGTAAAGTTTATATCAATATGAGCATAGAAATTGGTCAAAAATCTATTTTCATGTAAGTCTCGATACTTTCTATGGTTTCAGCTGTTGATGAGCACAGAAAAAAGTAGCTTTCTATAACAAGAGCATAGACGTGAAAAGACTGCTAGAAAGAAATTGTGGTAATTATATGATACTAAATTTTTCATGCTTATCGACAATTGAAACCATAGAAAGTATTGAGACTCAGATGAATATAAGTTCTTGATCAATTTCTATACTCATATTGATTTATCGATACGAACCATACGATGTTATATATTTTTCAAATCAGAAAAAATTAAGCTTTCAGAAAATGGCACAGAAATCTAGTGTTCATCTTCAAAAAAACATAGCTTTGAGTCATAGCCTTGTAATTGAAAATTCTGCAAAAAAGGCGAGCATGCCACTGGATTCTACGTAAAAAAGTGCCTGTATAATGTTTAATTTCAGAGCACTATCATCAGTATTGGAGGAGATATAAATTTTTTCCGATATCACCATTTTTCCAATTTTCGCTTATAACTCGAAAACAAAAGAAGGTAGCCAAAAATGAATACTACTCTTGGCAGTTTCTCCGAAAAAGAGATCGAGAATGGGGTATCAGATTTTGTCTATCTCCTCTGGTTCAAAAGATGTTGTGCTAAAACATCGAAATATGCCCACCCTGTACTTCTGGATCTTTTTCTTCGTGGACTTTATGAATCCGTTTTGAAACATGGAAAATAAAGAAAACTCCCAGAAGCAACTACCTACTACAGGATGTCCAAGAAGGGTGGGGGGTAGTTGTATATTTAACAAAAACAAAACAACAAATCTGAAGAAAAGTTTGTCCTTATTAAAATTAAGACAAGGATTTGGAAAATTGAGAGGCAAAGATTATGTTGTCCAAATGTTAACCCCTTATATAGTGGAATAATATTCACAGGAATTGGGACAAAATCTATTAATTTTATTTACTATAAATACATCGCCAACGTTTCGAATCCTATGTGATTCTTTTTCAAGGCTAAAATATAAAATATAAACAATTATTATGAACAAACCTAAATAGAAAAGATCAGCTCGTATTTTCATGAAATCAAATATGTTCAGTCGTACTAAAGGTATGACCATTTTGATTTTGAAAGGCAGTCATAATATTCAAATTATGTAGATCTGAAAACGCTATGAGTAATATAAATATATATTCTTATAAAAAAGAGAGCTAAAATAAACAAAAAATGTTGAAACAAAAAGTACCTAAGCTGAGGTAAAAAAATAACGGGGTATCATATCATTCTTCGTATGATACTATAGAATCATAAGATACTATCATCACTAGTATATATGATACTATACAGCCAGGGGAAAAAACCTCTGCCGAAAAAACCTGTATCTCCGTAAAAAAAATAACATGAAATATTAAATATCAGGAAAATCTTGAAAGACATCAGTGTGATCATCTTCATGTTATCCGTCGATGGGCTCGGATAAACAGATTCTTCCCAAAACGACTCGCAATTCTTAATCTGAAATGAAAAAAGACAAAAGCAGAAAAGAAACCGATTATTCAGGATAAATCAAATGCATTTGCTACTTTGAAAAACATCATTATTCAGATTTCTTGGTCAAATAATGTTCGGAGGTTTATAAATATTTAAGACAGAAATGTCACGAAATTTGAAAGAAATGAAAAAAAACTCCATCAATTTCCCCTTTCCGAATCTGTTGGAAATAACGAACTGATAATTTTTCAACAAAACAAGCTAAACTTGTAAAAATCAATAAACACATAACTTTCAACTGTCCTCCTTCACGAGGATTTTTTTTGTTGCCGTGTGGGTTTCTTGCAGAAGAATCACTTCGATACCATGTTCATCAGCCAATTTGGAGAAGTAATGTGTTGTTGATATGATAAGAGAGAAAACAGGTCTGTCTACCGGTGAGTTCCGCAAGTCAAATCGATTTTTACCATTGTTTTTACATTGTGTCTAGTATCGTATTTTAGTGATTTCAATTTTTGACCGTTCTAGAAAAACGAAAAAACGATTGAAGTAGTTAGCGATTGTATACAGGAAAATTGAATACCATCTGCATGGTGCTCGATTTGACTTGGGAAACTCACCGGTAGACAGATCTGTTTTGAATATTATGACTGCCTTTCAAAATCAAAACGGTCAAACCGTTGTTGTTTGACTGCGATTCGGACGAAGTCTGTTTATGTGTAATTTTTTTTATCGGAGTACATTTCACATTTGCTTTTTTCGACGTTTTTCCAGTTCTGCCAGCGCGTTTTATGCATTTCTGTGCTCTGTGCCCGCTTAGACGCTGCTTCAGAACTGCTTTATTTGAACCCCTTCGCAGTAAAGGAACTGATGCTTACAGGTGGAGGAAGGGATAGAAGCCATGCTCTGTTGCTGGCTTCAGCAGCTGCAGGAGATCGGACTGCCCAACATCGAGAAGCCTGACCTCCTGCTGGGATCCAGCAGGACGCCACTGCGTGCTGGGGGTTCCAGCCCAAACCTAGCGAAACAGATCATTGTCGACCCCAGAGTGAGGTATAACGTAAGTTGACTTCCACATTCACCATCGGAAGAAGAAAAAAAATTATATTACATAGTGATACCACATTGTTTACCCGGTAGGAAACTATAAGAGATACGGAACTATAATAGAGGACAATTTTGTTGGTCTAGAATATTAACATGTTCAATTCAATCCTGAATAATTGTTCAATAAATGTTCAATTTCAAAAAGTCCTTTGACTGACATGGAATGAATGCTGAAAGCATAGTTTTGTGAGGGATATTGCTCGATATATGACAGGTTGAATAAATAGGAATTGAGGAAAGAAATGAAATCTTCCTCTTAACAGTGTCGCCTTCTTCGAGGCACGGTTATAAAAGAAAAGGCGTGTTTTTTTTGTCATCTTCTAAACACATGAACATAATTCTATCATCCAAATTTTCCTTTCCTTTCCTTTCCTTTCCTTTACTTTCCTTTCCTTTCCTTTCCTTTCCTTTCCTTTCCTTTCCTTTCCTTTCCTTTCCTTTCCTTTCCTTTCCCTTTCCTTTCCTTTCCTTTCCTTTCCTTTCCTTTCCTTTCCTTTCCTTTCCTTTCCTTTCCTTTCCTTTCCTTTCCTTTCCTTTCCTTTCCTTTCCTTTTTCCTTTCCTTTCCTTTCCTTTCCTTTCCTTTCCTTTCCTTTCCTTTCCTTTCCTTTCCTTTCCTTTCCTTTCCTTTCCTTTCCTTTCCTTTCCTTTCCTTTCCTTGCTTTCCTTTCATTTCATTTCATTTCATTTCATTTCATTTCATTTCATTCAATTCATTTCATTTCATTTCATTTCATTTCATTTCATTTCATTTCATTTCATTTCATTTCATTTCATTTCATTTCATTTCATTTCATTTCATTTCATTTCATTTCATTTCATTTCATTTCATTTCATTTCATTTCATTTCATTTCATTTCATTTCATTTCATTTCATTTCATTTCATTTCATTTCATTTCATTTCATTTCATTTCATTTCATTTCATTTCATTTCATTTCATTTCATTTCATTTCATTTCATTTCATTTCATTTCATTTCATTTCATTTCATTTCATTTCATTTCATTTCTTCATTTAGTACACCTTCATAAAGGTTGAGAACTGTTTTCCGGAAAATTCCGACACATTTCATTTGGAAGATTCGAGATTGACGCCATCTTTATGTCAACCGGTAAAACTTAAGGGGTGACCGACATCGAGAATCCAGAAATCCTCCTGAGATCGGCAGGACGCCACTGCCTGCAGGAGGACTCCTGCGATCATCCCCCCGGGGGGATGTAACCCTAAAGTCGAGTCCTGCGTCTTGGGAACCGGATGAGAGGAAATATGAAGATGGGAAGGTGATCCGCTACCTTGAGAGTAATCAGATTTCCCTCGGAAATTAATTAGGTGGAGGAAAAGTTGATGGGAAGTATGTGGGAAAATCCTGCATGAGTTTCCGGATTAGCTTTCCACTCGTTAGTTGCGATGCGACCCTGATAAATGAGTATATTGGTGGTTATCCGTGGTTTCAGAGTTTCATGGTGCGGAAAATTGTCATTTCCGCGCTCTTTTTCATGTACAGTGTGGTCCAACTAGGACTTAACACCTCGATTTTACGTGTGAAAAGTGAAAACTTGATCTTTATAGGTTAAATGAAATGATAACCTGATGATTCCTGAGTTTTTTTTGGAGAATTTTAGAAAAATGATATTTAACTTGTGTCACAAAGTACGAACAAGTCTTGTACTTCAGGACTGTTATATTTTTTCTTGTTGCACTGATTAAAAAGGTCATTTCAGAAGTTAGAATGAAAAATTTTTGGAAATTTCAAAGAAGTATAAGATTTCATGCGAAAACTTTGAATTGAAACAATAACGTGTCAACAGAGAACTTAAGTAATTTACTCTCGTGAAATAAATTGCTCCACATGGGTTGGTGATATCGAATTAAATTGCAATTGTGATAAAAATTCATTCATGTATGATTTCAAGTTGCAGCGTATACAGGGAGGTTAAGAAATTTTATTCCCGAGAATTCAAGCATTTTAAGACTATCAATACAATGTATGACCTCCAACGGCATCAATAACAGCTTGACATCTTCTTTGTATACTACACAGGAAGTTAATGAACATTTCTTGAGGAATTTGGTTCCATAAACGGGGCAGAAGCTTTCTCAAATCATTTGAGGACTCTGGCGTAGGTTGATGATTATCTAATCTTCTTTCGGGCATGCATGTTCTATGCAATTCGAATCTGGTGAAAGCGAAGATATTGGTAAATGTGGAATACCAAGCTCCTCGTGCGCATTCTCAACTATGGCTGCACGGTGCGGTCTAGCGTTATCGTCTAGAAATTGAAAAGTTTCATCAATAGCAGCGTGAAAATTTGTCAAAACATTGTCAATGACATGCTCCCTATAGCGAAACGGGGTCATATTCCCAGGAAAAATATGTAGATTTGTGCGCCCGTTGAAACATATCCGGGCCAATACTATAACTCTGCCCCCTCGGAATGGATGGACTTCTTGGACATAGCGACGATTACGGTATATGCGTTGGATTGTCCATACCCTCATTCTTCGAGAATCTGAAAATCGTCCATATCTGGATTCAAGTGAAAAGGACACTACGCCATTGAGCGTTCCAATTGATATGTTGCATTGCCCATTCTAGTCTTTGACACTTATGGTGACGTGTTAATGGACCTCCTCTTAATGGACGTGAAGAACCTAGATTCACCTCTCTCAAACGTCGTCTGATGGTTTCGATGGAATCTTGGACCCCATCTGCATTTTGAAGTATTCCGTAGCATTCTACACGTAGATGTAGGCTTTCTTCTCTCCGAAACGGCGATGAAACTATCCTGAGCAGGTGTTGTTTCTCGTCGCCCACCAAGCCTTGGTCTTTCCAAGATAACTTTAGCGAGTACCCCTAGCCTGGGAATGTATTCCCGTTTCGTCTTCCCTAGATCTGCTCACTACTTTTCTGGGCAATCTTCAGGGTTTTTCCCTGTCGGGTCCCGAAAATGTACTGACTACCCCTTGACGATGAAAATTAACTCGTCATCTACTTGTGGGAGTTTCCCTCCCCCTTTAAAAGTTGGCATTACCAATAAGATTCTTTGTTCAAAGGTTCTTCTTCTCTGTAGGAGTATCCGAAAAAGATCTCACTTGGCCTTTTCAAGTCCCACGGTTCTAGATACCCTCTTTGACCTATAATAATAAATAATACCGCCGTATGTTTTTCTTAAGTCTGAAAGTGTTAGTTTTCATGAGCTTGAAGATACTCTAATAAATCCCCAATTTTTATTTATAATAAACCATTCAAAAACGACCTGACTGCAAGTGCCTTATCAATATTGCATTCGAATGTTTATGCCGACAGGGTCAAAATTTCATTTGGGTCACAGTTTGGTTTCTATGCGTCTCGTAGTTAAATAAACAACTGGGCTGTGACCGGATTTGTTTTTATGCGTGATGATTGAAAGGTAGGTCCTAAATATGATAACCAAGCTGTAAACCTGATATGCGTTTCTCGGATGCAGTATCGTATTCATAGGTTTCAGTGTCGAATTGCTAAATGAGGAAATCACCAATTTCCCCATTTATTACACATACTTTTCAAAACGATTGAATACGATATCCCTCACTCTCTTGGAGCAGTGTACAGGGTGATTCATTTATCTTGGTAACCCCAATTTTCTCGAAAACGTCCGAATATTTTTTCATTCTGTGAATGGCGTTTTGAACAAGTCAATGTCGACTTGAGATGCGCATAAAAATCTGCGGAATAAATAAAGACACCAGGCGTCGCGGCGCTATCAAAAATTTTTTCTCCAGGGTCATACCTTTTTCATCATGTCATTCGAAAGATAATTTCATTCTGAATTTTTTTTTCGAATACAATTTTTATCGATTTCTAACCGTTAGCGATCTGCAGCGTGTTTTATATTGATTCTATTCCATTTATTTTTTTCTGTATTGTGGTAGTATGCCTTTATTTAGAGACATAGATGTGATTTTGTGATTTGAATTCAAGAAGGCTAGTTTTCTGGTCAATGTGCTCCTTCAAATAAGATGAAATATGTGGCTACAGCAAGATGGGACTTCATGCCACCACGCTGTCATTCTCAAGAGATATTTAGATCAAGAATTTGGAAAAAAATAGATTGAAACCAATGGATCCATCAGATATCACCAGACCTAACGCTCATGGATTACTTTCTGAGGGATCCCCTTGAATATATGGTATACCAAACTGATTCTAATAACTTGGACTATTTGAAATTGAAGATAAGAAACGCATGTGCCCAAGTGGACCCTTATATTTTGACCAAAGTGATGAAATAACTTATGTATGGATCATAATGGCCGGTATATAGAACATATGATTCGAAATTTTTCGTTTGTTATTAAAAAAAAATGTTTATTATTATAAGATATAATATTCAATGAATAAAATAATAGCAAAATAGTAACACAGCCTCCGTAATTTTACGGAACATAATCAAATTTAGGTCATCTAGCCATTATGATCAATACACAAGTTAAATCATCTCCCTATTTCATCATAAGTCACTTTGGACAAAATATAAGGATACATTCATTTTCGAATTCTTAATCTCAATATCTCTTCACAATGGCAGCGTTGTGACATGGAGCCCTATCTTGCTGTATCCACATATTTGATCTTATTTAAAGAGGCAGATTGTCCAGAAAACTTGCCACCTTGAATTCAAGGCATAAAATCATATCTATGTCTCCAAATCAACCCATACTGCCACAATACAGAAAAAAATAAATAGAATAGAATCAACATAAAACACGCTGCAGATCGCTGACGGTAGGAAATGGACAAAAATTGTATTCGAAAAAAAAGTTCAAATGAAATTATCTTTCGAATGACATGATAAAAATGGTATGTCCCTGGAGAAAAAATTTTTGATAGCGCCGCGACGCCTGGCGTCTTTATTTATTCCGCAGATTTTTATGCGCATCTCAAGTCGACATTGACTTGTTCAAAACGCCATTCACAGAATGAAAAAATATTCGGGCGTTCTCGAGAAAATTGGGGTTACCAAGATAAATGAATCACCCTGTACTTTTCAAGAACCCAAACTCTATACACGATTACCAAATAATCTTCGTAATCATTCAATTTGGAGTCACGTTCCTAACTTCACTCGATGAGAAACCGATGCCTCCAACTCTTGCATCCTGTACAATCCAATTACGCCCCAAAACTCGAGGTATCCAATTTCCCTAATACTCATCTCCGTTTCAGGGCGACCTGGTGCAGATGAAACCGGTCCCCCAAGTGGGCGGCGGTGAGATTAAAGATAAGGCCATCGAGCTCTTGATCCTGCTGCACGGGCTGCGCCACGAGAACCTCAACCCGCTGATCGGCTGTCTCGCCGAGCCGCCACGGGCGGCGCTGGTGTCGGAGTACTGCGCCAGAGGATCGCTGCAGGACGTGTTGCAACAGGACGACATCAAGCTGGATTGGTCCTTCAGGCTGAGCCTGCTCACGGACCTCGTTAGGGTGAGTGGTTTTTGGTCCTTCGGACCGGATTAGCCCGAGCTAAGACGTGCTCTAGGCTCTGATGCTCTTTTTTCGTTAATTTTCATACGTAACGGTGTAATGCTCCAAGTGGAGTAGAGATTACTCCGCGTCTTTTCCAGCTGGAAGAACTGATTGTGTTCAAAATTGGAGTTGTTCTGATTTTGTGAAATAACTGTTGTATCTTTTGAGATATACAGGTTACTTCATGGTTTCTTAGTAGGCGCTCAACACTCAGCTTTCAGAATCTTTAATAAAAAATGGTACTCAACGGTCTACTTTTGCTAGAATTAGCCTTCAAAATCAACGAGGTGGGAAAAATCAAAGAACTAGACGTTTACTCAAAAATTATTTTTTGCCGTTTTAAGATTTTTTTGATCAAGCTATGATAGAAAATGCTGAAAATCAATGAAAATTAGCTTTAACAGAAAAGTTTCAGATAAGAAAAAAAAAAGGTATGGCAATAAATCACACATCATGTAGATAAAAAGAAATTTATTCATGAAAGTTACAATAGGGGTACCATAATATTCTTCGTATGATACTATAGTATCATACGATACTATCATCACCAGTATCATACGATACTATAGAGCCAGGGGAAAAAACCTCAGCCGAAAAAACCCGTCTCCCCGTTAAAAAAATAAAATAAAATTGTTGTATCTGTATATTCTATATAGAAGGACATCACGATCAGCGGGACGGCTCTTCGGAGGAAGGATTTCCAAACACAAACTCCAACCTGAAAATAAAAAAGACAGAACAGCAAGAGAATTCAATTTATACTTCATCAAATTGATCTGAAATTTTCAACCCATTGCAAAAATGAGTTTGATGTATTGTGTATGGCTCTAATGCCATCTTGGAATTTATAAATCGAACAATTATTAATTAGGTGTTCAACTGTTTCCTCTGATTCACCACATTCACAATTAGGACTATCAACCGAATTCCACTTGAAAAGCATGCTATTGGTACGACCATGACTTGTTCTTATTCGATTAAGAAGGGACCATATTCTCCTGGGAAGGTTAAAACCAGGAACTTTATTCGATGGACCAGATATTAGATCTTTATTAGATAAAAAACATACATCCCATTCGGATTTCCAGATTTCGTTGTAGCTGAAGTTCGAATTCAGAAAGTTATTTGACCAAATAGGTTTGCGGGATTTCAGTCTTGGAATTCTTTTTTCTGGAACGTAGGAAAGTATCGGAAAAGAATCCGGAAATGAATTGAATTTATTCCAAGAATTCCAAGTTGCAGACTGTCTTCGAATATGGGAAGGGACTATATTTGATAGCACTGGTAGCCTTTGGATAGGTGTAGATCCAGTAATTATTCTCATTGAAAAATTGAGCTGTGCATCGATTTTCTGAACATGAACACTATTGAGCCAAACAGGGCAACAATATTCAGCGGTGGAAAAAACCAGGGCAATGGCTGCTGTGCGAAGAGTAGTCTTTTGAGATAAGATTATCTCGAAAGATGTTTCAGCTCTCTTCACTGGGTCGTAAATCCAATGAAGTAGCAGTGCAGAATTCAGTAGTTTGTAAGGCTACTGAATTCAGGGTTGGTTTAATTGTAGAGGGTCGTAAATCCATTACAATGAAAAGTAAGCACACGGTGGTGTTTTTCAGGTGTTCATTTGGAAGTACAGAGTTATGGTGAACTTGAGCTGAATTTGAATTCGAACTTGTTGTTGAGATTACAATTGTCGGTATATAAAGAAAAGTATTTGCTGATGAAGGCTTTTCATCATCATCGTATGACTCGTAGTAGATTGCTGCAATTCGCTACTACGAGATCATGACGAAATGATGATTGATGAAGAAACTAGGTCGTCTGTGGAAATTCCGTGTAAGTGGGTCATACATGTTTTATGAAATTAAACAACTGTGAAGGACTGTATCCAGATAATTGAGTTGGAGATGGTAGTGTAAAAAAATTTATTGAAATCATTCACAATCATAAAATGAATAAGTCACCCGCCATGAAGCTAATACAGTAAAAATACATACAGGGTGGCCATTTGAAAACGAAACAGACGAGATTAAAACGAAATAAATTTTTTCGATAGAAATGCTCGGACAGGTCGATTTCTGTTTCGAGGGGGACAACTTAAGATGTAAGTTACGGACGCATAGCGCTTCAACCCTTGCTACTACAACCCTCACCCCCAATTTTTGAATAGGGAAGATGGGGTTAGTGATACCTCATTTGAAAGGTATTTTTATACTGATTTCAGCACAGTAATTGATTTTTTCATTTTATGCATTAGTTCTCGAAATACAGGGTGGCCATTTGAAAACGAAACAGACGAGATTACAGACGAAATAAATTTTTTCGATAGAAATGCTCGGACTGGTCGATTTCTGTTTCGAGGGGGACAACTTAAGATGTAGGTTTTGGACGCATAGCGCTTCAACCCTTGCTACTACAACCCTCACCCCAAATTTTTGAATAGGGAAGATGGGGTGAGTGATACAAATTGATTGCAAAAGCCTCGGTATTCCATCAGAAAAGCAGAAGGTTGAATAATGAATCATTAGAGTAGACTAGGTTGTAATAAAAGTGGGATCAGGCCTTAGAGGAGATACGTGCATTGAAAACTTAGTAGTCTTAGTCTGTTCTTCATTGAGATTATTACAATGTGAGAATATCACAATATCTATAATCTATAACGTTGGTCTATAAGAGAATGCTAAATTAATCAATTGAAACGGCATTTACTCTTGAGATCTTACTTGCTAAGAGGTTCAGATGGATGAACTTGAGAATTTCTTATTTATAATGAGGAGATCATACCAGTTGAATGGCTTCACCAATAATAGAGGAGACCGCTCAAAGTGAAGCAAGGACTGAGGCTGTCAATCAGGTTCAATGTTGAAAAAACTTCAATGTGACATGTTCTTTCGAGCATTTAGGCCGTCGTCGTATATTAGTTATCGACGTTTCGCCAGTTCGAGTGTCTGGCATCTTCAGGAGTTATATTTCAGGAGATGTTCTCACTGGACTGAACTGCCTGAAATATAACTCATGAAGATGCCAGACACTCGAACTGGCGAAACATCGAGAACTAATCTACGACGACGGCCTAAATGCTCGAAAGAACATGTCACATTGAACGATGGCCGCGAAAGCCTCAACCAATTCATTGAAAAAACTTGATCGTGTACATATTTCAGAGAAGTTCACTTGGTTTTATTGAGAGAGAAGACTGATTCCATGATTCACCTTTGAGTTTCAGGATGTTCACTCATCTGAAACTCGAGAACAATAATTAGCAAGTGTTATGAGAAATGAGATGAACTGATTGAGAGAATGAGATGCACATGAGAATAGAATAAATCAGTACTTATTACCAGAGAAACATGAGAATGTTCATTCTTAGAGCAAGTTATCTTTTCCATGTGAGGAGTCTAGAGATATCTGAAAAATCTATGAGAACTGCAAAAATATAACGAAATCTATATCTTAGAGGATTCAAATACTTCAGTTTGACGCGATAGAGATTTGATATGAATAAAGCGAGAGACGATTTCCATTATTTTTATAGATTTTCATGATCTGCAACGTGGACAAATTTTCAAACTTTATAGAAAGCAGGAAAATAACATGAAAAATGCAACATCTAATGATTCTGAGAATTCACCTTCCTTATTATAACTTACTCCAAGAAATGAACGAGATGAACAGTGATTATGCGAGGTGACTTTTTGAAAATTCTGATTTACAAGATTAGCACAAAAGGAGGTCTATTCACAGGCCGATTAATTTATTCCATTAATAAACATGAGTTAATCTGTCAGATGATCAATACATAGAGGAAGGTTTATTCGACGCGAGCAGTCAATCAGCTGACCATAGAGCTGTACTTGCTGGAGTGGACGTAATCGGCTTTCTTACTGAGCACTGTCACCTCAGGAAGCATCTGTTCGGAATGCGCTTATCGGAAACTGACGTGTGTAGATTCTGTGTGGAGTATGAAGAAACTCCTATTCACCTAGTCGCGGAATGCTTTGCCATTGTGAGCCAAAGGAAACAATGCCTTGGTCTAGAAACTTGTAGGAGTGAGGAATCAGCCTCTGTAAAACCTGCCCAGACGTTGGATTTCATTAGATCTCTGGGTGAGCTGAAAGGATTTGGTTAGAACAGCTTTGTCAGGGGACATAATAGAACACAAGGTCGCAGTGGACTGCTACCCCTTTGAAACTAACCAGCCAACAACATCATTGATGAAGCTTTGTATACAAACTTTGAAATAAATCATGAGTGAGGGTAGCCATTTGAATTTCTCTATTTAAGACAGCTAGAAAGCTCTTCTTCTTCTTTCGGTG
Organism: Hippodamia convergens; assembly: GCA_038502775.1. Classification (NCBI taxonomy): domain Eukaryota; kingdom Metazoa; phylum Arthropoda; class Insecta; order Coleoptera; family Coccinellidae; genus Hippodamia; species Hippodamia convergens. The sequence goes on from CM076610.1 coordinate 31,645,971, forward strand.
CCGTGCCTGTCATCAGGCTATCTCTATGACAATTTGATTGAATTGTTCTCTATCTTTAGCTACTCGGAATTGTTGTTCTACTCCCAGTCCTGTCCAATTCCTTATGTCACGCAACCATGACACCTTCTTGCGACCTATCCATCTTTTGCCCTCAAACTTTCCCTGGATAATCAGGCGAGGGATATGATATTTGGGGCCTCGAATTATATGTCCGAAATATCCAACCTTTCTCATTTTTATAGTGCAGAAGTTCCCGTCTCTTACTCAGCTTTCTAAGTACCTCCTCATTGCAGTGTGTGCAGTCGAAGGAATTTTAAGGATTCTCCGGTAGCACCACATCTCAAACGCTTCTCATGGTGTCAACTTTAAGCGTCCATGTCTCACATCCATACAAGAGAATGGTGCATACGTAGCAGCGGAGTGTTCTTAGCCGCGTCTGAACGGTGAGGTTCCTGTCAGAGAGAATTGGTTTCCATTTGGCAAATGTCCTGCGTGCCATTTCAATTCTCGCTTTTACCTCTTGGTCGCATGTAATTTCATTGTTCAGCCAGCTATCTAAATATTTGAAATGTGGCACTAGTTCGATGATGTGCCCGTTGATTGTAATCTGCTAGAAAGCAGAGGGTTGATAAGGTTGTTTCTCTTCCCTACTTCTGAAACGATAAGTCAATTTTCTCCATGGCGCTCAACGTGGGGCCACTGTCGAAACGTCCTGAAGATGTCTGAGTATCGCGAAGGAAACCTTGGGAGTTTTCACTCAAAAATAAACTTATTCAGCTTCGGATGAACCCGGATAAACACACCGATATCGATCACCTCTCGAACATCCCTTGTTTACTCACGCCGCCTCGGCCCCTCTGAATCAACAGCAGAAGACAAAACATCCTCGATCTTCCGCTTGTAGACGCAAATCGGGACGAAGGACGTGTCGGACGGTGCGTGCATAATTTCATCGGATACGCGACCTCGCCTGTCCCCTTCTCGATCATTTTTTACGCAACAACGGGCAGAATCGACGTTATTGAAGATTCTAACCCGATGTGTTTTTGAGAAAGTTCTCACATTTGAAATGGCTGTTTTTATGAAGGTTTTTAAAGTCTGGTATTTTGTCAGTTGGGAGTAACTCCGAGTGTTTGAAGGCCCAGCACTTTTAGATTGACTTATCTCTGAAGTTAAAGAGGATAATAATAATAATAATAATATATATTTATTTCCAGAATTGCCACCAAAATAACAAAATGAAAATAGGTCAAAATTCATACATAATTAAACAAGAGTTTACACAATATCAGTTGATTTAAACAGTATTATAATCAAAATAATCCCTAAATTCAAGTAATGTGTATGGTTCGCAACTAACTAACACTGAAAATTATGGGAATAATCGTTTTAGAAGTAAAGACGGGAAACAACCTTATCAATGCCCTTTATTCTAGCTGCCTAAAATAGAGAATTTCAAATGGCTACTCTCACTCGTGATTTATTTCAAAGTTTGTATAAAACGCTTCATCAATGATGTTGTTGGTTGGTTAGTTTCAAAGAGGTTGCAGTCCACTGCTACCTTGTGGTCTATTGTGTCCCCTGGCAAAGCTTCAAGTTCCAGAGAAATAATGAAATCCAATATCTGGGAAGGTTTTCACAGAGGCTGATTCCTCACTCTTACAAGTTTCTTGACCAAGGCATTGTTTTCTTCCGTGACTAGGTGAATAGGAGTTTCTTCCTACTCCACACAGAATCTACACACGTCAGTTTTCGATAAGCCTATTCTCAACAGATGCTTTCTGAGGTGACAGTGCTCAGTAAGAAAGCCGATTACGTCCACTCCAGCAAGTACAGCTCTATGGTCAGCTGATTGACTGCTCGCGTCGAATAAACCTTCCTCTATGTATTAATCAGCTGACAGATAACTCATGTTCATTAATGGAATCAATTAATCGTTCTCTTTTGTAATCCAGCTCGGCCAGTGAATAGACCTCCTCTTGTGCTAATCTTGTAAATTAGAATTTTCAAAAAGTCACCTCGCATAATCACTGTTCATCTCGTTCATTTCTTGGAGTAAGTAATAATAAGGAAGGTGATTTCTCAGAATCAAGGTAATAGTTGATATGAATCAAATTAAATGAATTTGACGCTACGTACGACATAAAATCAGAAAATCCTAAATAACTCAAGAATTATCAATTTTAGGAGCATTAACATGTTAGAATATTATCATCATTTTTCTTCGTACAATCCAACGCAATCATAAAAAATAGGGTTCTAATTTGAAAAACGATAGTTATGGGCCAATCTTGATCCCAATTTTTGACCCAACATTTGGAACACCCTGTGATGAGTTTTTCAAAATTCTAGAAATGTACAGTATTTCCACATTCTTCGACTTCAAAAGTGTGAAAACGGTTTGTGCTTAAGGTATCTAGATTAGGAATAACAAACATAATACCGAATACTCTTTTCTCTCTTTTCTTCAGGTTTTTCTCGATATTTTGGAAAGTATTTTGACAAATGCAACGATTTGAGTACGAATGTATTCAGAATTGCATACTCTGTCAAATTCGAAAACAAAAAAAACACCTGTATAACTGAAAGTGGTCCGCCTCCAAGAATATTTTAGATCTGTAGATAATGTCAAACAATATCATAATCTCAATTTTCAGATTTCAAATAAGTCTAGTTCTCCAGAAACGCCTAATAGGCCGTCGAACTTGGTACCCCCTGTATATATATATATATATTCAACTGAAAACAATGCTGTTATGAGTTTCATTAAAGCACTACTTTAAGTACTGTAATGAACTCATTACGATACTGAAATAGAAAAAAGAAATCAATGTATACTTCTAATCTCGATGCGATAGACGAAGGTGACGAATACATTGGACGTTACATCTCGGGTTTTTGAGAAGGGGAGAAACGTCTGTAGGGTTTCGATTTGCTGCTGTCGCTTCTTGCTTCGATTCCTCCAAGACACGGACCTCCGCCTCCATTACATTTGTGTCCTTACCTTCTGAAAGGTGAATTTGTGGTACGTCAGTCTGAAGTTAAAGGATACTGACAGCTCCATCTGGGTTGTCATTCTTCTCATCTAATTTCATCAGTCTCCTATACATTTCACATTTTTCACTTGTCTTCCATTTTCGGACGTCAACAAATTCAGAGTCGAATAAAAAAAGATGTTAATTATGATTTCTGACCACAGGGCATGAAATACCTTCATTCCACCCCTGTGAGGGTGCACGGATATCTGACATCCAGAAATTGCGTTATCGACGCTAGGTGGGTGCTGAAGATTGCAGATTATGGGCTACCAGCTTTCTACGAGGCCCAAGGTATAAGTCCACCAACGAAGACAGCCAGAGGTGAGTGAACATTAATAAAATCCTAATTGAGAGAATCCTGTGTACCGAAAGTGACGTATATCAGAAACCATGCATCCAGGAATTTATTTTCAGTAGGTAGTGATATCCCTGAGACATTAATATTAATTAACATTGATAAAAGTGCCATAAGTGAATGTACAATTATAAGAAATTAACTTAAAAATAGATTCGTTGCTGTTTTCTACTATAAGAGATGTATTACCACGCATAATTTAGTGAGTTAACAAGAGTTAGAGATATCGTATACGATCGTTTCGAAAAGTATGTAATGTTCGAGGAAATCGCTATAAAATCATTTTTAACAACTTGAATCGATCCAATAAAAATCAGTATGAGACATTTCGTCAATCTGGTCGCCTTTTTTCTGAAGTTTGCTTCTTTGCATATGCTTCAGGAATATTCTCATTTTGAAGTCGAGTCAGTTTATCAACGGCTCCGATTAAGAGAGAGTTTTCTGAAAAAGCCAAGACGTAAATTAACAAACGCTGAGGCTAATAGGGCTATCGGAATGCTACAGGGTGGCCTAACTCAGGTTGTTATAGCGGAAAGGCTCCAAGTCACCCAAAGTGTGATATCTCGACTTTGGAATAGTATCAGGGAGACAGATTCCGTGTAGGAAAGACCAAGACTTGGGGCGTGAAGAAAAACAACACCTGCTCAGGATCGTTTCATCACCGTTTCGGTGAGAAGAAAGCCTACATCTAAGTGTAGAATGCTACGGAATACTCTTCAAAATGCAGATGGGGTCCAAGTTTCCATCGAAACCATCAGACGACGTTCGAGAGAGGTGAATATAGGTTCTAGACGTCCATTAAGAAGAGTTCCATTAACACGTGACCATAAGCGTCAAAGACTGGAATGGGCAAGGCAACATATCAATTGGAACGATCAATGGCGTAATCGTCACTATGTCCAAGAAGTCCATCCATTCCGAGGGGGTAGTGTTATAGGGAGCATGTCATTGACAATGCTTTTTCACATTTTCAAGTTGGAGTTGGTGAAGAAACTTTCCAATTTGTAGAGGATAACGCTAGACCGAACCGTGCAGCCACAGTTGAGAATACTCGCAAGGAGCTTGGTATTCCACATTTACCAATACCTCCACACTCACCAGATTTGAATTGCATAGAAATAAGATTAGATAATCATCAACCTATCCCAGAATCCTTAAATGATCTGAGAGAGCTTCTGCCCCGTTCATGCAACCAAATTCCTCAAGAAATGTTCAACAACCTCGTGTGTAGTATGCAAAGAAGATGTCAAGCTCTTATTGATGATGAATTTTCATCACAAAATCTTATTTAAACTTAATTTTTCTGCAATTTAAATCAAGCAGTTTATTTGACTTTTGGTGGAATGGTTCTTTTTGTTTGGTTCATCTACATGCTGAGAACAAGGACTCATCTTCACGCAGTGATTTGAATAGTTTCTTCAAGAAATTATCCTCTCCTCGAGTGCGTGTGATATTCCCTGTACGAGAGGGAAATGATCAGTGGCATTATGATCCATCTAAGTTGATTTTGGATTAATGGATACACCTCTTTCGATTCACAACGAATTCACAGAGAGAAAAAATGACAAAATTTTGATTTTTATCCCATCAAGAATACCAGCAGACTGCAAATTGTCATTTTCAATTTTCAACGAAAATACAACTTCGTTCTTGCTTTATTTGCTCTAAAAATTTGACCGGAATCACCTCGTGAATCTGCTCACCAATCCTGCTTGTAGTTACCTCCCTGAATGGAGAACCCAGTGCGAACATTCTGACGAGAAAATAGTCCAAAACATCAACTAACATCAGATTCCACTACACTGTCATGACCTTTATTTGTTGCTACACAGCTTGCTCGGGTACAGGTAGTGATGTTGGATCCTGGAACTCAGGCAAGGAACGATGTTAAGCTAATAATCCCTAATTATTTCGAGCTATGAAACTTTGTCGGCGGTCGCAGCTATCGATTTTCGATTCCGGGTTAATTTTTTCATGAATGAACTCGGCATTCGGAGTTCCCTCAGTTCAAACAGGAAATTTGACTTCGATATACAATTTGGATACAAAATTACTACATTTGCATATAGTAGGGATATTTGAACTTTAAATAATGAAATTATTACATGTTCTGTTAATTATTCTTCCAAAAGCATTAAAAAATATTACAAATTATTTTTTTCTGCATTCCTGAGAATTTTTTACGTTGACTTCACTAATCCTCACACTGAGAACTTTGAACCAATTGTTGCTCTGGCATTACAGATGATAATTCAAGAACTTAATTCGTCTGAACTATAGAAAATATTTTCCCGATACCCAACAAACATTTCCAAAAATTTCACTTGACCGCTAATTAGTTACCTGTTAAAAAACACATTCGGAATGAGATTGGAAATTGAAGACAGAATCGTTTTTCCTAAATATCTCGAAAAATATTCATTTTGGGATAAAAGTCTTGGACGTATGCTCCTATTATTCTTTGACGAAGATTTCGAAAATGTTTCAGAAAAATAGGGTTCCAATTTTAAATAAACGATTTTTTTATGTTTCCTCACTTCTAACTTTGACAAAGAATTTGTGACCCCCTGTATCACATTCTGAGAATCACGGTATCGGAAAAGAAGCATCAGCCTTTCTTCTCGGAGATTCTCAAAAATGAGAATTTTTAATGGAAAAACCTCGAAGTTGTCTGTATTTCAACAGAGTTCAATTTTGAGATTTTTTTTCGTATTTCCTCATTTAAAGAGAATTTTCCCGGGAAAATTCAAACTTTTGGAATGAAAAATACCCATAATTCAATGAGAATCTATTTATGCAAAAAAATGGGTTTTTCCATTTGAAAAAGTCCTAGAACCTTCAAAAAATATACGAGAAGTCGTCTTCTAACTTGGAGCTCACCTTTAGAATTTCAATCCTGAATTTTGTGTCGTTCCTAAAAATATTCTATAGAGCTATATTCGTGAATAACCCTGTATACATGCTGATTTATTACGATGGTCTTTAAACGGACGTTCCTAGAAAACTAATCATAATACCTTAGGTAGAAACTCAACGGTTTATGAGTTATTAAGATTCTTATACCCAACGAAAATAATTATACCAGGATTACAACAACTAATATAATATAAATTCAAATGATTATACAGATGTATAAAGATATATTTTTGATTTTTTTTATATAGAAGCTTTCATTTAATCTTACAAAAAATTCACAAAATGTAAAAATTATTTATAATGGGCAGAAAGACCTCGGTCGATAGCCCTTTGACAAGTCCAATAAAGATTATTATTATTATTATTAGGATTCATATAAAAATTGGTACTTTTTTGTAATAATAATGAAAATAAAATGAGCTTCAACCGAAAACCAGATGTTGATAAACGTTTGTAAGCGCTCAATTGCCTGATATACAGATTGTAAGCATCTTTGGGTTCCAGTACTTGCACAAATTGAATTTATAACGACCTCTATTCAACAACAGTTATTATCGTGATAAAAACAGGTGCTGAAACTGAAAACTACCTCCTACCTCCCCTAGGTCTCCCGATTTAAATTTTCCCGATAAATCCGATCGACTGGTGTTTTTCGACATTCCCAAATCTAAAGCGTCTGGCTGAGGCAAAACAAGGGTGCGATATCTCATTCGGGAAAAGTTTTAATGGAAAATCGGAAAAGGTATAAATTGGGCGTCCATCCGAGCTGCTGTTCCCACTAACGCCTAATCTGTTTCGGGTTCTGAACGTTGATCGAGCTCCGATTCGAGGCAATCGAATTTTTTTTGCAGAGGAAGGTTTTTCTTTCGTCTTCAGAATCTAAAAATGGGAATATCAGGTTAGGGTAAGATCCTGAGAAATTTTCTGCGGGGAAAACGAAATAGTATAGTAGAATTTACCCTTTCTGATGACCAGCATCATGAAACATTTTTGGAATTTTATCAGAATTTGTTTCTGATATTGATATTATAGCAAAAAAATTTTTTTAGAAAAATTTTCCTAAATATGAATTTCTGTAGCACCTAGAACAGTGACACCGAACCAATGATAATTTTTTCACATATACATTGACTCTTTGTGTATAAATAAATTCAATTATTTTTCATATCGTGACTAGTTTCGAATTTATAAAGTTTTCTGCGTGGGTCCAAAATTTCTGATTTTTCATCCACTAGGTATAACTTGAAGAATAATTTTTTTTTAAGATATCTTTCTGCATATTCATAATCTACGTCTTCGAATTGATAGGTGATATGATTTTGGTCCTGATCCGAGAAAAAAAAAATTTTTTCGAAAAATTGAAAATTTTCCATGTATATGCATTCAAATTTGGTCAAAAAATTAATGTTGTCTGATCGCTACCAAAATTCATTTACTGATTAATTCGAGGACGTTGAGAAATAATATCCAAACAGATTTTTTCTAAAACTTTTATTTTTTGAGTTATGGTGGATGGAAAATCGAAAAATTTGGCATTCGAGAAAAAACTCATTATTTCGAAACAAGTCGAGACAGGAGAAGTATCATTCCATGGGTATTTCAAAATTAGAAATACTTGGTAGTAATACGAGTATTAGACGATATTTCCGCTATTCCAGTCAATGTTTGTGAAATACTCTCGAAATTCAAATGAAAATTCAGATTACTGACTTTTGTATTGTAAGTTGGCAGTTGGTGTGACTTACGAAATTTGAATTAATTTGATTTGAAAATTCTGAGGATTGGGGGTCAGTATTGACAATTACAAAATGAGAAATATAACTGAAAACAATGATGTAATGAATTCGTTATAGCACTGCTGTCACTACTGTAATGAAGTCATTACGATACTGAAATAGAGAAGAGTATATTTCCACTAATTCTTCGACAAATCCGTTGATTCTGCTTTTACCTCATTATCAGACCTATGTTGATACTCGGCAATCTTCTGTCAGAGATTTATCTATTATCTATCATATCTGTGAAAGGGAAAATAGTTCTGCTAATTTTCAAAAGCAAAAGTCACTAAAATCGACACTTTATCGCTTGTTTTTGATTTTCTGATTCGTGAAAGAAAATCAAAGACTCTTGTAGCTGTATAGTAATATATATATATATATATATATATATATATATATATATATATATATATATATATTCTTATGAAAAAGAGAGCTAAAATAATACAATAAATGTTGAAACAAAAAGTACCTAAGCTGAGGTAAAAAAAGATCGGGGTGTCATAACATTCTTCGTATGATACTATAGAATCATACGATACTATCAACACTAGTATCATACGATACTATACAGCCAGGGGAAAAAACCTCAGCCGAAAAAACCTGCCTCCCCGTAAACAAAATAACATAAAATACCAAATATCAGGAAAATCTTGAAAGACATCAGTGTGATCATCTTCATGTTATCCGTCGATGGGCTCGAATACACAGATTCTTCCCAAAACGACTCGTTATTCTTAATCTGAAATGAAAAAAGACAAAAGCAAAAAAGAAACCGATTATTCAGAATAAATCGAATGCATTTTGGAAATGCATTTGCTACTTCAAAAAAACATCAACATTAAGATTTCTTGGCCAAATGATGTTTGGAGGTTTATGAATATTTATGACAGAAATGTCACAAAATTTGAAAGAAATGACAAAAAAACTCCATCAATTTCCCCTTTACGAATCTGTTGACAGTTACGAAACTGACAATTTTTCAACATAACAAGCTAAACTTGTAAAAAATTAATACATAACTTTCAACTGTCCTCTTTCACGAGGATTTTTTTTCTGTTGCCGTGTGGGTTTCTTGCAGAAGAATCTCTTTGAAACCATGTTCATCAGCTAATTTGGAGACGCAATCACACTTTCCTTTCAAAATTCCTTCGATATTCAAATTCAAAATCCACAAATTGTTGCTCTTTGGTCGTGAGGGTTTTTTCAAACCAGATACGACCTTCCAGGTGATGATTTTTCGGCACTCCAGATGTTTGAAGACCGCTACGGGACCCCAATGAAAGGCAATCATCTCCCATAGATAAACCAAACATGATATAACACAAGAAAAACAGAATATTTTTCAGGACCGAAAACTAAGACATAGTAATAAAAGTAATGAGTTATTATACTAATACAAGTACAGAAAGCATATCAACACCTCAGAGGTAAGGTGTGTTAAGTCACAAAATCAAAATCAGCCAAAAGAAAGATTTTTTAGTTCAATTATTGTTTCCAAGAATTTTTATCGCTATTTTTTAGCGAATTGATGTACCTTGGGAGATCCATCTGTTTTCCACTAGGTAAAATTTATTGATGTGAATCCGATATTGTAGATAAATCGTGTCTGAGAAAAATGTGACTTAACACACTTTACCTCTGAGGTGCTCACATATAATCTTTCATGACAACGGAAATCCCCAGTGCACCTTACATCGCACCTCTAATCTGCCCTTCTTGTTTATTCCAGAGTTGTTATGGACCGCTCCAGAGCTGCTGAGACATTCGAGCTTGAGGAGAAAGGGTACGCAGTCAGGTGACGTGTATTCCTTCGGGATCATTCTGCAGGAGGTTGTGGTTCGCGGAGAGCCCTTCTGTATGCTTGCCTTGACACCAGAAGGTGAGAGATACTGTAGGAAATATATTCTGCCCTTAGGTAGAAGGTTTTATTGGAACTTCTGCCTTCACAAAGATGAAATTGAAAAAGCTATGTGACGTATCTAAATAATTGTTTTGTACAGTATTTTTACTTCCAACGGATGATTGAGAATATCTGAAAATTCAGAACTGTAAACATTCTTCCTTGAATTCTCTAGAGTTGGAAATTTCGGTGTAGAAATGATCTATGCACATTCAAAGCTCCAGCATTCTTCCGAATGCAAACGTGCCGCGTTCAATAACTAACCTGACAAAGCTTTACAGCTCGCCTTCCAGTCCCAGAGATCTTATGAAATCCAATATCTCGGAAGGCTTCAGTGAGGCTAATTCCTCACTCCTACCGGTCTCTTTACCAAAGCATTGTTTCCTTTGGCTTACAATGCCAAAGCATTCTGTGACTAGGTGAATAGGAGTTTCTTACTCCTCCCCACAGAATCTACACTCGTCAGTGTCCGATACGCCCATTCTCAGCAAGTGCTTTCTGAGGCGACAATGCCCTGTAAGAAAGCCAGTGAGGAGGTGTGGTTGGTTCTTACTGAGAAGGAACTTTGTGGAGTGATCCGACCCTTGAAGATTCTGCCAGAGTGTTTCTCTTTCAGTTTTTTCCTTCTCCAGAAACTCTTTCTTATAGGTACATTTTGCTATAGCACAGAAAGATTCTGGGCCAGTGAGTGGTTTCCGAGCACCCTCTCTGGCAAATTTGTTGGTCTTTTCGTTACCTGTGATTCCCGAATGACCAGGAACCCAGATCAAAGATACCTTATTTTGCTTGCCTACCTCATTGAGTTTGCTCCGGCATTCCCATGTCGACTTTGAGTCGATGACATAGGAGTTCAGTGCTTTAATAGCAGCTTGACTATCTGAGTGAATAGCTATGTAGCAATTCTGATAGTTTCTCTCCAGATTAATGTCTAGACATCTTTCGATTGCTAATAGTTTTGCTTGCAGAACACTCACAGAGGAGCCTAACGATAATGCATACTTAGCTTTGGCCCCGTGAACCCCAGCGCCAGCTCCTGTGTTGGTTTTAGAACCATCTGTATACCATTTGACAGTATTTTCTTTGAAATTCTGGTCGGTGTTTTCCCGCTCCCATTCCTCTTTTTTGCATAGCATCGTACTGAAGTTTTTCTCAGTACTTACTTTCTTGACCATTACATCACTAGGAAGGGTCGCAGATGAGATGTAGTTATTCAAAGAGCTCCAGACTCTCTGACACCTAATTATCTGTCAATCACCAGATGTTGGGGTGTGAGATCTGTTATGATCTCAAGTGCTCTGGTTGGGCACGTTCTCATAGCCCCCGTGAAATATTGGGGAGAGTTCTTCGCGTTATTGTAGAAGAATTCCGATTGTTGTCAAATTTGCGTACGCACATCTCACGGTTCTTTCCCGAGAAACGCTCCATACCTACTAAATTCCCAAATTTTAATCGTCAATGTATAAGTGGATACTATTGTGGAAATTCGTGATGTTCGAATCCTGAATCGACTGATAAATCAATAATAAATGCACAATAAAGAAAGATATTAAAAAAAATTGAGCCAATTCATCTACAATTCCTTCGACGTCCCGTTCCCGCATAAAATCGAGAACTTCGAGCTCTTTTCTGCATAAATTCCGCGAAATAGCGGTGCAACCATCGGGTCTTCCCTCGTTACCATTCATTCGGACCGGCGCTAAGGACGCCTCGACGCTTTTGTAGCGACGCCTGAGGGAACAGAACGTCCGGCCGTAAATTTCGCTCTTCCCCATTGTTGCAGCGACGCTCCCTTTAACCGCCCGGGCGCTATACTCTCGCTCTATAAAGCTGATGTGTCGAAAAACCTAATCATTCTCCAATAAAAAAATTTTTCTTTATGTTCATTTGTATTGACATCAGTTCACCTAACGTTTTGCCGACACCTGCGGTGGGCATCTCCAGAGGATACTAAGGGCCGGTTTTACAATCGAAAGTTAACCTTTATGGTTAGGTTACCGACACTCGATGGTTAACTCGTACCTGGCGTTTTACAATAATTTTACCGATTGAGGTTTCGTAACTATGAGTTCTTTTTAAATTTTCTTAAGTTGGTCGAAAATAGTTGGTTCTTTCGATCTAAATAGTAGGTCGGACGCATTAACGAATTTATAAGATGTCAAAGGAATATTAAAATTTTAAAATCAATTATTGAAATGTACTAGTTTAATATGATTAATTTTCATATTTTATTCAAATAAATATTTCCTCAGTTTGTTTATTGTACATGTATACAAAAGATCAATTATTTCTCTAATTTACAATCTATTAAAATACATGTTGATGGGCGTATCTGGAGTAGAGAGAGGTACTTGCATTATGCCTTTGATCAGGAAATTTTAAAAGATTAATATTACCAGTGAATTCTACAATATGTTATGAAGAATGACTGTAGCCACTAACATAGCCTGGGCTGTATCTAATTTTACATGCATTCCCATGACAAGGGCTAGGAAGTGATATTTTTACACACTCTTTCTCTCAACGAGATTTCTTGTACAAATGTGTGATTTGTTGAATGAGACTTCAGAAGGTTTTCTTGTATTAGCTGAAGGTGTGATTATATAAGGCTCAATTCCATAGCCACTATCTCCTGCTAAAACACTGTGAGGAAAATCTCTTCTTTCAAATGATCCGCACAGCGTAGAATTCTGAAGAATATCATGTGCTGAACCTGGCCATTTTGCATCAATGTTTGTAATTTTAGGAGATGGATCAGATACAGTTTGCACATTCAATGAAAAAAACTGTTGATGGGTTCCTGAATAGTTCGGCTTGATCACCTCCTGGCAATTGAATTTTTATGTGTGCAGTGATAGCACCTATATGCACCTCGGAAACCTGGCATTTTAATTACCTTCTGGTTTGACGAGCTATCTAATGTTTTATTTGGTTTAGAATATTCAGCATACGCCGAATAAATAATAATAAATCACAGCTTTTCGATAATCTGAATCTTTGAAAAAAATCATAATCGTCGTTAATTTCGAAAAAAAATTGATTTAAGACACTTCACTCCAGGTTTACGACATTCCTCTCCATCACTGCTAAAAGCGTTGAAATCAAATTCTATTAAATCCATATTGACAAATCTCTAGTGGGAAATCAATTTCTTCAAAACAATAATTTCCGAAGACAAACATTTTAGGTTATGCACATATACATGATTCTATGGTTCTTGAATTAACTTCAGGTTTACCCACACTTTCGGTGTTGGTTAAGTTAACTGATAGTTAACCACGTTTCGTGGGATTGTAAAACGCCTAACCTATAAAATTTCCTAAGGTTAACCTTCGATTGTAAAACCCTGCCTTAGTCAGAAATCTTTGTTTCGTTATTTATATCTCTGATGATGGAGAGAGAAGGATCGCGAGTAGACTGGACCTTGAGCTTTTTCTTCAATACAGGGTATCCGGGGAATAACTGTACATACTCTTACCAGAGATAGAGTTGAACTAGGTGATTACTGACTAAAAAAAATTAATTTCTGGATTTCTCTAGAAAGCTACAGGGTGATTTTCCAACTTCATGGAAATACTTAGACCATCATAAAATCCAAACTTATTGACGGATATTATTGAAACTTGGGAGGTTATTGGCACATGCTAAGGTCAAGTCAGGAAGATATCAATTATTTCATTATTCTGAGCCGGACTCATTAATCTTCACTTGAAGTGTTCAAGGTGAAACTTTGTATTTCGAATTACACATAATTGATCCGCTTTTCAGAATGAAGCTGAATTATGCTTCAATTTGTAATATCGCTCAAAGTTGTCACATCAACAATCATTATTTTATGAATTTTTGAATTTGGATAAAGTTCGAAAAATTGAATTTATTCACCTGAATAGGACTTAGTCATCTGTGAGGGTCGAAAAGAAATAATAAATTCTCTTAAAAAGTTACTGAAGATGAGGAAGACTATATTTTGCACATTGGATAGCAAATCAGAGTCACTTTGTACAGAACAATATTCAGTGATGAGGCTCAATTCACCAGAGATGGTGTGTTCAATATTCATAACTCGCACATTTGGGCCGAAGATATAGACTGAAAAATTCACAACAAAAATTTTCAGTAAATGTTTGGTGTGCTGTGATAAACAAACATTTGATAGGGCCTCATTTTTTTGACGGCCGCCTTACAAGTGCGATTTATCTAGAATTTTTTCCGATATCACCATTTTTCCAATTTTCGCTTATAGCTAGAAAACAAAAGCGGTAGCCAAAAATGAATACTTCTCTTGTTAGTTTCTCCGAAAAAGAGATCGAGAATGGGGTATCAGATTTGGTCTATCTCCTCTGGTTCAAAAGTTGTAGTGCTAAAACATCGAAATATGCCCACCCTGTACAGTTATTCCCCCGACACACTGAACGTCACGAACGCAACAGATCTTAGCCGAGCACGCCGAATTTTTTTCCAATCATTGACGCATCCATTCGACGATTGCTGGCGCCCTTGCAGTACAGCATCTTCCACCACCATAGCGTTCGGTTTGTGATGTACCCCGCTAGGGTTGGTTCGGTCAATCGTCATACAGCAGAGGGATGGTAAATTATACACTGGAGTCTCATCGAGGGTGTTTATTTCTTAGACACAGATACACAATGAATGAATCATTCAATCAATGAGTTCAGTTCAACTCTGCTTTGTTTTGTTAGGAGGATATTTTATATATTTACATCGTTTACTGTTATTAAACAACAGCAGGTATTCATAACTATGGGTATAAACAATGTGTATAGGTCTTCATCACGTTTTTAGGATGATGTAAGGTTACTGGAACAGTTGAGACCTTGTTGTCTCAAGTATGATAAATATACAGGATGTTCCTATTGATACATACTACAGGTTGAATGGTTCGGATTTTAAAGCAGGCTATCTCACCAAAACTTGTACGAATTTGAAAGATAGAATTTCATGTCAGATGAAAAAGAAAAAACTTCACAATTTTTTCACTTTCTTGATGCTTTTCTCGACTGACAATACACTTTTTCTCCTCAGAAATCATAGAGAAAGTGAAGAAACCGCCTCCTCTGATCCGTCCTTCGGTAAGCAAAGGCGCAGCACCTCCTGAGGCCATCAACATAATGCGTCAGTGCTGGGCAGAACAGGCTGAGATGAGGCCAGACTTCAACGCAGTGCACGACCAGTTCAAGAAGCTGAACCACGGTCGGAAGGTCAACATCGTGGACACCATGTTCCAGATGTTGGAGAAGTACTCCAACAACCTGGAGGAGCTCATTAGGGAGAGGACGGAGCAGCTGGACATCGAGAAGAAGAAGACTGAGCAGCTGCTGAACAGGATGCTGCCAAGGTAGGAGTCGAGATCGTTTTTGGTATTCTAAAACGAGCATCGCTAGCGTTAATTCCTGTTATTGTTTAGAAAAAATAGGCTTTCTTCAGATTCTATCTATCTTTACTCAGAAGACAGATGTCTATGTGCATGAAGGCAGGCCATCGGTAGAGTTCTTAATCGGTAATACACCATTTGCCAATTACCATTGTTAAAAGATGTTACGTCAGCTCAGTGAATTTTGAATTACAGAAAAAAAGTGGAGAATCAAATATACGCTGGAAGCACTCGCACTTACCATTTGTTGGAATGAACGGCAGAATAGGTACAATCCTGGTATCAATTTGTCTTCACACAATTCCACAACTGAATGAGAAATATAGAAAACTATAGAAAAATCACGAAATAAAAATACTCGGAATTTCGCTACGAACCAGATATTTAGTCACTCGAGAATGAATGAATGAGAATAATTATCTCTAGTCCATATGTCTCCATATGTAGTCCGAGATTTTCCAACGTATTTACCGAAAATTGAAATTAATGAATGAAAGAAAAGGAATTGATAACTTATAGAATTCGATCCGTTGATCCAACGATCGTTTCGAAATAAAATGAATACCCACAGGTACAATTAAAGGTTGGAAAAAGAAAAATTGAGTGTTGCATCAACAAAAGATTTATTTTGTACTAGCTGACCCGGCAGATTTCGAACTGCCTCAATCGATAAAATATTGAAAAAAGTTCCCTCTTTACCTCTTAAATAAGGAGAATTCTTTCGATGTATGAATAACAATGTACAAACCTATTTCAATGCAATTAAATTTTTTGTATATTTTGTACTTTTTTGTATTCCACCGAATATATTTCCTTCTTCAAAAAAAAAAAACTAATGGTTAGTACAACTTTATTCATCTTTAAGGCGAAACAAAGTTCACCGGGTCAGCTACCTTATCTAATTGCCAATTGCCACAATTGGTTCCACCACCAGATCCCCTACGCTGTTTAGATTCTGGAATAGGGAATGATTCTAAACACTTCTTGCCAACATTACACCATAATAGTTTATTACAATATTAAAGTTGCTTTTTTATTTATCGAATGAGGCAGTACGAAGTCTGCCAGGTCAGCTAATTTCACAATACATGTCCACACAATACTGCTGCAAGCTGCAACAATCGACGAAATCTCAGCGAATGGTTATCAGCATTTTAAGGAACCATTGAACGAAATGAATAATAATTCATCTAGCTCACTTTCTTGGTGGTTTCTTGGCCTAAAATCAAATAATTCAGATTTGTATTGAGTAGACATTTTAAATTTTAATAAAGGTACTCACCATTCAATGGATTTATCATCTTGATATTGAAGTAATATCCATCATCACCTCTCCAAAACATTAGCGGGTATTGTAGAGCAGCGTATGAACGGTGTGTTTCATATATTCGTTGCAATTCTCCAGTATTGCGAAGCGTGAGAACCATATCACGCGTTTCCAAGTTTTCACCCACAATCACAATTGCCACTTCGTCTATTGTAGGAGCGTTGAATTGGCGTCATGTGCTCCAACAGGTCGTTTATCTGCTCTAATCACAACCTTGTGATCGTCACTTGGCATACGTTCCAAAGCAGTTTTGAACAATCGAACCAATGCATGATGTTCATGAAGTAGTTGCTGCAGATCTTGAAGAATTATACTTCTCACATCTGCATTAATTGATTGACGTTGATCATCCATATTGCCTATATGAAGTAAATTTGAAGGAATTTATGATGTGTCCCTTCAAGTGGTTGTAATGATCCAATTCGATGGTGAATCTGGCCTTGGATCTAAATAGCAGGAAGGAAAGACAAAATAAGTGATTCGAAATCATTAATGTTAATATTCTATTCTTACCTGGAATGTTGGATTGAATCCACGTCCTTGAATTATATCTGCTTCAAATGAAGTAATTTGGAAACACCCATTGTATTTTTGTGTGTTCGATAGAAAATGTGAATGTCTTGATTCGGACGTTTAGGCAACTGAAAAAACACACTAATTGTTTACATTGCCATCATAGATATAGAAAACTATCTATATCTGTGATTGCCATGTAATGGCGATAATTAATTGTAGAATGGGCATTTGTTCAGAACATTTCGTTATGAAATTTTCCTTAGTGTTCGCAAGAAAGATGGGTCTTAAAACACATGGACACAGATGCGATAATAATATTAGAAAATGTACCGTAGCGACACCTATTGGCGTTATTCGCAAGAAGGAAAATTATTTCCTATTTTTATTTCCGTTTCAACAAATTTTTCAGAGTTTTAATGTATATTATGTTGTTTTCAGTTCTGTGGCCGACAAACTGAAGATTGGCCTACCTGTAGACCCTGAGGAATTCGAGGAGGTGACCATCTACTTCTCGGACATCGTGGGGTTCACTACCATATCAGCCCATTCAACTCCCTTCCAGGTGGTCGACCTGCTGAACGATCTGTATACTTGTTTTGACGCCACAATCAACGCGTACAACGTCTACAAGGTGGAGACCATTGGCGACGCCTACATGGTGGTGGGGGGATTGCCCGTAAGAATTTCGGATCACGCGGAGCAGGTGAGTGAAGATTTTTCTTCATTTCAAATTTTTTCCGCCGAACATATAAAGTAATTCAGTCCGATAGAGTGGTAGAGAGACCACATCACATGAACTGGTATCAGATCAACCATATTATTATTATTATTATCCTGAACTCGGGTCGTTGTGACTACGTTCAGACTTCCGGGAACTTTGACCGCAAGGATCTTCTGTTCTTTACCCAACTTGTTCATTCAAATCCAAAGAAGGCCGTCAAAGGTATTGATAAACTCAACGACATCCTTAGGAGCTTCAGCTGGTACCTCATGAGGATCCAGAACCGACTTCCCCATGTGAATTTTCTTAGTTCCGCCAGCTCTGAACACTTGCATACCATGTGTTCAGCCATTTCTTCCTCTGGTCCACATAGCCTGCAGGTTTCATCTGCTGATTTTGCGTCAGCTTTGATGTTTTCTTTTCTTCGCAAGTTCTTCGGGATCAGCCATATTCGTACTAGATTTCAGTCAACTTTCGACGATCGTTTCATGTTTTTCTAATTAAATGATCTGAGAGAGCTTCGGTCCTGTTCATGAAATCAAATTCCTCAAGAAATGTTCAACAACCTCGTGTGTAGTATGCAGAGCAGATGTCAAGCTCAAGTATTCATTTAGAAAAATTTAAAACAATTACTAATGATTAAGGAAAAGAGTCTTAAGATGAGCATTGAATTTATATGAATCAAACTCACAAAAGAGTTTGTTGAATATGCAGAAAGGTGCAAAAGAAGCAGAACCGAAATAAACTTTAATAAATAGACTATCACATTGCAAGAAAATCAATTCTTCGAGCTTCCACAATTTCAATGTCACTGAGTATATCTACATCGTTTCCCTCAGTCGGGAAACACCTGTATAACGAGAAATCCATGTCGCTCATATCGAAATATACGATGTACAGAGCAGGATCCATTCCGAGAGAGCTTTTCGAACGAAGCACGCTGTCAACGCCCCGAAAATGATATATCACCGCTGGGAATGATGATATGGACCTTTTTCGTCGGCGTCGGCTGAAAGACGTCTTCGAAAAGTACATATATAATAAAGTAGTTCCTTTGTCGCGAGAAGTCATATTAGGGAATCTGTCGAGGGTGCCAAAATTGCGTTTTCAGTCACCGCCTTTTGAACAATGAGGAAAGTTAGCTAGATCACTTTAGACTCGATATATTATACGACTGCCATGGAGATATTAGGTGTACAACATTCAAATTTGATGTATGATGATCTTGAATCGAAAGTCCCAATTTTTTTCAACTGAAATGAATCTCTCACTCTATTTTTGCAGATGATCGCAATTTAAGGATTCTGGGGTAGGTTGATGATTATCTAACCTTCTTTGGGACATATCCCATGTATGTTCTATACAATTCAAATCTGGCGAGTGCGGGGGTATTGGTAAATGTGGAATACCAAGCTCCTCGAGCGCATTCTCAACTGTGGCTGCACGGTGCGGTCTAGCGTTATCGTCTAGAAATTAAAAAGTGAGATTGTCCATTCTGTTATTCTTCGAGAATCTGAAAATCGTCCATATGTACGCTATTGATCGTACCAATTGATATGTTGTCTTACCCATTCCAGTCTTTGATATGGTCACGTGTTAATTGAACTTCTCTTAAAGGACGTCTAGAACCTAGATTCACCTCTCTCAAACGTTGTCTGATAGTTTCGATGGAAACTTGGACTCTATCTGCATTTTGAAGAGTATTCCGAAGCATTCTAAACGTAGATATAGACTTTCTTCTCGCCGAAACGGTGATGAAACGATCCTTAGAAGGTGTTGCTTTTCGTCGCCCATCCAACTTTGGTCTTTCCAACATGGAACCTATCTCCCTGAACCTATTCCAAAGTGGAAATATCACACTTTGGCTGACTTGGAGCCTTTCCACTACAACAAACTGAGTTAGGCCACCTTGTAGCATTCCGATAGCTCTAATGGCCTCCGCGTTTGTTAATTTACGTCTTGGCATTTTCAGAAAACTCGTTTCAAATCGAAGCCGTTGATAAACTGACTCCATTCCGAAATGAGAACATTCATGAAGCATATGCAAACATCCAAACATCAGAAAAAAAGCGACCATATTGTCGAAATGTCTCATAAGGCTTTTTCGGAAACCTACCCAGGGTTACTAACTCGATCCATTGAGGTCACGTGATGGATCACGGACCCGGCTCTGAGTTTACGAACATGTCAGGTTTGGAAATGTCAGTCGTTACAATAACATAACCTAGTAATATCAGATTGTCCCTGATAAAATAATTTTATTTACAAAAATCCTAGTTAAACAGGGTTGATAGGACTGATGATGATTGGAACTGTTAAACTAGGATACTTATTAACAAAAAAGGCGTGAAAAGTCTAACTTAATTTTATTTACAATTAGATTTTGGATTGTCTCTAGCTTTGCTTGAATTTATTGCCACATTATGTGTTGTCAAACATTTGATTCTTGGCAAATAGAACCACACATTCCACATTGAGCCCAATTCTCTTCGCTATCCATAATTATTAAGAATAGTACAATTAATTATTTAGAATAGAGTAGAAAGCTTACTCCCGCGTTTTAAAATTCAAAACTAAACCGCAGTGCGCATGCGGTGACCGAACGACCCTGCTCTTGTGTAGGGTTACGGTGGATCAACCCGAGTCAGTGATCGAGTTAACAGCCCCGTACTTTCCGAACACGGGTTCGATATTCGGGTTAAGTAAACGAACGCAAAGGTTAGAGATCGGGCTAACCCGGGTAAGTTTCCGAAAACGCTTATATTGATTTTTATTGGATCGATTCAAGTTGTTATTGAGTTTTGAATGATTTTACAGCGATATTCTCGAAGATTACATACTTTTAAAAACGACTGAATCCACTCTTGTGGATCAGTATAGTTGGTAAGCACCCAAAATTTTGCAGGGTGTTTAGTTTGACGTTCTGTCAAAGACAAAAGTTGGGATATTATAAAATCAATGATCACTAGGTAATCTAACGTCTCCTTTCGGAATTTGTTGTAACCTAAACAGCTACGTACAATTTTTTTAGTCATTTTTTAGTTAGCCGGAAATGATTCATCCGAAATGGTTGAAATAAAAATTTTATCGTCCATATTTGTGCCACATGTAGGTTTTTTTGTTCAAAGATCCGGGGGCGTTCATTCAGATCAGGATACGAAAATTCAGATTATAATACCTACTGAAATCCTGGTATTGGTAATCTTTCTCGGTGAATCGATTGAGCCAATCAATTTTGGGTCGAAAAAGGCCTCATACGAGATAGAATAGTACATGTTCACAACGTATGACACCGAAAGTTAATCGCACTATGAGCAGAAACGAGTTAAAATCAGTGTTGCCATCTCAGGGGAAGCAAAATATGCTAGTTTTGCGTTCAGAAAATGCCAAAAATATGCTTTTTCATTTAGGAAAGTGCCAAAAAAAATGCTATTTTTTCCTTCATATTTTTTCTATTGTTATTTCTGACATATACATTTTCTTCCACTCACAACACTTGAATGTGTATTGGGGTTCTAAAGTTATCAGATTTCAAAATATTCCTATGTCCTGGGTTAAATTTTCATTTTTTTATTGCCAGAATTTTTTTTCTAAAATTTGAATGAATTGAAATATGGTTGTCGTGGTATAGATATTAATTAAATATGTTATATCTTAATATTCTCAAATGGATATGCAAATTACTGGAAACTTCTGAATGCGGAAGAGGTGTTCGTTCGATACTTCACAAAAACCAATGTTTGATATTCTTCATTTTATGGTTTCTCAGCTCCCAAAAAAATATACGATAAAGAAGTTACGTTTCGAATATAATCGACAGCCTCGCGTTTATTCAGAGATGGGAATTCCCAAGAAAAAGAGCCAGATGTCCGGCCGGATCGATTAGGATTGCCCTAGTTTGTTTACATATTTCTTGTAAATATATCGGTTGTTGCAAGCTCATAAAAATTTATTGGGGCTATAAAATTCTGCGCGCTTCCTTTGTTCGTTTCATTGAAGAGGGAAACAGTGAAAGAGTACCAACTCAGTGGGTTCTTATGCATCTGTTGATTGCGAAATATTAGAAAAGTCCGTCAATACTTTGTTTCTCTTTTCCCTTTCGAAAATATGCTCCATAATATGCAATGTGCTAAACGCTAAAAATATATGCTGAACATGAATCAAATATGCCAAATTTAGCATTTAAAATGCTGAATTGGTAACCCTGGTTAAAATTCGAATAAACAACGTCGTTCTAAAATCAACACTGAGCCAAATGGAATACTAATTCCCCCCATAAATCTCAGTCGTCGTTGAACACCTGCCCTTTTGTACCCTCCAAAACTAGACACCCCCTCCACTCGAGGCTTACCTAATCGAGAAACAATTGCCAAGTGCACGTTCCCCAAAATCCCCCAATTCGCAGGGGGTTAATCCTTCTACCTCGCCCTGGAGCCCCGCCAAACTAACTTCATCATCCGAATGATAATTGTTTAATTCCGCATTCAATTCGGAATTGGGTAGGACGCAGGGCAAGCTTCCAACGTTGCACCAGTTGATGCTCCAGATGGCGCCGCTGTCGGACCTCCGGACCTGTTACGACTTGCATTTTTCGACGCGACAGATTAAAGTTTCATGCAGCACCGGGCCTCATTCGATTTCTCGAATGAATGCGTGAAATGTCGAGCTGCGAGTGATGGCTGAGAGGAGACTTTGAATAATTTATTTACTCACAATCGATATGCATTCTATGAAATCAAAGTAGGAGTCACATCAAGCTTTCGTATTGTTTTCTTCTTTGACCCGAGGTGATTTAGCAAAAAATCTTAAACATAGGCTCTAAATCTACTCAATTTTGCAAAGTTTGTACTGATTTTCGCTGTGTTTCTTCAATGTTGTGTTGATTTAATAGAATAAATAAACTTAAAATAGGCATTAGGCTGAAATGCGTTCGTTTTGGTGGTTCTCGACTAGTTATTATCGTTCTATCGGATAATCCGACCATTCGTTAGTCCGAGTTTCACGAACTCTATGCCTTGGTCGAAATAAGTGACTTGACAGTTTCATAACTATTGGACAAAATAATTTCTGATGGTGGTGCTGCATTTGCTGAAAATCTGTTCACCGAAACGAGTATTGTTTCGTGTTTACATTAGCTTTCTATTCGGGATCTATGGGATTTTTATGTTTTGAGGTTTATTGGCTATCAATTATCGAAATTGTTTCCTTAATTGTATATCCTGTGGGTTATATTGTATGTGTCAGTATAGGTGATATTGTGCTTTTTGTTATATTCCATGTAAAATATTGAGCTGAGCACTATTCAATTTCGAATGCTTTTCATCTGGCAAAATAATAACCAAAGGTTAATCAAATTATAGGAAATTTTTCAATATATACATGCTCATAGATGCTGTGTAGAGGGTGAGCAACTGTTGCAATGCAATCATTTGATTCTATGTGGGAAAAAAATTATTTCAAAACATTGGAATTCTACAAGGACAACCCCATCATATTGAGGAAATGATGTCCTATAAAAATGATGGTGTGAAGATTGACAGGATACACATACCAAGCAATATTGTCTGGAATTTGCAAGCATATTTCAGCCCTGCTACTCTACTGTACAAGGTTTCTACTTACTACAAAATATCTTGACAATTCTACTGATTGTGAAGGTAAAATTCATTGTTCAGTTTTGTCTCTCCTGATTTCTTTTTGTTTTTCATAACAATGAAATTCACAAAACAGAAAACATTGGGATTATCCATATTTGATGAAAACTAATAGAAGGATGAAATTAGTTTGAGACCTAACAGAAAATGAAAACATGCATGATTGTAATGTAATTGAACAACATCATGAACAATAATTCATTTAATAGAAGCTACTAATTTTTCTTCTGTTAAGTAAGAGAAAAAATCTAAGAAAAAAAATGGGTGATAAATTTGGAATAAAAATGAACCGTATATATGCAGAAGATGACATGATCATCGATTAATCATGTTGAAGAATTCCTTACTAGCTAGATTTTAATGTATTGCACAATGTGGGCACTTACATATTTGGTGATACGTACAAATTTCGTTACATGCTATAGGACTAATGGAAAAAAAAATTTGATGTGGAATAATCGGTTTTTTTCTCCATACCCTGAAAAACTATGTAAACTGAGTCGAGAATTATTTTATACGAAAATCGGTTTTTGGGTATTCATGACAATGTTGATCCCTACACTGTTGAATTGCGATCCTAAAGATTGGAAAATCTGGAAACACTTCATTTCGCTTTCTCCCCACACCATGAGCTTCAATACCCGTAAAATTGTTTCTCACGTGAACTCGGAGGCCCTTCGTTCCTTCCTGAGCCCAGGGGCGCTTCGTCGAGGCGGGATCAGAATGCGAAGGGGGTAAATCACAGCAGGCGTGGACGGGGAGATGATGAACGACAGAGTTCGCGAGCGTTTACGGGCTTCAGTAATAAAACCCGGAAGAAATATGCCCTTCGAAATTTCAACGTTCAACTGGAGCGCAATTTAACGCTATGTGCGTTTTCGGACCTGATTTATCGCGTTCGGATTTCGAAACTGGAAATGCGGATTTGTATCGAGACAAAAATTCCCTCTTTGATATTCATAGCTGGAGACAAACTTCTTCTACTCACTTCATTCACGACTTCATTGTAGTAGGGGAGCCCCAAATTAGTACTTACTCGAGCGTTATAAAGACCTACTAGATGATAAAAAGAAAAAAAATTTGCTTTCAAAAATGTAAAAAAAAACTGTTGCATGGACATATTCGAGCGCGTCAGATTAAGATTGCATCCATGTCCTATAGTAACTCTTGTAAGAGGTGGTTCATGTGTCCCGGACATTCGCAGAAATGTGAGAGCGGCTCGCTGTATCACCTCATTTCGAATGTCCCACTAAGCGACTACGCATCGGTGGGGTGATCGAGAAGAACCGAAGAATGCGAGAGTGACTCAGGTAGTCGGAGATTTCGAGTGAATCCTTATCTGGGCCAGAACGGGAGAGCAATCCGAGTGATCTGAGAAGCAGATGTGGTTTGCCGAACGCCCCAACTGTAGTTATAAAAATAAAGTGATCCTATAAATCATAAATCCATAAAATCCATAAATCTCTGGATTTGTGGTTATTCTTCATAACAAAATTAGGATTGTTTTTTTAGAGGTTGCTCCTTTGACCGCTCTCACCGACGGAATATACAGGGAGTTTGTACTACAATGAGCTCTTCAACTGTAACGTCTTACCCCTTTTGCATCGGTCCAGTTGCGAACGTCACAATGATACAATATGTAGTAGAACAAATGTTGTCTCCACTACCTATCGTCATGAACGCCCGGAATGCCTCGCCTCATTTGAAGTGGGACAATGTACCGCTCAAGTAGAAAACTGAGGCTCCTCTTACAATTTTCAAACGTATACTACCCAACACTACTGTCCTACGTACTTTTAATGATGAATATATACTCCCAGTCAATAAATTCCGGACAGGCAAAATTTTTGTCAAATTCAACACCTTGTATCTTTTTTCGTGGTTTTCCGATTTTGTTGAAATTTTCACCAGGTATTTTATTGGGTGTTGTTATATTTACCCGAAATTAACTTTGCAAAAATACCTGTAATTTATCCGTTATACAGTGTGAAACAAAATCTTGTTTTATACCCTTCATTTCTAAACACCCTGTGGTGAATTTGAGGCGGAAAATTTGACATCATTAAGTTTTAATTTGTAGTGTAACACTTTCTCAACAAAATATTTTCTGATTTACGTCAGTATCTGCTTTTAAAAAAAAGATACACAATTTTCAAAGAAAGTGTTGCATTTTTTCAATTTTTATTACAATTTATAACATTACAATACCTTATCGACTATTAAACATAAACAAACATCTGAAAATCAATAGCGAGTATTTCCACCTCGCTTTCTCATCACTTCTACCATACGACGTGGCATACTTTCAATGCATTTACGAATTGCTTCTGGGGGAAGCAACAATTTCTGTTAATGCAGAACAATGCTAGGCCTCACGTTGCACGGGTTGTAACAGAATACTTACAAGAGGCGAATATTCAACGATTCATGTGACCAGACAGAAGTCCGGATTCAAATCCAATTGAACATGTATGGGATATGCTAGGTAGACATGTTCGAAATCGGCAGCCCAACACCTTGCCCGATTTACGAACAGCCCTTCTTGAAGTACGGGAAAATATTCCCCCAGAAGCAATTCGGAAATGCATTGAAAGTATGCCACATCGTATGGTAGAAGTGATGAGAAAGCGAGGTGGAAATACACGCTATTAATTTTTTGATGTTTGTTTATGTTTACTAGTCGATAAGGTATTGTACTGTTTTGAATTGTTATAAAAATTGAAAAAATGCAACACTTTCTTTCAAAATGTGTATCCTTTTTTTGAAAGCAGATACTGACGTAAATCAAAAAACATTTTGTTAAGAAAGGGCCACACTTCAAAAAACAACATGATGATATCAAATTTTCCGCCTCAAATTCAACACAGGGTGTTTAGAAATGAAGGGTATAAAACAAGGTTTTGTTTCCCCTGTATAACGGATAAACTATACAGGTATTTTTACAAAGTAAATTTTAGGTTGATATGACAAGACCCAATACTATAATACCTGGTGAAAATTTCAACAAAATCGGAGAACTACGAAAAAAGATACAAGAAACAAGGTGGTGAAATTGACAAAAATTTTGCCTGTCCGGAATTTTTTGACGGGAGTGTAGGTTAATCTTTTCTCGCGATTCAATAATCTGACGATTTGGAGGTGACGCAAACTCTTGGCTTTATTTTGGAGTTCGTCAGATGAAGATCTAATCACCATCGTCTCTGATTAGTTCCCGAACAATAACCTGGATTCCTTGCTCATCCAGCTCGTAACAACCCCCCTCCACCTCTCAGAAAACGGTCGTAAACAGCAATAAAAACGAATGAATAACGAGGTGTCAGTTGCAATATTCCCCCGCTGCACGGCGCTGCCGAATGAGTAATCGGACAATAACAGCGCCATCTCCCGCCGTTATCAATTTGGAAATTCATTTTCTCAGTTTTCCGGAGTCGGCACAATCAAATTTACATCGGCTGCGCTCTTGTCGCTAGGCTTGAGAGGAATTCC
Organism: Hippodamia convergens; assembly: GCA_038502775.1. NCBI lineage: Eukaryota > Metazoa > Arthropoda > Insecta > Coleoptera > Coccinellidae > Hippodamia > Hippodamia convergens. The sequence goes on from CM076610.1 coordinate 31,673,054, forward strand.
ACGCACGTAGCTTTGAACGCTTCGCTTCGGAGCGAATTATTCTCGTACGCTCGAGATTCGAACGAATCGGACGTAAAATTGGCGCTTTGGAAAGATGGTAGAAATCAGTGGCGGCGCTATTGAGATTCTTACACTTTGTACATATTCACTTTGTATATATATTCTTATGAAAAAGAGAGCTAAAATAATACAATAAATGTTGAAACAAAAAGTACCTAAGCTGAGGTAAAAAAAAAGAACGGGGTATCATAACATTCTTCGTATGATACTATAGAATCATACGATACTATCATCACTAGTATCATACGATACTATACAGCCAGGGAAAAAAACCTCAGCCGAAAAAACCTGCCTCCCCGTAAACAGAATAACATAAAATATCAAATATCAGGAAAATCTTGAAAGACATCAGTGTGATCATCTTCATGTTATCCGTCGATGGGCTCGGATCAACTGATTCTTCCCAAAACGACTCGCAATTCTTAATCTGAAATGAAAAAGGACAAAAGCAGAAAAGAAACCTATTATTCAGAATGAATCAAATGCATTCTAGAAATGCATTCGCTACTTTAAAAGACATCAACATTAAGATTTCTTGGCCAAATAAAGTTCGGAGGTTTATAAATATTTATGACAGAAATGTCACAAAATTTGAAAGAAATGAAAAAAACTCCATCAATTTCCCCTTTCCGAATCTGTTGAAAATTACGAAAACTGATAATTTTTCAACATAACAAGCTAAACTTGTAAAAAATCAGTTAATACATAACTTTCAACTGTCCTCTTTCACGAGGATATTTTTCTGTTGCCGTGTGGGTTTCTTGCAGAAGAATCACTTCGATACCATGTTCATCAGCTAATTTGGAGACGTAATCACACTTGTCTTTCGAAGTTCCTTCGATATTCAAAATCCACAAATTTTTGCTCTCTGGTCGTGAGGGTTTTTCAAACCGGATACGACCTTCCAGGTGATGATTTTTCGGCACTTCAGATGTATGAAGACCGCTACGGGACCCCAATGAAAGGCAATCATCTCTCATAAATAAACCAAACATGTTATAACACAAGAAAACAGAATATTTTTCAGGACCAAAAACTACGATATATTCCGAGAATTGTCATTCTGACAATGCACCCCCTAAAGAGTGTGGAACAAACGGAATGAATCCTTAAATCGGCTTCCATTAGTTAATGGTTTAAAAGGGGATACAGTCCACTGCGGCCTGATGGTCTATTGAGCCCCCTGACAAAGCTTTACAGCTCGCCTCCCAGTCCCAGAGATCTTATAAAATCCAATATTTCGGAAGGCTTCAGTGGGGCTAATTCCTCACTCCTACAGGTCTCTCGACCAAAGCATTGTTTCTTTGGCTTACAATGCCAAAGCATTCTGTGACTAGGTGAATAGGAGTTTCTTCCTTCTCCCCACAGAATCTACACTCGTCAGTGTCCGATACGCCCATTCTCATCAAGTGCTTTCTGAGCCGACAATGCCCAGTAAGAAAGCCAGTGAGGAGGTGCAGTTGGTTCTTACTGAGATCCAAATATTTTTTGGACCTTGCAGTTTCAAAATTCCGAAGGAACTTTTTGGAGTGATCCAACCCTGGGAGATTCTGCCAGAGTGTTTCTCTTTCTCTTTTTCCAGAAACTCCTTCTTATATGTACATTTGGCTATACCACAGAAAGGGATTCGAATAAGAAAGAGAATGAGAAAGAGAATGATCGAAAAACCAAAAATACTTCTCATTTTTGAATGAAAGATGAATTCAAAATAGTAATCATCGAAATGAATACCATTTTCAATTCCTGGACTCACAGATCTTTCATCATGAGGTTGGAGAAATGGAATAGAATAGAATAGAATATTTATTGAACGACTTCAACATTTAAATAGTTACAAAAAAAATATCCAACAATGATTTATTGCACCTAACTTTCAGAAGAGTTGTTTTGTGCCCGATTTGTGATTGTTTTCTGATTTGAACAATTCATGTGAAGAAAATCACTTATTATACTCAAAAAACGAAAAGGAAAACAAACATCAACAGAATATATATCTTCTATAATAATTCATATCTAATGACTTCTTTCTATTTTCAGATAATGTTGAAACTGTCCTCGTGTTTGAGATAAAATCATTTTTTTTAGTTTCCTGGAGAAAAGTCTAAAATTCCTCAAGTTCTTCACTTCTTCAGGAATACAATTATATATTTTTGGACCAGTAGTGCATTTTGAAATAGAGTTGTATTGTATATGCAGATTTTATCCCTGTCTTGTGTAGTAAATATGTGAATTTCTGATTTTTGTCATCTAATTTTGATACATGAACCTCGACACATTGAAAATATATAATTGACGCATATCCATCATCCAGGTGTTTGAAAACAGCTGATTCGTCGGAAATCTTCTCGGTCTCGATGTAATCACCTTGAGAATCCACTGATATTAGATTTTGCCACTGAGATGAGAGATACACCGGTTTCGGCCTTTTTCGACCTCATCAGTATCCCATAACCGACGCCTTAGACTAAATTGGTTGCGTTCTCGTTTCAGATCGCCACGATGGCCTTGGACCTCCTGCACCAGAGTGGCAAGTTCCGCATCAGACACCTACCATACACCCCCCTCAAGCTGCGCATCGGGCTGCACACGGGGCCCTGTTGCTCTGGAGTGGTGGGACTCACGATGCCGAGGTATTGCCTCTTTGGGGACACGGTCAACACGGCTTCCAGGATGGAGTCTACAGGTGAGTTTGACGTACGATCAGTGGCGGCGCCTGAGAACAGGTTGAGGGGCCAGGACCCCCCTTAATTTCTAATATAAGCAGGTCATTTGAGTGGAAATTCTCACTGGATCTATTTGAGTATCAAATTACCGCTTCTTACTGAGATAACACCGAACTCAGTCTCCGACTAGGAATTGCTGTGGTGGGTTTGATATTATCCCTTTAGAGAAAATGATTTTGCTCGAGATAATTTTACCGTGGGACACCCCCATTACAAGAACAATGAGGAACAATCGTTTACAAGACTACATGTTTCCTATTGGAACAAATTAATTTCTGAATATCTCGCAAATTATTCATTGTGGGATAAAAATCTCAGACGTATGCTCCTATTATTTTTCACGAAGATTTCGAAAATGTTTCGAAAAAAGAGGTTGCAATTGGATGAAAACGATTTTTTTATGTTTCGTCACTTCTAAATTTGACAAAGAATTTGTGACCTCCTGAATCATATTCCGAAAATCACGCTATCGGAAAAGAAGCATCAGCCTTTCTTCTCGGAGATTCTCAAAAATGGAAATTTTTAATGAAAAAACCTCGAAGTTGTCTGTATTTCAACAGAGTTCAATTTTGAGATTTTTTTCGTATTTCCTCATTTGAAAAGAATTTTCTTCGGAAAATTCATACTTTTGGAATAAAAAATGGAGAATCTATTCATGCAATAAAAAATGAGTCTTTCCATTTGAAAAACGAAAGCTCACCTTAAGAATTTCAATCCTGAATCTGGTGTCTTTCCTAAAAATATTTTATAGTGCCATATTCGTGAAAAACCCTGTATAATCAACAAAAAATTATACAGCAGATGCATTTCGAGCAATTGACCCTATCTGGAAAATTTCATGAATATTGTTGTAGAAACAGGTGATGATTCTAGGGTTTTGTTTATGGGGATGAAAGGCTTTGGTTATATGCAAAGGAAAAGTGAAGAATTCACTGTCAACCCATTATTGCTATCAGCGGTCTCTTCTGAGATCTGCATGTCTTGTGGTTTATATAATACAATTGTTGAAAATAGTAAAAAAAATTGTCCTTCTATTGCCAGGCGGAGTAACAAACAAAATAAAACTAACCTTCTAACATTATAATATTTGATATTTTGATTATGGAGTTATATTCCATTTTTCACTCAACAATTTTCCTTTTCATTCAAAAGATATTTCATACTCCATTCCAACCCTGTAATACGAGTCAGTTCATTGCACAATAAGTTTTCAATAACTTGTAGAGGACTTCCCCAAACTCATTGAGAAAGAAATTGAGACATAAGAAACAGAAAAAAAAATTAAAAAAAAAAACAAATTAAAAAATAAACAATTCTAGTGACACGAATTCGCTCAATTTCTTGTTGAATAGTATCCTGTGTAAACCAGGCGATTAAAGCGAATCATCTTAAATATTCTCACTCATATTCTCTCCTCTCACTTCAAAAAATCGAAATAAATACTTCAAAACCACCACCTGAAGACATATGATCAACCATCTCTCCTTTTCTGGTTGCAGGAGCAGCTTGGCGCATCCATTTATCGGAGGCTACCAAAGTCAAGCTGGAGAAGGCCGGAGGATACCAACTGGAGTACAGGGGACCGACAGAGGTGAAGGGAAAGGGCACCATGCACACCTACTGGCTTCTAGGCAAAGATGGCTTCGATAAGAAGCTTCCTGATCCTCCCCCTGTCGAGTAAGTAAGACGTTTTGTTGATTCTGAAAGGAGAAAAACATAATCCGCTTATCTTATTCGTGCAAACAGGGGTCTTGCATGTATCCGACAAGCATCAGGTTAAGTGTTAACGTCTTGAGCTTCGAGTTTCTATCGAGGAAGCATCATGCACGATTCGTATGGAAATAAAATCACAGGTGGATTGACTGAAAGTTCGGAAGAATGTAACTTTTGTCCTTATCGAGAATAAACATTCTCTCTACGAAATTCAACTCAATGTTTTTAGGATACTGGAGGTTGGGAATCTTTGCAGAATCAATATTATTCCGACTGTTTTTCTTCAATTTAGACTTTTCTGTACTCGCAGGGTGGATCCTATTTCTTCCTCAAGTCTTAATTTTCTTCTGAGATAGTGATTTGTGTTTGATGACTATTCATTTCGTCTATTAGGTGTCGGTACAACTTTGCTTGATCGGTTTCTTCCAGAAATTCGTGGCTTTATTGCAAAAAACCTATTATTACAACTCCTCCTCATCTTATGAGAGAAAGCAGGTTATAGTTTTAATGTATGTAGGAATTATTGTCCCAAAAACTAATGAAGAACACAGATATCAGTCGTAAGGAACAGTTATTCTAAACTTTATTCATCAGCAACGTTGCGAGAAACAATTCTTCTCTTCCTCCGTCATTTTTAGCCTGAGGAAGAGAAGAATTGTTTCTCGAAACGTTGCTGATGAATAAAGTTTAGAATAACTGTTCCTTACGACTGATATCTGTGTTCTTCGTTATAGTTTTATTTAAACTGCTCAACAAGAGTTGGGGATAGTGACTTGAATTGCAAAAAAATATAGTTTAATTTAATTCCCAGGGAAAACAAGCATTTCAAGACTATCAAAACAATTTATGGCCTCCACTATGATCAATAAAAGCTTGACATCTTCTTTGCATACTACACACGAGGTTGTTGAACAATTCTTGAGGAATTTGGTTCCATAAACGGGGCAGAAGCTCTCTCAGATCATTCAAGGATTCTGGGGTAGGTTGATGAATATCTAATCTTCTTTCGGGCATGCATTTTCTATACAATTCAAATCTGTTGAGTGCGGAGGTAGTGGTAAATGTGGAATACCAAGCTCCTTGAGCGCATTCTTAACTATGGCTGCATGGTGCTGTCTAACGTTATCGTCTAGAAATTGGAAAGTTTCACCAATAGCAGCGTGAAAATTTGGCAAAACGTTGTCAATGGCATATTCCCTATAGTGTAAGGCGGTCATATTCCCAGGACAGATTTGTGCGCATGTTGAAAAATATCCCAGCCCATACCACAACACCACCCTTTCGGAATGGATGGACTTCTTGGACAAAGCGACGATTACAGGGTATGCGTGGGATTGTCCATACCCTTATTTTTCGAGAATCTGAAAATCGTCTATATCTGGATTCATCAGTGAAGAGGACACTAGGCTATTGATCGTTCCAATTGATATGTTGCCTTGCAAATTCCAGTCTTTGACTCTCATGGTCACGTGTTCATGGAACTCCTCTTAATGGACTTGTAGAACCTAGATTCACCTCTCTCAAACGTCGTCTGATGGTTTCGATGGAAACTTGGGCCCCAGCTGCATTTAGATGAGTATTCCGTAGATGTAGACTTTCTTCTCGCTGAAGCGGTGATGAAACGATCCTGAGCAGCTGTTGTTTTACGTCTTGGTCTTCCCAACACGGAAAATGTCTCCCTGAACCTATTTCAAATACGAGATATCACACTCTGGCTGACTTGGAGCCTTTTCGCTACAACAATCTAAGTTAGGCCACCCTGTAGCATTCCGATAGCCCTATCAGCCTCAGCGTTTGTTAATTTACGTCTTGGAATTTTCAGAGAACTCTTTTCAAATCGAAGCCGTAGATAAACTGACCCCACTTCAAAATAAAAACATTCATGAAGCATATGCAAAGAACTAAACTTCAGAAAAAAGGCGACCAGATTGACGAAATGTCTCATACTGACTTTTGTTGGATCGATTCAAGTTGTTATTGAGTTTCAAATGATTTCACAGCGATTTTCTCGAAGATTATATACTTTCCAAAACGATTGAATACGATATCCCTAACTCTTGTGTAGTAGTATATTTCAATGTTTTGTTGTTGTTGAGGCTCTTCAACCTCTGGGTGTTCTATTCCTTAATCCAGTTTTGTTGAATAAAATGTAAGGTTCATTTCATTTGATTTTACTACCTTGTTATTATTAGATTGTCTTCTGGTGCTTTTAGATTCTTGATCTGATTGAACGTTTGGTTTCTTTAATGTAGGGTCTCCACTATCAGAGGGAATCATGGATATTTCTTCGATGTCTGCATTGAAATTGAAGTTTTTTCTTTAAAAATTCTCATATTTATGTTTTGAAAAGTAAGTTGTAAGTTGTGTCTATCACCCACACTTATCTTCTCAGACAACTTCTCAACATATAGAAATCGATTCAGTTGTCGAAATGTATTGTTGCTGTTGAGGCTCATTCAGCTGGGTTCCTAATTTGCCTAGACTGATCGTACAGTAGAGAATTTCGCATCGGTCGTTTCAATGATACTCCTACTTTTTTTTCCATCCCAAAAGCTCCAGCTGAAATTACCATTCTACATCCCCACGTACACATTCTATTTTACTCCCATCCGACAGGGGGGTCACGTGCCTAGTTCTTGCCCTGCCAATTCCACGAATGAATTTCCAGGATTATCTTTATGCAGCAACGTGCTCCGTGATTTTTTTGCTCGGGTTCGCAGCGCGCTTGTTGCTGTTATTGGTGGCGTTTTTCGTCGAATGTCTATCTTTCCAGTTCGTACGTGATGAGAACGTATTCTTTTAGGTATTTCGTATTCCGTCTGAGGTGGCCAGGAGGGTATTCTTCGATTGTGGCTTGTCATAAATAGAGGAAGATTATAATGGGGACATCGACATGGGCTGACATTTTCAGGGTTTTTAATCCATTTTAATTTATTTCCTATAAAATACACTATTCACATTACAGGGTGGCCATTTGAAAACGAAACAGACGAGATTACAGACGGAATAAATTTTTTCGATAGAAATGCTCGGACAGGTCGATTTCTGTTTCGAGGGGGACAACTTAAGATGTAGGTTACGGACGCATAGCGCTTCAACCCTTGCTACTACAACCCTCACCCCCAATTTTTGAATAGGGAAGATGGGGTGAGTGATACCTCATTTGAAAGGTTTTTCACAAAAAAACACTACAAGTGCCATGAAAACACCACTTCATTTTCAAATGCTTAGTCAAGAATATTTCGAGAACTAATGCATAAAATGAAAAAAACAATTACTGTGCTGAAATCAGTATAAAAATACCTTTCAAATGAGGTATCACTCACCCCATCTTCCCTATTCAAAAATTGGGGGTGAGGGTTGTAGTAGCAAGGGTTGAAGCGCTATGCGTCCGTAACCTACATCTTAAGTTGTCGCCCTCGAAACAGAAATCGACCTGTCCGAGCATTTCTATCGAAAAAATTTATTTCGTCTGTAATCTCGTCTGTTTCGTTTTCAAATGGCCACCCTGTATAAGATCTCTATAAGATTTTGCTTTTTTTTGCTGCTGCATTCAGGGAGAGTCATGGGTGAGTACCTCTTAATCTGATAGTATTGTCTATGTTTTCATGAATGTACTCGAGACTTTATAAGGAACAGCTTTGCGGACATGAAGAACAGTTTTTCATCATAAATCAGGAGAATATATTATCTTTTTTTCACATTATTAATTTTTCTTTATAAAATATTTAGAAAAAATTCTGAAAATATAAGGTAACGTTTCATTCCTCATAAACTATCAGAATTGCGACATAGCTATTCACTCAGATAGTCAAGCTGCTATTAAAGCACTGAACTCCTATGTCATCGACTCAAAGTCGACATGGGAATGCCGGAGCAAACTCAATGAGGTAGGCAAGAAAAATAGGGTCTCTTTGATCTGGATTTGTGGTCACTCAGGAATCACAGGTAACGAAGAGGCCAACAAACTTGCCAGAGAGGGTGCTCGGAAACCAATCACTGGCCCAAAATCTTTCTGTGGTATAGCAAAAATTACATATAAGAAAGAGTTTTGGAGAAGGTGAAAACTGAAAGAGAAACACTCTGGCAGAATCTCCCAGCGTTGGATCACTCCAAGAAGTTCCTTCGTAATTTTGAAACTGCAAAATCCAAAAGATATTTGGATCACAATAAGAACCAACTACACCTCCTCACTGGCTTCCTTACAGGGTATTGTCGCCTCAGAAAGCACTTGCTGAGAATGGGCGTATCGGACACTGACGAGTGTAGATTCTGTGGGGAGAAGGAAGAAACTCCTATTCACCTAGTCACAGAATGCTTTGGCATTGTAAGCCAAAGGAAACAATGCTTTGGTCAAGAGACCTGTAGGAGTGAGGAATTAGCCTCACTGAAGCCTTTCGAGATATTGGATTTGATAAGATCTCTGGGACTGGAAGGCGAGCTGTAAAGCTTTGTCAGGGGGCACAATAGACCATCAGGTCGCAGTGGACTTTAACCCTTTTTAAACTATTAACTATTAACTATTTCATTCCTCATGTAACACTTCCATATTGTCAAAAATCAAGTTCAGGAATATATATTCTCTTGGTGACTCACATTTCATTCGCAAGCGTCAGAATAGATCCTACTTGAAATTTGTTCTCTTCTTGCAGCTTGGACGAAAGCCTCATAATAAACCAAGAGCAGATGTTGAAGACGTCATCGTTCGACCCACCGGACTCTTCAAGCAGCTTGGCAGCATCCAAGGAATCCTTGAAGCCAGCGGAGGAGCCTCAACAGTCAAAGACCGTAGATACCAACCCCTCGTTCATCAGGTCCATGGAACTGTCCAAGTTCTCCAGTTTGACCAGCGGGAAAGCTTTTGAAGAAACCGTTGCACCCTTGGCAGAGATGTAAGTGAAACTGTTCACATTTTTCTGGTGCATTTTTTCGCATGTATTGTTTTTTTCTTGGTTTTTTCAAATGTTATAGGGTTATAGGGTGAAACAGGGAGACATGACGCGGTAGGAGAGACAACGCAATCAGATAATTTGCCATTTTGGAGCACGCAGTCTAAGATAGATGCATGCAGACGTTTCACTATTGCTGTTCTTGAAAAATCATGTTGAAAATGCAATGAAGTTACAAGATATTTGGTGATATACGGGTGCCCGGGAAATAACTGTACATACTCTCACCAGAGATAGAGTTGGACTAGGTGAATACTGATTGATTATAAAAAAATTATTTCTGGATTTCCCGAGAAAGCTACAGTGTGATTTTCCAACTTCATAGAAATACTAGACCATCATAAAATCCAAACTTGATGAGGGATATTATTGAAACTTGGGAGGTTATTGGCAGATGCAAAGGTCGAGTCAGAAAGATATCAATTATTTCATTATTCCAGGGCCGGACTCATTAATGTTCACTTAAAGTGTTCAGGGCAAAACAAACACTTTGTATTTCGAATTACAAATAATTGATTCGCTTTTCAGAAAGAAGCTGAATTATGCTTCAATTTGTGATATCGCTTAAAGTTGTCACATCAACAATTATTTTTTTATGAATTTTCGAATTGGGATAAAGTTCGAGAAATTGAATTTTTCACCATGAAGAGAACTGAAAATCTCATGTTTGGAAATAAAATGGAAAGTATTAGTGGAAAATTTTCAAAAAAGTTCAGAAGTTTAATAAGCACATTCCATAACGAAACAAAAACAAATGAAAGAAACTAAAATACACTAAAGAGTACCTAATAAAAATGAAAGTAGAAACGAATGAATTGATGAGTCAACGTTATTTCAGAAGTGGTCCGAAATTAAAACCATTAGCTTGTATACATTTCTCTAGCCGATTGTTCAAATTGGATACAGCCTTGCGAATCATATCGCCGTTATTTCTCAAAATATCGCTACAGTTGACAATTATGTTCATCAGTTGTTCTCTTGACTGGATATCTCCAGAATATACCTTCAATTTTCCCCATAAAAAATAATCTAGCTGGTTGAAATCTGAGATCGAGGAGGTCATGGAATAGGTCCTATTTGGATAGGTATTGTTGAGGTAACTTCTCACTTCCAAGCCAAAATGAGGTCCAGCTCCATCATGCTGGAAATAAATTCCTCTAACATTTATTCCTTGTATCATCGGGTGAATATTCTGTAAGAAATCTAGATACATCGCAGTTGTGAGGCGACCGTCAAAAAAATGAGGCCCTATCAAATATTTGTTTATCACAGCACACCAAACATTTACTGAGAATTTCTGTTGTGAATTTCTCAGTCATATACTGTGTGGATTATTTTCGGCCCAAATGTGCGTGTTATGAATATTGAACACACCATCTCTGGTGAATTGAGCCTCATCACTGAATATTGTTCTGTACAAAGTGACTCTATGATTTGCTATCCACTGTGCAAAATTTACTCTTCCGAACTTTCAGTAACTTTTTTAAGAAAATTTATTATTTATTTTCGACCTCCACAAGATGACTAAGTCCTGTTCAGGTAAATAAATTCAATTTCTCGAACTTTATCCGAATTCAAAAATTCATAAAAAAATAATTGTTGATGTGACAACTTTTAGCGGTATCACAAATCGAAGCATCATTCAGCTCCTTTGTAAAAAGCGAATCAAATATTTGTAATTCGAATTACAAGTGTTTGTTTTGTCCTGAAAACTTTAAATGAAGATTAATGAGTCCGGCCCTGGAATAATGAAATAATTGATATCTTTCTGACTCGACCTTAGCATGTGCCAATAATTTCCCAAGTTTCAATAATATCCGTCAATAAGTTTGGATTTTATGATGGTCTAAGTATTTCCATGAAGTTGGAAAATCACCCTGTAGCTTTCTAGGAAAATCCAGAAATAATTTTTTTCAGTCAATCAGTAATCACCTAGTCGAACTCTATCTCTGGTAAGAGTTTGTACAGTTATTCCCCGGACTGCCTGTATAATAAAAGTTTAATACCTAAAGAATTTTCAATGATTTCATGACTATGTTAAGTTTAAAACAGTGGATTCACGGCGCATTATGAAAAAGGTGCGTTATCTCTCTCTGTTTTACCCTACGTATTTTCTCGTGGAAAAGTCATTGGTTTTTTGATTTTAAGTCGAGTCCAACCCTATATTCTCCATAACTCACAACAAGACGTTCTCGAACATCTTTCTTGAAAAAAACAATGACAGCTCGCCGAAAACTTGCTTCATTCAGACTGAAACCTTTGACAGAAATTAAGTTTCGGCGACTCCAAACGTCGCAATGTTGAATTCCGCTCGCAATCCGAGCGAGCGGAAGAATTTTCCCTTTTGAATTAATGAAATTACCCTTGAATTCATCTCTCAGATAAGGCCGACTACTAGTCCGAGATCAATTCAATCTTCCAGTTTCCGTAATGATCATAATCAGCGTAGTTCGGGAGGCTGCACCCGAACGAGCTGCTGATTATTGCACGGATAAGTTCCAGTGTTGCCAAGTCTGGGGATTCTTCCCCAGATTTGGTGAAAAATTTTGTGGATTGGGATTATCGATAGAAATCAGTCATGGTTGTTTTAAATAGAAGATTTTCTGCTATATTAGCCAAAGAGGAAGATCTAGAGTCAACTCTATATTGAATATTCTTCGATTGGATTCGATGGTATCAATTTTGTCACAGAATAGAGCTCTAATCTGCTTTTTTTTATGTGATTTCCCGAAAGGACGATGGGTAATTCCCCTATTCACAGATTATATAATGCGCAGTATCGATCAATCACAAGGTTGCAACTTTAGTAGAATTTTCACTAAATCTCTGGTAGAATGCTACATCAATTTAGTTAATGAAATTTAAATCTGTTAGAAAATGTAAATTCTAGTGAGTTACGAAAAATTTTCAGTAGCTTTCTAGTTGTTTTTTTATTCATCCAGAGGCGTCCGGAGACTCAAAAATATCTTCTTCGATAATCTTAGTACCTAAGCCCAGCTTCAAAATTTTTAATGAACACTCAAAAAGTTGTCGGGAATTCTAGAGATTCTTCCGTTTAAATTAATTCGAGGAATTCCATTTTACTAAAACTTTTACCTACTTTTTACTTCGAGGACTTGGCAACACTGATAAGTTCCTGGACCAGCCAAAGGCCTGGATAAGGACATGAAGATCTGACGTGGGAGTCGAAAAGAAGCTAAAACTCACGAGGTTTTCATTTCTTAATTCCGTTCTATTCATCTCTTCCGAGCCTAGGTATGAGATGAAAAGGACGGCTTTACTCTTTCGAAATGGGGAAACCGCTCCTTTCTCCCTTGGGGTTGAGTCGAAAATCGAGAAAATGGGGTTACTGGCACTTTTCATTTACTCTGGAGTACTCGGCTTGCTATGCTAAATCTCCACAAACTAAACGACTGTAAAAGGTTTTTATGATGAAAGTGTTGAAAGTGACGTTTTATTTTGTGAGTGAAAAAGTTTCGCGAACAGAATAAAATCAATTTGAAAACAAAAATCATTTTTGTATGATATTGGCCAATTTCAAATGACATTCAACTACAATAGTATATAACATTATTAGCAAGGTAAGAGGGTTTTTACTGGCGAATGGGGGATATAACTGACTCGACTGCGGCTCGTCAGTTACCTCCTTGAGCCTGTAGAACCCGTAACCTTGCGTGTATGGTTTTATTGTTTTTTTGTTTCTCATTTGTAAAGAGGTTAGATAAATTCCAAAAAAATCTCAATTATTTGACGCAAATATCGTCAAGGGCGTCGCTAGAAATTTTTTCTGGGGGGGTAAAAAAATTTAGGATATAGTATATTGTCATGATATGCTCCTATTCACTGGCGTCGATACGGGGGGGTAATGGGGGTAATTACCCCCCCCAGGAAAATATTTACTTTCGAAAAATGAGTCGTACAATCATTACATAGGAACATATCATGACAATATACTATATTCTAAGTTTTTTTACCCCCCCCAGAAAAAATTTCTAGCGACGCCCTTGCTCCTATGTGATGATTGTATGTCTTATTTTTCGAAAGAAAATATTTTCCTGGGGGGGGTAATTACCCCCATTACTCCCCTCGTAGCGACGCCAGTGAATGTCGTAAGCTATGGAAGCGTTGCCATGAACATGTCTGTTTATTTTTCTTTACATTTGTTTTGCCGAAAGCGAAAATGAATGTACCAAAAGAAATTATTGAGCCAACCAGCAGTGTAGCATCAAGTTTATTTCCTGCAAAATCAGCTCCAAGGTACGAGCGAGAATACGACGACTTCAAAAAGTGGCAAAACAAAAATAGTGTGATTGGGGTAACTGAAGATGTTTTGTTGGTCTACTTGAATCAACTATCAGCTTGATTCAGCCCTAATACTTTATGGGCAAAATGGTCTATGCTGAAGAGCTGCATGGAAATGAAAGAAAATGCCCCTGTTCGCAGGTTTGTTTTCCTTAAAAAATTTATTGAAAAATATGACGTTTAGTTGTTATTTGCAGATTTCAAAAGGTAATAGCGTTTCTAAAACGAAAAAATGAGCTTTATACGCCAAAAAAGGCCAAAGTATTAAGTGAAGAAGAGGCTGAAAAATTTTTTTTACATGCTCCTGATGACCAGTGGTTGCTGGCTCCAATTGTAACAATATTTGGGATTTTTTGATGTGGTCGATGTGATGAAATTCTCCTTTTAAACATGAATGATGTAGAAGATATGGAAAAATACGTTATTGTGACATTGCGACAAACAAACAATTTAACATCAAGAAGATTCACCATAATCGATGATGGCTTCAGCTTCAAGCCCTGCATGTTAAACAGAAAATATGTAAATCTTCGGCCTCCTGGAACAGAAAGCCTAAGATTTTTTTTGACATACCGACATGGAAAGTGCATTTCCCTTAATGCTGGCCAGCACACTATTGGTAGTGTCCCAAAGCAAATAGCGAAATATTTAGGTTTAAAAGACCCAAAGTTATATATCGGCCACTCTTTTCGCAGAACTGGAGCCACTATGGTTGCGGATTCGGGTGGAGATATTTTAGCACTGAAACGTGCAGGAGGGTGAAAGAGCACCGAAATCGCGATGAGTTATGTCGATGATTCAGTCAACAAAAAAATCGAAATGTCTAGCAAATTATTTGGTAGTAAGGAGAGTACAAATGTTCTGCATGCAGTCCTCGAGTTCAGCAGTTTCTGAGTCAACAGATGGTTCATCATCATCAGTATCAACTCTTTCATCATCAAAAAATTGTGTTACTGGAAATAACAATTGTACCGTGACTTTCAACATTAATGACGATGAAACAAAATTGTCTAATGTAAATAATACTACTAACTTGTGAAAATTTTGCGAGTTAACTGTCAGTTTTACAAGTTAATGACTTGATAAAATAAACTTTCTTGATTTTTGGGATGCTCTAAAATAACTTTACAAAATAAAAATCGGTCGTGCAGCAAGGTGAATAATTCACGAGCTAAGGCCTCCGCGATCGTGATCGGTGTAGGCCCGGCTTAACGCTCGGCGTGACGAGATGAACAGACCAAAAACGTTCATAAGCAAATTGGCTTCACAAAGGCGGGAATCTTACTCCATTAGCCCAGCGATGATTCAGATGGAACCGGGTATTTAGGTTTCAATTAGAGCTGGAGCTGTTTTATGAAGGAACCAGAAACCAGAGGATTTCGAGGAGCACGTCAGAGCAAATCCTTTCTGCTTCGAACATTTCCCAGTTTGTCTACCGAAATCCCGAATTATGAGATGTTAGACGGGATTGATCCTGTTTCCCGGTTTGGATTTGCATACTTTTCCCTGCTCTCGAGTCCTGAAAGGAGGAAGGAAGCAGGAAAAGGTTCTACTCTACAGGGTGGCCTCATGAAACGAGTTTATTGGATTTTGTTTGATGATGACACAATAATTATTTTTACCTATTTCGCTACAAAATTCAAGTTCAGAAGTTCTGGAACAGTTTCAAAAGTTTCCAGTTATTTTTTATTAAGGCCTGTGAAAGCTCTGACTTATTTCTACTCTTCTATCTGCTGTTGAAAATTTCTTTTTAGTTTTGGTAAATTATACTTCATTTTATTGATTTTCACCCTGTTACCCTATACAGGGTTCGGATAAAGTATGGAAGCAAGAATTTTTTTCAAGAGGGGCAGATTTGAAATTTGGGTAGGGGAAGGTGACATCAGTATTCCGCTTTGCTCAAAAACAATAGGGGGATAAAAATTTAAAGAGGGTCCTTGGCCACCTTTGCAGATGTTTAAAAAGCCTGAGATTTCGACATCTAAAAAAATTTTTTTCGAGATGTAGAGAGACTAGAGTCATATAATGGGTTCATTAAAGGACGAAGACTACGAATCTGTGATTAGATTTTTCTGAAGTCAGTATTTTGGCGAATGAAAAACTTTTCGTGAAAAATTTTCAAAATTTTGGTAATCTTTGGGGCACTGTAGCAGCCAGAAAAATTGAAATGTGGAGATGCTGATGTTCTCGCATATGAATTGATTCTTTACGATTAAAATGGTTCAATTTTCATGGTCCTATCGCTACTAGTTTAGATTTTATGAATTTTTTCGCAAAGGTCCAAATTTTCGGATATTTCATCGACCATAACTCAAAAAATAAGAGTTTCAGAAAAAAACCGTTTAGATATTATTAATCTATTCCCTCGAATTAATAAATAAGTGGATTTTTGTAGCGATCAGACAACATTCATTTTTTTACAAAATTTGCATACATATGCATGGAAAATTTTCGATTTTTCGAAAAAAATTTTTTTGCTCAGATCAGAACCAAAATCACATCATTCATTAATTTGAAGGTGTAGATCACGAATATACAGAAAGATATTAAAAAAAAAATTCATTCTTCAAGTTATAGTTGATGGAAAATCCGAAATTTTGGTCCTACTCAGCAAATTTCATAAAATTTAAACTAGTCGCGATAGAAAAATAGAAATTGTACCTATTCATTCACAAAAAATGAATCTAGAGTTAAAAAAATCACCATTGGTACAGAGTCATTTTTCTAGCTGCTACAGCACCTCAAAGTTGACTTAATTTCGAAAAAATTTTCGGAAAAAGTTGTTTATTTGCCAAAATACCTACTGCAGGGAACATCTAATTGCAGATTCATAATCTACGTCCTTTAATAGATCAAATATGAGATTGACGGGTGATTCAGATTGTAAGGTTAGATAGAGATAATTTAACGATAGATGCTCCAGCTAGTCAGAACATGAGAACACCTTACATTTATATGAGGTATAAGGAGATAATATGCTTCTACTCAGGCTAATGATAATCAAAACTTGAACAGTCGAGATTTATTCCTCTCTGATGAGAATAGCTATTTACAATATCAACTATCACAAATTGAAACAATTAAATATGATGACAAGAATATGAACAATTATGAACAATTCGTCAGAAACACCATTCACGAGCGTTTTTCGTTCTTTGTTAACTTATCTTGTTACATATAACAATGCTGGGTAAGGGAAGTGACTATCTCTCGACTTCTTACAACGTTCGAACTCCTGAATCTTCAGAAGGACGTTGAAGTTCCTCCAGAAGGAATGGCGTTGTAAGAGGTGAAGGTTGTATTCTTCCAAATAGAAGTGTTGAGGGTTTAACTTCCTCCAAGGTGCAGGTACTAAAGGTTTGAAGACTTAGCTCCCTCCCAAGAGGTTTCGGAGTCTTAGCTCTCTTCAAAAAGGTGCCGGAGGCTTAGCTCTCTTCAAAAAGTAGTTGCCGGAGACTAAGCTCCCTCCAAAAAATGCCGGAGACTTAGCTCCCTCCAAAAAAGGTATCAAAAAACACTTGTATCAGTCCTTTGTATCGTCAAACTTCCACAATTCCCCGAGATCTCTGATAATCTTAGTTTACATAAAGAAAATTCAAGAAAGGAAAAATTCCGGATCCGAGACGATCCGGAAACTCCCGAAATTTGAAGTCGGTAAATCATACCGTTACAAGATGGCGCGATATTTTTCTTGTTACGTACCCTCTAGCCCATCACAATCGCACGCCCCTGGACTCCCCGAAGGCGAGAACCGCCGGAAGACACCCCGTACCCTCGGGTAGGTGCGTTCGGGAAGAAGAATCATCGAAATAAATTAGCGGGCCGTTGATGTAATTGCCAAAGTTGCAGTCCGGAGCTCGCTGCTCACATTAATGAGACTCGAGCCATCATCTTCGTCTCGGTTTTGTTATTCAGATTGGAGTAGGCGGCGAGTCGGAGCTCTCGGAAAAACGAAGGAAACGACGTCGGAAAATCACGGCCTCGAGTCTGCCGGGATTGTTTTTCCAAGACGGCTGAGAATGGAATGCCGCTGTAAAAGGAGCAGCGCTAGGAATTGATTTTCTCCTACTCCAAATGCCACAAATTCCACACGAAGGAACACAAGCTAGTTTTTTTGTTTTCGAGTTGTCTGTCGAGAAATTTAGACTCGAAAACTGCAACAATATTGATAAGAGAACTGACAGTCTAATGCCCACTTGCACCGTCTAATATAAGTCTGACTTACGTCCAACTCAGATCTGAAATTAGGTTTGAGACGTCGTTTCTCTTGCACCGCAGTTTAAGTGCCTAATAAGTTATGACTATTTTGAGCCGCTTGAGCAAGACTTAAGTACGTCTCAAATATTCATAACATCAAAAACGAACTTCCGTTCTGACGTGTTGTTTTTGATTGCGTGAATTGTAAAAAATTGGGAAATTGGTAATTTCCCCATTTAACAATTCAATACTGAAACCTCTTAATACGGCACTGTATCCGAGGAATGCATATCAGGCCCATAGATACGCTATCATATTTCGGAGCATCATGCATAAAAACAAATCCGGTCACAGCCCAGTTGTTTATTTAACTATGAGACGCATAGAAATCAAACTGTGAAAAGAATTAAAACGTTGACCCTGTCGACATAAACATTCGAAAACGGTCGTTTTCGAGTGGTTTATTGTAAATAAAAATTGGGGATTTATTGGAGTTCATGATCTTCAAGCTCATGAAAATTAACACTTCCACACTCAAGAAAAACAACGACGGTATTATTTATTTTTATTGGTCAAAAAGAGTATTCAGAACCGTGGGACTTAAAAAAGGCCAACTGGCATCTTTTTCGGATACTCTTACAAAGACGAAGATCCTTTAAAAAAAAGGAATCTTATTGGTCAATAGGAGGGTAACAACAAAGATTTTTCCTGGAAGGAGGCAATTTTTGGATAAGGAACCGCCCAAAAGGTGGAGAAAAAAATTCACATTCGGTATTACAATTATCGAAATTAGTCAGTAGTGTCCAGGAGATAAGAACAGAAAAGGTTCTTCGACGTGCTCGCGGAGTTCGGCTTGCTCGGTTTATTTTTGGGGGATGAAATAGGAAATTTCACAGTTCGTTTTTAAGTCTCAAGCGGAGACTTGTAGATTTCTTGAGAGTAATAGGTACAGTGTTAGGTCTTAAACGAAGACGTGTTTTGTATTTTGTATTTAGTAGTAGAAGGAGTTCGTGTAGAGAAAACGTTGTACGGAAGTTGGGCAAAGAGAAAGGATCGCTTTGTAGATTTAGTGGAGGAAAGCAGATTATTAGAATGAGTGAAAAAAGTCAGATTTTTCCTATTTGCATAAGTAATTTTGAGATTCAAGTTGTGAGCAGTCCAGAGTCCTGAATCCTCCCAAGAATAAGTTTTTGTTATTTTTAGGTATAATACTAAAATAAGAAAATCAGTTGTTGTAACTTATCGAATTAATCAATTTCAAGTGGATGATTGTGATTTGGACACAAAACTTTTGAAAACTTTAGTGTAACACTGGTGTAAAGAATTGATCTTATTTCGCCAGCGGCCCAAAGTATATGTCGAATCAGAATATTGAAAATAAAAATGCTTAGACAAAATATCTTATTTGTCTATTAATTTGCGTATTCATCTTACTTCGCTGTGCTTAGTGCCGACACGAAACCATACGCATTTCTATGTCAAAACAAACAAATTCACTGATGTATACAGTATTGCCAGATTTGGCATTACTTAGCACGTAGTCAACATGGTCGTTTCAATTAGATATACGTTGCAATATCTGATCCGTTAAGGCGGAGAAAAGCCTGACTCGAAATTTGAGGGCACCTTAGATAAGTCTGTCTTAACCAGAAAACAGTGCAGGTGGGCATTAAAGATGTAGAATAAGTTACTTTAGAAAAACCTCAACCTCAACCTTGCATTTACCAACTGCCTATTTCACCTTTCTCGTGTTAAATCAACTTATTTCTTTTTCGACACAGTCATATCACATGAAACTCTCACACAATTTCTTTCCGTTCCAGCTACGCCTCCAAGCACAACCTGAGCATGATCAAGAGCACCTCCAGCGACACCCCCATGTCTCTGGGCACCCCAGTGTCGGCCAGTGAGGTGGCAGCTGCCCTCCTGGGAGCCTCCACGAGCTCCCTGTCCTGCGGGTACAGGAGAAGAAGGAGGATCGAGGAGGAGGACCTCAGCACCCCCTACAACCACTACAAATGCCTCAGTCCCAAGCACAGGTCGGGCAAGTTGCTGAGGAGGCAGTTCAGCCTAGACAGGACTGAGGAGTCGAGGCATGAGGACTTCTTGAGAGTGGTGAGAGTTTTGTATTATTGTCATGGCTTTCACGTTTTTATGAGACTCCTCAGAAGCTATTTAAAGCTTGGAAAAGTATGAAGGATTCGTTATTCATTTATTTATCGTTTGGCAAGCAACAGCACTGAACAAGTATAAGTGATAGTTTAAAAAAATCTAATGGACATAACCCTCAAAAATGAAAAATAACCGTAGACACGGGCTTTAGGCCCTCATTAGTACGGTGAAAAGATGGTAAATCAAAGCGCATAACGGAGTCAACACAAGGGAACCAACCGTACATTTGCGATTTCGGTTGGAAGACCCTGCATTCCAGGGCAACATCCAACGTCACCACGGAGGCAGGGTTATGTCCTATTAGATTTTTTTCATGTATTTTACAAAAACCTCATTATTAATCACTCTTCTAATAAATGATAGTGATCATGAATATAACACAAAGTATATCTAACATAAAAATAAAAAGGAAAGACACTTATATAGATATAACATATGTATAGATATGTTTTTTTTTGGTTGTTTTGCTTCTGATGATTATTTCATGTAAATTTGCGAATATAATTTTAATTTGGAATTAAATGAGCATAGTTCTGTATGTGGAACTCTGGATTTCGCTCCATATGAAATGATATATTGAAATTGTAAGTTGAGTTTATTTTATTCAATAAAGTTGTTATTATTATTATATCCCTAACTCTTGTGGAGCAGTTTATTTGGGAACGCCCAGCATCCTTCGTCTCCTCTGAGCGTCCGCCACCTTTATCCTTGCGTTTTTCGGAAACGGCTCTGTTCTATTACCTCCCTTAATCTCGTGAGTACCTCCTGTCCTCCCCAATTCTATCTCCCGGTAGATCCGCAGCATCCTCGCGCCGGATCTCTTTGTGCTGGGCGAGGATCTGCGTCCGAAATCTGTCATCCTTAGGCCCGACTTAACTGGGCCGGATCCCCGTCTCGCTAAGAGGATTTGCCGATAATTGAATTTGCGGCCCGGGTCAGAATTTGATATGCCACCGCGCGCGCCACTGCTGCCTGTCGGGAATGTTAATTCCCCCCCTAAATTCCCGGGAAACTGTCGTGTTTGCCCTTTCAATTTCTGGTATTTCCGGCTGATTTTCCGGCAAGTCCGACCACATTTCTACCTGATATACACAATATCACGAGTACAACCTTCGAAATTCCAGAATATAAGCAGGAAAATATCTGGCAACACTGTAATTTTTATCGAGAATTGAAAGAGTTCGAAGTGGACGAAACCAACTCTTCAGTATTCATCTGAACTTCATAAATATTGGTTTTCAACCCATTTCACCCCATCTTTCTAGTAACCCAATCAATAGAAGAATACCTATAGATCACAAAATGGTATCTATTTGATCACCCACAATCATAAAATGAATAAGTCACCCGAATGAAGCTAATTCAGTAAAAATTACGAATATTAATAGACTCAGAGTGTCATTATCCTACTAGAAACAGAGGTAATCTAGAGCAGTTCGAATGAAGTCAGATTTAGACGTTGAGAAAACTCACTATTAAACACATCGTTTACCGTGACAGAGCAATCAATGAAATTGATTGCACCAGCCTCTTCATTGTGCCAGAAAAACAGAAGAGAAGACCTAGTTGTAATAATGATGCGGGCCAAGAGAAAAATATGAGCGTTGAAAGCTACATTCTCTAAGTTTATTCTTCAAAGAAATCAACACGGCAAATATGAATGCAGTAACATTAGGATTAATATTAACAACGTTGGTCTGAAAGAGAGTGCAGAATTCATCAATGAATACAACATTCGCAGAGACAGGCTGATTAAGAGCTAGCACGATTAGAATAGAAGATACAATTGTATGAAGAGCGATACAAAATGAGAGTACAATGAGTGGAACCTCTAATCGTTGGTTTCGAGCAAATCATAATGATTGAGATCTAACTTGTAAGTAGAACTTGTAAGTAGAACTTGAGATTTCAACCTTATAAAGAGTAGGTCATATCCATTGATTGAGTTCGCAATCATCAGAGGAGACTTTCCAGGGTTAAACCAGAACGAGAGACTGTCAACCAGTTTCATGTGTATTACAATTGACCGTTGAACCATATCAGTTCACATCGTGTTCTGCAGGAGATCAACTAGATCTCTGAAACTCGACAACAGCAATTAGCAATATATTACTAGAGTTAAATCTCAGAGAGAATGGAATTAAAGAATTGAAATAATGAGATGAGTATGACCTGGCACCCCTCACCCCTGCACATCATCAACCCCTATATCTTTGAAAGTGTAAAAAAAAATTTAAAAAAAACTTGTCGCTGTAAATTTGAATTTTTCATACGATTTTATTTATCCATTGTTAAGTTCAAAAAAACTGATGGGCGATTTCGACAAGTACCTGCCAGGCGATTCGAAAAGGGTGTGAAATACGAACAAAAATGAACTTTTTTCTGTAAGGCTGAAATTTATATATGTGTTCGTCTGAGGGAATGAAAAAATAAGTTTTATTATTAATCTTCATCATCATCTGATATGTTATCATAAATTGTTTCAGTACAGTCGTTTCAAGCGTAGTACACTGTGTCCTAAATTGGTTGAGACTGCAACCAGTTTCATGTGTATTATAATTGACCGTTAAACCATATCAGTTCACATCGTGTTCTGCAGGGTGTACCCAGAATGTTTGAGGATTCATTAATCTGAAACTTGGGAACAGTTTTTAGTAATATATTACAAGAGATGAATTGTAGAGAAAATGAAATTAACTGATTAAAATAATGGGACAATGAGGATATAAAAAAATTGTATTCGTTACCAGGGAGAAAGATATGAGAATGTTCAATTCTTGTGTAAGTAACATGATCACGGAAGGGGAATCATTCAATTTTAAACATAGACATACTTTCATAGTTGCAAATACACAGATCGGCAAAAGTTTGTCCAGGAGTATAATATGTCGTTATAAATTCAACACGACTCAGGCTTAATTCGATTTCTTTGAAGGAGATTTGACTTCTTATTATAAGAAAAAATATAATTTATCGACTGACAAAAGTTCAATCAAGAGTTGCTCAACATTTCAGCCTCCAATATTTTAGCCACCACTGAATCTAACCCAATCTTGTTCGCAGGTGAGTCCGAAGCTGTGCAAGCAGAACTCTGCTGGCGCCGCTGACCTTGAGAAGATAGAGGAGATACCACTCAAGTCGACCACGCTTGCAACCCCTACGACTAGCATTTCCACCCTCCAGGGGTCGTTCTCCATATCTGTGGACTCCCTCCTGCACTGAGACCTTCTAAAACGGTGCAGGTCCACCATGACGATAGATGGCGCTTCTACGCCAAAGTTTTCCTATGGATACAATTCAGATTTCTAAAGAGAAAGGTTGGCATATCATTGTTTCCCTTTCATCAGGGGTATTTGTGGATCTCAATTGACGATAAAATCATAATTGAAAAAAATATGAACGGAATCAAGCATAATTTGAACATGTCCCAAATTTCCGATCTCCTATGTCACTCAGACAAAATTCTCCAATGTCTTCGAAAATTGTTTTAATGATTTTATTTGTTTCTCATTCGAAACGTCAGTTTCCAAAAACAGAATATTAAGCTGGAAAGTTTATTTTATCAAGTCACTAACTGGTAAAACTGACAGTTAACTTGCAAAATTTTTACAAGTTAGTAGTATTATTGAAACATAGATGAATTCAAAATAGTAATCATCGAAATGAATACCATTTTCAATTCCCAGGCTAAGAGATCTTTTATCATGAGGTTGGAGAAATGATATTAGATTTTGTCACTGAGATGAGAGATATACCGGTTTCGGCCTTGTTGAGCCTCATCAGTATCCCGCACATCTTCAATCTATGTTTCAAAAATGTTCTCGATGTGCCTTCGTAAAGGCAAAGAATTTTCGTTTTCTTAGTAGTATTACTCAAATTAGAAAATTTTGTTTTATCGTCATATATCTTGAAATTCATGGTACAATTGTTATTTCCAGTAACACAAATTTTTGATGATGAAAGAGTTGATACTGATGATGAACCATCTGTTGACTCAGAAACTGCTGAACTCGAGGACTGCAGAACATTTGTACTCTCCTTACTACCAAATAATTTGCTAGACATTTCGATTTTTTGTTGACCGAATCATCGACATAACTCATCGCAATTTCGGTGCTCTTCCACCCTCCTGCACGCTTCAGTGCTAAAATATCTCCACCCGAATCCGCAACTATAGTGGCTCCAGTTCTGCGAAAAGAGTGACTGGTGTATAACTCTGGGTCTTTTAAACCTAAATATTTCGCTATTTGCTTTGGGACACCACCAATAGTGTGCTGGCCAGCATTAAGGGAAATACACTATCCATGTCGGTATGTCAAAAAAAATCTTAGGCTTTCTGTTCCAGGAGGCCGAAGATTTACATATTTTCTGTATAACATGCAGGGCTTGAAGCTGCAGCCATCATCGGTTATGGTGAATCTTCTTGTTGTTAAATTTTTTGCTTGCCGCAATGTCACAATAACGTTTTTTTCCATATCTTCTACATCATTCATGTTTAAGGAGAGAATTTCGTCACATCGACAACATCCAAAAATCCCAAATATTGTTACAATTTTCGCAAGCAACCACTGGTCATCAGGAGCATGTAAAAGAAATTGTTCAGCCTCTTCTTTACTTAATACCTAATACCTTGGCCTTTTTTTGGCGTAAAACGCTCATTTTTTCGTTTCAGAAACGCTATTTCCTTTTGAAATCTGCTAATGACAACTAAACGTCATATTTTTCAATAAATTTTTTAAAGAAAACAAACCTGCGAACAGGGGCATTTTCTTTCATTTCCAAGCAGCTTCTCAGCATAAACCATTTTGCCCATAAAATATCAGGGCTGAATCTAGCTGATAGTTGACTCAAGGAGACCAACAAAACATCTTCAGTTACCCCAATCACACTATTTTTGTTTTGCCACTTTTTGAAGTCGTCGTATTCTCGCTCGTACCTTGAAGCTGATTTTACAGGTAATAAACTTGATGCTACACTGCTGGCTGCCTCAATATTTTCTTTTGGTACATTCGTTTTCGCTTTCGCCAAAACAAATGTAAAGAAAAATAAACAGACATGTTCGTGGCAACGCTTCCATAGCTTACGACATTTGCGACAAATTATTGAGATTTTTTTGGAATTTATCTGACCTTTTTACAAATGAGAAACAAATAAAATATAAAAGAATACATGCAAGGTAACGGGTTTTACTGGCTCAAGTTGGTAACTGACTCGCCTGCGGCTCGTCAGTTATATCCTCCATTCGCCAGTAAAAACCATCTTACCTTGCTAGTAACGTTATATACTATTTCCTACGAACTACAATTCCTGAATCGTAGTTCTTGTGCGAACAAGAGACGGCAACACTGGTGCAAAATATTGTGAAAATGACGTCAACGCAATCTGTTGATCGCTTCTGGATATGAGAGGGGTTTCATTGTCTGGCATAGGGCAAGTCTATCTGTTACTATGATACGCATATCGATTATAATCTCTTCCATACATTTGGAATGACAAATAACCAGTGGCGGCACGTAACTTGTTGGTATTTTAATCGGAATATTCATCAGGGAAATTTTAAGATGTTGACCATAATTGAAAGACGGAATAAAGACCGTTTCAACAACAAACAACAGTCTCTACTCATGTTGGGTAAAGGGTAAAGGACACGATACGATAATAATGGAGCAGTCCATTTGATAATAAAACTCATTTCATAGTTCCAGTTTCAAAATGTCTACACCATTTCCAATTGTAATTCAGAAAACATCACTTGTATTTCAGATTAGTCAATCTTATTTCAGAAAACATCAAATGTGTTTCAGATAAGTCATTTGAATTTCCGAAATAATCAATTGTATTTCAGAAAACATCAAATGTAATTGAGACAACACACTCAATTGAATTTGAGATATGGTCAATTATATTTCAGAAATGGCAATTTGAAATTCATTTCATACGCACATTGATACCAGATTCCATTTCAGAAAATATCAATTGTCGGTGAATCAGAAATGAAACAATGATAATAAATGAACTTTAATTTTTACGTGAAACATTCAATCTTTAACACAAAACTGAAAAAATTTGAAGCCATACAGGCATGTCTGCCATCGCAATTGCATCTTATCTCGGTCAATAATATTTTCCAGGTATGTCTTTTTTCAATAATTGCTGGTGGCATACTGTTTGGAATTCTGAGGTTTGTTTTCACGTAAGTTCTTATTTTGGACCACAAAATTTCAATTGGATTGAGCATGGGAGAATAAAGGCACATCCGCAGCAGTACTGCTACTGTTTGGGTGATTACGGTCTCCAATCTCGAAGGACATGCAGCATTATCACAGACGATCACTCAATCTGATACCTGGTTCCTCATATCTTGCCACTGTTGTAACAAACCTTCAACCCATTAATTTGCTGAAAGCTCTATGAAAGAACCTCGTAGACTCTCCATGGCTAATACACCAGCTGCAGACATTGTTATCAATTGCATCTCCAATTAAATATGTACTCAATTTGACGAATTTTCATTAGGAATTATGTGCTTCCTGAAGCTACGGTGTTAGGTGAGAAATTGATTGAAAAGGTTTAGCATATTTCACTAAAATCCAGTGTTGAAGAAAAGAAAGAGCCAGCACCAAGAGATTTCACCAAACTATATTGGTTTTATTCATACAGGAAACACACCTGATTGAATATGATATATGATTGACGATATGATAACCATCATGAAAATGAGTAATATATGACTCAAAATCCGACTTAAATTCAAATAATATTCGAACTTTCTGAATAACAAAGTAAGATTTCTGAAATGCATTTGACTAATCTGAATTTCATATGACATATTCTTAAGTTCAATTGACTCATCTGAGTTACATTTGAAGTTTTCTGATAATCAACTGACTAATCTGAAATTCAATTGACGGTTTCTTAATTACAGTTGGAATTGGTGTAGAATATTGAATATTTCGATTTCGGGCGAGAATACCCATTTTCAACTTTTCGTTCTAGAAAAATACGGATATTTTCGTCTGTATGAACGTGTGATACCTTTCCTCCAAACTTTTGAAAATAACAATGTGAAAAAACGTTAATGATGGTTCGAAAAAGTATGAACGCAATTCTACACTGGAATATTTTCAAATTCTTGAAGAGATCATCGACAGATGTGAATTTTTGACGATTTATATCAAATTAATATGGCTCTACAAGACTCCTACATTAGCTATAACCTCTCGGGCTAGTACCAAAGCGTTAAATCTGCCGCTTCAACCCCTATCGGACTGAATTTGTATCGAGAGCTCCGTTTGAAGGGGTTCCGGGAGATTTATTCCAAGCTTATCCGATAGATCGGGAGAGAAGAGAGGTAATGGTTTTTTTATTTGGGGATATTTTGGGGACGCTTCAAGACGCGAACAATTCGTGCCATGCGGGGGGTGAGTTATCTGGATGCGTCAGGATATGGGAACGACCCTTACAAGATTTAAGGACCTTTTATCGACCCTCCAACATTCTTTGGAGAAGTGCTAGTTGTTACATGTCGAGGAAGTTCAATATTTGTATATCCCATATTCGCGGGATATTCTTATCTTCTTTTGCCTTGAAAAGAATGGTTAAAAGCTGTTGGATATTCATTGTTTCTATCTCTTCTTGAGTTGTAACAGCAGCCTCAGAAGTTATGAATAAGGAGAATCATTATTTTCAATTCATTCGCGTATACTGAGAAAATCAATTCATTTATTCCCCAATTCCCTATAGTCCAATCAATGACTAGATTACGTCAAAAACTTGTTCAGGGTGATTAAAATGACAGTTTACTTTTGGAGGTCCCATCAATTTTAAGTAGAACCATTGAGTATTAATATAACTAGAGTAGCAACCCAGTTCAAGGAATTGAAGCTACTTTCAGATGAAGTTCCTTCTTTGCTTCATAGAGGCGCTTGTGTGTTTCAAGGAAAGCAAATTTCAGCCCCTAACATCTGGTGGTGGGTAGATGAACTATTAGGTTCGATTTCATACCCGAGCTGAACTCAAAGCTGTTGGTAATCAGGACCGTCATAGGATATTCAGTATACTATCGCAATAAAGGTCGTCGTTTATGAATAGTCGTGAGAAGATTTTACCTAATCTATTTCAATTCAAATTCTCGATATATCCATTGAGTATTAATATATTATATATTTATACTCTGTTGTCAAAATAAATTAGGATATGTGAAACTGAATCTAAAGCGAGGAACACAAGAAATTTGTTATGTGACCTCACTCGATATTTGGTTGATCAAATTAATTGGAATATCGAAATATTCAAATCTAATATGAAGGACTAGGACTCAAACAAAAATAAAAATCCTGTCGAAGAAAAGAATAAGGTATATATCACAATAGGTATATCACATTCAATTTAGATAACGTTGAGTAGCATATTTTCTGTAGTAATGTAGAATGTTAATCTTTATCCGGTGCTATATAAATAATGACATTTTCGGTAAATTTAGGAGGAGTTTGAATTCCTTCGAATATAAAAATACATAACTTCATCAAGGAGTGAAACAACTCAAACTTCTATAAAATTAGCGATCTTCTCACATCGGAATCATTATCTGACCTTTTTTTAATCAATCCGTTGAATGCAGAACTTTCAAACTAAAACTGCTCTGTTTAGAGCAGAATATTTTTTTTTAATTTTTCCAAAAATTACTATTTTTTTTTCATTACAGTGTTAAGCTTGGTGAAAATTAAAAAAAATTTCATCTTGTACAATGAGCTTCTTGGACTCACTTTTATCTATATTTAAAAAAAAAATTAGATTGAACTTCCGTGATTGTATGAGTTTTATACATTGTGCAACATATTTTTGAAAAATTCCTGAGGGTTTGCCATCAACAATTTTTCTTTCATTTCCTTTATTTTCAAAATTCCAAATGACAGACATTTCTATGAAATTTTATATTCTGATTACCCGGTAACATCCGATTAAAAAAATCAGGTGTAAAATCACAAGAGAAATAAATATAAGTGCAGTTTTCGGGCAGATTTGAAAGAAAATGCTGCTCAACGAAAGCTGTCTTCATTCTTGAACTCGCATAGTATAGCATTGGGTAAGGGTGCTGGCATTTCGCCCTGCAGTTCATAAACATATACATGATAAAAGGGAATAATAAAACCCTCGGTAAAACCACAAGCTCTCTTGGAGCGTCTTCGACTCGGTCTTCGGCTATCCGAACGTATTGAAGTTAGCAACTGACACCATTACATAAATGCACCTCTCATTAGTCAATATCAACACCACGAGAATGCGAGACGCCATAATGTTTACTAGAATTTTCCGCTCCATAACTTTTGTTTGAAACTTTTTTCGATAAACCTTCGAGTTTCCGAGAAAACGTAACTTTTTCGAAATTTTCACGAAATTTCCAAGGTTCCTGAAAATTTTGGAACCTGAATTTTTGACTATGAGTTCCTACTCTAGTGACAATCATTATATCAAAAATGCAGCTCTTTCCGCAAAAAAGTGATTTCAGACCTTCGTCGACTAAAATTCGGAACCCGAATACTAAATACCTCGGCAAAACGTTTGTCATAAAATTGCTGGTTCGCTTTCCCTTGTTGATGTATTTCATTGCCTGCCTGCCTTCAAGTTTCGTCGAGTCAAAAGAGGTAATATTTGTCGGATTTTAAGGAGGCACTCAACAAGATGTTGAACAAATTACCGTGGATCCTGAAATATTCTATTTCGATTTATAAAAGTAGGCGAATCGCAACATTCCTCAATATTATAAAAAACGGAATTTTAATAGTCGAAAAATACATGTAGGGTCGGTTTCAAAAAACTTTGACTGTGCGATTGAAAAAACCAAGTAACGCACTTGAAAAACAGGTAGAATTTGTGTTCCAATATTCTCCTTATCGCAAAGTTGACTTTATTGGGTCATAAAGCAATAAAATTATTCACTCTTCTGCAAGTTTTCTTCTTCATCAGGTCTAAACCTACGAGAATCTCGAGAGGGAATAGTCTGGAAATAGCTGCCTTCCCATCTATTACAATTTTGAACTGGTATGTTTTTGAGAATTTCACTAGTGTTCATTATATTCAGTTGAAAACTTTTCCTTTTGTCATGCGTCTTCACAATATTATATTCAAATAATCCAAAATCCAATCAACCGACGAAAAAGCGGTGAAGACACTACAAGATATGAGGGCCCGCAGAATTACAACCTATTAGCGCCAGGGCTGCCGCTTCAACCACGAAAATACAATGAACATTTCATCCACATCAATTTCATTCAAGAGGGAAACAAAGAAATTATCTTTTAAATTCAAATAATAGTATATTCTAAAAAAGGTTGCTGAATGAGCGCCTATTCCAACACGATTGTGAAATTCAAAAAATTCAATGTTTCCAGCTGGAACTCGGATTTTTGCTTATAAATTTCTGACCATTGTCACAATTCTACTGATATTTTATCCTAACTCAGATATTATTACTGTGAGAAGGTATACAAGGTGGCCAAACAATAAAGTGGGTGGTTTCAAAATTACTGAGTGTTCAAGATAGATGCGGAGTCAGAGTCCGCTCGCCAGCCGCGAAAGGTTAAGGGTTTGTGGTTTGCAAAATTATCCATAAATATTTTTCATCATGGTAATTACGTGTTGTGTAGAATTGAAACTTTTAAAATACATTCATACAGAGAGTTTGTCAGAAACAGTGAACTAAACGAGTATAAGATTTCGTATTCTAAAAATTGAAACCTGAAAGAAAAAAAATTAATTTGTCTATTTCAGTATTACCGGTCACTGGCTTCACTTGAATTATTCGTAGTAGTTAAATCCTCGTGAACGAATGTGGGAATTTCACTCGCAAAAACTAATAGTTTGAGGAAGCAAAAACAATTAATGTAACTCAAAGTCTCTTTTCAAAAACAGAGCCTTCTTGAATATAAGTTCTCATGAGGTTTTCAAACTTCTATTTTCACATATAGAATATGTCTATCATTGATTGATCAATCACGAACAAGAATAAAAGCAATTTACTTTGTGAGAATTAATAATTTTTTTTCGGATATATTAATTCAAACTTCAAATGGTATTACTTTGAAAATTAAATAAGTCTCAATTCCTTGATTTGTTTGG
Organism: Hippodamia convergens; assembly: GCA_038502775.1. Taxonomy (NCBI): domain Eukaryota; kingdom Metazoa; phylum Arthropoda; class Insecta; order Coleoptera; family Coccinellidae; genus Hippodamia; species Hippodamia convergens. The sequence goes on from CM076610.1 coordinate 31,704,288, forward strand.
TACTTCCGACAAGCAATAGGGATAGTTTCTTGGTTTACTAGGTCCTGACAAACTCCTCTGCGTCCGTTCTTCGGCGTTCGTAACGAACCGCAACAAATCCGACCCTGCTTTTGTATCGTAGTACCCGAGGGTAGTAAATATTACTACAGATTGCTGTAAAGGAATAGCTACCAAAATGGGCATGACTGAGCAGCCAGATTGTAGTTCCTATTTCAGATGCTATGTACCGCCACTTGACGGGCAAAAAATTCGGCTTCAAATTGTATAAGGACGTTACGCCTCTAGTTATATTTATACTCAATGGTAGAACTTACTTCTTAGTAATTGAAGCATTTCACCAAGAGGCTTAGTTCTAAGTAATCCAAAAGTGTTCCAAGAAGAGGTGACTATCTCTCGGATAGATAGAAAACTGAAAAATAATGGGAGTTTGTTCAGTAAAAAATTTTCGTATCGCCATCCGTATTCAAGATACAGGGCGTTAAAAAAGAAAAGAATATACACCTTTTTCACGATTTTTCCGGAACTACTTGCAAGATTAAAATGAAATTTCACACGAATATGTTTTGGAAGCTGATATATCTGATGAATGTGTATTGATGTCTGACAATCATAGAGGGCGCTAGTTACACGGTTCATACCAAGTTGTTTTGAACATAAATTTTTTGATTTTGGGTTTATTAAGCTAAATTTTGAGCGATATTAAACATCATTCAATTTTTCACCTAAAAGGTACTCTTGATAAAACTCGATAATGTGCACAATTTTCGGAATATTTTGATTTGAAAATTATGGAGCAATAACCGATGCTGGTATAAAGTATAAAGTATTGATAAAGTACCTAATTATTATTATTGTCATTTTGACAATTTCTCGGAATATTTCGTAATTTTTGGTCCTGAGAAATATTCTGTTTTCTTGTGTTATAAGATGTTTGGTTCATCTATGGGAGATGATTTTCCTTCATTAGGGTCCTGTAGCGGTCTTCAAACATCTGAAGTTCCGAAAAATCATCACTACATTGGTCGTACCTGGTTCAAAAGAACCCTCACGATCAGAGAGCAAGGATAAGAATTTAAACTTGAATATTGGAGGAATTCGAAGGACTAGAGTGATTACGTTCCGAAATTAGCTACTGAACATGGTGTTGAGATCTTCTAAGAAACCCACATGGCAACAGAGGAACTTCGTGGTGAAAGAATAAAATTGAAAGTTTTGTACTCATTGATTTTTCACTTAGTCCAAATTAGGATTGAACTTGTTGTGTTATAAGTTTTCTCATGTTTAGCAATTCAAAAAGGGGAAATTGATTGGGTTTTTTCATTTCTTTCAAACATTGTGACATTTCGGTCATTACTAATTATTATTTTTCAGTTTTTTATCTATCCTAGAAAGATGTTCACCTCTTTCTGAAACACTCGGTATATGCGAAGGGCGTCAATACCTAGGAACCCCAAAAATTCTGTTTTGATGTTCAGTCGAGTGATAAACATCTCACATTAGTCGCAGTTGAATTAATCGAAATTGCATGGTGATTTATGTCTTCGATTTAATTATTTGTACAGGGTATCCCAAATTGCTTGATTTTGGCTGTTTCTGGTACTTCTAGACTAGATAGGTAAAAACGTTGAGAGGAGTCCTGGGCTCGATTTTCGTGAAAACTCCAAAAGTGAGAACCGTTTCACGATATCTTCATTTGTTTTGAAGATATAACAACATTTTGAAATTTTTTCGATTCAGAAGATGTGCCATAACTTTTTCATTTTCGAAAATATCTGAAAAAGATAAAAACTTTCAACAAGCACTTTTCCACTGGGAATAAGAAATTATTTTAAATTTTTTTAACTCAAATTTTTTTTTCATGAAATAAAATGAAAAAAAAATGTGTTCGTATTTAATATAGAAAAAGTGTTTTTTTCCAAGAAAAAAAATTTAATATAGTTTCTTATTTCCGGGAAAAAGGCGCTTCTAGAAAGTTTTAATCGTTTTCAGATATTATCGTAAATGAAAAAGTTATGGCACATTTTCGAAATCGAAATAAAAAAAAAATTAAGATATCGTGAAACGGTTTTCACTAATGGTGTTTTCACAAAAATCGAGCCCAGGACACCGTACGAAGTTTTTACCTATCTAGTCCAGAAGTACCTAAAACAGTCAAAATCAAGCAATTAGGGATACCCTGTACAAGGCCTTCAGTTAGTACAACTCTGTGAAGATTTCCAGAAAAATTTTCTCAGTACATGAAATAAAAATTTCAACAATTCAAATTGAAAACAAATCAAACTGCTCAAACTTTACGAAACATTCCCAGAAAAGAATCACGTCTCCTACCTCAAACAGGAATTTCTGCTTCCTCGCTCCATCAAAAACTTTTCCTGAATTTTCCGGACCTTCCAGGCATTAAATACCTACGCTAACATCTCTTCAAACGATCTCTAAAATTCAATTATGGTCAGAAACTTCACGTTGATGATTCCTCGTTGGAACAACGAAGGAATCCAGGTTGGCGAAAAGTTTCCCTCCTAATTGAAAAGGTAGAAAAAGTGTAATCGTCGGCTGAGTACCTAAACGCGCTGTTTTTCCTCTAAATTGGTCATGGTTGCCTCAGGGATCGCATCGAGGGCTAAATAATGAACAGAGGTTTGTCGACATCGATTCCAATGAAGATACTCTCTCCAAGAAATGTGTTACATCCCACAAGATGCAGTAAACTAAACTCCCCGTCAATAAATTCCGGACAGGCAAAATTTTTGTCAAATTCAACACCCTGTATCTTTTTTCGTGGTTCTCCGATTTTGTTGAAATTTTCACCAGGTGTAGTATTGGGTCTTGTTATATTCACCTGAAATTTACTTTGCTAAAATACCTGTAGTTCATCCGTTATACAGGGTGAAACAAAACCTTGTTTTATACCGTTCATTTCTAAACACCCTGTGGTGAATTTGAGGCGGAAAATTTGATATCATTCAGTTTTAATTTGAAGTGTGGCCCTTTCTTGACAAAATGTTTTTTGATTCACGTCAGTATCTGCTTTTAAAAAAAAGAAACACATTTTCAAAGAAAGTGTTGCATTTTTCAATTTTCATAACAATTTGAAATATTACAATAGATTGTCGACCAGTAAACATAAACAAACAACGTCTGAAAATTAATAGCGTGTATTTCCACCTCGCTTTCTCATCACTTCTACCATACGACGTGGCATACTTTCAATGCATTTACGAATTGCTTCAGGGGGAAGCAACAATTTCTGTTAATGCAGAACAATGCTAGGCCTCACGTTGCACGGGTTGTAACAGAATACTTTGAAGAGGCGAATATTCAACGATTCGTGTGGCCAGCCAGAAGGCCGGATTTAAATCCAATTGAACATGTATGGGATATGCTAGGTAGACTTATTCGAAATCGGCAGCCCAACACTTTGCCCGATTTACGAACAGGCCTTCTTGAAGAACGGGAAAATATTCCCCCCAGAAGCAATTCGGAAATGCATTGAAAGTATGCCACGTCGTATGGTAGAAGTGATGAGAAAGCGAGGTGTGAATACAGGCTATTCATTTTCAGATGTTTGTTTATGTTTACTATCGATAAGGTATAGTAATGTTTTAAATTGTTATAAAAATTGAAAAAATGCAACACTTTCTCTGAAAATGTGTATCTTTTTTTCAAAGCAGATACTGACGTAATTCAAAAAACATTTTGTAAAGAAAGGGTCACACTTCAAATTAAAACTGAATGATATCAAATTTTCCGCCTCAAATTCACCACAAGGTGTGTAAAAATGAAGGGTATAAAACAAGGTTTTGTTTCACTCTGTATAACGGATGAACTACAGGTATTTTCGCAAAGTTAATTTCAGGTTAATGTAACAAGACCTGATACTATACCTGGTGTAAATTTCAACAAAATCGGAGAACCAGGAAAAAAGATACAGGGTGTTGAATTTGACAAAAATTTTGCCTGTCCGGAATTTATTGATGGGAAGCGTATATGGAGAAGTGATTCGATCACTTCCAAATCTTCATTTTTGATACATTTTTGTTTTGAATAGCAATGATACCCTGTATATTATGACTCTTTAAGATATCTCTTCTAATGCCATATTAATTTCATGAATCATTCCCTATAGCCATCTAGAGCAGTTTTCGTGTTATTCATTGTTTTTCGAAGAAAATTACACATTAAGGCTTGTACAGAATAAGGGTCCGTAAATTCGGAATCTTAATCCTCAGAGGATTTCATGATATAAAGTTTCTATGAACAATGAGTCTCTTACGCACTGTTTCTGAGATACAGGGTGTTGAAATTCAAAAAGAAATTGGTTTTATGAAATTATTTTCTACACCGTACACGATCTCTTTTTGCGTTTTGGCACGTTTTGAGTACGCATTAAGACACATTTTTTTCCGATACGAAACGATGTCGAATTTTCGCCAGTGGCGTCCGTACGGACTTCTGTCCGAACATATTTGGTGAAAAAATTGGTACGCCAATGATTTTTTTTTAAATTTCAAATTATCTTCGTAATCTTTACATAATTCACGGTGAGAATGGTCTCTTGAGTTGTTTACCTGCGACGAATACTTTCTGAGAAAAAAAAATAAAATGTAATTTCATCTAGGAAAGTTACGAAATTCTTTGATTACTTTCAAAATGCAATTTCATCATGGAAAGTTACGAAATTTTATGATTACTTCACGAAATTCAGAAAATGGGTTTTATGGCGTACTGAAAATCTACCAAAACGCGAAAAATATGTGTACCGTACCGAAAATAAATTCTAAAAACATTTTTTTTAATTTCAACCCCCCATTTCTCAGAAACAATGAGTCAGAAACCCATGGTCCATAGGAAGTTTATATAAAAAATCATGTGATGAAGATTCCGGATTCACGGAACCTTTGTCTGAAAATTAGTCGGTATTGAAGCACATGCTGAATTTGCATTTTATTTTTTTTTTTTCTGAGAAAATATTCGTCGCAGGTGAAAAACTCACGGACGCCACTGGTGAAAATTAAACATCTTTTCGTATTGGAAAAAAATGTGCCTTAAAGCGTACTCATAACGTGCCAAAACGCAAAAAGAGATCGTGTACGGTGAAGAAAATAATTTCATAAAACCAATTTTTTTTTAATATCAACAACCTGTATCTCAGAAACACTGCGTCAGGGACCCATAATTCATGGGAACTTTATATCATGAAATAATCTGGGAATTAAGATTCTGAAACACCCTGTATATGGCCACCCGTCCAGTATAAAGGATCAGATTAGTTAAAAAAAAAATGTCGTCTGAAGAGGCTCAAATAATTCCCAACAACTTTGAACCAACAATGCATATATTTCCTTTATCGAATATCCAAGAAAATGGGATCTAATGAACAAATTCTCTAGATTTATTGGGTACAAAAACTCATTCTACCCTAGGTTCCATGTTCTGTCTTAAAAATACCCCTGCATGGAACAAAGAAGGCTGAAAATCAGAGCAAACTTTCCCCAAACTCCAACGAATAAAACACTGAAGGGAAACAATGAATGGTGACGGCCATTTCTCGAAGAATTTGTTTTGTCTATCGCTGAGGAAAACTTTTCACTGAGAGCGATTACGTTTAATGTGTTTGGGATAGAAGTCCCCAAACTTTGACGACTATTGTTACATATTGGAAGTATTAACTATTTCTACTTCTGTCGTTAAGGCGACCAAAGCACACCACTTCTCAAGCTTTGGAGGAGATAGGACGTTAACTTATAATCTTATAACAACGTTTTTTCTTCATTCAAATTGTACAAGGAGTGAAATTTTTATCAATTATGATGTCAGATGACTTACAACCTAACATATCATTCCTGTAAGTTTTCTGAAGGATCAATTCAAATGGCTGTAGTTTCTGAAATTCAAAATAAAGCTTCAACAAAAAATATATGGATGAAAACTGAAGAAAACACCAACTGAACAATCTATTGCATCTTACATTTCAACTCTTCTTTCTTGATCACAAATTCTTTTTGTTTTTAATATTTTTCATAGTCATTTTGTTATGTTCTCCTTTTTCATTTCTTGTATCCGAGAAGAAATAAATAGCTCTGGATTTAATGGAGCATTCTCTCGCTATGGTATTTAATCAATTGTTTGGAATTAGCGTTGAAAGGTTTTATGAATGTGAAATTTTGAGAAAAAAATGCATGATTCCCCCAGCCCTTCTTGTGGAATGATTGCTGTTCTTCAATGCTCAAGTTTTTCCAGATTCTATTTGTAGGTTGACGTTTAAACTCCGTTGACATTTCACCTCTGTCAAAACACTTTTCAAGATTATCTCATACATTGGTCCTTTTAATGTTAAAAAGTGTCCTACGTCCTCCAAATGACTTAAAAGATCGATAAGCAATTTTTCTGTGTCCTTCAATAAAGACTCGAAATATTCGAACAATTTTTAGTGTTCTGTTGATAGTTTTTGATGTTTTAATATGCCCACATTGACTGTTAGATGTACAGTTGTCTCAAAGAGAATGAAACAAAACTTCATAGACAATCTCAGGTCTATACCAAAATTTAGATCTAATAATGAATGTTGATGTTATATGCTCTCACATTTTGAGTGTTGTTATTTTGTATTATTATAGATTTACAATTTTATTGGTTATTGTAATTTAAATGTATATAATAAAGTGAATATAGAACGGAAGTGATTTTTTTTGAGATTATACCTCAGCCGGTTAAGTGATGATGATAATACAATTCAATGAAGATCAGTTCAAGAAAAAATCAAAACGATCTCGCGTAGATTCAATAATTTCTTGAATTTCAGAATATGTCATATGAAATTCAGATTAGTCAATTGTATTTCAGAAATTTTAATTTGTAATTCAGAAGTTTCGAATATTATTCGAATTTGAGTTGGATTTTGAGTCATATATTACTCGTTTTCATAATGGTTATCATATCGTCAATCATATATCATATTCAATCAGGTTTGTTTCCTGTATGAATAAAACCAATATAATCTGGTGAAATCTCTTGGTGCTGGCTGTTTCTTTTCTTCAACACTGGATTTTAGTAAAAATAAGCTTAACCTTCTCAGCCAATTCCTCACCTAACACCGTAGCTTCAGGAAGCACATAACACCAATTAGTCGAATTGAGTAGGTACATATTCAATTGGAGATGTAATTGACAACAGTGTCTGCAGCTGGTGTATTAGCCATGGAGAGACTACGAGGTTCATTCACAGCGCTTTCAGCAAATGAATGGGTTGAGGGATTGTTTCAACAGTGGCAAGATATGAGGAACCAGTTACCAGATTGAGTGATCGTCTGTGATAATGCTGCATGCCATTCGAGATTGGAGACCGTAATCACCCAAACAGTAGCAGTACTGCTGCGGATGAGCCCTTATTCTCCCATGCTCAATCCAATTGAAATTGCATGGTCGAAAATAAGAACTTACTTAAAAACAAACCTCAGAATTCCAAACAGTGTGCCACCGGGGGTTATTGAAAAAAGACTAACATACCTGGAAAATATTATTGACCGAGCTAAGATGCAATTGCGATGGCAGACATGCCTGTATGGCTTCAATTTTTCTCAGTTTCGTGTTAAAGATTGACTGTTTCACGTGAAAATTGAAGTTCATTAATTATCATTGTTTTATTTCCGAATCATCTCCAATTGATATTTTCTGAAATGGAATCTGGTTTCACTGTTCGTATGAAATGAATTTCAAATTGCCATTTCCGAAATATAATTGACCATATCTCAAATTCAATTGAGTGTGTTATCTGAATTACATTTGATGTTTTCTGAAATACAATTGATTATTTCGGAAATTCAAATGACTAATCTGAATTACATTTGATGTTTTCTGAGATCAAATTGACTAATCTGAAATACAAGTGATGTTTTCTGAATGGCAATTGACAATCTCTGAATTACAATTGAAAATGGTGTAGTATAGATTTATAATATTAGTATAGATTGATTCTTTGGCTAAATGGACAATCATCATATTTATAATGAAATGGTAAGTTGAAGTAGTAGACATAGAGAAATGGACTTCTTCAAAATTTATTTTTTCTTTCTTTCTTTAGATCACACTAATGGCTCCTCAATTTTAACAATGAGAAGTCTGGATATTGCATGATTCGTTTCATACACTTTTGTATGTATGATAAATGTTGAGCTATAAAGCAATAATACAAATTCATGTAAATAGCAAAGCAAATATGTTAACATAATGTATATGTATAAAGCATTAGTCTTTATATCTAGGTTTCGTTACAGTACTGCCATCTATGTAAAGTTCATGAAATTAATAAGGGAAAACAAGAATAAAAAGAGAAAACTATCAGGTTAGTCTATTTGAAGAGTGGTGCCATCTGTATCGTATCGTATTTATTAGAAGAGGTCGAAGTAAAATAGTGAACAGCCCCTTCGAAAACTGTAAACTGGATGACTTCGAGACCAATTAACCAGGGAAAGAAGTGTGAGAGCTGGAGAATATCATAGTAATTGGTTGCCTTGATGAAATCGGTGTCTTTTAGGTTCTAGCCAAGCAGCTGAAGATGGTTTTTCAGTAGGTTAAAGTCCAATACTCGCTGTCTCCTTCAAGAACTGTCGATACCGGCAGCTGGGCTATTGAGCTTTTTCCTTACCTCGAGGCCATTAAAAAAGAGTACTATAGTCGTCAGAGATTCTTTAAAAAGTCAACTAGATAGTTGCAATAACTCTCTCCACAGGTACATCGCCTATAATAGGACGAAAAAGAGTAGAAAAAACAACCGAAGCCTTCAAAGACATTAAAACAGGAATAGTCAACAGTATCTCAGTAAACCTCCGGAAATTATAGGCGTACTTGATGGCCAAACTGTCCACGCTCCTCTGAAGAATGCCCTTGACCAAAAACACCTCTTGTGGATCCTCTAATAGGTCGCATCTGCAAAGAAGAATAGTTTCGAAGAGCTCAACATCAGCAATGTCCAAATTCAAATCTTGCACACGGGTGAAGACTTTGCTGAAGTTAGGGATGTCCTTGATGGCGCTCGAAGAACAGAAGGAGAATTTCAAGATGAACAGAGGCGTCCAAAGTTGGGACAAAATGATGTTTTGAGAGGTCCTTTTCAGAAGACCGAAGGAGGGGTTGTTTCTCAGTTGCTTTATTGTTGTGAGGAAAATATGGGAGGCTTGCTCGTGGATTGGCTGCAACTCCTTGTGGAAGTGGTAGAGGCTTGTATGGAGGTCCAATTTCGAAGGACCAACACTCAGTCTGTCCGGTGGTTTGTTGATTCTTGGTTTTCTTGGACCTCGTTCTTCTTGAACAGCTGAAAATTGGTTTTTTGGATTTAGTTGGTACATTTGGGAATGAAGCATAGTTTGAACCCAATGAAATTGAGTTGAAATTTACAATATTCTTTAATCCTGATCCGATTCTCATTTCTTCTTCCGATTAAACCGTAAGATTCTCAGTTTCATCCAAGGAAATGAATGTCGACTCTTAATTTTTATTTTCATTGGTCATCACTAATGGAAATGCTTTTTTGTGAAATGACTCACCTTCAACGTTCATGTTTACAGCCAGGCAACGCTGTAAGCGACAGTATGGACACCAATTCCTCCTGGATTTGTCGATGACACAACGACCTTCACCAGCTGAAAACATTTAAACCATTATTTTTTTTAAACAGTGGAAAATTGAAATCACGAAAATTTTGTCATATATTGATATAACCTGCTCCACAGGAGTTGGGGATATAGTATTCAATCGTTTTGAAAAGTATATAATCTTCGAAAAAATCTCTGTAAAATCATTTAAAACTCAACAACTTGAATCGATCCAAAAAAAAACAGTATGAGACATTTCGTCAATCTGGTCGCCTTTTTTCTGAAGTTTGGTTCTTTGCATATGCTTCTTATTTTGAAATGGAGGCAGTAAATCAACAGCTTCGATTTGAATCGAGATTTCTGAAAATGCCAAGACGTAAATTAACAAACGATGAAGCTAATAGGGCTATGGGAATGCTACAGGGTGGAATAACTCAGGTTGTTGTAGCGGAAAGGCTCCAAGTAGCCAAAGTGTGATATCTGACTTCGGAATAGGTTCAGGGATACTGGTTTCTTGTTGGAGAGACCAAGGCTTGGTGGGCGACGAAAAACAACACTTGCCCAAGATCGTTTCATCATCGTTTCGGCGAAAAGAACGCCTACATCTACTTGTAGAATGATACGGAATACTCTTCAAAATGCAGATGGGGTCCGAGTTGCCATCAGAACTATCAGACGACATTTGAGAGAGGTGACGCCCATTAAGAGGAGTTCCATTACCACGTGATCATAAGCGTCAAAGACTGGAATGGGCAAGGCAACTTATCAATTGGAACGATAAATTTCGAAGTGTCCTTTTCACTGATGAATCCAGATGGATGATTTTCAGATTCTTGAAGAATAAGGGTATGGATAATCCCAAGCATACCCCGTGATCGTCGCTATGTCCAAGAAGTCCATCCATTCCGAGGGGGTAGTGTTATGGTATGAGCCGGGATATGTTTCAACGGGCGCACTCCTCTACACATTTAACCTAGGAATATGACCACCCTACATTATAGGGAGCATGTCATTAACAATGTTTTGCCAAATTTTCACGCTGCTTTTGGTGAAAATTTTGAATTTCTAGACGATAACGCTAGACCGCACCGCGCAGCCATAGTTGAGAATGCGCTCGAGGTGCTTGGTATTCCACATTCACCAATACCTCCGCACTAACCAGATTTGAATTGCATAGAACATACATGTTATATGCTCCAAAGAAGATTAGATAATCATCAACCTACCCCAGAATCCTTAAATGATCTTAGTGAGCTTCTGCTCCGTTTATGGAACCAAATTCCTGTTTTACTCGATTTTTCTTTACCACCCTGTATAAGCTGCAGACCTACAGGCTAAAATTAATCATATTTCCTGCACTTTGAAATAATATTAATATGAATATTCATCACAAAATCTCATTTTTGCAATTTAAGTCAATATCTTTAACTCATGTGGAGCAGTTTATTTCCCACCATACAATGCTTGAATCTATATATTATTCAATCGCCCTTCAAAGGAAACAGGTTGTAGAGTCTCATTTGATCTTATTTAAAAACCATCATGATGACATTTCAATCGACAAATAGACAAATCTTTTTTTCCAATTGGAAAATTCTCGTCTGAATCAAATCGAAAGATATGAGAGGTAACACTAATGTTATCATTCAACCAGATTCGGAACTCATTGATACGAAAATTTCAAGATTTTCAAATATAACTTCACAGTCCATAGTCCAGAACTCAAATTTTTCCTTCAGAATTCCAATTTTTCAAATATAACTTCACCAGTCCAGAGTCCAAAACTCAAATTTTTCCTTCAGAATTCCAATTTAGCAAAACCATTCGATATAACGATTGGTTTGAAATATCTACAGATAATTCTATAACTTTAAATTAGTTCCTTCAACTTCTTCAACCACCAAGGTCGTTGAATGACCATGAATGACCAGAGAAAATGTTGAAAAACAACTGCGTCCGGTATACGGACGCAGTATTCAGGACTCAATGGCTGTAGTCTTTAGTAGGTAATATCGCCGGATTAATCGAATGGGCCCATCAGATTTTGGGCCCAAAAGGGACTTATACGAGATATGAGGCCCAACTTCAAAATTTCAAATGCAAACCCATTTTTTCTACTACAGATTCAGATTCAGCGATAAATTTTTCATCCGAATTGGTTGGAACCAAAAATTTTTCGTCCATTATCAGAATTCCGATTGTCTACCTGCGCGCGAAATAAATTCGAAGTTTCCAGACTTTTGAACCACCTGGTATAAATCAACTTACAGATGCAGGTGTATATAATGTTTCTTCTGATGCTCCTCTTGAAAAAACAGGAGCAACCGTCGCAACAGTAGACGCCATAATGTTTCCCATACGATTTGTCCCCGCACACCCTGCACGCCACTGGTACCGGCAATGTGCGACCTGTAACATCCAAAATCAACGAGAACATCTATTACATATATACAGGGTGAAACAAAAATGTGTACCGAGCTTTCTGGGGGTGATTGAAATTTCGTGCAGAAATGTATGTTGTTATAATACATATTTTTATTACAGTTCTACATTTCTGATATTGTTTTTTCTCTAAATCCAGTCGAAAATAGATATTTCCTTACCCATGCACCGAAAAGTCGTTCCAGCAACAAAAAACATACAAATGACTGAGAAACGTAAAAATCACAGCTCTTATATACGCCTCAGCCATTATGCGGCAGAGTGACAGGTGCCTTATTAAAAATAATAGAAAAACAGGAAAGCTTGACCACTTCGCCACGTGGCGTTTGACGTCTCCTGTCATTCGGACAATAATCAACACTTTGATGGTGAAGAGCCTTCTTAATATTTGAACACGCGTCACCTTTAATGATCGCAGGTCAAGTTTCAAGTGGGTGAATTCTATACAAAGGGTTCATGATAATAGCGGCAAAACTTGAAATTGAAATACAGTGAATGACACAGTGAATTGTAGCTTGTAGCATAAGACAAGGTATGGAAAGTTGCTTTGATTTTTCCAGAGTATACTCATCCAAAATTGTGGAAAAAAGGTTCGCTCATTAGAAAAAAGGTATCAGACAGAATAAGACAATAATAAATAATAAATCTTTATTGGTCTTGTGAGACAAAATATGTATAGGACAGATCAAAAATGGGATAAAAAGTCAACATCTCAATAATGCAAAAGACATTATAACAATATTTCTCTATTTCAGTATCGTAATGAGTGCATTACAGTACTAAAAGTAGTGCTGTAATGAAACTCATTACAGCATTGTTTTCAGTTATATTTTTCGTTTTATGGTTTTCAGTACTGACCTCCGATCGAATCAAGTTTCGAATCAAATCAATTCAACTTCCGTGGTCTGTCAAATTTCGTATGTCACACCAACTGCCAAGACACAATACAAAAGTCACTAATCTGAATTTTCATTTGAATTTCGAGAGTATTTCACAAAAATTGACTGAAATAGAGAAAATACCGTCTAATACTCGTTGCAGAAGGCAATTCCAACACTCATGCTATCGAAAACTCGCTCCTTCGTCGCTCGTTTTCGAACTTCGCATTCGTGTTGGAATAGGAGCTCATTCTGCAACTTGTTTTAGAATATACTATTACATGAGACAATTATAAAATATTTCTTAAAAATGTATATAAATATATATTCACATATATAAACGAAAAAGCGATATATTCACAGATTTCTGTCGCTCAAATACTCCTCATAGATATGCTGCTCCACAAGAGTTAGGGATATCCTATTCAATCGATTTGAAAAGTATGTAATCTTCGAGAAGATCGCTGTAAAATCATTTAAAACTCAATAACAACTTGAATCGATCCAATAAAAATCAGTATGAGATATTTCGTCAATCTGGTCGTCTTTTTTCTGAAGTTTGGTTCTTTGCATATGCTTCATAAGTGTTCTTATTTCGAAATGGAGTCAGTTCATTAACGGCTCCAATTTAAAACGAGTTTTCTGAAAATGGCAAGACGTAAATTAACAAACGCTGAGGCTAATAGGGCTATCGGAATGCTACAGGGTGGCCTAACTCGGGTTGTTGTAGCGGAAAGGCTCCAAGTTAGCCAAAGTGTGAATTCTCGACTTTAGAATAGGTTCAGGGAGATAGGTTTCGGCTTGGTGGGCAACGAAAAACAACATCTGCTCAGGATCGTTTCATCACCGTTTCGGCGGGAAGAAAGCCTACATCTACGTGAAGAATGCTACGGAATACTCTTCAAAATGCAGATGAGGTCCAAGTTTCCATCGAAACCATCAGGCGACGTTTGAGAGAGGTGAATCTAGGTTCTAGACGTCCATTAAGAGGAGTTCTATTAACACGTGACCATAAGCGTCAAAGACTGGAATGGGCAAGGCAACATATCTATTGGAACGATCAATGGCGTAGTGTCCTTTTCACTCATGAATCGAGATATGAACGATTTTCAGATTCTCGAAGAATAAAGGTATGGACAATCCCACGCATACCCCGTAATCGTCGCTATGTCCAAAGAGTCCATCCATTCCGAGGGGGTAGTGTTATGGTATGGGCCGGAATATGTTTTAACGGTCGCACAGATCTACACATTTGTCCTGAGAATATGACCGCCTTATACTTAGGGAGGATTTCATTGACAATGTTAAGCCAAATTTACACGCTGCTATTGGTGAAACTTTTCAGTTTCTAGACGATAATGCTAGACCGCACCTTGCAGCCATAGTTGAGAGCTTTGTATTTAACATTTACCAATACCTCCGCACTCACCAGATTTGAATTGCAAAGGACATGCATGGGATATGCTCCAAAAAAGATTAGATAATCATCAACCTACCCCAGAATCCTTGATCTGAGAGAGCTTCTGCCCCGTTTATGGAACCAAATTCCTCAAGAAATGTTCAACAACCTCGTGTGTAGTATGCAAAGAACATGTCAAGTTGTTATTGATGCCCGTTGAGGCCATACATTGTATGGATAGTCTTAAAACGCTTCAATTCTCTCAGAATAAAATTTCGTTATTTTACTCGATTTTTCTTAACCACACTGCAAACCTACAAGCTGAAATTAATTATTTTTCCTGCAACTTGAAATCATATTACCTACATAATATGAATTTTCATCACAATATCTCATTTAAACTATACTTTCTTGCAATAAAAATCAATAACCCTAACACATGTTAAGCAGTTTACGTAGATAGTTAGATAGATAGCTTTATTTCGATTCAATTCACAAAAGAAGTAGAAAATGAAACAGTGTCGTAGAAATACCCTATGCAAAGTTGGGATAAAGTATGGAACCAAGTAAATATCTTTTCGAAAATACTGGGTTTAGTATTTCGTTCATTGTTTTGTTAGATAATTCCATTTAATTTCGAAAATACCCTCAGTTTCCAGTAGTTTTCGACAATCTGGCAACGGCGGATTTCCGAATTGTATGGACTTAAGCCCATCCTCCATATATATGCTTCTATCAACTAACGGACTCCATTTTGTGGTGAGACATTGGTAAGTACACTATCAGATCAGATATCGAAACAAGTAGTACATAAATATTATAGATTTGACTTCCAAATTCAAAATTCTGATGGAAATGATTATAAACAGTATTATGTTAGTATCTGTAATGAGTATTCAACAATTGACTATGAGGATGCTCTCATTAAAATCATACTATACTGTATATTGTTTCCTTTCATCGGGAGAGCAGAATTAACAGCAGGCTGCAGATACAGACATAAGCGGACAGTGACATATCATATCTCACATCAGAAAATATCATATTTCTCTTAATTTTGTTATAATCCTGTTTTTTGTATATTATAGGTTCTTTTTGTGATATGGGGGAACTTCAGAAATTTCTACGAGATAGTCACAGAGCATCGGTGAGTACTTACACAGAAATGGAATGGTTACTCACTTATTCAATGCTTACAAATTGATTTTTATGATCCAATCAGTCCAAGGCAGGCTTATTTTTTTGGGGAGTAGGCAACTGCCTAGGGGGGCACACCATCAGTAAAGGGTCCCTCACGGTTCGAACAAATGAATAAACACGTAAAAATATTCCTGAGAACTCAATTTGGGTTTTCTTTCCAGTCTCTGAAACAAGGAACAATTAGAAAAATTTTTTTAAATAATAGAAGAAAGTCCCCTGCGTAAAAATTTTAGCACTAATTTGTCAGGGGCCAAAACTTCACAGGAAGAAATTATTGCCTAACAATGAACAAAAAAAAACACTTCGAACTCTGAAGCGTAACGTTTCGGAGTCTAAATCAGATTCCTACGTCAGACAATTTTCATTTTTCATACAACTTCGTAGAAATGAGACAATATTTGGATTTTTTTTATTGAAATTTGTCAATATTGATGAACATAGATTAATATTGACTACTAGATGTTGATATCGTTATTTTATTCCACAATTCCCTGAAACCAGTTCTTTTTCAATAAATCCATCCAAATTCGAACCATTCCTTGGCGAGATTATCAGCCTCTTCCAACAAAATACAAGCTGACTCTTTGATTTTTCTTTTATAATTATCAGGTTCCGTCATTTGAATTTTTGTGCTATTCCAATCCATCATGTGATTGCCGGTATTGGAGCAAACATGATCTGCTATCTGCGATCTACCAATATCTCTATTTCTTATGTTATTCTTATGTTCACGTTTTTTAATTTCAAATGGTCTTAATGTTACTCCTGTATGAGATTTTCCATAAATACAGGGATATTTGAAAATACAATTTCTTGATTTTTGGTTCTCATTCAAAGGTTTAGTTTTTGTTGATAAAGATCGTAAATCATTTTTTCTTGTGGAAACAGTTCTTATGTAGAATTTAGAACCAATTCTTTTAATTTTTTCAGAAAGTCCATGAACATAGGAATCAAAATTATTAAAATTGGTTGTTCTTAATGGTTTTTTGTTGGTTTCTGATTGTTATTATCGTTTTGACGCAAAATTGTTCCCTCTAAATTTGAAATAGTTTTTTCTATGAAATTCGTTGGATATTGATTACCTATCCTCAAGAATATTAATGAAATTAATTTCTTCATTTCGTATTTCAGTTTCCGATGAAATTAATTGCGCTCCATCACAAAGTGTTTTTATAATACCTACCTCTTTTAACACTTATTTGATCATTAGAATAAAAATTTAGATATCGATTTGTGTGTGTCTTTTTTCTGAATACACTTGTTTCAAAATGATTCGGAAATTTTTTTTATCGGAAACATCTAAGAAGGAAAGTACATTATTTTGTCCCAACTCCATTGTGAATTTAATTGTGGGTTCTTTATTATTGATATGATTTAAAAAAAAATTCTAATTGTTCCTTGTTTCAGAGACTGGGAGAGAAAACCCAAATTAAGTTTTCAGGAATATGCAAAGACCTCCCAGACAATTTTCAATAGTTCAATGTTGTTAAATCAGCGCTCCATGAAGTACCAGCTAGTTTCTGAAGGATGTTTCTTCGACTTTCAATCTGATAAATAAATTTACACAAAAAATTTAATTTCACAATAACTTTTCTTTTTTTGCGAACCACTATTTTTCTGACATAAGTGATTTTCAGATAGAATGGAGGACATTCGACGAGATACACGTAGTCTTAGGAAATGAGGCAGGTGATCTGGATTCAGTGATGTCAGCGATTGCTTACTCCCATTTCCTATGTTCAACCACACCTCGTTCACATGATAAAAAGATAGCCTTCTTTCCAATCCTGAATTTCGATCGAGAAGCCATGGAACTACGCTTGGAACATAAATACTTGTTCAAACAAGTGAACATCGATCTTGTTGACCAACTAATTTACCGGTAGGTGATCATATTTGAGTGATAACCGTTTAAAACAAGCTCTTGTAGATTGATCTAAAATGGCTTCAATTGCCATTTTTTTTTCAGATGGATACCTACTGCTCGAATTATAGGGAAATTCACCAATTGTTCACCTATGAGAATTCAAAGTTTCACTCTCTTATATCCGAATTTTTGCTCCTCGTGTTAAAACTTCTCAGTTTCTCTAAGTTCTTGATTTCAAGGATTCCGGATGAGATGTTGCTTCAAATTTTCACAATTAACTTTGATTCGAATCCTGAAAATTTGTTTCCTAATAATGCCTAGGACTAGGAGATCATGGAAACCATTGAGATTCAAGAATATAAGCACAACATGAATCGAAATATGGCGCATGATCAGTAGTCTTGGACAGGACCCGAATCAAACCGATACGTAGTGGGAGCGGTGGGCCAATCAAAAACGTACACGTATTAATTTTTCATTTCTTTGCAGATCCCAACTGGATTTCGAAGAAATGGTAGAAGAGTTCAGTAAAATAAATAAAAAGCTTTATACCTACCTAGTCGATCACCATAAGCTGACGATAAAAGATGAGGTCCTAAAAGACAGCGTGTGTCGAATATTCGACCATCGACCTCTGGACGCGAGCTACCACTGGACCAATGAAAACCTCAAAATGAGAGTGAACAGCGTTGCCAGCTGTAGCACAATAGTTGCCGACGAAATGTTCAAAGAGAGTAGATATGAATTTGATGGTTCCCTGGCTTATCTGTTGTATTGTGAGTAACCTTATATATACAAGGTGTCCCATAATTAGACTTCTAGTGGATGTTTAGACATTATTTGAGACGCTTCCGACCGAAATCATATCGTACAAAAATGCCCTCTGAAGATTAAAAATTCTCATTTTTGAGAATCTCCGAGAAGAAAGGCTGATGCTTTTTTTCCGATAGCGTGATTTTCAGAATCTGATACGGGAGGTCCAAAATTCTTTGTCAAAGTTAGAAGTGACGAAAGATCGAAAAATCGTTTTTTTGAAATTGGAACCCCATTTTTTCGTAGCATTTTAGATATCTTCGTCAAAAAATAATAGGATCATACGTTCAAGACTTTTATCCAAAAATGAATATTTTTCGAGATATTCAGGAAAAACGATTTTGGCTTCAATTTCCAATATCATTCCGAGTGTATTTTTTTACTGGAAAATAATAAGCGGTACCAAGTGAAATTTTTGAAAATCTCTGTTATCGAGAAAATATTTTCTTATAGTTCAGAAGAGTTCAGTTTTTTTTCATTTTTTTAAAGCTCAGGATAATTTCTACAAATTCTTAATTCTGGAGAATTTTTTTTTTGTCATGGTAGAGAAATTTGAATTTTCAGTGATGAAATTATTACATATTCTGTTAATTATTTTTTCAAAAGCATTGAAAATTATTACAAATAATTTTTTCTGCATTCCTGAGGATTTTTTTACGTTGACTTTACTCATACTCACATTGAGAACTTTGAACCAATTGTTGCTCTCGCATGACAAATAATAATTCAAGAACTTAACTCGTCTGAACTAAGAAAAAAATTTTCTCGAAAACAAAGATTTCCAAAAATTTCACTTGAAAGCTAATTATTTTTCAGTAAAAAACACATTCGGAATGAGATTGAAAATTGTAGACAAAATCGTTTTTCCTGAATATCACGAAAAATATTTATTTTCCTCCTATTATTTTTTGACAAAGATTTCGAAAATGCTTGGAAAATTTGGGGTTCTAATTTGAAAAAGACAATTTTTTCATGTTTCACTTCTAACTTCGACAAAAAATTTGTGACCTCCCGTATCATATTCTGAAAATCACGCTATCGGAAAAGAAGCTTCAGCCTTTCTTTTCGGAGAATCTCAAAAATGAGAATTTTTAATGAAAAAACCTAGAAGTATTTCAACAGAATTCAATTTTTAGATTTTTTTCGTATTTCCTGATTTGAAAAGAATTTTTTCGGGAAAATTCAAACTTTCAGAATCAAAAAGACTCAGAATTCAATGGAGAATCTATTCATGTAATAAAAGTCCTAAAACCTTCAAAAAATATACGAGAAGTCGTCTTCTCACTTGAAGCTCACCTTCAGAATTTCAATCCTTAATCTTGTGTCTTTCCTAAAAATACTCTATAGAGCCATATTCGTGAATAACCCTGTATATCAGACATTTTGTTTTTGATTGAAGTCACATTAAGATCGAACAACCAACAAATCATTTCAGAAAAACCCCACGATTGGAAAAAGCAAAATTGTTAATTGCTTTCTTTATACTCAAAACACAGTTTTTAAGTGATCGCTGCTGTTTGCAAAAGATTATTGATTCCACACACAAAAAAATGTCATGTTACATTCAACAAGTTGATAGGGGTGCCAAGACTTTTGACGATATCTTGAGATTACCAATTAAAAATTGATTAATCCTAAATGATTTCAGGCACAATCATTTATGATACCAAAGGACGCAACATCCCTGGTTCACTAGACGAAGAAATCAAGTACAAACTGTCGCTAAAAACTTCCCTTCATGTGAATCCGGACGAAATATACAGGATATTAGACGACCTCCATTGCGATTCCTCCCATTTAACTCCCCTCCAAATTCTGAAGAGGGATCTTAAGTTCGAAAATGGCATATTGTTCCCAAGATTGACCATGCTAGCGGAGGATTTCATAAAACTTGATTCAGCATTGAGCGGACTTGCGACATTGTGCCATGATTATGGTTCAGATTTGGCAGTTCTCATCTGTGGCACGAAAAATAGTCCACATGATATAGCCATAGGTGTATTTTACTCGAATTCGGCAAGTTCGAGATTCAAGGAAAAATTCACGTCTGCAATGCGACAATACAACTTCGCTGACTGCAAAACTGAGCACGAGAATTTCGTCATTTTCAAGTTTCTGAAAGAGCCGAGAGGTAGAAAGAAGATTCTGCCGCTAATTTTGGGCATTTGTGATGGAATAAAGGGGGGAATCCACATCTAGGTACCCCCTGCAGCCTTATCTGTTCCAACACTGCCCAACTTCGTTCAAAATTTGGAGGGGATCGTCCTTAGAAAGGATATGAATCACTCCTTAAAATAAAAAACAATTCATTACCTCACAAAATAATAAAATTATAGAAATATCGAGTTATTATTCAAAAACAAATCCCCTAGCGCCACCCAGGCTAAATATCGGAAACAAGTTTACAACCCGAAGCGCCCTCAACGGGAGTTGGAATCGCAAAACTCCTATTTCTGTGACATAATTTTCTATGGTTAGGGTGAGGTTAGGTTAGTTTATTATTCTGGCTCCAATTGAAAACATTTGAAGGAAATCAAAAAGCAAACGATTTGTATATGTTTTATATCTGATTTATAACAAGAACAATTCAGAATGCCGTACGCCAATCAACCCTCTGTGCATATAACTGATTTGACGGATGAAAATGTAAAGTTTCACATAGAAGATACAGATCTAAGGTGATTTTATGTTCGAATCAATATTTATGAAATATTATAAAACTTATTGTTTTACAGTGTAGCAAACAGTATTCGTCGAGTCCTCATCGCTGAAACACCAACAATGGCCATCGATTGGGTAAAATTAGAAGCAAACTCTACAGTTCTCAGCGATGAGTTTCTAGCACACAGACTAGGTCTCATTCCGTTGATATCTGATTATGTCGTCCAACGTTTGCAATACCCCAGAGTAAGTTGAATCTTCATTTTCGTGACGGAATGTTCAGAAATGCATTTTCAGGACTGCGTATGTTCGGACTTCTGTAAAGAATGTAGCGTAGAGTTCACACTTGATGTTAAATGTACCGATGATCAGACTCGTTTGGTAACAACTGCGGATTTAAAGAGTAGCGATCCCAGAGTTATTCCAGCCACGTCCAAACATCGAGATGAAGAATCCACCGAATATGGAGAAACAGATGAGATCCTTTTAATCAAATTACGTAAAGGGCAGGAATTGAAATTGCGAGCATATGCTAAGAAAGGTAAAATTAATAGTTCGATTTATGCAAATTATCAAATTTCAAATCGACAGGATTCGGGAAAGAACATGCAAAGTGGAATCCAACAGCTGGAGTAGCATTTGAGTATGATCCTGACAATGCAATGCGACATACTCTATTTCCTAAGCCAGACGAATGGCCAAAAAGTGAATATAGTGAATTAGACGAAGACCAATGTAAGTTTTCGAGTTCCTCCATAATCGAATCCTGAAAATGTTATTTTCCTTCCAGACGAAGCTCCTTTCAATTGGGAACTGAAGCCGAATAAGTTTTATTTCAATGTAGAGTCCTGCGGATCGCTCAAACCGGAAAACATAGTCACAATGGGGGTGGAAATGTTGAGAGAAAAACTGTCAAACCTACAAACACAACTTAGGTTAGAAATAGAAAATGATGCTTTGGCTATATGAATGATTTTATATTCTTTTGTGAATTTAACATAGGATGAATATTATAAGAGGTGTTTTCAAATTTTGCCAATAAATTTGATTCAGACTTCTGGTGACTTTATTCCCCTGTTCATACTCTTAATCAACAAATTCAATTTATGATAGGATGAGAATTGTGAATGCAAAAATTATATTTGTATGTTGTAATGAATGAGGTTAGATGGTTATTTCTTGGCTGATAGAAGAAGAAGAAAAAATATTGGTTATGTTTATTATTACGCTAAACTTGCCCTACTTCAACCCATCCATAACAAAAACACAATGTTTACTCAATAAGAAACTTCATGTTTATTTAACAAATTTTTCATTTATTCAGTTGAATAACGTTTAAAATGGTTAGCACAAAATGTTGTCGTAGGTGTTACATTGGAACAATTGCATATATGTGAGTATTTTTCAGCGAAAATAACTTCTTCATTCAATGTTATGTAACATTCGAGAAATCAAAAACCAAAGTATTCTCGTAATGAACCAAAATCAAATTTCTATCGTCCTGAATCACTTTTTTCGATGTTTCCCAAATTAATTTTGACATTTTCAATTCCTTCACCTCTGTAAGTGAAAAATTCGAATACCCAGTATCTGAAAATTAACAAAACCCCAATTACAATTGGTTTGTTTCCAGATTGGTTCTTCTACTCCTGATATTCGTAGTTTTATTCATCGTGATTCCCTTAGCCTTCAAATTCAGTACTGAAATACAAAGGGATCTAGTTTTTCCAACCTGTAAGTGTGATCATATGGAGATTCTTAAAGTGTTATTGCATAAAATGATTGTAGGGTATGTGCAACCGAAGAACTATTCAAACCTTCATAGGTACGAGTTGAGGGGAGTACGGAATCTCTATGTGAAAGTTAACGAACAAAAGAATATTACCCTAGGTGTTTTACAAATATTACCTTCTGAATTATTGTCAGAGTTTGTGAAAAATGATGATTATGATTACGACAATATCTTGAAGAATTCTAGATACAACGTACTACTGTACTTCCATGGAAATGGCCAAGATCGTATTGAAGCCGTTGGAACATTTAAAGTATTAAGGAAATTTTTTTATGTGATATCGTTTGATTACAGAGGTTTGTATGTTTGTCACGTAGAAAATAATCGTCTATCTGAATTTCATGCTAGGTTACGCTGACTCTTCCATGGCAGAACTTACCGAAAATGGCGTAGTGGAAGACAGTGTCGCACTGTACAAATATCTGAGGAATTTGACGAATTCTCGAATATTTTTCTGGGGTCACTCGATTGGAACTGGGGTAGCTTTACATACGGCAGCTGCCCTGAAATCTCAGAACTTGATACCTACAGGTGTTATGTTGGAGGCACCCTTCACTTCAGTGACAGATGTCATGAAACAAAATCCTTGGGTTAAAGTAGGTGAAACTCGCATATTTTCTCCGTATACCTGTTAAACCCTATACTGCTAACGTGAAGATAAAGTTGATGCAATCTAGTTGCCATTCAACGATCTGCGCATGCGCAAACTCAGAGTTTGACAAATAGAGGAAAAGTGAGGTTATGTTTTTTAGATCTGTAAAATATATTTGACATGGCATATAACTATTTGAGGTCGAGTTTTCGCGCATGCGCAGTGCATCGCTTTGGCCAACTGTACCACGTGATCGGTGCTTCAAATGAATTCAGGCACGGCCTACTAAATCTAACAGGTCGGAAGGTTAGACGTTGCCGTTGTTACCATCAGCGTGTCTAGTGGCACGCGAGGATATAGAAAGTATACGGTTTTCTTGTGCAATTCGCACTGTTTTCGATATAAGTTCGAATTTATTTCAATTCACAATTAAATAAGAACTGTAGGGAGGAAAACAAAACATCATTTCGTTTATCTGCGGATAATTTCTTTATATTTTATCGCAAATAATCCAGAACTCACCACGATGAGATAGGTGTTGTATTGAGTTCCACAAGATTACAATCAGAATGAAAATTATTGTATTTTCTGAAGCGAATGAGATAGGTGAATGAACATCAAAAGAGGAAAAAAGTCACAAATATTCCTGTCACCTAATAACCACTTGGAATTAGAAATCGGTACGTTTACTTCGTCTCTAAATACGACTTCGATTCTCAAATTACTCAAGATCTTAAACCCCGATGATATTTTCGGAAATGCCCCCTCATAATTTATATTGTAGAACTGAACAAAGTCATTTTCTTCAACGTTGGAAAAGAAGTTGAAAATTACCTTGTCTATGAAATTACAACAAAAGTCGGAAAATCCATCTGATCTTGTTTGTCCCAATCGGTGTCTAATTTTTGTCTCCGTTCCTCAGGATCAGTTCTTTTCGGAGTCACTGAAGACGGCATATAACTCGGTCGATTTGGAAAAATTGAAGGAAATGCATCATCAGTTAATTTAGGAATTTTTCGGGTTTTATTAATAACGGAGGTTTGATAAGAGTTATTTCTCGAAATATGGGAATCTACAAATTGTTTTATACAAACTACACTGTCGTCGTTTACTTTGAAACTACTTTCTCTATGAATTGCGTTAAGCCATTTTCTTCTCCTCGCGGGATCTTTCGGAAATCTAAATACCGACACCTTCTCATTAGTAGATTTATAGTTGCTTTTGCTCAAGTATGAGGCATAGTACGCAAATCGAAGATTTCCAAATGAAATTTTAATAAATAGCAAAATGAAAAACCTTCCTGTTGATAATCCCTCAAGATATGAACACTAAAAGTCGAAAAATTCAGTCACAAACCCGATACACACTGTTCTTGCAACTGCAACACTCATTTTCACTTTATTTATTGATTGAAAAACCGATCACACGAACACGAAAAAAACACAAACCTTTTTACACGTTTTCCGGTCGAATTTCTGATGCGAACTATCACATGTTACGCTTGAAAATAGAACTGCAAGTGCAAAGTCGTAACACTCTGAGCTTGATACAACTCTTTGTTTGGGTTGCGGCAACGTCGCAGTTTTAAGCAACATTCTGGCCTGTTAAATATCGTAGGCCACGGCTAGCGGTATGGGAGTTTATACGTATATGATTTTCTCACTGTACTATGGATCTTTTTCATTCAGCTCTACTCATGGCTTCCCTGGTTTTCGTACACCATAATCGAGCCTATGGTTGAAAATGGCTTCGACTTTGACTCTCAAACTTACATCCTAGATGTAGATTGTCCTGTGATGATCATTCACGCTAAAGATGATGAAATAATTCCGTACGAAATTGCAACAAAAGTAATATGACAAACTAAAAGAAGAAGAAAACAAATATTTGACATATTCCTGTTTTCTAGTTGTACAATGTTGCCAATGCGAATAGGAATGATACTTATCAAGGTGAGGTTACTTATCACTTGTTAGATGCCGTTGGATACGGACATGAATGGATCAGTGAAGAACCAGCTTTACCAGAGTACATAAGGTTGTTTAATTTTTTTGAATACAGAATGTCCCATGTTACGATTAAACTGAGCATTTGTGCTTGAATTAAGGTTTTCTTTTTCAGGGAGTTTATGGAGAAGGCGGTACAGTTTGAAACAAACGTTACGAACAAAAGACTTAATGAAAAAATCGTCTGAGCAGCTATTTCTGTTTGTGATAGTAAAGTATACATTTTATTTTTTTATCCCCTGGAATTATACAAGTATCAACATGAATGAAGTTTTCTTTCAATCCTTCCAATTGGTTAGTCGGTTCAGTATATAGACGAAATCCCAAATTTTTGCCTTATTTGGCATCATCAGTATCCCATAAAAACTTCTATATTTGAAGCAAATAGTTGAGTCGTTCTGAGTAAAATATTACAAAGTGGCGACATCTAATAGCGTCAGTAGAGAAATTCCAAATCTCCAATCACATGCAAAAAAGAACTCTGTACAGGGTGGTCAGATTTCGATGTTTTGGTACTACATCTCCTAAATTAAGCGAGATAAAAAAAGTAGTATAAATGTCATGTTCTCTTTTTTCGAGAAACATAAATTGCTGAAAACCGCAAGTCGCTAAGTTTCCATGCTACAGGGTGATTTTGAAATTTGGCCAATTATTATAATTGTCTATAACTTCCCCAGTGTTGCTGCTACGCTCTCGAAATAAAAACATCTTTGTCTAAGAAAAGTCTATTGAAAATCATCATAGCAGACTATGGTTTCCATTTGAAAAAATAATTTTTTTCAATTTCTCTGAATTTTGTGGGGGTACTAAAAATTTGATAGCACTACTAAAAAGTACTGGAAAAACTCCACTAACTCGCTAAAGTAGGGCCCCCATATAAGTTTTTTCGCGAGTGTTTTTAAGAAAATAAATAAATCGGAAAACAAAATTCAAAAACGCTTTCGGTGTGGCAAAAAATTTTTTTCCATTTATTCTTTTTCTTAGAAATCTTTCAAAGACTCTGGTTACTAGTTTGATTGATAACTATATAGAAAGTTTAATTTTTATTAATGGTTTATTATTATTTTTTACACACAGTAAAAAGACATGTGATCCTTTACAAAAATGGGCAACTAAATTAATGGTTTAAAAAACCGCAAGAAAATTATGTTTGTGTTTTCACAAGGAACACGTCTATTTAGCAAAAAACAGTTATATTCAACCATTTACACATATATTTACAACGGTATTTCAGTACACATGATCGACATCTAGATACATTTATTCGAACATCTATGATACAATATTTACAAGGAACGATTCATTTATAAGCTACTACCGAAAACTACGACTAAAAATTGTACAAATATATAACACGACTCACGAAAGATTACACTTTTCTGAAGTTCATATGTGACGATAATTCAAAGGTAGGTATAAGGCTTACTTTGTTCAGGACTTTCATGAGTTTCAGGTCATCTTCGAAATCTATTCTTCCTTTTGTACAGTCTTTTTCAGATTGATTGAATGATTCAAATTTATCTTCGATTACAGTATTTAACTCTTTGGAGAAATCTGATTCTCTACATTGAAGGCTTTCAGTAGTCATAGAGGAGTAAAATTCAAAGTACCTAGATCTAAATTGGCAACGTTTTATCCTTTACTCTTTCCAAATTTGGACAATTTTTCCAGGCTTTATTAATATGAATTATGATTTCCAGAATCACTCGAAAATTCCAAAAAATCGCGCTATTTCATAGAGTTCCGGATTCTATTTTCTGGAACAATTTTCGAACACAAAAATGTCGCTGACAATTCTTGAATTTTCTGAATGAAAAGAATTTTTGTCCCGTTTAGGACAATTACGAAATAGAACATATACATGTGCTTTGGGAGGTAAGTATAATATTGCACGATCAATATGAAATTTGTCATTTTCAGACGCCATCTGTAGTTCAAATATTGAGAAAAATATTGGAACTAAGGTGGAACATATTCAAATCACTATTTGATGTATTTCTATGACCACAAGAGCGTCCCTGCAAGGATAATTTCCAAATGTAATTCAAAAACTGTCAATTGTATTCCAGATCAGTCACTTCATTTTCAGAAAGCGTCAATTGAATTTCAGAAAACATCAAATGTAATCCAGATTAGTCATTTGAATTTCGGAATATGTCATATGAAATTCAGATTAGTCAATTGTATTTCAGAAATTTTACTTTGTTATTCAGGAAGTTCGAATATTATTTGAATTTAAGTCGGACTTCGAGTCGTATATTACTCATTTTCATAATGGTTATCATATCGTTAATCATATAACATATTCAATCAGGTATGTTTCCATGTATTGATAAAACCAATATAATCTGGTGAAATCTCTTGGTTCTGGCTCTTTCTTTTCTTCAACACTGGATTTCAGTAAAAATATGCTTGACCTTCTCAATCGATTCCTCACCTAACACCGTAGCTTCAGGAAGCACATAACAAATAATGAAAATTAGTCACATTGGGTACATATTTAATTGGAGATGCAATTGACAACAGTGTCTGCAGCTGATGTATTAGCCATGGAGAGACTACGAGGTTAATTCACAGCGTTTTAAGCAAATGAAAGGGTTGAGGGTTTGTTTCAACAGTTGCAAGATATGAGGAACCAGTTATCAGATTGAGTGATCGTCTGTGATAATGCTGCATTCCATTCAAGATTGGAGACTGTAATCACCCAAACAGTATAAGTACTGCTGCGGATGAACCCTTATTCTCCCATGCTCAATCCAATTGAAATTTTATGGACGAAAATAAGAACTTACGTAAAAACAAACCTCAGAATTCCAAACAGTGTGCCACCATGGGTTATTGAAAAAAGACTAACATACCTGGAAAATATTATTGACCGAGGTAAGATGCAATTGCGATGGCAGACATGCCTGTATGGCTTCAAATTTTTTCAGTTTCGTGTTAAATATTAAATGTTCCACGTGAAAATTAAAGTTAGTTTATTATCATTGTTTTATTTCTGAATCACCTAGAATTGATACTTTCTGAAATGCATTCTGGTATCAATGTGCGTATGAAATGAATTTCAAATTGCCATTTCTGAAATATAATTCAATTGAGTGTGTTATCTGAATTACGTTTCATGTTTTCTGAAATACAATTATTTCGGAAATTCAAATGACTAATCTGAAATAAATTTGACGTTTTCTGAAATACAATTGACTGATCTGAAATGCAAGTGATGTTTTCTGAATGTCAATCGACAATTTCTGAATTACAATTGGAAATGATGTAGACTATGGCAAGAATTTCGAATTATTCAAGCTGCAATGGGGTTAAAAATTCAAGACGTCATGGCCGTCGGCGCACAGAACTTTGTTTCTTCTTCCTCTACGAAAACTCAGCCTTCTCCTTTCTTCTTCTGTAGCTCAACACGAGAATTACGTCAATTTCAGTAGATTTCTTAGGGTACGTCGTCTTAAGTCGTAGCCATGAGTTTGGCTGAGGCCGTCACGTGGTGTTGGTGATGGTAGGCAAGTTCTGGGTTTCCAGTGGCGGCGCCTGGGAAGCCGAAGATCTGCTGGTAGGGGTATCCTTGGTTCTGCAGGCAGCTATAGTCGTATCCTGGCTCGCTTTTGACCACGCTGGACGAAGATTGAAGCAAGGAACCTGGACTGATGTACGGCCTCTCTAGGTTTTGGGAAATCTTGTTTTCCGGTGAGTGCTGATGGCTGGAGAGGTTTTGGGTCGATGACGGCACTTGGTGGTTGGGATGCTGTTGTTGTTGTTGTTGCTGGCTCGATGATAAGCTGTTGATCGATGTTTTGGCGTCTGGAAGAAGAAGAAACATTGAAAGATGTTGAATAAATTTTAATGAGTCTTAATAATAAGAAATTAAAACGCCTAACATCCCATTTACTAAACAGTAACTGCAGAACAAAAGCCCTTCTTTCGTTTCATTCTTGTTGTTGCTTTTTGTGCTCAAAAATGTTCAAATTCCTCCTTCAGAATACAGTAATCTGTATCGCAAAATTCAGTGAGAACGATTTTAGCGCCATCTACTCTTTCAGATTTCTAACAGCCGAAAATCGTAGTCTGTTTTTAATAGGTACTACTATCTTTCAACTACATGACCTCTGCATAGTAGAATTAAAATGATGTAAAATCGAATTTACCGTGTTAGCCATATTTCCGATGCATAATTAAATAAATTAACATGGAAATAACCATACGATTACAGGAATTTACTTATCTTGGTTTTAAGTGAAGAAAACTTCGATTTATATGTCGTAATCTACTGATTATTCTGACAGATGGCGCCACGCTATCAAAAACCATTCGGCAAAAAATGAATCAGATTATTCGGACTTTCAACCACGAATCTCGAATCAATTATTGTCGTCCAAACGACCGATAGATATCTGACGGCGTGGGTGGACAAAAAAATGGTTATTATTATTCACAATCTCCTCGTATCGTACCAGGAGAGCAGAATATCTTGGGATGTTGGGAGATCAGAGATTTCCAATGCTGGAACTACGAACGCATTGCTAGTTCTGTAACTGAGGATCTTTCGATATCACAGTTGTAGTTGATTTTTATAATTTTTTTCAGGTATTCAATTGTAAAGGGTGGGCAAAATTGGTGGATTGATATGAAAAAAGTGTCTGTATAATGTTTTCCATTTAAACATCCTAGCACAAACAGAAACGGAGATAATGGCCAAAGTTGAAATCGCCCAAATTTCATTTTTTGCCTATAACTCGAAAACAAAAAAAGATAGAGGAATGCAGTTGATGGCATTATCAGTTTCTCTCAAAAAGACCACCGAAACGTGTCATTTACGAATGTTATAAATATCGAAGTTTTTAATGAAGATTTTTGTCTCTGAGGTGTATAAGATACTGATGATCCCAAACAAGGCTGAAACCGGTATAACTATCATATCTCTTATATTATTTCTCCAATCTCATGATAAAAAGATCTGTGAGCCTGGAAATTGAAATTGGCATCCATTTCAAAGGTTACCAATTTGAATTCTCCCAGTTGTGTTTTTTTTGTGATCCCGGGGTAGGGAAAATACTTAACCTAACCTGAATGTGGATCGAAGTTTTCTTTTTTCATCCAATTTTTTAAAATTTTTTTACAAAATTTGTTTTCAACTTTTGGTAGGGAAAATGAAACTAACCTAACCTAACATAACCTAACCTTGTTAAACTAAACTATATAAGACAAAATCAGAGCCGTATCCGAGGTAAATGGGGTATATTTATGAGTTTTATTTATTTTTTTTTCACGAAAATTACTGCCTTCCCAGAGCTGTAATTGAGACTGTAATATCAGGAAGTCCTATAGATTCAATGTGCAAAATATATATAATTTATAATAACCCTCCTATGTTTCAAAGATGCCTCCGTAAAAGCAAAGAATTTTTCATTTTCTTAAAATCACCCATTTTACCCACCCTATACGCTCGGTAATCACAGCTTACGCTGAAGTCCAATAAACGATCTCACAACAATAATTGCGCAACGCGTAGCAACTAGAAATATATTCATTTTACTTTTGTATTTTACTTATTTCATTCTGAAAACGTTTCTTCTTCCCTATCCCCTACTTTAACCACGCCACTGATCTCCACACATCCCCATTCGCTTCCCCAACACCCAATTTTTCCCACGCTGCCTCCCGCCTCTCAAAAAATCATCTCCATTCGCCCCCCACCCTCTCCCCAGCATCCTACCGCACCAATCTCGACTCACCTTCCACGGAGGTGGAGCTGCTATCGTCCCGATCGCCAGTGGCGCCGCCCTGCTTCTTCGGCTTCCTCTTGCGCGTCTGAATGCCGTCCTTGCGCATCGCCAGCGGCCTGTTCACCCCGTGCAGCTTGAAGTAGAGCCCGCACGCGTTGCAGACGGGCTCGCCGTCGTTGTTGCGACGCCACAGCGTCGTCGTTCTGGTGCCGCAGTTGGTGCAGCAGAGGCCAAGGCGTCTGGTGGCCGTCTGAAACGGAAAAGGGGAGATTAAAGGATTTTTCGAGGGTGGGGCGGCTCGGTTCAGCGAGAGCGACTCCTGAAGATGCTAGGAAGTTGAACTGGCGAAACGTGGGGAGTATATGAAGGATAATGCTCAAGAAACAAGTGATACACTACGTAAAGTTGCTGGTTTCTTTATGATACATTTTTAAATATCAATGAAATTCATTTTCATCGAAAATTGTATTAACTTTCTTATTTCTAATGGAACACCCTGTGTATTATGACTTCAGATATATCAATGAAATGCCCATTCATTTTATGTACCTACTAATTGACCCGGCAGACTTCGTACTGCCTTAATCGATAAATAAAAAAGTAACTTTAATATTATAATAAACTAGTATGGTATAATACCTTGAAAGTGGACATAATATGGGGTAATTATAAAGTTTCCTGCCCACTTGTAATTTTTTTGTGTTTTTTTTTGTGATCTTGAGGTGAGATAATGAACCTAACCTAACCTAACCTGAATGCGGATCGATGTTTTTATTTTTCATTAAATTTTTTTTCAACTTTTGGTAGGGAAAATGAACCTAACCTAACCTTGTTAAACAAAATTATATAGACTATATATAGGACTATATCAGAGCCGTATCCGAGGTAAATGGAGTATATTTATGAGTTTCGTTTATTTTTTTTCTCGAAAATAACTCCCTTCCCAGAGCTGTAATTGGGACTGTAGTATCAGGAAGTCCTATACATTCACTGTGCAAAATATTTTCGAAGTCGGTGACGGGGACTACAAAATTTATAATAACCATTTTATGTACCTACTAGCTGACCAGGCAGACTTCGTACTGCCTCAATCGATAAATAAAAAAGCAACTTTAATATAACAATGAACTATTATGGTATAATTCCTTGAAAGTGGACATAAAATTGTCCTGTACAATTACATAGTCCAGTCAATGAGGGCGAAAATTAGGCATTATCTCAGAATTATATCAAGATGCTTCGATTTTGATAAAATTTTGGATATAAGCTACTTGTCTCCTACTCCTACCCTATGCCGATTTATGCTTATTATTTTTAAGGGGTGAAAACAACCCCTTTATCTAAAATTAGAAGAAACTTGTAATAACGCAAATCAAAGTAATTTTTGGGCCTCAGTAGCGTTTTATGAAGTTTAATGAAGGTCTTCATATACTTCAAAACCGTATAAACCCCCCCCTTTCAGCATAAAATGTGTAAAAATGGATCTAATTAATATAATTAATCAATTTTATATGAGTTTTTTGTATCAATGTTAGTTTTAGTTATTTTTATTTTTCTACCGCTAAAAGTAACCCCTATCTGTTCAAAATAACAAAATGAAAATATCATTTTAGCATTTCATTCATTCATCACTTTATTCACGTGAAATTAATACTTTTTGTGTCAAAAAATTCATCTGATTCTGAATGGCTGTCGCCACTATCAATTATTTCTTCATTTTTGCCAAAGAATGGACAACTGTTTTGGCAGTTAACACCTGCACATTCCCCACATGTAGCGTTACAAAAAAGACTCAGTTTTCAGCAGGTACATGATGTATTGCATCCTTTTTTGCGGTTACAAAAAATCTTTTTCAACAATATTTGTGGTGCAGGTGTTTTTTGCATTTTTGTGGGATGCAAATATCTATGGGTACTATTCCAACCTCAATCAACTGAATTGAGAACTTTATCACCTAGCCAAATTTGAGGTTGATGATTTTAGGCAAGCTTTTATTTCATCGGCAGCCGTCGATTTTGGAATTACCGGTAATGGTTGTCGGAAGTCACCAGACAAAAGAATCAATGCGCCCCCAAAACATCCGTTTAGGCAACTCAAAATACACATTAATTGTTTACATTATAATAGTAGAATGCAGATTTCTTCAAAACATTTCGTCATAAAATTTCCGTAGTGTTCGGAAGAAAGATAGGTGTAATAAGACATGGACTCAGATGCGTTAATATTATTAGAAAATGTAGTTTACCGAACTCATATCAAATATGATACTTTCCCGAAAACCCTATTAACCGAAAAATTATTTCCCATTTTTTTCCATTTCATAAAATTTTTTAGAGTTTTAAGTTATTTCATGTTAATACCGTCGTAGAGGAACCAAAAAAAAAAATCTTTCATAACAAACAGTTCTCCCAATCTTGAGTTATAAATGGTGTAACCAACAAAATGGTCGACTTAGTTTTATATATTAAGATATTATTCCACAACCACAAAATGAAAAATATAACTGAAAGTAATGCTGTAATGAGTTTCATTACAGCACTACTTTTAGTATCTACTGTGATGAACTCATTCCGATGCTGAAATTGAGAAAAGATTTGAATTAAAAATAATAATGAATTACTAAAATAAAACTAACCGCATTTGAATAAAAGATCCCCTATTTTGACAGTTCTGGCAATCTTCTAGGTTAAACAGCTTCTCACAGCTGTCAAAATAAAGGAAATGTCATAATGAAGTTGTCAAGAACTGAATCGTTTCAATCTGTCAAATATGTAACCAATATTAAGGGATCTTTTATTACAGGATTCTCTAATAAAGTGAGTCCTGTTTTTGCGTTTCGATAACTCTCATCATCTCGATTTGAAAACCTGATACTTATTCTTTAATATGTAGGCGTCTCGCTCGAAATTTCAAGGAACAAACGATAATATGTAGGTATATCTAATAAAGGAAAAAACAACATTTCAACATTTAAAATCTGTGCATGTATCTACTCATAGAACACTAAAGTCGAAGCAAGCACGCTTTTATGTGGCAGATAAGGCCGTCAGGGAATATGAAAATGCCTGGTGTAGATTCTCGTAAAACCCTATCTTGGCCAGGCAAAATTTTATGAGGAAAACACAATAAATTTTACGATACCAGTAATGAAAATGTATAAAATCAGTTTGTACCCTTGTTTATCGAGAATTAACATAATTATCAGTCGTTAAAGTTGTTATGGCGGGCGACTGTAAGGATTTTCTTTTTTTTCGTTTCAGATTTACCTATCCAGATAAACATCCCAGACAGCTGGGATATACAGGGTGCACAAATAGTCCTTTAACATTCTGAATGATCGTTGGGGTATATTGTTCCTTCGAATGAAGAATGAATCATGTATCCATTGAAAAACCTATATTCTGTTAGGATTCTGAATTACTGAAACTTTTTCACTCTCAGTCTCTCGAACAAACCCATTAAAAAAATTCAGATAATGGGATTGGCCATGATTGAATTTTTGCCTCGCAATTCGTTTGGAGTGAATCAGCATCAGAGATATCAGTTGAAAAAGCAATTGGGATGAAAAATTTCTCGCTTATTCCGAATCCTCAATAAAAAAGATTGGTTTACATTTGTGATTCGAAGTTGGGACTCATAATTTGTATAAGACTCATTTGGGCACAAAATCTGATGGGTCCATTCGATTCCTCCGGCGAAATTACTAAAGAATTACTATCACCTGTGCGCGAGATACACTCCCCGTCAATAAATTCCGGACAGGTAAAATTTTTGTCAAATTCAACACCCTGTATCTTTTTTCGTGGTTCTTCGATTTTTTTTAAATTTTCACCAGGTATAGTATTGGGTCTTGTTGTATTAACCTGAAATTTACTTTGCGAAAGAACCTGTAGTTCATCCGTTATACAGGGTGAAACAAAACCTTGTTTTATACCCTTCATTTCTAAACACCCTGTGGTGAATTTGAGGCGGAAAATTTGATATCATTCAGTTTTAATTTGAAGTTTGACCCTTTCTTAACAAAATTTTTTTTGATTTACGTCAGTATCTGCTTTAAAAAAAGATACACATTTTCAAAGAAAGTGTTGTTTTTTTCAATTTTTATAACAATTTAAAACATTACAATACCTTATCGACTGGTAAACATAAAAAAACATCTGAAATTTAATAGCGTGTATTTCATCCTCGCTTTCTTATCACTTCTAACATACGAAGTGGCATACTTTCAATGTATTTCCGAATTGCTTCTGGGGGAATATTTTCCCGTTCTTCAAGGAGGGCTGTTCATAAATCTGGCAAGGTGTTGGGCTGCCGATTTCGAACATGTCTACCTAGCGTATCCCATACATGTTCAATTGGATTTAAATCCGGCGTTCTGGCTGGCCACACTCTTCAAAGTATTCTGTTACAACCCGTGCAACGTAAGGCCTAGCATTGTTCTGCATTAACAGAAATTGTTGCTTCCCCTAGAAGCAATTCGTAAATGCATTGAAAGTATGCCACAACGTATGGTAGAAGTGATGAGAAAGCAAGGTGGAAATACAGGCTATCAATTTTTAGATGTTTGTTTATGTTTCCTAGTCGATAAGGTATTGTAATGTTTTGAATTGTTATAAGAATTGAAAAAATGCAACACTTTCTTTGAAAATTTGTATCTTTTTTTTCAAAGCAGATACTGACGTAAATCAAAAAACATTTTGTTAAGAAAGGGTCACATTTCAAATTAAAACTGAATGACATCAAAATTTCCGCCTCAAATTCACCACAGGGTGTTTAGAATTGAAGTTTTGTTTCACACTGGATAACGGATGAACTACAGGTATTTTCAGAAAGTAAATTTCAGGTTAATATAACTAGACCCAATACTATACCTGGTGAAAATTTCAAGAAAATCGGAGAACCTCGAAAAAAGATACAGGGTGTTGAATTTGACAAAAATTTTGCCTGTCTGGAATTTATTGACGATGAGTATATATTCACTCTCTCTCGTGTAGTTCAAAGGGGCAATGTTGTCAGATCGTTCTTTCAGGCTTGGCCGAAGGTCCCGAATACCTACTATTGCTACTTACCAGTCTTTTGGAGGGTTTGATCAGCGGTCTGTTCATGCCGTTCATCTTGTGGTACAGACCACAAGCGTTACACAGGTAATGGCCGGTACCATCCCCGCCTCCAAAGGGGGGTAGAAATGGCACCGCAATTGACGCACTCTCTCCCCTCCCCGAACTGGAACTCCATGGCGCTCTCTGTCGAAGAAAACAAGGAGGAATTAGTGAAGGGAAATACTTACTAGTATTTTTGACGATTTTCGATATGGCGCTAGATTCCAGTGGGGTTGGTGGTGGTGGTGGGGGTACGGGCTACTTTCGTATCCATGTTCTAGAAGCGGGAAGGAAAAACTGTTGAATTTTCTTGAGAACAATCCGGGAAATTGGAACAGTGTATGACCACCCAACCACCAAGATGGAAGGGGAGAAATTATTCTAGAAATATGGGTTTTTATTGAAATATTGTTGGGAGGTCTTTGCATTTTCCTGAAAACTTAATTTGGGTTTTCTCCCCCAGTCTTTGAAACAAGACACAATTAGAAAAAATTTTTGAATAATATAAGAAAGGCCCCTGCGTAAAAATTTAAGCAGTAATTTGTCAGGGGCCAAAACTTTACGAGAAGAAACTTCGTAGAATCGTGACAATATGTATTTTTTTTTTGTCTCTATTCTACGAAGTTGAATGAAAACTAGTAATTGTCTGACGAAGGAGTCTGATTTAGACTCCGAAACTTTACGCTTCAGAGTTCAAAGTGTTTTCTTTTTGTTCTTTGTAAGGCAACAATTTTTTCTCGTAAAGTTTTGGCCCCTGACAAATTAGTGCTCAAATTTTTATGCAGGGGCCTTTCTTATATTATTCAAAAATTTTTTCTAATTGTTTCTTGTTTCAGAGATTGGGAGAGAAAACCCAAATTAAGTTTTCAGGAAAATATGGGTTTCATAATTTTTTTTATTTTCACATTGTTTTTTAGGTATTTGAAAAATCAAAAATTTCAGACATGTGACCTTGAGCTGGCTATATTCATTTGGAAATATACAGGGTTGTGCGATAGTCTGAAATAAAGTTGAAAACCGAGACAATGAATCTCGGTTATGGGAATTGAACATTTCATCCAATTATATTTCGCCTTCCTGAAGCTATAATGAAATAAATTGAAATGAAAAAACAGTGTACAAAATTCTGAGGTCTGAACACACTTATAAACATTTGAAATTATCCCTATAAATTCAATTGAAATAATACATAATATCATCGGTGATAGGTGGAAATCTAATTGATCGTTTACAATTAGGAGATTTTGTTTTTGAGCTGAGGATATTTCTAACATTTCTAAAAGATCCAAACGTCTACCTTTATCACCCTTATACAATATGGCGACGAATGACGATACGCAAAATGATAGCTCTGTGGCTAAAACTTGCAAAAGGTGTAAAGTGGTAGCGCAAAGCGGTGCAAAGTGCATAATTTGTGAACGTTTTTGTCATACAAGTTGTGTGAAAAAACTAGGAAACAAAGTGAAAGTAATTGATAGTGAGAAGATTGTTTGTTGTGGTTCGGCCATTGACGACTTAAATGGTGCTAATGATGAAGATAATATGTTCTTCGATGCAATTTCCGAGGATAGTTTTAATCTCGATATTTTTCGATACATTTTAAAACAAAAAGATCTTTTTATTGGCGAATTGCAGGATAAAATTGTTTTACTACGTAAACAAATTAGGTTGTTGGAAGAGAAATATGACAATAAATTTTTATCAGCTGAAGAACAAAAAACTGTAACCACCTGTAATAATAAACATATAGCAGATAATATTCGCGCTGAAATACAAAGACCAGTGAACTCTGATAAACATGTTGAGAATGTAAACACGGCAGTCCATTCACGATCAGTTCGACAAAATAATGTTAATTCGAAAATTCGATCAATACAACAAGTGTCCGGAAATCCAGAAATCTCTACGGGATATTCTTCGAGTGAACAAATTAGTGGACAACTCCCCTCTACTGTTTCACGGGAGAAAACAAGAGAACAATCGTCGCAGTATATGAATTCATTAGATGAAAACATATCGGTTTCGGATATTAACGATAAATGGAGTAAAGTTGTCAAGAAGAAGTCCAAAAGGAAGATCATCGTTGGCGACAGAGAATCAACCACTGTGACTGGTGTTCCCAGGTATGCAGAATTACATGTTTATCGACTACACCCTCAAACAACATCTGAAGACCTAACTCAACTGATGAGAGAACATTTTCCCGAGGTAATAACTCAAAGTTTGAAATCGAAGCACCCAGAGGTATACGCATCATTTAAGGTAACAATATTGGCTAGTAATTTCAAGAAAGCTATGGACCCCAACATTTGGCCCCATGGTGCCTGTATAAGTCGTTTTTTATCGAAAAGATGGAAAACCCCGAATCCGATGACATAGTTTTCAATCCGAAAATTCTTTCACTTAATTTGAACACTATGCATTGTGACAAAATTAGTTATTTGGAAACAGAATTAAAGTTGTTTCCTAGTATAGACTTTTTGTGTTTGACTGAAATAGGCGTAAAAGAAGATTGTCTTCGCTCATTTAAAATTTGTAATTT
This sequence comes from Hippodamia convergens, assembly GCA_038502775.1. Taxonomy (NCBI): domain Eukaryota; kingdom Metazoa; phylum Arthropoda; class Insecta; order Coleoptera; family Coccinellidae; genus Hippodamia; species Hippodamia convergens. The sequence continues at coordinate 31,742,900 of CM076610.1, forward strand.
TAATTTGGAAACATATTACTGTCGGCCTACACTGAGATGTGGCGGCGTTAGTATCTGGGCGAAATCTTGTTTATTCAATGTTAGAAAAATTGATTTGAATTCATTTTGTCTTGAACAACACTTTGAAATTTGTGCATTGCAGTATAAAACTAAGAAGCTGAATATAATTTTGAATTGTTATCGTTCCCCTAGTGGGAATATTGACATATTTTTTGAAAGAATATTTAATGTTTTGAATTCTTTATATAGGTTAGGTGTTAATTTCTTTTTATGTGGTGATTTTAATTTCGATATGTGTGGTTCATCTAATTTTGGTAGGCTGAGTAGTTTACTGTCTTGCTTTGGTTTGGCGCATGTGGTGAAATGGCCTACTCGGGTAACTACTACTTCTTGCACTATAATTGATCAGATTTTTGTGAATTTGCCGGAAACCGTGTATATTTGTTGTGTTGTGGATAACGCTATTTCAGATCATAGAATGATTATGTTTGATGCCAAATTTGATTTTTTACATACGTCCGCGGAATATATTGTGGGGAGACGATTTGGCGCGGATCGGATACTGTATTTTAGAAGCTTATTGGCAGCTGAAGACTGGACGGAACTTTTCGAATATGCACAGTTGAATAGCGCTTTTGAATATTTCAATAGTATATTCATGTTTCACTTCAATAATGTTTTTCCAAATAAAAAACAGAAAATTTTCAAAAATGAAAGTAATTGGATCGATAGTGAAGTTCTAGCTTCTAGTAGGCGCTTAAAGGACTTTTTTATATACAGGAATATAAACGAAGAGTTCAAGAGAATCTATACAAACTTAAAAAAAAAGCATTCCATTTTGTTAGCGAGTAAAAAGAAGAACTACTATCAGAGTCGCATTGTGAATTCGGATAATATTACCAAGGCGACGTGGAAAATTGTTTCGGAGCTAACAGATAGAAAAAAAGTCGAATCTGAACTATTGATTAAAAAAAATGATAAAGTGATCAATGATCCATACGAGGCGGCAACAACATTCAACGAATTTTTCGTTAATAAACCTATTGATTTGGTTAATCAGATAAGACAAACTAGAATCCGTCATTTTGATCATCGCGATTTTAATGACCAAAGTATGTTTTTGAGGCCCTATCTTGATGAAGAGTTGATGATTTTGTTGATGCGTAGGCTGAAAAATAAAAAATCTGCTGGACCCGATGAGGTTCCCACTTTTCTTTTGAAAAAAATTTTAGATGTAATAATAACACCATTGTGTTTTTTGGTTAATATGTCTTTTAATATGGGTAAATTTCCGGAAAAAATTAAAACTGGAAAAGTAGTTCCGATATTTAAGAAGGGTAATCGATCCTCTTTGGATGCTTACAGACCCGTAACAGTTCCATGTGGTTTCTCGAAAATTTTCGAGTATGCATTTTTGGAGCGTTTGTTGGACTTCACAAATAAATTTAATGTTATATCGGAGGGACAGCATGGTTTCTGTAGAGAGAGGTCTACAACAACAGCCATGTTGAGTTTTTATAATAAAATTATTGAACAACTTGAGGCAGGCGAGAGCCCTGCTGTTATATTCTGCGACTTAAGTAGGGCTTTCGACTGCGTTAATCACGTGGCTTTGTTGTCGATTCTGGAGAAGAGTGGTGTGCGCGGAGTCGCATTGAGTTGGATTTCCGATTTCCTTAGAAATCGTAAACAGTATGTGTGTGTTAGAGCAAAAGAGGGAAATTGTTTGAGATGTGTTGAGTCTGATAATATCAGAGTTGATATGGGGGTCCCACAGGGCTCTATATTGGGTCCCATATTATTTATATTATATGTGGGAAATGTTCACAAAGTGCTTGATGGTAACTTCTATGCGGCTTATGCAGATGATTTTTCCTTATTGTGTCATCTGGAGACTCTGTTACTTTGGGTCTCAGGGCTTCCCAGACAATATGTGGGATATCAGACTTTTTTAATAGTTTAGATCTGTTCTTCAACACTGGGAAGACTGAGATGCTGAGAATTCATTCTTACCAGAATAGAGTAGATGATTTGAGTGTGAGTGTGGGTGGTGTAGTTCTCGAGAATAGCCATGATTGTGTGCGGTTTTTGGGAATTTACCTCGATGAATTTCTTGGTTGGGGATCTCATTGCCAAAAAATGGTAGGAAAGCTGAATTCGTTAAATTATTTATTCGTGAATTTGAGATCGGTATTGGAGGTTGATCAGCTCCTCATGATTTACTACGCCCAGGTGGAATCGCGACTTCGTTATGGCATATGCCTGTGGGGAAACTCTACGCATGCGGTTGATGTCTTCAAAGCACAAAAAAAAATTATACGTGGTATGATGAGGCTTTCTCAACGTGAGTCCTGTAGGGGAAGTTTTGTTAGGTTGGGTATACTGACAATTCCATGCTTGTATATACAGGAAATATGTGTGTATGTTTACAAAAGGCGTAATAGCTTTTTCCAACGTAGGGACATACATCAGTATAACACCAGAACTGCTGATCAGTTTCATATTCCCACTGCAAGATTAAAGGTAGCTACTCAGTCTCCTAATTATAGTGGTCTTAAGTTGTATAATCATCTTCCTGATGAAATCAAACTTTCCGGGAGTTTATTTGTGTTCAAGCGAAGTTTGAAACAATTTTTGTTAAAGGGTTCTTTTTATAGTTTAAATGAATATTTGTGTTTTAAGTAGTTTAGTTTAATTGTTGTTTTTTCTTCTTTTCTTTTTGACAAAGCCCATACAATGTAATGTTGTCGAATGGTTAATAAAGGATATTATTATTATTATTATTATTATTATTTTTTAATAATCCTCTGATTTTAGACTAAGAAGACTTCATTGTTAACTGAGAAATTTTTTATTTATATTCTGTATACAGGGTGTTTCAGGATAAGGTTCCGTGAATTCAGTATCTTAATCCTCAGATGATTTTATGATATTAAAGTTCCTATGAACTATGGGTCTTTGACGCACTGTTTCTGAGATACAGGTGTTGAAATTTAACAAAAAATTGGTTTTATGAAATTATTTTCTACACCGTACACGATCTCTTTTTGCATTATGACACGTTATGAGTGCGCATTAAGACACATTTTTTCGATACAAAACGATGTTTAATTTTCACCAGTGGCGTCCGTACGGACTTCTGTCCTAACAAAGTCGGTGAAAAAATTGGTACGCCAATGATTCATCGATCTGAATGGGAATAATCTGCTTTTTTATTAATCAATTGAGGCAGTACGAAGTCTGCCGGGTCAGCTGGTCGACTGATACACTGCGCAAAAAAATTAAGGCACATTCTGAAAATCTCCATTTTAATGAAAGTTAACTCTACATTGACTTTATAAGTTATTTTTTATGTTCTCTCGGGAAGGTTTTGAACGAAACAAGACACATTGAATGGATGAAAAATTCAGGATTTCACCGAATCTTATATGAAAGAAGAGAAATGAACAATTTTCAAAATACTGAAATGCTGATAAGTCGTTAAGAGTAGCTGGATGATTTTCTGAACTTCTCAGCCTTCTATTGAGGTTGTCCCAAACCTGCTCAATCGGATTGAGATCTGGGTTTTTTGCTAGCCATTCCATTCGAGAGACTTCAACCTCTTCAAGGTACTCCTGAACGATGCGCGCATGATGGGGTCTGGCATTATCGTCCATAAAAATGATATTTTCACCAATGTATGGGGCAAATGGCACTACATACTCTTCATGAATGTTTCTTATATACTTATTAGCATTCATAGCTCCATTATCAACGGTCACTAGGTCTGTGCGAGCAGTCAAAGATATTCCACACCATACCATAATCGATCCTCCCCCGAAATCAGTAGTATTCAGGAAATTGCACTGAGCATATCTTTCATGTGGACGTCTGTATACAAGGGAACGTCGATCACAATGGTAGAGGCAGAATCTAGACTCACCTGTGAAGAGAACTCTTTCCCAATCGGCCTCTTCCCAATGGATATGCTCTCTCGCAAAATCCAAACGCGCCCTTCGATGGGCTGGGGTAAGAGCTGGGCCTCTTGATGCGACACGAGGCCTTAGATCATATTCTCTGAGGCGATTTCTCATTGTCTCAGTGCTAATTTGCACCCCATGAGTTTGCTCAAGCTGATTTTGAAGGAGGCGAGCGGTTGCAAACCTTTGTCTCAGCGAAGAAACTCTCAAGTAACGTTCTTGAATGGCAGTTGTTACCCGAGGTCTACTCTGTCCTGGTCTTCGAACATTCATAACTGTCTCCCTGAATCGCTGCAACATTCTGGACACACTTGTATGGGAAACTCCAAACCTTTCTGCAATTCTTGTGTATGTCCACCCTTCTTCTCGCAAAACTACCGCTTGGGCACATTCCTCTTGGGTCAAATTGCGTGTTTCGCGTTGCATAGCAATCGAGTGTAGAAAATCAAACGAAAGAAAAACTATTGATCACCAGACAACTGATTTCAGAATGGAGAGAATACATTCAAAATCTTATAATATCATCTTTTTTATTTCTGCTGGGAAAAATCATCTGTATTGAAGAAAACCGGTGAAAGTGGATAACATATGCATGGATAATTCTGATAAAAATAATTATCATTGAGAACACCTTCAGTTGTAGAATAAATTTGAGATTTCCATAATGTGCGTTAATTATTTTGCGCAGTGTACTTAAACACCGAAATGTATGACATCTAAGATCTATTTATTTCAAGTACCCCTCACCGCTACAGCCAGCTATTGCAAAAAGACGTAAGCAAAGTTGTACACCTCATAAGTAAGTATTCGAGGTCATTTTACGAGCAACACTTCCTTTTAAATTTCCCTAAAGATACAACTCCTGAGATCGAATCAAATTGTATCGATCTCGAGCAGTTTCCAAATCGAGATACAATCAAAACTCAAGTCCCTTCATCTGGCTTTGTGTACCGACATAAGACGGCCATTAATTGAACAATGAACTCGGACCCAGCCCACAGAACGCGGCACTTCGATCGCGCGTCAGGAAGTTCGGTGGTCTGGTCGGTAAATCACGAGAACCAGGCCTTCTCGATCTCGGTTATTTGGGGATACGCATTAGAGCGGGCGATAAGGGGCATCAGCTTAAATCACGGGCTCCAGATTGCTGTCTAATCGATATTGTTGGTCTGGCCCGAATGATTTGCGTCCCAGGCCACCGATATGACGGGCGTGGATGTCTGTTCTATGCTTGCCGCCATCGGCGGCTAGATCAAAGGGTAATTGACGTTTCTGGAGCTGTGGAAGCTTATTAGAGAGCTTGCATGGAGGAGTTTGGACAAGGAGGGCTCGAATGTGTTGATGAGCGTCGAAAGGCTATACAGGGTGTGAATAACTAAGGCAAACACTACAGGGGAACATGAGAAATAATGATAAATACTTGTTTCTCCTACCATCAAAAAATTTCGACATTTTTGTACTACACTGCGTGAAAAAATTAACGCACATTATGGAAATCTCAAATTTATTCAACAACTGAAGATGTTCTCAATGATAATTATTTTTATCAGAATTATGCATGCATATGTTATCCACTTTCAACGTTTTTCTTCAATACAGATGTTTTTTCCCAGCAGGAATAAAAAAAGATGATATTATCAGGTTTTGAATGTATTGTTGTTCTCGATCAATTCTAGTGATCAATAGTTTTTCTTTCGTTTGATTTTCTACACTCGATCGCTATGCAACGCGAAACACGCAATTTGACCCAAGAGGAATGTGCCCAAGCGGCAGTTTTGCGAGAAGAAGGGTGGACATACACTTAGAATTGCAGAAAGGTTTGGAGTTTCCCATACAAGTGTGTCCAGAATGTTGCAGCGATTCAGGGAGATAGGTATGAATGTCCGAAGACCAGGACAGGTAACAACTGCCATTCAAGAACGTTACTTGAGAGTTTCTTCGTTGAGACAAAGGTTTGCAAACGCTCGCCTCCTTCAAAATCAGCTTGAGCAAACTCATGGGGTGCAAATTAGAACTCAGACAATAAGAAATCGCCTCCGAAAATATGATTTAAGGCCTCGTGTCGCGGCAAGAGGCCCAGCTCTTACTCCAGCCCATCGAAGGGCGCGTTTGGATTTTGCGAGAGAGCATATCCATTGGGAAAGAGTTCTCTTCACAGATGAGTCTAGATTCTGCCTCTACCATTATGATCGACGTTCCCTTGTATACAGACGTCCACATGAAAGATATGCTCAGTGCAATTTCCTGAATACTACTGGTTTCAGGGGAGGATCGATTATGGTATGGGGTGGAATATCTTTGACTGCTCTCACATACCTAGTGGTCGTTGATAATTGAGCTATGAATTCTGATAAGAGTATAAGGAACATTCTTGAAAAGCATGTAGTGCCATTTGCCCCACACATTGGTGAGAAATTCATTTTTATGGATGATAATGCCAGACTCCATCGTGCGCGCATCGTTTAGGAGTACCTTGAAGAGGTTGAAGTCTCTCGAATGGGATGGCCAGCAAGAAGTCCAAATCTCAATCCGATTGAGCAGGTTTGGGACAGCCTCAATAGAAGGCTAAGAAGTTAAGAAAATCATCCAGCTACTCTTAATGACTTAGGAATCCAACTCGGAGAAATCTGGGAAGAATTAGATCAGAACATTTCAAGATCACTCATTTTGAGTATGAACCGTCGTTGCCGAGCTGTTATTAACGCAAGGGGTGGAAATACCAAGTATTAAATCACTTATCAGCATTTCAGTATTTTGAAAATTGTTCATTTCTCTTCTTTCACATAAGATTCGGTGAAATCCTGAATTTTTCTTCCATTAAATGTGTCTTTTTCCGTTCAAAACCTTCCCGAGGAACATAAAAAATAAGTTATAAAGTCAATGTAGAGTTAACTTTCATTAAAATTGAGATTTTCAGAATGTGCGTTAATTTTTTTGCGCAGTGTATTACTAATTGCTGTTCTCAAGTTTAAGATGAATGAATCCTCAAACCTCCTGGGTGCACCCTGGATCTAGTTGGTCTCCTGCAGAACACGATGTGAACTGATATGGTTTAACGGTCAATTATAATACACATGAAACTGGTTCATTAAAATTGAGATTTTCAGAATGTGCGTTAATTTTCCGAGCAGTTTATAAGGTCAAGTATTTACCGTAAGGCGACGTCCTCTGGAATCCAGATCCGTCGTAAGCCCTCCAGGACGACATCATCATGTTCTGGGCGTAAAACTGGCCGGCCGACAAGGCGCCCGCGTGCGTGGCGCCGCCCAGGCCGTGCGCCTGCGTCGCCATGTCCCCGTACGAGCCGCCCGCGTGCGCCCAGCCGCCCTGGTGGGCGGCAGCGCCGAAATGCGAGCCTGCGGCCGGGGAATATTGGTGCGGTACGGCCCTGCTGCTCGGGACGTAGACAGGGGACTGTTGGAGATGCTGGTGGAAGCCTGCGTTGCCTTCGGCGTAGCCGTTGCCTCCGGCACTGGAGTGGAACATGCTGGGTCGTTTGGGCTAGGTCCGGTCTGGAAAAAAATGGAGAATTTAGTTTATTTTCCCGAGCAGTACTAATAGTTTTGCAAAACACATTTATGATGGGACTTTAACTGGTAAGATAGAACACTACACATGTTTGCATTATTTAAAGAATGTTCTCCCTTAGGAGATAGATATTCTGACATATTGACTCAAATAATTGAGCCGCTAGTACAGAACCATAATCACTTATGGTATCAACAAGATGGCGCGCCTCCACACAATTCACTCAATGTGTCAAATATCCTCTACAGGCTATTTGAAGATCGATGGTTGGCGAACAATGGTCCACATCTTTGGCCACTACGTTCTCCCGATTTAACTCCTTTAGACTATTATGTTTGGGGTAGGATAAAAAATATTGTCTACTCAACTCCCCTGACTGATAAAGAGGACTGCATAGAACGAGTCAGAAATGCGTTCAGGTTTATTTAGATTTTTAGATTCATAGTTTTGAAACTCAATTTGGTTTTTAACACTTTTGCAGATCTCTTCCTCCCGATGAAATAAGAAGAGCAACGCACGAAGCATTCCTGAGACGTATACATGAATGTCTAGAAATTAACGGTCAAAACTTTGAGCATCTCCTCTAGTTATAACTGCGAGAGTTTGCCATGGTTCTCCTAATAGTAACTTGAAGTCGGTTTCAAGAAGGGGTGAAAAATCTACAGCATGGTTCAGATAACAGTTCCTGAAAATTTCATCTTTTTGGCGTGAAGGGAAAAGAAATAGCTGAAAATTCAAGATGAAAAACAGTTTTTTGTGAATAACTCAGAAAATATCCATTTTAGGGCAAGGGTGTGGTGCATACACACATTATTTTTTAACGTAGATTCAATATCTTCCATAAAAAAATGGGGTTCTAATTTGAAAAATTTGATTTTTCACGATTTTGTCATCCCTAACTTTGAAAGCGATTTTTTCACCCTCTGTATCATGAGTCGCGATTTCGATTTTTAAAGTGGATACATCAATCTTACATCTTGAAAAATCCCAAAAATGAAAATTTTCCATTTAAAAACCTCGAAGTTATTCTTGTTTCAACGGAGCTCTATTTTCGAATTTTCCCACTCAGAGAGAATTTTCCAACCAAAACTGAAAAATGTTACATCAAAATAACTTGCAATTTTTTAAGGAATCTATTTCTGCAATAAAAAATTGGTGTTCTAATTTGAAAAACGGAAGTTGACGTCATTTCCAGAAAAACCGGAGGTGCTCATGCCTTGAAAATATTTTAGATTTCATCAGCATCGTGAAATACTTATAAGTGCTGAATTTCATGAAAATACGTTCAGTACTTTCCCGTATAAATATGGTTGAGGTTCCTCGTAAAAGACCCTGTATACAGGACACTGTTTTCGAAGATCCTCCGCTTCATTCCTAGCAGAATCAAGAGCAAATATTACGGATATAAAAAAACATGGTGGATGGAAGTCTACGACGGTAGCCGAGGGCTATGTTGATCATTCCATTGCATATAGAAATGTCATTGCTAAAATAATTCTCCCAACCTCAACAGATTTTGGATCATCATCATCCAATATTGTACTTCCGATTTTCACAAGTACTGATGGTGCTGAGGATTCTAATAATGTGTTGCGAAGCTCCCTAAAGTCACAGGGCATTAATGTTAGTAATTGTTCTAGTTTTACGATTAATATTAATCTTCATAAGTCATGATTGTTAAATATTGATAATAAGAATTTGCAATTGCTGACTTTTTCTAATCTGATTTCATCATGAAAAAAATGTAGTGCTGAAAATATTTTTAACACTAATGTTAAAAATTTTTTTCAACACGCTTTCACGTAAACAATCAATTTCAACTTTGTTTGCTGTCATTTAAAGTGTCTTTAATATAAACCTAGTATGCCCTGAAATCGACTATTCTGAAGGTACGTACACACTTACCTTCTGGCTGCAGGCGTACAACTCCAACTTATGAATTATTGCCCCGTCTATTTTCGGCCTTAACCACAACTCAATTTGGCAGTGGCGCATCGGCGATAACTCACAGCCTACTCCGTTTTCTGTCGACGGTCGCGAGTTAGAAATTCGACCCCAGGCATTCCTACACCGTGAATAGCACCTTCACGCCCTAAATCAATGCCTGAGGAATTTCTCGTATTCCCTTCTCGTCGATAATTAGATCCTTGTATAACGAGTTGTCCCGTTCCTGGTTGACACGTGTTTGACATTAATTTGACATCGACGAACCTCGCTTTGTAAAACTAGCTAGCGAGATGTTCGTATAGTAGGTCGGGTGTTCCTGATGGTTTAGAGCAACGACGATCATGTGTGTGAAGGAAGAACAGAACTTTCGGATTTTCGAAAAAAATTTTGTTGCCCAGAATGGTACTAGGTTTGTGCCGATGAATTTTTCTCAATTCCATGTGGTTCCCAGGGATATATTAAGGACCAAAAAACACTCTTTGTGCAACTGCCCTTAAAAGTGACGCATTTAATGACAGCAGCAATGTTGAAATTAATTGTTTAGGTGGAAACGTGTTAAGAATATTTTTAGCACTCCATTTTCTTATGATGAAATCAGATGAGAAAAATTCAGCAATTGCAAATTTTAATTATCAATATTTAACAATCATTATTTGTGAACATTAATATTAATCGTAAAACTAGAACAATTACTAACATTAATGCCCTGTGACGTCACAACACGTTATTAGAATCCTTAGCATCATCAGTACTTGTAGAAACCGGAAGTACAATATTGGATGATGATGATCCAAAATCTGTTGAGGTTGGGAGAATTTTTTCAGCAATGACATTTCTAAATGCTATGGAATGATCAGCATAGCCCTCGGCTACCGTCGTAGACTTCCATCCACCATGTTTTTTTATATCCGTAATATTTGCTCCTGATTCTGCTAGCAATGAAGCGGAGGATCTTCGAAAACAGTGTCCTGTATATTGCTTTGGTTCTGGCAATTTGAGGAATTCGGCAACAATAGATGGAATTTTCCCAAATGTATTAATACCAACTGGATTGGCAGTGCATTTATTATTCATGTATTTCAGGAAAAAACGACGATGTTTGATGACAGAAGGGCGCAGTGCAAAGGACTTACGAAAAAAGTCTACATACTTCCCAATAATACTGAAAGAACGACTGACTTTCGTTTTTATATTTGGAAGTTGTATAACCAATGATTTATTTGTTATTTCGATGTCTTCCACTAATAGGTAAATAACACAATTCTTCACGCCGACAGGCTCCAAATAATCCGGAAATAGTTGCAACCTTAACCATCAAGTATTTCTCATCTGGTGCCTCCTTTATAAACTTTTCAACTTGTTCACGAGTGAAAATTTTCGATTTTTCGGACGATATCCTTCACTTTTCCGTTTTAAATATGCTATTACTTGTGTGGAGCAGTTCATTTGATTGCCGACACACCTTCATGACGATCTGTTCATTCACTATTACAAATATCAAAATAAAGAATGAAGACCATTCCAAACTTGCTATGAACATAGAAATTAAACAAACGCGAATTCTACCGCTATCTATTCGATCTTTAGTAATGGCTACCGTTCTATTCGAACGCAACTTGATTAATTGCAGAGGTTATTTGCGTAATTAATTTTCTCCGGAATTCATTTGCGATAATTAATCGCCACTATGTAACTGTTGTCGAGAGACCATAAATTATTTATAGATTCAATTATTCATAACCGCATATAGGAATATAGAGCATAGTATCCAGAATTAATATCGGATAACGATGCAAATCCGATACCTTAAAAAGCAGAAGCAACAGGTGTTATGATTTGCTAGACGTTCTAATCGCTCCAGAAAAATGTTATTTGATTAGGTTTTTCAGGAGAGCGAGCTAATGAGAATCAAAGCTAAACTACGCTACGGTCAAATTGACTTCCTCAGTGACAAGCTATTACAATTTCTAAGGAAGGGATTTTTTTCAAGACTCATTGAAAAATGTTGTCATGTGAAAATTGATAAGTACAAACAATCTGAATAGAAAAACAGCAATAGAGGCGATGTTTCTGGAATCTCACTTCATATTAACGAAAATTTTTAAATTCGCCACAATGAAAACGATGTATTACCATGAAAACAGCAATGTATCCCAATGAATGATACAAACAAAAGAAAGATGAACACTCAAACATACACTGTGAAGACTACTTATAGAATAATAAAACAAATTGAAGAAATAGAAAAAAAGAAAGAAAAAAATAGAAATTGAATGTATGATTGATGAATGAAAATATAAAGATGTAGCTGATACTATAGACCTCTCCAGTTTTTAACAATTTAGGGGAAAAATATTTTTATAAGAAAAAATGAATGGAAAACAGAAAATTATTTGTTTTCACTCACTGAGAACATTTTTTCGAAACATAACTAGTTCAAGAGGATGTGGAAATTCTCTTTGGACGCTACTATATTGAGATACTCCGAAAGTCTCATACTTATTGGTTCAGAAGTAGGAGTTTTTCATGAAGATTTTATCTCTGGGGGACATGGGATACTGGTAATGCCAAATAAGGCTGAAATCGGTATATCTCTTTTTTCATTGACAAAATCTGATTTAATTTATCCCCCCTCATGTTGAAAGATCTCTGAGCCTATGAATTGAAGATGGTATCCATTTCGATGATTACTATTTTCAATACCTATATTTCAAGAAAATCCTTGTTTTGTTGATTCTAAAAAAATTTTAATCTATTGTGCAATATGATCGACTTTTTACATCATTTCAAGAATTGAAGTTAGATTCATTCACCTTCATTTATCAGTTGGAGAAGTTTGGAAACAAGAGTTTTTTCAATGTAGGTATGTACAGGGTAGGCAAAATGATGATACCTGAACTAGGTACAACTTATTAACCGTGAGAGATAGAGGAAAATGAATGACACGTTATGGTGGTATTTTTCAGAGAAACTGGTCTTGCCATTAACTGCATTCCTCTATCTTCTTTTGTTCTAGAGTTATGGGCCAAAATTGAAATCGCCTAAATTTCAATTTTGCGCATTCTCTCCGTTTTTTTTTGTGGTTTCCTTGCTGAGCTATAACATAAAGTTGTGTTTTATCTTATAGAAACAATAGTGTGAAATGGTTTAGAAAGAATTGCCATTTTTCCCGTTTTAGAAATATATTATACATCGTACATCGTCCTCAAATTCGCATTCAGAAATCATGAAAAATATAGTTTGTATGTGAAATTTGAATTATTCAGTATTAAGTCGGCTGATTCACAGAATAATATGTCTCTACGCATGATGTCATTGTTATTTTGCGATTGAATATTTGATTCAATTCTCTGTGGTTTGATCTCTGTTCAGAAAAACTGTCAATTCGAAGTCATTATTGCAGCTAAAATAAAACATTCTAACATATCCATATTTCTCGTAGTTTTCGAACATTTCCATATTGCCGGCAATAATGACTTCGAATTCTAATAATTGACAGTTGTTCTGAACAGAGATCAAACCACGGAAAATTGAATCAAGTATTCGATGGCAAAATAATAATTACACCATGCGTAGAGACTATATTTTTCATGATATCTGAAAGAATCTGAGGGCGATGTATGATGAATGATATATTTCTGAAACGGGAAAAAATGGCAATTTATTCTAAGCCATTTCAAACTATTGTTTCAATAAGAAAAAACAAAACCTTATGTTATAGCTCAGCAAGGAAACCTCTTGGGTTAAAAATTAAGTACGCTACTAGATTGCTATGAAAAAAGTGCCTGTATAAAGTTTTCATTTCAACATCCTAGCACAAACAGAAACGGAGATAATGGTCAAAAATGAAATCGCCCAAATTTCAATTTTGGCCTTTAACTCGAAAACAAAATAAAATAGAGGAAAGCAGTTGATGGTATTATCAGTTTCTCTAAAAAAGATGTAAGATGTCTTTCATTTTCCTCTATCTCTCACGGTTAAAAAATTGTGGTTCAAGTATCACCGAATTTGCCCATCCTGTATACAGGGTATCCCAAATTGCTTGATTCTGACTGTTCTAGGTACTTCTGGATCAGTTAGGTAAAAACTTCTAAAGGTGTCCTGGGTTCGATACCATTAGTGGAAACCGTATCAGGATATCTTGATGTTTTTTTTAATTTTGAAAAATCATCGATTTCGAAAATGAGCCGAAACTTTTTTATTCTCGAAAATATCAAAAAACGATTCAAACTTTCTACAATCGCTTCTTTGTCTCGTGGAAAAAAAAAATTCATTTTGAATACGAACTCATTCTTTCATAATAATAAAAATTTAAGATAAAAAAATTTGATATAATATCTTATTTCCAGTTAGAAGTTTTTATCTTTTTCAGATACTTCCGAAAATGAAACAGTTATGGCACATCTTCTAAATAGAAAAAAAATTAAAAATTTTGTTATATCTTCAAAACAAATGAAAATATCATGAAACGGTTTCCACTACTGGTATTTTCACAGAAATCGAGCCTACATATATTTAGTCTAGGCGTACCAGAAACAGTCATAATCAAGCAATTTAGGATACCCTGTACATATAATGAAAAGTAAAAAAGGGAATCACAACAGTACCTAACAAAATCTCCGTTATCCTCTTAATGGAAATCCCTCCAAATTTATCTTATTCTCATTGACACCACACACAATCCACCCAAACTTCCGATACAATATTTACAATCCACACCACTCTCTTCTTCTCTTTACCACACGTATTATCCTCCGATAAAGCATCCACACCCGACACGACCTCAAAGCACCACCTCGTCCGCACGCGGAACGGAACGCACCCCAACGAGATCGCACACAGAATAACCGGCGACCGACCATCGACGCGCCTCTGCGCTGTCAGGAATTCGGCCATTGCGACAGCCTGACGTCACGGTCAGGATCCAGCGGGTTATTAACTTCTTGGACCCGCCCCACGGGCCGGACTTGTTGCGTTGCCCGAAGGTCCTTAACGCCCGCTGCTGGGCGTTAAAATCGAAAACGGGATCGAGAATGGCCTTAGGAAGGCGAGGAGAGTCGGAACGTAGCCTCTCAGTGAAAGTTCTATGGTCGTCGTCGCTGAGAACGACGAGGATTAGAGCAAGATTTATTATTTTTGAATATCTAGGAATCTAGGCAATATTACAAGCACTTACATCTCAGAAATGAAAGAAATATCTAGAAATTCGATGTAGATTCAGAATCTGTGAAAAATATTGTTTGTAGGTACATATTTGCGTCATTCTGTGTGTGTGAGTGAGAGAGAGATCGCAGCAAGGATAATAGGGTTCTTCTGAAGTACTTAATAGAGTTTGATAATGACATCTTTAATTCACCAAAAATCACTGGTTCAATAGAATTTATCGTATCATTGAAGATTAACCTTGAGTTGCAGCAACGTTCATTAAATTTAAAAGCTCCCTTATAATTCTCCCTTGAACAAAGTATATAAAGACGGTAGCCATAAATACTCTGTTCATGGGAGGATTAAGGGAGTGATACGGTTAATAATGTTTCTCTATTTCAGTATCGTAATGAGTTCATTACAGTACTAAAAGTAGTGCTGTAATGAAACTCATTACAGCATTGTTTCAGTTAAATTTTTCGTTTTTGTAGTTGTCAATACTGATCTCCGATCGAAACAAGTTTCGAATCGAATCCTTGCAAATTCTGTAATCTGTCAAATTTCGTAAGTCACACCAACTGCCAAGATGAAATATAAAAGTCTCTAACCTGGATTTTGATTTGAATTTCGAGAGTATTTCAAAAAACTTGTCTGAAATGGAGAAAATATCGTCTAATACTACTTGTAGAAGGCAATTCCCACACTCGTGCATTCGTGTTGGAATAGGAGCTTATTCTGCAACTTGTTTTAGAATATACTATTTTGTGAAAGTATTATATTTGATATTAATTCGGTAAACTACATTTTCTAATAATATTAACGCATCTGAGTCCATGTGTTATCACACTTATCTTTCTTGCTAACACTACAAATCTCCATTCTACTATTATACAGGGTGAGTCGGGAGGAACGGACCAAACTTCAGGTGTGTATTCTATAGCTCGAAATAATATAAAAAAACTCATATGTTGTTATCCGATTTTCATTTGTTCTCAAACTACAGCGTCATTATAAAAAACAACATTTTCTATATTAAAATAGTTTCATTTATAGCATTATTTTAATAAATGCACGAAAATCCCGCCATTAACCTCGAAACACATTCGTCTGCGAAGGGCTCTCGATGCTTTTCTGATTGATTCGTGATTTTCTTTGAAAAGAAATGCCGTATTTCTAATGCGTCGAATTAGAGCATCCCGAGTGTCAACTTTAACTTTGTATACCTCGTTCTTGAACCAGCCCCACAAACAATAGTTCAATGGTGTGAGGTTTGGAGATCTTGGAGGCCAACTAATACGACCACAGCGACCAATCCATAGTCCGAGAAACTCTTGATCTGAATATTGGTTGACCTTATTTAAATATTCTAATTATCCTATAGTTTGAAAACAAATGAGAATCGGATAACAACATATGAGTTTTTTGGAATTATTTCGACCTGCAGAATACACACCTGAAGTTTGGTCCGTTCCTCCCGACTCACCCTGTATATGTAAACAATTACTGTGGATTTTGAGTTGCCTGAACGGATGTTTCGAGGGCGCATTGATTCTTTTGTCTGGTGACTTCCGACAACCATTACCGGTAATTCCAAAATCGATGGCTGCCGATGAAATAAATGCTTGCCTAAAATCATCAATTTCAAATTTGGCTTGGTAATAAAGCTCTCAATTCGGCTGATTGCGGTTGGGATAGTACCAATAGATATTTGCAGCCTACAAAAATGCAAAAAACACCTGCACCACAAAAATTTTTGAATATGATTTATTGTAACTGCAAATAAAGATGCAATGCGTCATGCACCTACAGAAAACTGAGTTTTTTTTTGTAACGCTACATGTGGGGAATGTGCAGGTGTTAACTGCCAAAACAGTTGTCCAATCTTTGGCAAAGATGAAGAAATGATTGACAGTGGCGACAGCCACTCAGAATCAGATTGATTTTTCGACACAAAAAGTATTGATTTCACCTGAATAAAGTGATGAATAAATGAAATATTTGAATGATATTTTCATTTTGTTATTTTGAACAGATAGGGGTTGCTTTTAGAAGTTGGAAAATAAAAATAACTAAAACTCACATTGATCCAAAATACTGTTATGAAATTATTAATTAATTATATTAATAAAGACCCATTTTTACACATATTATGTTGAGAGGGGGTGGTCTTGAAGTATATGAAGACCTTCATTAAACTTCATAAAACGCTACTGAGGCCCAAAAATTACTTTGATTTACGTTAAAACAAGTTTCTTTCAATTTTGGATAAAGGGTTGTTTTCATTCCTTAAAAATAATAAGCATTAATCGGCATAGGGTAGGAGAAGTTGGCAAGTATAGCTTATATCCAAAATTTTATTAAAATCGTAGCATCTTGATAGAATTCGGAGGTAATGACTAATTTTCGCCCTCATTGAATGGACTTATTGTACAGGACAATTGTATGTCCACTTCCGAGGTATAATACCATAATAGTTTATTATAATATTGAAGTTGCCTTTTTATTCATCGATTGAGGCAGTACGAAGTCTGCCGGGTCAGCTAGTCGAATACCAAAATTCTGGAAAATTATAAAAGTAGCTAAAAACCCACAGCGGATCAAAAATTAGGTTATGACGACTACCATCACGCCAAATATCCAGGACAATCCGACGCTCCAGGAAACAACTTTTCTGGACAACGAGGTCATAACTCTCCCCGGTTTATCAGCGCGTTATCGTTCACCCTTTCAGCCTTATCTGGCTTTTTACGTACCTAGATGGCGGTAGTGCGGCGTCGCCGCGAGATGGAGCCATCATTTAATCGAACTGTCACCGGACTCGATTCGGGCCAACCCCATAAAGTCAATTAGTCCGATGCGGGGACGATAAGAGGGCCATAGAGGAGGATCGGTCGAGAAGCGGCAACAGCGCGAGGTGATTAATTAGCGGGGAGGAACGTGACCATCGGCAATAATCGCTGGTTTTTCTGTGGAATGACATCCGATGGAGATGTAGATAGAGACATGGGCGTAAACTTTATAGAAACAAAAACATTTTCATTTAAAACTAGCTGACCCTGCAGACTTCGTACTGTTTCAATCGATGAATAAAGAAGCAACTTTAATATTATAATAAACTATTATGGTATTATACCTTGAAAGTGGACATAAAATTGTCCTGTACAATTAGTCCTGTCAATGAGGGCGAAAATTAGGCATTACCTCCGAATTCTATCAAGATGCTTCGATTTTGATAACATTTTGGACATGAGCTATACTTGTCTCCTACTCCTACCCTATGCCGATTTATGCTTATTATTTTCAAGGAGTGAAAACAACCCCTTATCGAAAATTAAAATAAACTTTTTCATACGTAAATTAAAGTAATTTTTGGGCCTCAGTAGCGTTTTATGAAGTTTACTGAAGGTCTTCATATACTTCAAGACCGTATAAACCACCCCCTTTCGGCATAAAAAGTGTAAAAATCTGTATTGATTAATATAATTAATTAATTTCAATCAATTTTATAACAGTATTTTGGATCAATGTTAGTTTTAGTTATTTTGATTTTTCAACCCCTAAAAGCAACCCCTATCAGTTCAAAATAACAAAATGAAAATATCATTTGAACATTTCATTTATTCATCACTTTATTCACGAGAAATTAATACTTTTTGTGTCAAAAAATTTATCTGATTCTGAGTGGGTGTCGCCACTGTCAATTATTTCTTCATCTTTGGCAAAGATTGGACAATTGTTTTGGCACTTGCATATTCCGCACATATAGAGTTACAAAAAAGACTCAGTTTTCTGCAGGTGCATGACGCATTTCATCTTTTTTTGCAGTTGCAAAAAATCATTTTCAACAATTTTTGTGGTGCGGGTGTTTTCTGCATTTTTGTGGGCTGCAAATATCTATTGGTACTATTCCAACCGCAATCAACTGAATTGAGAGCTTTATTACCCAGCCAAATTTGAAGTTGATGATTTTGGGCAAGCATTGATTTCATCGGCAGCCGTCGATTTTGGAATTACCGGTAATGGTTGTCGGAAGTCACCAGACAGAAAAATCAATGCGCTCCTAAAACACCCGTTTAGGCAACTCAAAATACACAGTAATTGTTTACATATATAAGAGTAGAATGGAGATTTGTTCAAAACATTTCGTCATAAAATTTTCCGTAGTGTTCGGAAGAAAGATAGGTGTATTGACATGTGGACTCAGATGCGTTAATATTATTAGAAAATGTAGTTCACCGAATTAATATCAAATATAATACTTTCATGAACACGTTATTAACCGTAGCGACACCTACTGGCGTTATTCGCAAGAAGAAAAATTATTTCCAATTTTTTTTCCATTTCATCAAATTCTTCAGAGTTTCAATGTATTTTATGTTAACCCCGTCGTAGAAAAATCCAAGAATCCTTAGGCCCTTCGCTGACAATCTACCAACAGAATCCTTGACAAACATTGTAAGGAAATCTTGATTTTCCTTGCGAAGGAAAAAGTGCTAGATTATGAATGTTTCTTCCGTCTGAAAATCATACAGAAGATAGAAAATCATTTTCGTGCAGGTTCAAATCCTGTTCGGGATGGTTATTTTTGTAGAATTAAATCCTGTCTGCACGCCAATAATTTTCAATTTTCGAAAAAGTGGTAGTTTCTGAAACAATACTCTCGAATCTGAGTGAGTAGCTCTGTGCCGTTGGACGTAGTAAATGGTCAAAGACCACTGGCCTAGTTGCTTTAAGATACGCCGAAGCGTTCGCTAGCAGATATAGTCGCCTCAAACAAGAAAAACTCTGCGAAAATCGCGACATGGACAAGATATCGACGTCTCAATCGCGTTTTTTCCTTGGGACATTGGAAGACCATCAGGATCTTAATGTAGAAACCGAATAATAGAAAGCTAGGCACTGTTATCATCGGGGAGATAGTACCGCCGACATATTGGCCGATAACAGATTTTCAGCGTGTCCGTAGTAATTGTTGAATGGTGGTGATAAGGACTCATAAATAAATAATCGCTATTGCTGGTTCTTTGCGATAAGACCACCATGCTGAACATAATAATAATGGGCGATAAGGGGGTTAACCTCTTTTCTTTTCCGCGGTAGAGCAGTGGAAACAGATATTTTCGAGAAAGGAGAAACGCGAGGTTGAGCTGAAATGTGATAATCTCTTCCCTGGTAAGAGGTGCCTGGAGAGAAGGTTCATATCGGAAAAAAATTTGAAGAAAACCTGTTTTTTGTACAACTGCCATTTGAAGTGACACTTTTAATGACAGCAAACAATGTTGAAATTGATTGTTTACGTGGAAGCGTGTTAAAAATATTTGCAAATGCAAATTACTAACATAAATGCCCTGTGACGTTAGGGAGCTTCGCAAAACATCATTAGAATCCTCAGCATCATCAGTACTTGTAGTACCAGAAGTACAACATTGAAAGATGATGATCCAAAATCTGTTGAGGTTGGGAGAATTTTTTCAGCAATGACATTTCTATATGCCATGGAATAATCAACATAGCCCTCGGCTACCGTCGTAGACTTCCATCAAACTTGTTTTTTTAAATCCGTAATATTTGCTCCTGATTCTGCTAGCAATGAAGCGGAGGATCTTCGAAAACAGTGTCCTGTATATTGCTTTGGTTCTGGCAGTTTGAGGAATTCG
Organism: Hippodamia convergens; assembly: GCA_038502775.1. Lineage (NCBI taxonomy): Eukaryota > Metazoa > Arthropoda > Insecta > Coleoptera > Coccinellidae > Hippodamia > Hippodamia convergens. Next base: position 31,763,136 of record CM076610.1, read on the forward strand.
GCAACAATAGAATGAATTTTCCCAAATGTATTTATACCAACTGGATTGGCAGTGCATTTATTATTCATTTATTCAGGAAAAACGACGATGTTTGATGATAGAAGGGCGCAGTGCAAAGTACTTATGAAAATAGTCTACATACTTCTCAATAATACTGAAAGAACGACTGACTTTCGTTTTTGTATTTGGAAGTTGTATAACCAATGATTTATTCGTTATTTTGATGTCTTCCACTGATAAATCACACAATTCTTTACGCCGACAGGCATGGGCGCCCGCAGAATTTTTCCTCAGGGGGGGCAAAAAAATCGTCGAAAAACGATAAGGCGCATGCGACATCAGTATTCCATTTCTTTCTATTTCGTTTTTTATATTCATGCATGAGCGGCCGCAGAATTTGTTAAAAATGATTAAGTTTTCCACCTCAACATTTTTTTAACATCAACAATATAAGGCAATATGTATAAGATGATACGGTAACTGTTTTCTAAACAAATCACAATCCATGAAAGAATATTAACAGGAAAATGAAATATAAATAATATGATGAAAGGAATGAAATGAATTGTATGATTGCTAATAACTACAGATACATCAACCAGTAATAACGAAATAAAAACAAATATACATATACGCTCAATAAAATGATATTCATAAAAACCATACATGAATAATAATGAAATATGAAATATAAATTAAATGAAACAAACCATAAATTCAAAACTAGACACTCAGAGATTATTCGAAATAACACATTATAAATATATTATCAAAATGAATTAATCATAAAAAAAAATGGAAAAGACATAACACACACAAAAATAATAATAATAATACTGAAAATAAAATACCGGAATCGTAATACCACGCATATTTCATTCTGAATTGAAAACCAGCCTTCTGTTAGTCTCAAGAAAGTCAATAGGAAGTTAATTCCTATATTTTTCTTAGATTGTTTCTTTATCAGTACACGAGGAATGAGTCTGCATGTATAAAGTTTTTTTTTGGGTGTCTTATAGCGATCGTCATCGGCATTCGATCTCCTTTGGAAAAAATTTTAGAATATCCATATTTTCCAAAGGTAAATTCATCAAATTATAAAAATATATGAAATATATATAGAAACATAAGTAAAATGACTCTCAATAAACAAGAAAAAAAAAGTCTTCAGGGACTGCCGATAGAAGTGAAAACTGAGCAATTTGTAAACTGGATCGTCGAACTATTATTTGGTCATCATTTTTTAAGTAATTTTGGTTTACAAAGGAGTGTTCATGATCAGGGATCAAGGAAGTTCAAATTGATCATTAATACTTCCTTACAAATCAAAAATTATTCGCACATTTCGATTTTTTTACAGTTTTTATCAATAATACGAAGAATACTCTCTGAATAGGATTGTTTCGAATTCGAATACATCTTTCTCTAGAATGAAAATACTAATGAAAGGATTTTATATTCCCGCCTTCTCGGAAAAAAATATTCTGATTGGAGAATGGACAATAATTATTGAAATATGAGAGTAGTCCCACTAGTAGCAGGAAGAATCCCCCATCAAAGAAGCCGCCTAAAAAAACCGGTCATAAAACGAACATCTGGTAGCGATTGAAGAGAATGCCGATAAGCATGGGGTAGTTTATGAATTTATTACTTCGTTTTAGGTAAACAGAAACATGAAATTCATCGTCTTCGAAAACTTTCCATGATTTTTTTCACCCAAAAAGTGCTCAACACGCCTCAGGGAGTTATCAACTCGATAGAGGATCAAAATCTCAGGGGGGGCCACGGCCCCCCCTGGCCCCCCCCTGCGGGCGCCCATGCCGACAGGGTCCAAACAATCCTAAAATAGTTGCAACCTTAACCATCAAGTATTTCTCATCTGGTGCCTCCTTTATAAACTTTTCAACTTGTTCACGAGTGAGAATTTTCGATTTTTTTGGGACGATATCTGTCACTTTTTTGTTTTGAATATGCTATGACCTCAAAATTTTACTAACATCCACACCATTTTTAACAAGGGCGCTTGACTTTATCATTGAAATTTGCTCCACAAAGTTGATGAACTCCAAATTTTTTATTTTTCTTCTAAGAACACCAGGAAAACAGTTTTACTGAAGTTCCCTTCTACATTTTTCAATTTACACCAGGCCAGGAAATTGTTATATGCAATATCGTACTGCTGAACAGATTTTTAGGTAGGAGTTCCAGATTTGCTGTTCTTGCAGACTCTTCAATATCCAGAGGAACAACCAAATCGTCACTTTTATTAATAATTGAACTCTCGACAAACATATTAAGCAGTTAAAAAACCCAAGATGAAAATTGGACAGGATCGAAATTCAAATGACAGCGTCTTTTCCTATTTGTTAGTAATCATAACGTTGGCAACGTTCGCCATTAACAACAACCTTTTGATTATTTCATTTTTAAAATGCATTTTGAAGTTTATTGTCATGGCAAATTCGCCCATCTCATTATCAAAATAGGGCAGTTGTACAAAAAACATTGTATGGTATTTGTGTTAAAAACCCTTCTGGGCTCCTCTGCTAGACCGCCACTGTCTTTTATACCTATACATAAGTGACAATTCGAAGTATTGAAGCAAAATTTTGTGATCTAAGACCTCGTGCTTCATAAAAATCCCAATATCTCCATGTGTTTTGTCGATCTCTTTTTCCCAAAATGTGCCAAGTGCAGATTCGCTAGGTATATAGATTATCGAGCATCTGGAGATAAGAGAAGGGTGCAAGCTGTTCCGGAACGCAGCACGTGTCGACCAGAAACCATCCCTAACGGTGGAGCAGATAAGATAGTCGACCCTTAATTGAGATCCCTATTTTTCAAAATTAAATTTTATGTTTCCATTTATTCACGTGAGAAATTAGTGGAGATCTGATCAGAGACCAATACACCCTTGAATAAGAAAAAAATTCTATTCACAACATTCGTTCGTTTGTGGAAAATAAACATCCGAAAAATGAGTTGAATTTCAAAAACTCCGCAATAATTTACAGTACAATAATGAAAAGGCACAATATTCTCAACACAAACGACGTATGCAGTTGTAACATTTCCAAAACATGTCCTACAAGATTATGAAATGTTCATATCGAATTTTTTACAGATATCGATGATTAATTCATTAACTCCCACCATTAGATAAGTCTTATCTGTAGGAAACATGATAGGCATGTGTTGTTCAAATAACAGATTCTCAGAAAGCTGATTAAATGAGGCCTGAATTGTACTAGAAATTATTTTGTCTAATTCTGCGCCGTTCATTCTGCCACATCTTGTTAAATAAAATCGTAGAAGAATATCTATCTCATTCATCACTTGGTATACGATATTCGTGAAGATGTTCCATCAATTTCAATAAAAATTCAATGAATTAGAGGATATAACGTATAATACTTGAATTTTGAACTGAATAAGATAGTTATTGAGGTTTCAAATTTACTTGAAATTTTCAATATGATTCGACCATTTCCACGTGTGTTATTAACAATGAATTGTGATGTTACAATGAATTAAAAGACCTCGTATCAACACATTCCTTAGTCTAGAACAAACACCTTGGCATAATAGTCCATAACACCAGTTTAACATAGGAATATTAAGAATCGAGCATCCCAAAAAATATTGTACCTAAAGTGAAATTCAATGTCAATAAAAAGCTAATGAATTTAATAGAGTTCGTTCATGTTGTCGTGGTTTTTTGCAGTATGCAGGCTCATCAGAACTCTTACATAGTGTTAGGAAAGGTATCTACTTTCAACTAATTGGTATTGATTTCGTGGCTTGGAAAAAAATTGAGGTGTGTTGTACCAGATCGAAAATTATAGTTATCGACTCGGATTTAATGGTGTTTATTCAATGGGTACTTTGATATTCTTTTTTTTTGTAATCGATAGGTACTATTGGAAATGTTCGCGAATCCTGGATTGGAAGTTGAATTGTCACAATGAAAATAAATTAAAACAATTTCTACTGGAATTTTTACTTCTATGAAGTCGAGGTTTTTTGTAACTAATTTATACAGGGTGGCCGGACGATTGACGTCAAAAAAAAAACAGATTTTTCACGGTTTCCGAGTTTTGAATTTTTTTATGAAATTTGAGAATTTTCAACTTGAACATCTTAAAATTTTTTTTTTCTAAAAGTACAAGACTTTTCTGATATTTTTTTGTTGTAGATAGATCGCCAGGAATTGTACTTTTATACATAAAATAACCAGCATCATAACTCTGATTAAAATTATGAAAATGTTGGTCTCAAGTGAGAAAGTTACGTATTTTGGATGATGATCTAAATTTTCAAATTTAAATTAAAAATGTGAACAGGTACTTCATGGTTTCTTAGTAGGCTTAAAAACTGCGCTCAACACTCAGCTTTCAGAATCTTTAATGAAAAATGGTACTCAACGGTCTACTTTTGCTAGAATTAGCCTTCAAAGTCAACGAGGTGGAAAAAATCAAAGAACTAGACGTTTACTCAAAAATTATTTTTTGCCGTTTTAAGATTTTTCTGATCAAACTATGATAAAAAATGCTGAAAATCAATGAAAATTATCTTTATGAGAAAAGTTTTAGATAAGGAAAAGAAAAAGGTATGGCAATAAATCACACATCATGTAGATAAAAAGAAATTTATTTATGAAATTTACATTAGGTTTTAAAAGTGGCCACCTCAAGCCTCAATACACATTCTACACCTTCGCAAAAAATTTTCTTTCAGTCGCATAAAACCTATTGTAAATTTTATAAATAAATTTCTTTTTATCTACATGATGTGTGATTTATTGCCATACCTTTTTCTTTTTCTCATCTAAAACTTTTATATAAAACTAATTTTCATTGATTTTCAGCATTTTCTATCATAGCTTGATCAGAAAAATCTTAAAACGGCAAAAAATAATTTTTGAGTAAACGTCTACTTCTTTGATTTTTTCCACCTCGTTGACTTTGAAGGCTAATTCTAGCAAAAGTAGACCGTTGAGTACCATTTTTTATTAAAGATTCTGAAAGCTGAGTGTTGAGCGCAGTTTTTTAAGCCTACTAAGAAACCATGAAGTACCTGTTCACATTTTTAATTTAAATTTGAAAATTTAGATCATCATCCAAAATACGTAACTTTCTCACTTGAGACCAACATTTTCATAATTTTAATCAGAGTTATGATGCTGGTTATTTTATGTATAAAAGTACAATTCCTGGCGATCTATCTACAACAAAAAATATCAGAAAAGTCTTGTACTTTTAGAAAAAAAAATTTTGAAGATGTTCAAGTTGAAAATTCTCAAATTTCATAAAAAAATTCATAACTCGGAAACCGTGAAAAATCGGATAACATATATGGGGGTGATTCGAATACCCCATGACATGAGGGACCTGTTTTTTTTTTTGACGTCAATCGTCCGGCCACCCTGTATATTAAAATTCTTTTGACGTTTTCTTTCATGATTAATTCCTTAGTTCAAGTAGAAAGGAAGTATTCAATTGTTTTTTTGCTGTAACATTTCTCTTTTATTATCCTCCATATTGGCAAGTTCACAAAATCATTTTGGCATACATTCGAAAGTTCGGATTGTTTTGAGAACGAATTAATTTTTTTCTTCATATACATATTTTATTTTCGTATGCAGAATGGTTAGATTCTATGAAATTTTGGGAAAAATCTGCAGAAGCAAAATTGTACAGGGTGGTCAGATTTCGATGTTTTCGTACTACATCTCCTAAATTAAGCGCTCAATTTTGGAGATGTATAGTACTAAAACATCGAAATCTGACCACCCTCTACACCCATAACAATGACTTGTTTCCAAAAGTTGTACCTCCTGTCACGAGAAAACCCCACGTGTCAAATTGTCATACGTCCCTTTTTTGGATCACCCTGTATCGACCCGCGGAGCCGAATAGTTCTCTTCCCCGTTTCGGAGCGTTCCCAGCTGCGTTCTTCAGTGACAGCCAAGAAATGTATCCTGAAAAATGCGGTACACGGTGGCAGAAAGCATAGGTGGCGGTGATTGATGACGGTCATTTTTCACGTGACGACGTCTAACCCGCGGCGTCGTGTATCTTGAACGGCGCGATCTAATGGCACATTTGTATGGATACGAGAGAAGGCCGCTTTTCTATTTGTTGTCGCTTGAGAGCGACAAGGAAGCTATGCCTGCTGTGTGAAAATGAGACGCAGATGATCTATGAGTGTTGAAGGTGCTGCCATAAGATTGTTCGTGTTGTCTGATGACGCCTTTGTCAAAGCCACGAAATAATATACTGCTCCACAAGAGTTAGGGATATCGTATTCATTCGTTTTGAAAAGTATGTGATCTTCGAGAATATCGCTGTAAAATCATTTAAAACTCAATAACAACTCGAATCGATCCAATAAAAATCAGTATGAGACATTTCGTCGATCTGGTCGTTTTTTTTCTGAATTTTGGTTCTTTGCATTTATGAATGTTCTTATTCTGAAATGGAGTCAGTTCGATTTGAAACGAGTTTTCTGAAAATTCCAAGACGTAAATTAACAAACGCTGATGCTAATACGGCTATCGGAATGCTACAGGATGGCCTAACTCAGGTTCTTGTAGAGGAAAGGCTCCAAGTCAGCCAAAGTGTGATGTCTCGACTTTGGAATAGGTTCAGGGAGACAGGTTCCATAATGGAAAGACCAACGGTTTCATCACCGTTTCGGCGAGAAGAAAGCCTACATCTACGTGTAGAATTCTACGAAATACTCTTCAAAATGCAGATGGGGTCCCAGTTTCCATCGAAACCATCAGACGACGTTCGAGAGAGGTGAATCTAGGTTCTAGACGCCCATTAAGATGAGTTCCATTGACACGTGACCATAAGCGCCAAAGACTGGAATGGGCAAGGCAACATCTCAATATTTTTCACTGATGAAGACAGATATGGACGATTTTCAGATTCTCGAAGAATAAGGGTATGGACAACCCCACGAATACCTCGTAATCGTCGCTATGTCCAAGAAAACCATCCATTCCGAGAGGGTATTGTTATGGTATTGGCCTGGATATGTTTCAACGTGCGCACAGATCTACACATTTATCCTGGGAATATGACGGCCTTATACTATAAGGAGCATGTCATTGACAATGTTTTGTCAAATTTTCTATTGTGAAACTTTTCAATGATCTGAGACAGCTTCTGCCCCGTTTATGAAACCAATTTCCTAAAGAAATATTCAAGAACCACGTGTGTAGTATGCAAAGAAGAATCAAGCTGTTTTTGATGTCCGTGAACGGCATACATATTGTATTAAAAGTATTAAAATTATTGAATTCTCTGGGAATAAAATGATGTTATATTTTACTCGATTTTTCTTAACGTATACGGTGCAGACCTACAGGCTTAAATTAATTTTATTTCCTGCAGCTTAAAATCATATTAATACGAATTTTCATCACAAAATCTCGTTCAAACTATATTTTTTTTGCCATTTAAGTGAACATCCCTAACTCATGTGGAGCAGTTTATTTAAAATTTAAACTGATTCTTGTAGGTTCTGCACTCTCCTTGTCAGTTAGTCTAACAAATCCGAAAGTGGAAAATCGCACTTATCGAATCTTCAACAATCGCCTCCTTCTGGAAGTCGGTCTCTACACACTAGATGCAATTAATCTTTGACGGAGTGTTACCGGAGCCAACCGAAGTCGAGTACTTCCAATATCCTCTTAATTGCGCGTAGTTCTTAATGGAACAGACCCGAGATAAAGGAACATACGGAATTACGAGCCAAGAGGGTCTTCCGAGTCATACATCTGCTGTCACAATCTTGTCTAGACCCAATTATTGATACCGACAATCCTTTTCCATTAGTCATTCCACGGACATCGAGGAATTCTTGATTTTTCGTTTTTACTCTTGATAGCCCATTATCTCGATAAGGAATCTGATCGGGATGTTGACCCAGATCGTTGGCACCACTGAAAATTTCGTCTGTGGTTTCATATTTGAGCATTGTTGCCTAACATTGAGAAAACAAGAATCAAGAATATTTCGGTCTATCAAAACAGGTTTTAAACTCTGATTAAAACTTCTTCATCAGAGCAAATCTTGACAAATTCCAACATTGAAGATATTCTTGATCTGTCTTCCCACATTTGTTAACATAGAAATACTATTTTACCTCATTTTGAAATTTCCTGTACGAAAACAAATCCAGCAGAATAAGATCCTCTCCTACCAAACAATGAACTTCAGGCCGAAACGGTGATGAAACTATCCTGAACAGGTTTTGTTTCTGGTCGCCCACCAAGCCTTGGTCTTTTCAACACGGAACCTGTCCCTCTGAACCTATTCCTAAGTCTCACTTGGAGTCTTTCCGCTTCAACAACCTGAGTTAGGCCACCCTGTTGCATTCCGATAGCCCTATTAGCCTCAGCGTTTGTTAATTTACGTCTTGGAATTTTCAGAAAACTCGTTTCAAATCGAAGCCGTTGATTAACTGACTTAATTTCAAAATAAGAACACTAATGAAGCATATGCAAAGAAACAAACTTCAGAAAAAAGGCGACCAGATTGACGAAATGTCTCATATTGATTTTTATTGGATCGATTCAAGTTGTTATCGAGTTTTGAATGACTTTACAGCGATTTTCTCGAAGATTACATACTAATCCTTAACTCTTGTGGATCAGTATATATTTCTAATGAAATAACTCTGAAATACGCAAGAAAGGAAAAAGGCTAAATAGATTATACCCTACCATTATTATTGCTTACTTCTGTGTCGAAGGATTCAGTCCAATGAACGAGTTAAATTCGATTCGGGGAACATTTTTATTGGTTTTTGTTATCTTCACATAACTGTAATAAATTTTATATACTTTCTCTGTATTCCTGTAGTTGTGTGGTTTTCTTCTTCATGACAGTTTGTGGGTGATACTTTAGGTTTTCTTTAACTATAAGCTATCTCCTCTCTCAATATTGGTAAATCTAAAGATTGTGTAGTAGTACTACGTTGTATTCTTGCTTTGTCGCATCTTTTTCTGGCTCTTTCTTCCGATTCCATCGGGAACAGTACACCACCAGCACGAAAGCAGAGTGCCCAGAGGAAATGGCGATAAGCTATCGCAACAATTAGTGTCACTAGGAATACATTCTACATGCGATAAAGTTTTTATATCTAATCGAAAACTTGGCCTACGCATTAACTTACACTGCCGTTTAGCATTTCAGTTGCGAGCGATATTGCCGACTGCTTGTAATTATTTTTCGTTTCGTACGGTATCTCTGCAGGCTTGGGTGTTAAACTGGAGTAACTGAGAAGAAAAGAAGCGGAAATACGCAAAAACGAAAGTTTTGAAAATTTTTGGAAACTTTTTTAGTATTCTCTCATCCACTCTCTGAACCAAAAATCATGTAGAATGCAGAAGTGTAAAAAGAAATGTATTTTACCAACATATATTGATGCACGAAATTTCAATCTGGTGGCATTCACCGTTCAGAAGAGAATTTTTTTTTATTTGAGCAACTTTGGAAGGATGTAGGTACCTTTCTTAATATGCAATTTAGGCCATAAGTTTCCTTAAAGAATTATACTTATTTTTCAATGTACTATCACCCCCAGAAAGCTCGGTTTACCTTCGTTACTCACTCTGTATACAACCCTGGATATTTTTCGCAATATATGATTTTTTCCTAGTACAAAGTCTTCTAGTTTTCGTCGATAAATTATATTAATTCACGCTGCAAACTGATACATGCATCTAATATGAAAACAATTACAAATTGAGGATTCAATAAAATCACAACTCATTATCTCATATCTGGTTTTTGAAATAATAATAAGCCCTAACATATCAATTTGTAAGGAAAAAATAAGTTCTTCGAAAAATAAGGATTCTTCAAGAGAGCAAACTCCTCACCGAAAGGACGAGTTCCTCGATGCGGGAAAATTCTTGACTAACTCGGTTGTTTGATGGAAGCACACCGGACCTGCAATCCTAGCATCGCAGGTTCGAGTCCCGTCCCTTACGAAATTTTTTTCAGAATTCGAGATTTTTTCTGTACGTATCACAATTTTCAGGCAATAAACTCGATACTCAATCAATTTAATTCATTTCTAGTTCGACGTAGGTTTATCCTTCAGTGCTCAACGCACCAATATTGTTGGCGTTGATGAAAATTCAATGACTTCGACGTCGCAACGTATCAAAGTGGATGGACAGTCCTAAAAGGCCAATAATTCTTCACGAGACCACAAGGTAATACCGGACGATGTTCATCTAAAGGTAGTTAATGGTTGGTAAGAATCCGGGACCGTTGTTTTGGGTATTAATTGAGGCGGCTGATCCAGTTGGCGCCTCGCGAGACTGATAGATACCAGTGGCGGCGGTTGGGTTTGATACTCGTTGATGGGAGCACAAAAAAACATTTCTTAAATGGCTGGAGATGAAGAATTTTAAGAATGACACGACAAACATTGATTTTAAGTTAGAAACTATAATTGAAAAATTAGAAAATTAAACAAATAACTCACCTAAGTGATTAGATGAAGTTCATAGGTAGATAGTTGAAGCTATTATGAGGTTAACATAACCATAAAAAATTTCAATGCATTGAAAGTCCCTTTTTTCAATGGAAATATAGTGCATTATTTTCCGTCAACAGATTTCGCTATTGTTATGACATTTTCGTGAAACAACATCGTACAATGTACTTCAAAAATGTCGAAATATTTTTTCATGGAACGAATTGCTAGGATCTCCGTAAGAACCAACTATACCTCCTCACTGGCTTTCTCACAGGGCATTGTCGCCTCAGAAAGCACTTGCTGAGAATGGGCATATCAGACACTGACGAATGTAGTTTCTGTGGGGAGGAGGAAGAAACTCCTATTCACCTAGTCACAAAACGCTTTGGCATTGTAAGCCAAAAGAAACAATTCTTTGGTCAAGAGACCTGTAGGTGTGAGGAATAGGCTTCACTGAAGCCTTCCGAGATATTATATTTCATAAGATCTCTGGGACTGGAAGGCGAGCTGTAAAGCTTTGTCAGGGGGCACAATAGACCATAAGGTCGCAGTGGACTGTAACCCCTTTTAAACTATTAGGTTTGAGTGAGCAAAATATAGTTCAGAGTTTTTCTAAGCGATATGAATGATAGGGTAAATCACGGAGAGATGAAGCAACTTTTTAAAAATGCGTCGAAAATCCACTGTTTCACCCTAGTTCGGATAATAGCGACGATCGGATTAGCCGGATTAGCGAAGCTCTGCTGTAGGTAGGTTGAAGTTATATTTTAAGTACTTATGCCCACTTGCACCCTTTTCTGGTTAAGACAGACTCATCTAGGGTGCCCTTAAAATTTGAGTCAGGCTTTTCCCCGCCTTAACGGATCAGATCTTGCACCTTTTATCTAATAGTAACGACTTTGTTAAGCACGCGCTAAGCAATGCCAAATCTGGCAACACTGTATAAATCAGTGAATTTGTTTGTTTTGACATAGAAATGCGATATGACCATATGGTTTTGTGTCGGCACTGAGCACAGCGAAGTAAGAAGAACACGCAAATTCAGCCAAACAAGATAATTTGTCTATGCATTTTCCTTTTCAGTATTCTGAATCACAAAACGATATATGCTTTGGGCAGCTGACGAACTGGCACAGTACAGCCTATTTTTTTATTTGAAGTAAATGATTCGATCTGATTTAAACAATTCTTCATTTGTAACTTGGATGACATAATTAATTCACATTCACAAGAGTAAATAGTACCTACAGAATTAATAAAAACATGGGTACAATCGATTGCCCCAATAACACGAGGAAATCCAGCAATTTGGTAAAATTGGGTTTGGGTAGAACGTAATTCTGCTTCTGTCAGATGCATTTTTATGAATACTGAAACTCGACCAACTATTCTCGAAACCGTAGATTCGTGGATTTTCATCAAATCGACTACAGCAGTACAGCCAATAAATTTCCTGCTGATGCGTAGAATCGCAGGTACGTAAGGAGTTGACTCATCGGTGATACACTCTGATTCCTACAATCATCAAAGCTTAAACTCCTTTCCTTGAGGTTTGACATCATCATACATAAGATATAATAAGATATGTACTTATATATCACTTGACAATTCTGAATCATCCTCAATTGATCTCAGCAATTGCAGAGTAGTTTTTTTGGTCAAACAAAATCGCCGAAAAAATGCGAATTCGTCCATATCATGGCAGTGATCGGCCCTATTAAATTCCAGACTTCTAGGAAAGCCATAATCAATGATATCTAATATGACGAAAGCATCCTCATATAGATCATCAATTTCATTCAATAAAGTTCTATCCGTATATTTGAGACGGGCTAAAGTCTTGCTTAAGCCATGAATATTGGCGGCTTAAAATAGTCATAACTTATGAAGCACTTGAACTGCGGTGCAAGAGAAACGACGTCTCAAACCTAACTTCAAATCTAAGTTGGAAATAAGTCAGATTTATTTTTGACGGTTCGAGTAGCCATAAATTTTTTTTTTCTGCAAGAATATTTTAGCTCGGTATATAATGTCGAATAATATCATAATCCCAGTTTTAAGATTTTAAGTAGATCCTGTTCTCCAGAAATGCCTACTAGGCCGTCAATAAAATTTTCAAATTTTTTTTTTCTGTTTTCGAAATTTGGGGTCGTCTTAAGCCGCCACTGGCTTGGAGAGGCCGGCGAGATGAGAGATGTGCCGCCGGTACACACAAGGGACTAATGGAACAACACACTCACACATCTCACCATCGGATGACATCATTTTCTCATCAGGGCACAATAAAAATAAAATTGTCCATCGGGTTGGCGTTGACGCCAGGTAGACCTCGCTCTTCGACGGCCGTAATTTGTTTATTGGGTAATGGGGTTCCTCGATCGCATTTTACGGCCGTTTCGGATATCGATCGTTTTATGTGGGGGACCTCGGGGGGCTGTTGACCCACTCAAGACGTATCGACACGAAGACATTCCCAATTTACCGCTCTAAACCCCGAGACTTTCGCTCTCATTTGAATTTGCCGCCCTTCGTCCGGATCAATGTTGGCCACCCTGACGATTTGACAACTGACAGTTCGGGCTGAGTGATAACATCGAGAATTATCGTAAATTTCATGCGGATTATCGAACTATTCGATGTACAACTTTGGTTCTGCGGTTCTTTTCCGAAATTGAAGACTTCGATTTCTGGAAAAAAAACTTCCGCAAGTAAAGGGACTTGAACTCACCATCCTAGCTTCCATCAAACAACAGAGTTATGGCGGTATTCTGCTTTCATCTGTAAGCGAATCTGTAACTTTTCATAAGTTTACAGGACAATTATGATTCTCGACGCTCTCTATAAATCTGTAGCTTACAGGTGATCGGAAACATAAGGTATATTGTGAGGTTATGTCGAATGATTTGTTTTAGTCACAGAATATAAAATACTTTACTAAACTCAACTACTTTTGTAATTCATCTTTGTACTTCGGTTGTTAATTTCTCTTTCTCGTTGTAACGAACACGAATTGAACATAAATATATCCAATAATCAATACTTACGAGCCAGAATGATAGGAATATAAATTCTATTCTATGATCTTATTACGAAGTAGTTACGATCTTATTTGGGATAAGTTCAAAATTGACACTTCTAATACGAGAGTTACAGGAAAACTTCCAGAATGTCATCATTTACGAATCTGTAAGTCAGCCACATACAGATCCATAGATAAATTACAGATCAGTCGTACGCAACAGATTCGTAGCTTACAGAGAAAAAGCAGAATACCGCCATTAGTCAAGAATTCTCCCCTTCTCCTTTCAGTAAAGAATATGCTCTCTTGAAGACGCCTTAATGTTTGAAGAACTTATTTTTTCCTTAAAAATCGATATGCTCGGACTTATTATTATTTCAAAACATAGATCTTTTCATATGATAGGTGTACACCTAAGACAGTATGTTAACTTGGTCCCTCTCTGTTCGTTTCATGGGATCTGCATAAGTCCTTCCTTCTCTTATGTGTGTTGTCTCGGATTTCTTTAGGAAAGTCACGTGACAATGGGAACAACTGTCAATTATTTGAATTCGAAGTCATTATTGCCGGCAATATGGAAATATTTGAAAACTACAAGAAATATGATATGTCAAAATGTTTTATTTTAGCGGCAATAATAATTCGAATTGACAGTTGTTCAGAGATCAAACCACGGAGAATTGAATCAAATATTCAATCACAAAATGATAATGACACCATGCGTAGAGACATGTTCTATTCATTCCACTTAATACTCAATATTTCAAATTTCACATACAAACTATATTTTTCATGATATCTGAAGGAATCTGAAGGCGATGTATTTTTCTGAAACGGGAAAAAAAGGAGATTCTTTCTAAGCCATTTCAAACTATTATTTCCGTTAGAAAAAACAACTTTATGTTATAGCTCAGCAAGAAAACCTATTGGCAAAAAAACAAAGTCCTCACTGGATTGCTATGAAAAAAGTTCCTGTATAATGTTTTCATTTCAACATCCTAGCACAAACAGAAACGGAGATAATGGCCAGAGTTGAAATCGCCCAAATTTTAATTTTGGCCTTTAACAAAAGAAGATAGAGGAATACAGTTGATGGCGTTATCAGTTTCTCTGAAAAAGACCACCGTAACGTGTCATTCATTTTCGTCTATCTCTCACGGTTAAAAAATTGTAGTTCAAGTATCACCAATTGTGCCCACCCTGTAGATACCTATTTCAATGCAATTATATTTTTTGTATATTTTGTACTTTGGTATTTTTTTATATTTCACCTAATATATTTCCTTTAAAAAAAAACAATGTTTAGTTAAATTTTATTCATCTCTGGGTCAGCTAGCTTATCCAATTGCCAATTGCCACAATTGGTCCCACCACCAGATCCCTTACGCTCTTTAGTTTCTGAGATAGGAAATGATTCTAAACACTTCTCCATTCAAAAATATAACAGCTGCAACCAGACATGGTTTGGCGCAACACATATTGTACAGGACAATTTTATGTCCACTTTCAAGGTATTATATACCATAATAGTTTATTCTGATATTGAAGTTGCTTTTTCATTTATCGATTGAGGCAGTATGAAGTCTGCCGGATCAGCTAGTGATGAAGAAAATGAATGGGGCATTCAGAGATATACCCAAAAAATTCATAAGAAACAGTGTTCAATTAGAAATAGGAATGTTGAAACCATTTCACGTGAAATTGGAATATATTGATATTAAAATATCGCTAGACCCTATTAACTCTAAAATACTCATCCAATTAGGCATTACTGACGAAGGTTCCAGTATCCTTATCGATTCCCTCCATTGATTTATCGTTTCCGATATCGACATTAAATACTCATCCCAAATTAAAAAACCATCCTTCAATTTATTTAGGAGATAGGGGAAAAAACCTTATCTAACCTTAATTCCCGCATGCATAAACAAAAACCTTCCGATCGGATTTTTGTTGCGCTCGCAAAAATCCCGAGATGAATTATTCACACTTACTTATGACCCGTCCCGTATAATTCGAGGCGCAAAATATGAGACTGGCCGGATTATGAATCGATTTCTAGCATGAAACGATTGAAAACGGGTCGGAAAAAACCCCCTATCTCGCTCCGCTTTCATATTCAATTTTTTAAATCCGCGATTTTTCCGTTTTTCTCCGGCTCGCCGAATATGGTATCCGGCCTCGAAGGACCAGAGAACGGTCCGCGTTTTTGCGGTCGAAGGGAACTGACGTCCAATTAAGCGCGGAACTGTCACAACGTTGTACGTTGTTATTCTGGTCGTGTTGGGCCTTCCCACAGCGTCGTTCCTTTCGATGGCTAGTTTTTCCAGGGCTGCCAACACGCCAGCAATTACGAAAAGTCCGTTTGAGACGGGTGACCGCGAGCGGCCGATGCTGTCTCAATCAATTTTTTGCGCGGTTGGCGACACTGACTGTAACCGCCAATTATCGGTTTGGGTCGCGTGAACAACTGTTTGCACGATCAGATTGCCTGCCTCGTTCGATTTACTGCTTTTTTAATCTAACTGAATATACAGATAGTAATAATAATAATAATAAGTATTTAGGATTAAGGAAATGTACAAAAACAATGAACTATAACTAGAACAACACAATTATGGCGGTATTCTGCTTTCATCTGTAAGCGAATCTGTAACTTTTCATAATTTTACAAGACAATTACGATTCTCGATGCTTTCTATAAATCTGTAGCTTACAGGTGATCGGAAACATATCGAAAGGTATACTGTGAGGTTATGTTGAATGGTTTGTTTTAGTCACAGAATATAAAATACTTTACTAAACTCAAATACTTTTGTAATTCATCTTTGTACTTCGGTTGTTAATTTCTCTTTCTCGTTGTAACGAACACGATTTGAACATAAATATATCCAATAATCAATACTTACGAGCCAAAATGATAGGAAAATAAATTCTATTCTATGATCTTATTACGAAGTAGTTACGATCTTATTAGGGAGTAGTTCAAAATTGACACTTCTAATACGAGAGTTACAGAAAAACTTCCAGAATGTCATATGGCGGTATTCTGCTTTTTCTCTGTAAGCTACGGATCTGTAGCGTACGATTGATCTGTATCTATGTGGCCGACTTACAGATTCGTAAATAATGGAATTCTGGAAGTTTTCTGTAACTTTCGTATTAAAAGTGTCAATTTTGAACTACTTCGTAATAAGATCATAGAATAGAATTTATTTATCTGCAAAATTGGACCGTAAGTATTGATTATTGGATATATTTATGTTCAATTTGTGTTCGTTTTACCAAGAAAGAGAAATTAACAACCGGAGTGCGAAAATGAAACACAAAAGCAGTTGTGTAGAGAAAGTTTTTTATATTCTGTGATAAAAACAAACCATTCCACATAACCTCACAATATACCTTTCGATATGTTTCCTGTAAGCTACAGATTCATAGAAAGCGTCGAGAATCGTAATTTTCCTGTAATCTTATGAAAAGTTACAGATTTGCTTACAGATGAAAGCAGAATACCGCCAATAATTTACGAATCTGTAAGTCAGCCACATACAGATCAATCAATCGTACGCTTGGTGGTATTCTGCTTTTTCTCTGTAAGCTACGAATCTGTAGCGTACGATTGATCTGTAATTTATCTATGGATCTGTATGTGGCTGACTTACAGATTCGTGAATTATGACATTCTGGAAGTTTTTCTGTAACTCTCGTATTAGAAGTGTCAATTTTGAACTACTCCCTAATAAGATCGTAACTACTTCGTAATAAGATCATAGAATAGAATTTATTTTCCTGGAAGTTTTTCTGTAACTCTCGTATTAGAAGTGTCAATTTTGAACTACTCCCTAATAAGATCGTAACTACTTCGTAATAAGATCATAGAATAGAATTTATTTTCCTATCATTTTGGCTCGTAAGTATTGATTATTGGATATATTTATGTTGAATTCGTGTTCGTTACAACGAGAAGGGAAATTAACAACCGAGATACAAAGATGAATTACAAAAGTAGTTGAGTTTAGTAAAGTATTTCATATTCTGTGACTAAAACAAATCATTCAACATAACCTCACAATATACCTTTCGATATGTTTCCGATCACTTGTAAGCTACAGATTTATAGAAAGCGTCGAGAATGGTAATTGTCCTGTAAACTTATGAAAAGTTACAGATTCGCTTACAGATGAAAGCAGAATACCGCATTTAATATTTCGGGATAAAACAACAAAATCAAATACTAGGCTAGAGCAGGGAAAATCGTGTTGAAAGTGCAATGAAGTTACAAGATAAACTTCTCCACATGAGTTAGGGATATTGATTTAAATTGCAAAAAGATATAGTTTAAATGAGACTTTGTGATGAAAATTCAATCTAATATGATTTCAAGTTGCAGGCAATTCAATTAATTTTAGGCTGTAGGTCTGTGGTTAAGAAAAATTGAGTAAAATAACGAACTTTTATTCCCAGAGGAATCAAGCATTTTAAGACTATCAATACAATGTATGGCCTCCACGGGAATCAATAACAGCTTGACATCTTCTTTGCATACTACACACGAAGTTGTTGAACATTTCTTAGGGAATTTGGTTCCATAAACGGAGCAGAAGCTCTCTCAGATCAATTAAGGATTCTGGGGTAGGCTGATGATTATCTTATCTTCTTCGGAGCATATCCCATGCATGTTCTATGCCATTCAAATCTGGTGAGTGCGGAGGTATTAGTAAATGTGGAATACCAAGCTCCTCGAGCGCATTCTCAACTATGGCTGCACGGTGCGGTCTAGCGTTATCGTCTAGAAATTGAAAAGGTTCACCAATAGCAGCGTGAAAATTTGGCAAAACATTGTCAATGACATGCTCTCCATAGTGTAAGGCGGTCATATTCCCAGGACAAATGTGTAGATCTGTACGCCCGTTGAAACATATCCCGGCCCATACCATAACACTACGGAATGGATGGACTTCTTGGACATAGCGATAATTTCAGAGTATGTGTGGAATTGTCCATACCCTTATTATTAGAGAATCTGAAAATCGTCCATATCTGGATTCATCAGTGAAAATGACACAACTCCATTGATCATTCCAATTGATATGTTGCCTTGCTCATTCCAATCTTTCACGCTTATGATCACCTGTTAATGGAACTCCTCTTATTGGACGTTTAGAACCTAGAGTCACCTCTCTCAAAGGTCGTCTGATGGTTTCGATGGAAAACATTCCAAAGTCGAGATATCACACTTTGGCAGACTTGGAGCCTTTCCGCTACAACAACCTGAGTTAGACCACCCTGTAGCATTCCGATAGCCCTATTAACCTCAGCGTTTGTTAATTTACGTCTTGGCATTTTCAGAAAACTCGTTTCAAATCGAAGCCGTTGATAAACTGACTCCATTTCAAAATGAGAACATTCATGAAGCATATGCAAAGGAGCAAACTCCAGAAAAAAGGCGACCAGATTGTCAAAATGTCTCATATTGATTTTTATTAGATCGATTCAAGTGGTTACTGAGTTTGAAATGATTTTACAGCGATTCTCGCGAAGATTTAAAATAGCAAGCACATTTTCAGCGCCATCTATGCTATCAGACGTCTAACACAACCAAAAAACGTGCATTCCCATCCTTCATACTTCATATATAATCTTTTCGCTTGGGTCAATCATATGAAAGTAGATTATTCAGAAATTCCTGATCTACCTTCGTATGTTCTTCATCAATCCTCTGGCTCATGTACCGTGAAAACAAAATGGTATGTTGGACAATCGACAGACTCGAGTCTACCTGACCAGCAAACGTGAAATTAGCAGCGTTTACAAATATGAATAATCCAGAAGACACCGGACCTTGTTTCGTGAGAATAATGAACCGTGCTTCCGCACTTTGCTTATCTCTTATCGTCAATTAGTCACACTATTTGAGACGGGCGTCCACACTGTTATCTGAGCTCCTCGCTTGGCTCGTCCGATGATATGCAAGGAATGCGGAGGTGTTAGAGCATCGGAAAACCGTAGATTTGGGCTTCTCTAAGGGAAAATGAGAAGGGTTTCTTCTTCTAGTACCGATGGGGTCAAAAGCAAATAGGTTCACCGCGCAAAAAATTAACGCACATAATGGAAATCTCAAGTTTATTCTACAACTGAAGGTGTTCTCAATGATAATTATTTTTATCAGAGTTATGCATGCATATGTTATCCACTTTCAACGTTTTTCTTCAATACAGATGTTTTTTCCCAGCAGGAATGAAAAAAGATGATATTATCAGATTTTGAAGGTATTGGCTCCATTCTAAAATCAGTTGTTCTCGATCAATTCTAGTGATCAATAGTTTTTCTTTCGTTTGATTTTCATCCCTCGATAGCTATGCAACTCGAAACACGCAATTTGACCCAAGAGGAATGTGCCCAAGCGGTAGTTTTGCGAGAAGAAGGGTGGACATACACAAGAATTGCAGAAAGGTTTGGAGTTTCCCATACAAGTGTGTCCAGAATGTTGCAGCGATTCAGGGAGACAGGTATGAATGTCGAAGACCAGGACAGGGTAGACCACGGGTAACAACTGCCATTCAAGAACGTTACTTGAGAATTTCTTCGTTGAGACAACGGTTCGCAAATCGCTCGCCTCCTTCAAAATCAGCTTGAGCAATCTCATGGGGTGCAAATTAGCACTCAGACAATAAGAAATCGCCTCAGGGAATATGATTTAAGGCCTCCTGTCGCGGCAAGAGGCCCAGCTCTTACCCCAGCCCATCGAAGGGCGCGTTTGGATTTTGCGAGTGAGCATATCCCTTGGGAAGAGGTCGATTGGGAAAGAGTTCTCTTCACAGATGAGTCTAGATTCTGCCTCTACCATTGTGATTGACAATTGTGCAATTTCCTGAATACTACTGGTTTCGAGGGAGGATCGATTATAGTATGGGGTGGAATATCTTTGACTGCTCGCACAGACCTAGTGGTCGTTGATGATGGAGCTATGAATGTTGATAAGTACATAAGGAACATTCTTGAAGAGCATGTAGGACCATTTGCCCCATATATTGGTGAAAATTTCATTTTCATGGACGATAATGCCAGACCCCATCGTGAGCGCATCCTTCATTATTACCTTGAAGAGGTTGAAGTCTCTCTAATGGAATGGCCAGCAAGAAGTCTAGATCTCAACCCAATTGAGCAGGTTTGGGACAACCTCATTAGAAGGCTGAAAAGTTCAGAAAATTATTCAGCTACTCTTAATGACTTAGGAATCCAACTCGAAGAAATCTGGGAACACCATTTTAATATCACTCATTTTGAGTATGAACCGTCGTTGCCGAGCTGTAATCAACGCAAGGGGTGGAAATACCAAGTATTAAATCACTTATCAGCATTTCAGTATTTTGAAAATTGTTCATTTCTCTTCTTTCACATAAGATTCGGTGAAATCCTGAATTTTTCTTCCATTTAATGTGTCTTATTTCGTTCAAAACCTTCCCGAGTGAACATAAAAAATAAGTAATGAAGTCAATGTAGAGTTAACTTTCATTAAAATTGAGATTTTCAGAATGTGCGTTAATTTTTTTGCTTCGATGCCTCGAAAGCCCTATAGAACAATTGATCAGGATTATCAAGAAAAGACCCTGGATGGAGAACCTCCCCATTATCTGCTGAAAATCCAGAATTATTCGAAAATTAGATTGGTCTTGACGTCTCAAAAAATAGTATGTTGAAGCCACGATTTTAACAGCGATCTTTTATACAGTAAGATCTGGACGATCCGCTCATAATGCAACATAACAAGGCCGAGTAGATGGACGAAATTCAGCCGCTCTTAGGCTGAACCAACCCACGCCTTAAATCTCTGCCCCTTCAGAACCAGAATGATTTTTTATACTGGCCGCATTTGCATCTCGCCGATCAGAGCGTCCGGAGTCATTTTAGTGGTTTTTAAGTGCCCCATAAACATCTTCTGCGGTCCCCACTCGAGATCTACAGCAATTAGGGACAAGAAAAACAAATTTACTTGTCATATTACCCGATGAAACATTGAGGATGGATGTTGTTCGTCTTCTGGGATGTATTACGTCTCGACACTTCTTGAGGTGGTCTCGCGTCAGTCGTCGAATTTTCGTTTTGACAACTCAAAGTCTGGTATACAGGGTGGGCCAGTTTAGAAGAGGAAGTTGAATGAATCAGGGTGTAAATTAAACATGCGAGGGACTTCAGGTCATGATTCATTCAAAATACATTTTTTAGGGGACACTGACGAGTTGTCGGATTTTTTTTAAAGCTTTCCGAAAATTTCTCGAAAATTTAGTAAATTTTAAGATGTTGTAGCAGCCAGAAAAATTGTGGCTAGGAGATGAAGATCTTTATCTACATATAGAATGGTCCTTTGTGAATAAAATGGTACAATTTTCATGATCCTATCGCGAGTAGTTTAGATTTTATGAATTTATACGCGAAATTCCTATTTTTTGGATTTTCCATCGACTGTAATTCAAAAACTAAATGTTTCAGAGCAAAACTGTTTGGATAATATTAATCTACTTCCTCCAATTAATGAGTATGTATATTTTGGTAGCGATCAGACAACTTTCATTTTTTGATAAATCTTGCATACATATGCATGGAAAATTTTCGATTTTTTGAAAAAAAAATTTTTTCTCGGATCAGAACCAAAATCATATTTCTCATTGATTTGGAGGCGTAGATTGAGAATATGCAAACAGATATTTTTCAAAAAATTTATTTTTCGAGTTATAGTCGATAGAAAGTCCGAAAATTTGGAGTTTTTCGGAAAAAATTCATAAAATCTAAACTAGCTGCGATGGAGAAATAAAAATTGCATCTATTTATTCACGAAGAATTTATCTGTATGTGAAAACATCAGAATAGACACAGTGTCATTTTTCTAGGTGCTACAGCATCTCAAAGTTGACAATAATTTTTTGAAAAAAGTTGTTTATTCGCCAAAGTACCGAATGTAGGAGAATTCTATTTATGGATTCGTACCTAATCTGAAAATGGGAAAATTTTTTGAGAGTCCGGTCAACTTTGAGGTATTGTAGCAGCCTGAAAAATTGGAGTGAGGAGATCCTGGGCGAATAAAATCATAAATTTTTCATGGTCCTATTTAGATTTTATGAATTTTTCCGCGAAAGTCCCATTTTTCATCGATTATAATTCAAACTAAAAGTTTTAGAGAAAAACTGTTGGATGTTATTAATCTATGCCCCCGAATTAGTAAGTAAGGAAATCTTGGTAGCTATCAGACAACATTCAGGTACTTTTTTTAAGAAAAAGAATAAACAGAAAATAAAACAAAGTTTTCTGCCTTCACGAAGACCACACCGAAAACACATTTGAAACAAAGATTAATTCGAACTAGTAATCAACGAAATGAATACTCATTGAGTGAAAGTATGTACCGAGATTTTTTTCGGCATGTTATTGGAGATGTGGAACTTCTGAGTGTCACTGCATTGTAATTTCTACTCAGTACATCACACCTTATTGCTTTAAATATCGAAGTTTTTTATGAAGATCTTGTCCTTGACGTGTATCTGATACTGATGATGCCGAATAATACTGAAACAAAACAGGTATGCAGGATGATTAAATGAGGAAAGAGAAAAAACCTCAGCTGAAAAAAACCCTTACCCCACCCGTGAAAAAAAAATAACTTAAAATATTAAATATCAGGAAAATCTTGAAAGACATCAGTGTGATTTCAGAGAACAGCTTCATGTTATCCGTCGATGGGTTCAGATAAACCAATTCTTCACAAAAACGACTAGCAATTCTCAATCTGAAATTAAAAAAAGACAAAAGCAGAAAAGAAACCAACTCTTTAGAATAAATTAAATTATTTTGAAATTAACCACCCATTTCAGAAATGCATTCGTTACTTTGTGTATAGCCTCGAAACCATTTTGAAATTTATAAATGGGACAACTGTTTAAGAGATGTTCTATAGTCTTCTCATTTTTTCCATAGTCACAACTAGGACTCTCAACCGAATTCCATCGGAAGAGCATGCTGTTGCATCGTCCATGGCCTGTTCTAATGCTATTTAGAACACAATATATTTTCCAGGATGGAAAGATCAGAAATAAGATTTTTATTGAAAAAATTGGATACATCCATTCAGATTGCCAAATTTCTCTGTTACTTCTATTCATATCAACTAGAAAATTTGACCAAAAAGGTTTACGGGACTTCGATCTGGGAACCTTATTATCTGGAATATAGTTGAGTATGGAAATTGAATTCGGAAAGGGATTGAATTTGTTCCAGAAATTCAAAGCTGTTGTCTCTCTGCAAATATGGGGAGGGACAATATTTGAGAGGACTGGTAACCAAGGAGTAGATGTAGACTTGATAGTACCAGTAATAATACTCATAGAAAAATTTTGTTGGGCATCAATTTTTCTACAAGAACACTATTCAACCAAACAGGGCAACAATATTCAGCAGCAGAAAAAACCAAAGCAACCGCTGCCGTACGAAGTATTGTTGCATCAGCGCCCCATGAGGAACCAATTAGTTTCTGAAGAATATTGTTTCGAGTTTTAAGCTTCAATCGCAGATACCTGAATGGGCGTTGAAATTTAGAGAGTTATCAAGTTTGATTCCCAGGTATCTAGGATTGAAATCATGATAAAGAGAGTAGAACCGAAAGTTACACTCAATTTTCTATATTTCTGATGGTTATTCAAATGAAAATACACAAACGCACTTTTAAAAAGTATTTTTCATTATATCCAAATCTGCGGAAAGGGTACTTTCTATCGTTTGAAAATTAGAATGATGAAAAGCGAGAGCAATATCATCAGCATAAATAAATTTTTCCGAAGGAGTATTCGGAATGTCAAACAAGTATAAATTGAATGGAAGAGGTGCCAAAACTGAACCTTGTGAAAACCATAATTGAAAGTTTCGAAATTACTACTATTATTATCGACAAAACTCGACTGTTTTGAATTAATCTATGTTTCAACATTTTTTCTGAGAGATATGGGATATGTTTTTTCTGTCCTTCATTGAAGCCAATTGCTTTGGCAGCAGACTTGTACCATCCATTTATAGTAATTCTTCCAACAGGTACATTTTTGTAACATGAATGTGTGAATTGTTCAATAAACATTATTGATATTATCATTTGTCAGTTTTATTTTTGCAATGTCGATATGGATCTTCTTTGATAAACTCATTCATACTTTCAACATCGCCAAAACGTGACATTTTGAACTTTATTTGGAATGCACCGTATTGATACTTGCCTTGCATTGAATGCCATTTTAGATTGTAATGTTGACACGAATGGATGAAATCATTCCATATGACACAAAATAAATAAATTCGATTTGTTTTCAGAACCCTCAAACAATATTCACCAAAATAATTCTCCCAAAGATCCTGCCAGTACTTTCATGCCATTTCGAAGGGTTTGGGACCAATTCAACTCCGATCCGCTTCGCGATTAAACGCGAGCACGCGAACGGAACCCTGAGGCACCCCGTCCAATCATTTCGCGTATGTTAAAGTCCACGGTCGTCTCAATTACACCCGTGTACCGTGTCCGAAGAAGTCGCGTAAAGGAAAACGGGCAATTTCGACGTTGGCTCGCCTAAAGAAGTCATTCTCGGCGCTACGGGCGGGGGGCCGAGGGGGGCACCTCCGGGACGCTACACAGAAACCCTTTCTGGGTCCGGCTCCAAGCAGCCGCCGAAGAACCGATCCTCAGAGCCTGTCACCGGGCCCCCGGAGGAATTGTATCAATTAGGATTATTGCCGTCTTGTGTTGCTGCGTCCTACGACGTTTTCGGATGGCTTTGCCGGGTTTTTTTGGACGAGGAGGTCGAGGAGAGATCACAGATACAGGGTGAGCGGAATAAGACGTTTTGTCTGTCCTATTTCCGTGCTACAAGGTGCTCAGTGGTACCAGAAGGTTTCGTTTGCATTATTTTTGCAAGTAAAGTGCGTTAAGTCACATTTTTCTCAAACACTATTTACCTAAAATATTTGATTTACATTATTAAATTCTACCGTTATGTCATTTTGACAATTCCCGGAATATATCGTAATTTCTGGTCCTGAAAAATATTCTGTTTTCTTGTGTTATAAGATGTTTGGTTTATCTATGGGAGATGATTGCCTTTCATTGGGGTCCCGTAGCGGTCTTCAAACATCAAAGTTCCGAAAAATCATCACTAGGATGGTCGTACCTGAAAGAACCCTCACGATCAGAGAGCAAGGCTTAGAGGTTAAATTTTGGATATTGGAGGAATTCTAGGTACAAGAGTGATTACGTTCCGAAATGAACATGGTGTTGAGATCTTCTGAGAAATCCACATGGCAACAGAGGAACTTCTTCGTGAGGGAGGACAATTGAAAGTTATGTATCTACTCATTGATTTTTCACTAAGTCTTATGGCGGTATTCTGCTTTTTCTCTGTAAGCTACGAATCTGTAGCGTACGATTGATCTGTAATTTATCTTTGGATCTGTATGTGGCTGACTTACAGATCCGTGAATTATGACATTCTGGAAGTTTTTCTGTAACTCTCGTATTAGAAGTGTCAATTTTGAACTACTCCCTAATAAGATCGTAACTACTTCGTAATAAGATCACAGAACAGAATTGATTTTCCTATCATTTTGGCTCGTAAGTATTGATTATTGGATATATTTATGTTCAATTCGTGTTCGTTACAACGAGAAAGAGAAATTAACAACCGAAGTACAAAGATGAATTACAAAAGTAGTTGAGTTTAGTAAAGTATTTTATATTCTGTGACTAAAACAAATCATTCTACATAACCTCACAATATACCTTTCGATATGTTTCCGATCACCTGTAAGCTACAGATTTATAGAAAGCGTCGAGAATCGTAATTGTCCTGTAAACTTATGAAAAGTTACAGATTCGCTTACAGATGAAAGCAGAATACCGCCATAAATTACTGTTTAGCTTGTTGTGTTATAAGTTTCCTCATGTTTACAATTCAAAAGGGGGAAACAATAATTGAATTGAAAAATCTCTTTCTTTGTTCATTTTGATTTTGTGACTTAACACACTTTAACTCTGAGGAGCTGATATATATACAGAGTGATCTACGGTAGGTTAGACGTTTCCGGAGAACGGAAAGCAAGTATTCATTGAAAATTTGGTGTCTTGGACAAGAACAGATGCTCTACCGATCTAAAATATTTTCAGTGCTTCGGTGTTGCCGCTTATGTCAAACAGTAGTAACGACTTTGTTATTTCCATTGGCACACCTTGTAAATTATTGCACTTTTTCATTCATCGTAGTAACACAATTATTTTGGTATCACTTTCTCATACATATCTTCAGCGGTTCCTGAGTAATTAAATGATTAACTCTTTTCTTGTGCAAAACTAGGCTTTGGGTAAACATTCATAACCTCATTACTATTGATCTTTAGGAAGCTGAAATTTCGTATGCAGGATGCCAAGATTCTATGCATCATGCAGGTGTTACGAAATATGATCCTTTTCATACACGATCATAAAAAATTCGATGGTTTATCGAGACAAACATAAACAGTTGGAAGTGCATTTTTTTTCAAATGTGATTTCCTGAATATATTAAGAAATACTGAAAGAAAATTGAATTTCCTTTCAAATGATATTACACATTCCTATACCTAGATTGTAATATTCTGCGTTGAACTGAAATTTTATAGTTGCGCACGTGCAAACCAGTTCATCGAGAAACATTTCATGAACCCTTCTTGTTGTTATTTGGTCACATTGCCCATGTTGAATGAACAAATTCGTCAAAATGACATTTGGATAGGTACTGCTTTTCATTTCACTTTTAATTTTTCTAATACTATGAAGAATGAGCGAATGTATTATTATCAACACACTAATTGCCAAATCAGCATAATGCCAATTTTTATCGTGTTAAGGTATTTCATTCGTATCTACGATGAATACCTGTTCAGACAATTTGAGGTGTACGTGCATCAGAGATTAAAATTTTTTGGCTAGAACCACCGAATTGTTGGAAGAATGAACATTATTAGAATTAATTTGTTATTTGGTAGTTTTTAACTCATAATCATCATCAGCTAATCTTAGAAATCCACTGAAGTTAGTTTGTATGAACCGCTCATTTTAAGCTTGTTTTGGTTAGCAATTTCAGGAAGGTCGCAACTATAAAACGTGCGCAACTATAAAATTTCAGTTTGACGCAGAATCTTACAATCTAGGTAGAGGAATTTGACATATCATTTGAAAGGAAATTCAATTTTCTTTCAGTATTTCTTAAAATATATGCACTTTCAACCGTTTTGCACAAAAAAAGAGGAAATCCTTTAATTACTCAGGAACCGCTGAAGATAAGTATGAGAAAATTATACCAAAATAAATATGTTACTTCGATGAATAGAAAAGTCTAATAATATACAGGTGTGCCATTTGAAAGAACAAAGTAATTCCTACTTCTTGACATAAACGGCAACACCGCAGCAATGAAAATATTTCAGATCGATAGAGCATCTGTTCTTTTTCAAGAAACCTAATTTTCAATAAATTCTTGCTTTCCATTCGCCGTAAACGTCTAGCGTACCATCGACCGTGGATCACCCTGTAGAGTATAAAGATGTGAAACAAAGCGACTACAGTGATGTGAGCACCAACGCGACCGACTGAAAGTTTCACCTGTGGAACTAAAATTTAAGTAAATTGTTGAAATACGTAAATGAGGAACTCTTCTGCTGCTGAGGGATATAATCATAAGAAATAAATGACCACCAAAGTGTCAAAAAGTTTTTTCATTATATCTCCGCCTCTTAAAACAACTCTCCACTCATACATCTCCTCACAGAAATGCCTCCAAGTGATGAATGAATTCGTTTCATATAAATTCGAGGAGACTGAAGAATCTACATGTCTTTCCAGGAGTAATAAACATTAGTTTCGATGTTCTTGTAGAGAAATTGGTAAACTCGTTCTTTCTCAACACTAGATTTCCCAGTCTCCAATCATTCAATACCGTTACACATCTCAATTCTCAATCCATAAATGTTCAATGACTCGTCCGATCGTCCTTTGAAGTTTGTATGAGATTTCCTACGGCTGAAGTATTTTTGTAAAGGCGACCATGTTGCACATGGTGAAACTCTAATTTTTAAATATTTTTGCTGAATGTATACTAACAAAAACTAAACCTTCAAATGGAAAAGAAATTGTGTTCACAATATATACAAGAGAAAGATAGATAAAGATAGATATAAGAAAGCGTCAATATAAAGAAAACATATTTGAAATAAAATAAATCAATATCATCATCATAGTATTCAGAATTGATCTATGATCTGCTACTCGTAAGATGAGATTGCTGAAATGTGTACACTTTTCGATCTGAAATGAACATACAGACGACATTGGAATAACAAACCAAAACAAAAAATCTACCCTTTTTCCTAAACAAATTCGCTTCCAACGTCACCTCGTCTAATTGACACAGTCTAATGCTGAATGATCGAGATATTTATTCGAAATCCCTTTTAAGCTGTTCCTTCAATTTAATGTAATGATGTGGTATCAATTAGTTCCGTGTTTAATCATTATATTATATGAACGACGGAACAAAAAATTTGTCTGCAAA
The DNA here is from genome assembly GCA_038502775.1 of Hippodamia convergens. Lineage (NCBI taxonomy): Eukaryota > Metazoa > Arthropoda > Insecta > Coleoptera > Coccinellidae > Hippodamia > Hippodamia convergens. Next base: position 31,792,275 of record CM076610.1, read on the forward strand.
TTGATTTTGGTCGTCACCCAATGTAAATAATTGGAAAATTACCGTGGTAGTGTTTTGAATGAGGTGTTGATATTTTTTTTCGAGCTCGTAATAATGACAACAATTTCAATTGGTCACAAAAAATCTCAGATGTCTATATCTTGGGAAGATTCACTTTGAATAGTGGAATAGGTATAATCTCCGTATTAGATTTCCAGTCATCAGTGTCTAACGTAGCAACAGTGCAAATTAGATTTAAACTTTTTGTTTAAGTTTGTATTGCTTGTATTGTCCAAAGAAGTTATTCGTATGATTCTCTCACTTCAATTAATTCCTTCTTGGCAACACTTTTATTAAGACCAAGAGTAATTTTTCGACGCCATGCTTCCTAATTTCTTTCAATTAGTCCCCATTCACAGTCTAATAAAATTTGATATCTCCTCATTCAGTCGTCATTTATGGCGTGTTGATGAAGTGCATCTTCAGCACCAGTGTGTTATAAAAATAATGCATCTAATGGTTCAGGAAAGAAAAGAGTTTCTATCAGTGTGATCTTAAGATTATGTGATCTATAGCTTTATGAATTATGGTGTATCTCCCTTTTGGGTACTCAAAATTTATCACATTCACTAATGCAAGTTGTGCATTTCTCAGAAATAAGTGTAAAAATTATGCTCCAAATGATCCGAATAGTTGCAACCTTCACCCCGTTCACGAGTGAGAATTTTCTATTTTTTGGAACGATATCCTTCACTTTTCGTTTTGAATATACTATTACCCTAAAAATATTTACTAACATCGACACCATTTTTAACAAAGGCGCTAGACTTTATCATTGAAAATTTGCTCCACAAAGTTGATGTCATGGGCGCCCGCAGAATTTTTTCTCAGGGGGGCAAAAAAAAATCGTCGAAAAACAATAAGGGCATGCGACATCAGTATTGCATTTCTTTCTATTTCGTTTTTTATATTCATGCATGAGCGCCCGCAGAATTTGTAAAAAATGATTAAGTTTTCCACCTCAACAATATAACGCAATATGTATAAGATAATACGATGTATGTTTTTTTTTTTGGTGTCTTATAGCGATCGTCATCGGCATTCGATCACCTTTGGAAAAATTTTAGAATATCCATATTTTCCAAAGGTAAATTCATCAAATTATAAAAATATATGAAATATATATAAAAACATAAGTAAAATGACTCTCAAGAAACAAGAAAAAAACAGTCTTCTGGGACTGATAGAAGTGAAATCTGAGCAACTTGTAAACTGTATCGTCGAACTATTTGATCATCATTTTTGAAGAAATTTTGGTTTACAAAGGAGTGTTTATGATCAGGGATCAAGGAAGTTCAAATTGATCATTAATACTTCCTCACAAATCGAAAATTATTCGCAAATAATAATCTAATGGGTCGACGCTCACGATACAATTCACTTGTTACTTTGTTTTCACTTCTATCCGCAGACCCCAAAGGCTGCCACATTTCGATTTTTTTACAGTTCTTATCAATAATCTACAATTATAATAGTTGAAATTTCACATTGAGAGGCGCCGAACGAAAAAATCATCTACGTAAATAATCAAAGAAGTTACCCTCGATAACAAAATTTGGAGTCAAAGACACTAAAAACGAAGAATACTCTCTGAATAGGATTGTTTCGAATTCGAATACATCTTTTTCTAGAATGAAAATACTAATGAAAAGATTCTATATTTCCGCCTTCTCGGAAAAAATATTCTAATTGGAGAATGAACAATAATTATTGAAATATGAGAGTAGTCCCGATAGTCGCAGGAAGAATCCCCCATCAAAGAAGCCGCCTAGAAAAACCGGTCATAAAACGAACATCTGGTAGCGATTGAAGAGAATGCCGATAAGCATGGGGTAGTTTATGAATTTATTACTTCGTTTTAGGTAAACAAAAACATGAAATTCATTGTCTTCGAAAACTTTCCATGATTTTTTTCACCCAAAAAGTGCTCAACACGCCTCAGGGAGTTATCAATTCAATAGAGGATCAAAATCTCAGGGGGGGCCACGGCCCCTCCTGGCCCCCCCCTGCGGGCGCCCATGGTTGATGTACTCCATATTTTTAATTTTTGTTCTAAGTATGCCAGGAAAACAGTTTCACTCAAGTTCCCTTCTACATTTTTCAATTTACACCAGGCCAGGAAATTGTTATATGCAATATCGTACTTCTGAACAGGTTTTTCAGGTAGAAGTTCCAGATTTGCTCTTCTTGCAGACTCTTCAATATCCAGAGGAACATATCGACAAATATATTAAGCAGTTAAAAACCCAAGACGGAAATTGGACAGGAACGAAATTCAAATGACAGGGTCTCTTCTCGTTTGTCAGTAATCATACCGTTGGCAACGTTTCCATTCACAACAACCTTTTGAATATTTGAATATTAAAATGCATTTTGAGTTTGTTGTCATTACAAATTCGTCCATTTCATTATCAAAATAGGGCAGTTATACAAGAAACATTGTATAGTATTTGTGTTAAAAGTGATTTTAAAACGTCACTTTTAACACTCATATCATAAAGAACTATTTTATGTTAATTGTGTGTTAATCACTTCAGTTTTCATAATTTTGACTCTGTAATCCTTGTAACTGATTGTCCTTCATTCTGTTGTCTGAATAAGGAAACAACATATTCGCTGAAAGAATGAAAAGATTTCGATTTGGTTCCTTCCGATGATATTGTTTATTTTTCGAACGATACCTATTCGACCCTTATTATTATTCTCGGAATATGTCGTAGTTTTTGGTCCTGAAAAATATTCTGTTTTTTGTGTTATAAAATGTTTGGTTTATCTATGGGAGATGATTGCCTTTCATTGGGGTCCCGTAGCGGTCTTCAAACATCTGAAGTGCCCAAAAATCATCACGACCAGAGAGCAAGCATTTGTGGATTTTGAATTTGAATATCGAAGGAATTTCGAAAGACAAGTGTGATTACGTCTACAAATTAGCTGATGAACATGGTACCGAAGTGATTCTTCTGCAACAAACCCACACGGCAACAGAAAAAAATCCTTGTGAAAGAGTACAGTTGAATGGTTATATATTAATTGATTTTCTACAAGTTTAGCTTGTTATGTTAAAAAATTATCAGTTCGTACTTGTCAACAGATTCGGAAAGGGGAATTTGATGGAGTTTTATTCATTTCTTTGAAATTTTGTGACATTTCTGTCATAAATATTTATAAACCTCCGAACATTATTTGGGTAAAAAATCTGAATGTTGATGTTTTTTAAAGTAGCAAATGCATTTGATTTATTTTGAATAATCGGTTTCTTTTCTGCTTTTGTCTTTTCTCATTTCAGATTGGGAATTACGAGTCGTTTTGGGAAAAATCTGTTTATCCGAGCCCATCGACGGATAACATGAAGATGATCACACTGATGTCTTTCAAGATTTTCCTGATATTTAATATTTTATGTAATTTTTTTACGGGGAGACAGGTTTTTTTCGGCTGAGGTTTTTTCCCCTGGCTGTATAGCATCGTATGATACTAGTGATGATAATATCGTATGATTCTATAGTATCATACGAAGAATGTTATGATACCCTGTTCTTTTTTTACCTCAGCTTAGGTACTTTTTGTTTCAACATTTATTGTATTATTTTAGCTCTCTTTTTCATAAGAATATATATTATCATTATCGCACAGGGTGTTGAAAAAAGCCATTACCGCGGATTTCCATAATCTGGCGCCACCAATTTAGGGAATGCATGTTTAATTCGGATCCCGACGAACCGATACAGATCGAAACAAGATCCGGATCTCGGATTCTGTCCACAGATCGTATCTCGGCCCGTTTTAGATCGATTAAATTTGTCGGGTCCGTCGGTGATCGAAGAAGTGGAGATCTCTCTCTATCTACCTGAAGTCCCACGGTTACGTCTGGTAATTAATTAGCTCAGACAAATCTGCTGCCGACGGAAAGTGAAAAGAGATTATAAAGGCAGTCCCAGAAGCAAAGAAGATTCGAATCGAATAAAAAACGCGATTCTGGGACTCAATTTTTTTTCACTATTTTGATTATCCCTTGTTTCTTCTTGTTTCTTACTTTTTTTCTTTATTTTTCTTCCTTTCTATTGTTTATATACAAGACGCCTAGAAAGACTTCATAAACTAAGTGTAGAGGAGTTTAGTTATATTCCATTTTCAGCAGAAGAAAAAAAAAACAAGAATAAGGCTGCTATACCTGCTGGAATATTAGTTCTAGTTTTCAATTAGATGTGAAATATCCGAATATATCTATTGAAATATTGTTTGAAAGGTCTCTGCATTTTCCTGAAAACTTAATTTGGGTTTTCTCTCCCAATCTCTAAAACAAATTTGATCACTAATATGTCAGGGGCCAAAACTTTACTAGAAGAAATTGTTGCCTAACAATGAACAAAAAACACTTTGAACTCTTAACCGTAACGTTTCGGAGTCTAAATCAGACTCCTTCGTCAGACAATAACTAATTTTCATTCAACTTTGTAGAATCGTGACAATTTTTTGATTTTTGGATTGACATTTTTCAATATCTGATGAACATAGATCAATATTGATTACTAGATGTTGATATCGTTATTTTATTTCAAAATTCCCTGAAACCAGTTCTTTTTTCAATAAATCCATCCAAATTCGATCTATTCCTACTGAACAATTGGCGAGTTTATTAGCCTCATCCAACAAAATACAAGCTGAATCCTTGATTTTTCTTTTATAACCATCAGGTTCCGTCATTAGAATTTTTGTTCCATTCCAATCCATCATGTGGTTGCCGGTATTGGAACACACATGATCTGCTATTTGCGATCTTCTAATATCTCTATTTTTTATGTTATTCTCATGTTCACCTTTTCTGATTTCTAATGGTCTTTATGTTTCTCCTGTATAAGATTTTTCACAAATACAGGGAATATTGTAAATACAATTTCATGATTTTTTGTTTTCATTCAAAGGTTTAGTTTTTGTTAATAAAGATCGTAAATCATTTTTTGTTATGAAAACAGTTCTTATGTTGAATAAAGAACCAAATCTTTAAATTTTTTCTGAAAGTCCATGAACATAAGGAATCAGATTTATTAAAATTGGTTGTTCTTGACGGTTTGTTGTTGGTTCTTGATTGTTATTATCGTTTTGACGCAAAATTGTTCTCTCTAAGTTTGAAATAGCTTTTTCTATGAAATTAGTTGGATATTTATTATCCTCAAGAATATCTTTGATGAAATTAATTTCGTTATTCCGTATTTCAGTTGACGATGAAATTAATTTCGCTTTATCATAAAGTGTTTTCATAATACCTACCAAATATGCTTTGAAACTGAGAAATATAAAAGATTCAATTTAATTGAATTACGGTATAGAGAACCAATTCTTTCTGCATTCTTGATACTCTCTTAAGGCATTGGGAATATATCATAATTACCGACACCTACTCTAAACTTTAATGAGCGATATGATTAATGTTACTTTATCTGTATCGATTTATCAGGAGATAACGATATCATTAATTCTTGACGATATCGTTATTGCCGGGTTCTTATAGTTAATTCCAGTTATTACTAACTTTACCAGAGGTAAATCATGAGGAATATTCATAATCGAGTCAGTTATCGAAAGCAAGATAATTAGATCCTTCATTTGAATTTGCCCACTCACTTCTTATTCATTCATAACATCATCTGGCTTGTCACCAATGTAATAACTTGGAAAGTATATTCGTATAAGAAACAGATGGAATTTTTAGAGAATAGTTGTTGATAATCATTTCTAGGTTTCAGGAAAGTAAAAAATTTATCCACCCACTCAGCAGTCCAAAGAAATTAACATGTGAATACATTTTTTTTTCAACTTCAAAGCCATTCTAATAGCCCTCACTTCGACTTTTTCATTGGAATGTTTAAGTCAGAAATCGACCTGTCCGAGCATTTTATCGAAAAAATTTATTTCGTCTGTAATCTCGTCTGTTTCGTTTTCAAATGGCCACCCTGTATATATTCTTTTGATTGAGAGAGCTAAAATAATACAATAAATATTGAAACAAAAAGTACCTAGCTCGGGTTAGTGCAACACAGGAAAACCATACGGGTCTGTAGTATGATTAAATGAGGAAAGGAATAAACCCCAGAAAAAAAACCCTGACATCACCCGTGTTAGAAAAAAAATTTACTTAAAATATCAAATCAGAGGATATTAGAGGACATCTACGTGAAGAACATCTTCATGTAGTTCTTCTATGGGCAGCAGAGAAAAACTGACTCTTCACCAATCTACCCGAAATTCTAGATCTGAAATAAAAAAAGTCGAAAGCAGAAAAAACTAGTTATTTATAATCAATTAAATGGTTTTTGAATTAACTATCCATTTCAGAAAATCTTTCTTCATAAATTAGTTATGACAGAAATGTCACAATGTTTGAAAGAAATGAAAAAAGCCAATCAATTTCCCCTTTTCGAATTGTTGAATAAAGGAAAACTCATAACACAACAATCTAAACTGCGATTTGGACTAAGTGAAGAATCAATGAGTACATAACTTTCAATTGTCCTACTTCACGAAGAAGTTCCTCTGTTGCCATGTGGGTTTCTTAGAAGATCCCAACACCATGTTCAGTGGCTAATTTCGAAACGTAATCACTCTTCTCCTTCGAATTCCTCCAATATTCAAATTTCACCCTTAAATGCACGATTTTTTATTTTTGAGTTCCGAATAGCGGATTCTCCTCGTGAATCAGTGGGAAATAACAGAAAAATAATAAAAAAATTCCAACTATAAAATTTCATTTACTATGTGAAGAAGTTCGGTTTGCTGCCAGATGGCTACATTGCACAAATTTGGTTTGAATAAAACATGAACATGAAAACATAGGATCAGTGGTTATGGAAATTTTTGAAACAATTATTGTTTTTACTCAGGCAAAGATCAACACCACATATTTCGCACTTTCAAATAATTCACGAATCACTCAAACTTCAACGCATGCGTGAATGTCTTCACAGTTTTCGCGATTTTCAAGTCGCAGAACACTAGAGACAAGCCGCGGCTATAATTACAGGCCAGCACTGTGTTGCCATACGACAACATAGCGAAAAAACGAATAAATAATTTTCTGTATTGAAGGTACAAGCTGAAAATTGGTATGTTGCCAAATGGCAACATAGTGCATTTAAGGGTTAAATTCTCATCCTTGCTCTCTGATCGTGAGGGTTCTTTCGAACCAGGTACGACCATCCTAGTGATGATTTTTCGGAACCAAACATCTTATAACTCGAGAAAACAGAATATTTATCATTACGAAAAATTACGACATATTCCGAGAATTGTCAAAATGACAATAATAATAATTTATTGATTCTGTGAGACATTCAAGCAATGTGTAAGACAAGTCAGAGAGAAAGAGAAAGTGAACAATTACAAACAACAACATAATATATTTCTCAACCAAATCCAAAAAATTCTTATATCTCAGTTTGGAAGAAGTCCCTTTTTTTCAAATACGGACCTGTAATTTTTCAGGTATTTAAACGTAAATCGATCGACATGTTATGTCGATCGGTTATGATTCGTCTCAAGTATCAACTGAATAGACCGGTTGGTTCATAAGTTCGGTTTCGGTGAATACATGGACCAGCCTGTATCTCGGTTAAAAAATTGATTAGACCTATCATGTAGCTCTAGCTTAGGTAACCGTATGTTCATCTACCAATGAAACACCCTGTATAGTGTTGAATGATTCTACGTTCTTCAGAACCCGTACAAAAATTCAAAACCATCAACTCGTCAATTTCGGCAGTTCATCGAGGAATCATGTCTTGAAGTGATTTTCTTGCGGTGCTCTATTCTCTACCCTGAAAAAAAACTTCGTTATCTCAAAGCTTTCTTTCGGCTTGCTCCGAACCGTAAAAGCTCACACCACATGGCAAGCATCAAACCCCCTACGACCCCAATCTTTCAAGGGTTCGAAGGTTAAAACGCCGAAAAGTCACCGCGTATACAGAAATCAGGCAGTCGGTGAGTTCCGCACAATGGAGAATCTTCACAGGTTTTCGCCGCGGTATCTGGATCTTGTAGCCTCTCGAGGGCCCCTCGACAGGCATTAGGGGTTAACGACGACAAGGGGGCCGCGGCTTTGTCTTTAACCTGCGGCTCTGAGTTGTTTTATAGCAACCAAATGAAGTTAGACAGGCGCCAGACGCGTATTTGGAAATGGACTTCGACTGGTGCGTACGGGTGAAAATTCGAGGTTAGATAAGGAGTGTTTCCGAAAGAGAACCGTTAAGATAAGAATGCAGAGTATGAGGACGTGTCGCGCTAGCTTTGTGGGTGATGGGATGGTCCTAGAGTGTTGATGTATCTTTCGGAAAATATACTGCTCCACAAGAGTTTCGAAAAGTATGTTACCTTCAAGAAAATCGCTGTAATAGTTATTTTTCTATCAAGTGCTGACAGTTTTACTTTCCCATACAAAACATACCATGAAAATCCATAATACACATGAATTCTACATGTCGTTACCACGGTACTCTCATCGTTGACGTTCGATGCATAGAGACATATCATCATTCAGTATATTCTTTAATGAAAGTGTACGGGAAAAACCCCTGCTAATCCTTTCCCGCACTAGTGCGGGAAAGTGACACTTTCTAAACTAAAATTAGTACGGGAGAGTAGGTAAAAATGCACGGTCGTAAAAAAATCATTTAAAACTTAATAACAACTTGAATCGATCCAATAAAAATCAGTATTGAACATTTCGTCAATCTGGCCGCCTTTTTTCTGAAGTTTGCTTCTTTGCATATGCTTTATGAATGTTCTTATTTCGAAATGGAGTCGGTTGATCAACGGCTTCGATTCGAAACGAGATTTCTGAAAATGCCAAGACGTAAATCAACAAACGTTGAGGCTAATAGGGCTATCGGAATGCTACAGGGTGGTTTAGCTTAGGTTATTGTAGAGGAAAGGCTCCAAGTCAGCCAAAGTGTGATATCTCGACTTTGGAATAGGTTCCGTGTTGGAAAGACCAAAACTTGGTGGGCGACGAAAAACAACACCTGCCCAGAATCGTTTCATCACCATTTCAGCGAGAAGAAAGCCTACATCTACGTTCAGAACGCTACGGAATACTCTTCAAAATGCAGATTGGGTCCAATTTTCCATTGAAACCATCAGACGACGTTTGAGAGAGGTGAATCTAGGTTCTAGACGTCCATTAAGAGGAGTTCCATCAACACGTGATCATAAGCGTCAAATACTGAAATGGGCAAGGCAACATATCAATTGGAACGATCAATGGCGTAGTGAACTTTTCACTGATGAATCCAGATAAGACCGATTTTCAGATTCTCGAAGAATAAGGGTATGGACAATCCCACGCATACCCCGTAATCGTCGCTATGTCCAAGAAGTTCATCCATTCCGAGGGGGTAGTGTTATGATATTGGTCGGGATATGTTTCAACGGGCGCACAGATCTACACATTTGTCCTGGGAATATGACCGCCTTACAGTATGGGGAACATGTCATTGACAATGTTTTACCAAATTTTCAAGCTTCTATTGGTGGAACTTTTCAATTTCTAGACGATAACGCTAGACCGCACCGTGCAGCCATAGTTGAGAATGCTCGCGAGGAGCTTGGAATTCCACATTAACCAATATCCCCACACTCTCCAGATTTAAATTGCATAGAACATGCATGGGATATGCTCCAAAGAAGATTACATAATCATCAACCTACCCCAGAATCCTTAAATGATTTGAGAGAGCTTCTACCCCGTTTATGAAACCTCAAAACCTCGTGTGTAGTATGAAAAGAAGATGTCAAGCTGTTATTGATGCCCGTGGAGACCATACATTGAATTTTTCTTAACCACCCTGTACACGCTGCAGACTCAGACCTACAGGCTGAAATTAATTTTATTTCCTGCAACTTGCGATCATATTAATATGAATGAGTGACTTGCTCGTTTCTAGACCGTCACGCAAAGTGAAAAATTTATTCGCTATTCATAACTTTTCTGTCTGTTGTTGTAAACCATGATTTCATGACAATTCTATTTTTCTGATATTGTTATAAAGAGTGTTTTTAGAGGGTGAGTCATGATTTTTTTTGGTTAGTTCTTCGTTTTATTCGTTTTTGTGAAAAAAATTCAAACATTCGATGGAATAAGAAAATCACATGAAAAATACGCTTATTCCAATACAAAAAATTGTACCGTTATCGAGATACTAGAGTTTTTGATCTCATGGAAAAAAATCGATGCCTTCTGCTCATTTTAATATATAAAACTAAGTCGGCCTTTTCGTTGGGTACACAATTTTTAACTCAAGACTGGATGAACTGTTTGCTATGAAAGATTTTTTTCTGATTCATCTACGACGGGGTTAACATAAAATACATTAAAACTCTGAAAAATTTGATGAAATGAAAAAAAAATTTGAAACAATTTTTCTTCTTGCGAATAACGCCAGTAGGTGTCGCTATGGTTAAAAGCGTTGTCGTGAAAGTATTTTATTTGATATCAATTCAGTGAACTACATTTTCTGATAATAGAACATTTGTCCAATCTTTGGCAAAGATGAACAAATAATCGACAGTGGCCACAACCACTCAGAATCAGATTAATTTTTTGACACAAAACAAAAAGTATTAATTTCACGTGAATAAAGTGATGAATAAATGAAATGTTTAAATGATATGTTCACTTTGTTATTTTGTGCAGATAGGGGTTGCTTTTAGGAATTTGAAAAATAAAATTAAAACTAACATTGATCCAAAATACTGTTATAAAATTGATTGAACAATTAATTATATTAATAAAGACTCGTTTATACGGTCTTGAAGTATGTGAAGACCTTCATTAAACTTCATAAAACGCTACTGAGGCCCGAAAAATACTTTGATTTACGTTGGAACAAGTTTCTTTCAATTTTGAATAAAGGGATTGTTTCTACCCATAAAAATAATAAGCATAAATCGGCATAGGGTAGGAGTAGGAGACAAGTATAGCTTATATCCAAAATTTTATCAGAATCGAATCATCTTGATAGAATTCGGAGGTAATGCCTAATTTTCGCCTTCATTCACTGGACTAATTGTACAGGACAATTTTATATCCACTTTCAAGGTATTATACCATAATAGTTCATTTTAATATAAAAGTTGCTTCTTTATTTATCGATTGAGGCAGTACGAAGTCTGTCGGGTCAGCTAGTGTATTATAAGTATTACAAGTACAAACTTCCTAGGGACCATGTGAAAAGGCTCCCCATTTTCCAATTTCAGCTGAAAATGGTGCTGCTGACCATTAGAGGTGCGTGCCAATCGTCGGCTCACGTCATCCTACCATTACAATAAATTGTCTTATCCGATGTTATATATTGCCAGCCGAAGGGAGGTGGGTGCTCTAATTGGCTCTCCAGCGATTTTCCAAATGGCTCCTCGTGCAAGCTGGCCTTTACGATATATACGGTTATACGGTATCGCCCATGCTTTATACGGAAGCGAAAATTAGTTTTTTAAATGGCGATGTAGGTTTGTCATTTAACGAAGATACAGGGATGTGGCATTGCGTGCTTGTCACCGATAAGTTTTGGAATGAAATGGAAAAAATAGTCCCATTTCCAACAAAGATCTAGTTAGATACTTCTCCGACAGAACGTTTCGAAATGTAGACGCAGTTTTTTTCATTTTCAGAGGAATTATCGAGTACTAAGTTTATTGAAAATCAAGCACAGCGACTGATATCTACACAAAAGAGTCCAATCACCACCCACAACAGAAACGAGGAGTTATCAAAAGACTCGTAGAAAGAGCCTGACCTACATGCGATCCAGAATTTCTAGGGGATACTATGAATTAATGGAATGAGTTTGCTGCCAAAGCAATTGGATTGAATGTGGGACAAAAAACCATATCCCATATCTCTCAGAAACAATATAACTGCAATAATGAATTTGATATCGATAATGAATTCCAATAATGAAGTACTTGAAAGTACCTGAAAACATTTTTGAAACATAAATGAATTCAAAATGGTAATCGAGTTTTTGTCGATATAAATAGACGTAATTTCGAAACTTTGAATAATGGTCTTCCCCAAGGTACAGTTTAAGCACCTCTTCTATTCAATTTATATTCGTGTGAAATTCTAACTACTTTATGAAAAAATTTATTTATGCTGACGATATTGCTCTGGCTTTCCATCATTCTAATTTTCAAACAATAGAAAGTACCCTTTCCGCAGATTTGGATATAATGAAAAATTATTTTTTGAAGTGGCGTTTGTGCCCGAATGAAAATAAAACCGAGGTTTCGTGTTTTCATTTGAATAATCATCAGAAATGAAGAAAATTGAGTGTAACTTTCGGTTCTTCTCCCTTAAAATATAATTTCAATCCTAGATACCTGGGAATCAAACTTGATTTCTCTCTAAATTTCAAGACCCATTTAGATGATCTGCTTTCGAAGCTTAAAACTCGAAACAATTTTAGTCAGAAACTAGCTGGTTCCTCATGGGGCGCTGATGCAACAATACTTCGTACGGCATCGCTAGCTTTGGTTTTTTCTGCTGTTGAATATTGTTGCCCTGTTTGGTTGAATAGTATTCATGTAAAAAAATTGATGCCCAACTAAATTTTTCTATGATGATTTTAAATGGTACTACCCCTACTCCTTGGTTACTAGTCCTCTCAAATACCTATTGTCCCTTTGAATTTTTCGGACAAATTCATTTCCCATACTCACCTATATTCCAGATAATAAGGTCCCCAGATTGAAGTCGCGTAAACCTTTTTAATCAAATTTTCTGATCGATATGAATACAAGCGACAAAGAAATTTGGCAATCTGAATGGAATACGTCAAATTTTTTCAATAAAGATCTTACTTCTGATCCTTCCATCAGAAATACTGGTTTTGACCTTCCCAGGAGAATATGGTCTGTTCTAAATCGCATTAGAACAGGCCATGGACGATGCAATAGCATGCTCTTCCGATGGAATTCGGTTGAGAACCCTAGTTGTGAGTGTGGGGAAAATGAGGAGACTATAGAACTTCTTATAAACTTCAAGATGGTTTCAAGGCTCTGCATGAAGAAACAAATGCATTTCTGAAATGGGTGGTTAATTTCAAAATAATTTAATTTCTTCTTGAAAATTGGTTTCTTTTCTGTTTTTGTCTTCCCTCATTTTAAATTAAGTATTGCGGTTCGTTTTGTGAAGAATCTGCAAATCTGAGTCCATAAAAGGGTAACATGAAGATGATCTCTTAGATCACGCTGATGTCTCTCAAAATTTCTCTGATATTTAATATTTTCAGTAATTTTTTTTCTGTCAAGGGCTAGGTAAGAATTTTTTTTCAGCTGAGGTTTTTCTCATTCCTCATTTTATCATACTCAAGACCTGTATGGTTTTCCTGTGTTGCACCAACCTCAGCTAGTTACTTTTTTGTTTCAATATGTATTGTATTATTTTAGCTCTCTGAATCAAAGAAATTCAGTGGGCAATAAGACCAAAAATGCCCACACTTGATAAAAACATATCCCAACTTACACCCAATGGAAAAGCTATGTTACCATACATCCCTAAGTTCACATATAGAATTGATAGAATACTGAAGAGACACAACATCGAGACTATTTATAGGCCGACAAGGAAACTTGAAAATACGATCAGAATTACCAAAGACAAAGTCGATTCACTTTCACAAGCAGGTATTCACAGGATACTTTACGAATGCGGCAAAGTCTACAATGGTAAAACGGAGAATCAATTCGAGAATTAAGAAGCAACTTAGATGGTCTCGTCTCAAGTAGACATTAAAATCTGCACTCGCTTTTGAAGTGAGATCAGTATTATTTTTATTAAAACGATTTTGGTCGAGAATTTTCGTAACTTTTATCGTATTAAGATGCATAAGTTCTGGAGTCGCCAGCGTTGTTTCAACCGCACGAAATAAATTGTAAACGAAGTACCACCAACTAAAACAACTCACCTCCGAAGCCGACTACCCAAATAACGACCTGAAAAAAAAGGACCGAGAAAAGAACCCTGAATCCGATCCGGAACCCCCCTCCCCCGCTACCGTATCGCGAGACGTATCAATGGAAAAAATACGAGCGAATTCAATTAAGTTTTAAGTGTTTTTCTAAGTAGGGACACGGAGATCGCCATAAAAACGGGCCCGCGAAGGTGCCCCTGCGGGGCGCCACCGCTGGGCCGACACGGATTCCTGGCTCCGGTTTTTGGCAAATTGCGGCGATAAATCTGCGGACGCGTGGCTGACGGCCCCAGATAGGGATCAAGGAGGCTGGAGCGAGGTTAATTAGGGGCCCAAGTCGTTTGGTCGAGAGTAACAGGTGATGTTGTGTGGTTCTGATCGAATATCAGGGACCGCGCCCCTCGTAATTGGTGTTCACGCCACTGGCGACGGGGTACGCCCCTGTTTTGACGTTAATTGGCGGTTCCGATGACAGAAAATTGTCTTATGAGGAAGCTGCCGAATTATCTACATGATTTCTTTATAAGGAGAGTGCTGAAAAACCCAGCATGTTCTCAACTGCATCTATGAGATATACAGCAATAGGACCATGGAAATTTTACCATTTTATTCACGAAGAACCATTCCATGAGTAAAAAAATTTTTCCAGCTACTACATAGCGTCAAAGTTTTCGGAAAAATGATATATTTTCGACAATACCGATCATAGGAAAATTCTAATTGCATATTCGTAATCTACGTGTCTTAATCATTCAGATTTATCAACAGAGTTTCTATTTTAACCTGATGAAACCCTTCTGATAAAATTAATTGATTAAAGTACGTAGATTCCGAATCTGTTATCAGAATTTTCTTCCTATCGTTATTTCGATAACTATTTCACTTTTTCATGAAAATTTTCCATTTTTCAGTCAACTAGAAAAAGGATACTATACTGATGTATATTTTTTCATTTATAGATTGATTCTTTCTATCTCTCTGATTCTTTTATTGTGACTGAAGAGGTGCAATTTTTATTCTCCTATCTCTACTAGTTAAGATTTTATGAATTTTTCCGCGAAAGTCATATTTTTTTAATTTTCCATCGTCCATAAATTCTCAAATAACTTTTTTTTCAAATATCTGTTCTCATATTCGTAATCTACGCTCTTGAGTTGATGAGAAATATAATTTTGGTTTCCTTTGGAGCAAAAAATTTTTTTCATGAAAATTTTCATTTTTAATCCACTTTGAGGTGCTGTAACGCCTAAAAAAAGGACGCTACATGCTTATTCTTTCATTTATAGATTGATTCTTTCTACAATCTATCTGATTTTTTTATGAATGAATAGGTGTAATTTTTATTCTCCTATCCCTACTTGTTTAGATTTTATGAAGTTTTCTGCGAAGATCTAATTTTCCCAATTGTCCATCGTCCATAACTTTCCGAATAATTTTTTTTTTTAATATCTGTTTGCTTATTCGTAATCTACGCCCTCGAGTTAATGAGAAATTTAATTTTGGTTCTGATTGGAGCAAAAAAATTTTTCAAAATGCATGGAAAAAACTTCAAAAAATTAAAGTTGTCTGATCGTTACAAAAATTTTCACACTTACTAATTAGAGGGCGTAGATTAAAAATATCCAAACAGTTATAGTCGATGAAAATTTCGAAATGATATATTTTCCAAAATACCTATCATAGGAAAATTCTGATTGCATATTCGTAATTTACGTATCTTAATTATTCAGGTATATCAACAAAATTTTTTCATATCCCAAAAAAAATGTTATTGGAAAAATTTCGCGAAACCCACTCACGGTTTTTCCGAAATTTTTCCAAAAAAAATTTTTTTTTCAACCTAATGAAACCCTTGTCATATGGTTGCTCGATTGAACTACGTAGATTCCCAATCTGTGATTAGAATTTGTCGAATTTTCCATCGTCCATAATTTTTCAAATGATTTTTTTTTAATATCTGTTTCCATATTCGTAATCTCCGCCCTCGAATTAACAAAATATATAATTTTGGTTTCGATTGGAGCAAAAAATTTTTTTTTCCAAAAATGCATTTTTTTCAATGCATATGCATGGAAAAATCTTCAAAAAATTAAAATTGTCTGATCGTTACCAAAATTCACATTCTCACTAATTAGAGGGTGTAGATTGAAAATATCCAAACAGTTTTCCTCTAAGACTAACAGTTTTCAAATTGAAGTCGATGGAAATTCCGAAAAACTGGACCTTTTGCAGAAAAATTCATAAAATCGCGGTAGGACCATGAAAATTTCACCATTTCATTCTTGAAGAACCATTCTATGAGTGAAAACATTAGTATTTTCATACTCCTATTTTTCCGGCTGCTACATAACCTCAAAGTTGACGAAATTTACCGAAATTTTTCGAAAAAAATGATATATTTCCCAAAATACCGATCATAGAAAAATTCTAATTGCATATTCGTAATCAACATGTTGCAATTATTGCGATATATCAACAGAGGTTCCATATCTCGAAAAAAATTTCTTAAAAAGAATTTTTTTTCGATCGAATGAAACCCTTGCTTGATTGAAGTACGTAGATTCCAAATCTGCAATTAGAAATTTCGTGCCATCGGTATTTTGAAAAATATTTCAATCACGAAAACCGAATTAGAATAACTTATTATTATTCTAATTTGGTGTTCAGTTTGTATATAATATAATAATAATAATAATAATAATAAAGGACTTTATTGAACAACATGTACTAACATCGACTACAACACTGATAGAGGGCGAGGTTCAGTTCGTTCCGAGTTTTCACACCCTGAACGCCTGTTCAACTAACCCTCCTTGAATTCAATGATTTAATAAAGTAACACATATTCTCGCCAAAAACAAAAAAAAAAAAAAAAAAAAAAAAATGAATCTAAGGACAAAAAAATAGTCATATCCATATCTCAGTACTTCATTAACCCATATAATTTGTATAAAGATATCAACCTACGTATCCACTCAGAGTATTGTGCACCATCTTTCTGAATTTGGCTCTTGAGTATGATGAGTCAATGCTCGTGTAATCAAAGGGGAACTCGTTCAAACATTTCGCGATGTTATAAGAAAATGAGCGCTTAAAAAGCTCTCGTGAGTGCGACGGTATTGTGAGCCTTCCCCTGAAGCGGACATTGACATTGTGAACGTCACATCGAAACCTAATTCTATTATATAAATATGGCGGTGATCCGTAAAGCACTATAGAAAAAAACTGACAAGCAGAATGAAGACGACGCCTCCCTACCATGCTCAGCCAAGAAATCTCCTTCAACTTGTGACTGATGCGATCGAATTTTCGAATGCCGTAGATTAATCTCAAGCAAGAGTTCTGCAATTTTTGAAGTCTATTGGAATCCATGTTCGTAATGCAGGGCCCATATACTGTGTCACAGTAGTTCGGATGTGAAAGGACCAAACTATCGCAGAGCAGTGCTTTCGTCCCCACATCAAGAAAATGCCTATTGTGAAAAATTAGTTTCAGGCTGGTATAGGATTTTTTCAGAATATGAGTGACATGATGTGAGAATCGCAAGTCGCTATCGATGAAGAGCCCGAGGCTCTTCACTACTTGCTGAAAATTTATATTGCAGTTGTCCATCTTCAACAGTTGACTGTACCTTTGCATGAAAACATCCTTATCCTTTCGCTTTCCAAAAATGATGGCATTTGTTTTCTGAGGGTTCAGTTTGAGCGAGTGATTGATGGAGATATGCTTCAAATTGCTCAAGTCATAATTCAACGCCGATATAGCCTGCATGCACTCCTCCAAGAAAAAAGAAAAGCACAACTGAACATCATCGGCGTAGTAGTGCTGCGTACATGATAGAAAAGCAGTCGGAAACCTGGAAATATAAACGGTGAAAAGTAGTGGAGAGAGCACTGAGCCTTGTGGTACACCAGTGAGCATACTCAGAAATGACGACTGTTTCCCGTTCAAGACAACGGTCTGAGACCTGCCCATTAAAAAAGCTGCTATTATATTCAGTGCCATCTCCGATAAACCAATATAACGTAAGATGGCTCTCAAGACATCATGACTCACAGTATCAAACGCTCTAGAGTAATCGAGTAACATCAGTATTGTCAGCTTACCCTCATCAGTTGCCGTCAGAATATCATCTGTTATTGAAAGAAGGGCAGAGCTACATCCATAACCCCGTCTAAAACCCGACTGGCATTCTGGTAGAATATTATTATTTTCCACATATTTCCGAAGTTGACCCTCAAGTATTTTCTCTAGCACCTTTGAAAGAGTTGGTAAGATGCTTATCGGTCTCAAATCATTGAGACTTGACGGATTCGATTTTTTAGGAAGCGGGATAACACGGGCTATCTTCCATTGGGCCGGAAATACTGAATTTGTAATACAATAATTAATTATATGGGTTATGTAAGGCAACAAGTACGGAAGACACAGATTCAAAGTTAACATATTAATACCGTCTAAACCTGTTGCGTTACTTTTGATATCAGTCATTACTTTGAGAATTTCTATTTCGGAGGCAACATGGAAATTGAATTTTGCTTCTGAGAGTCGATTGCGCTCATAAAATGATGTCTGGTCTTTATTCGTTGGTAATTTCGGTATAGAGTTCACGAAGTGGGAATTAATCATATTCACATCAAATAAATGTTCCGGTAGGTCAAGGGCAGATTTTTTATTAGTTTTTATATTCAAAGAATTCAGATTCCTCCACAATTCTTTCCCGTTCTTGTTCTTCAACTTTTCCCTATAAAACGCTTTTTTTTCTCTTCTTACAGTGGCAGTGAAAAGATTTCGAAGCATCTTATAAAGTTTCCAGTCTTGTTCAGCTCTGTATTTTTTAAATTTAGACAAAGCTTTATCTCTATCCTTTTTCAGGGCGCGAAGAGTCCCTGTGAACCAAGGGGCATATGTTTTAGTTGTGCGATAAGTTTTGAACGGTGCATGTATTTCTAAAAGAGTGGTGATGTTGCTACAGAAGAAATCAAGTTTATCATCTATGTTACTGATGTCATATATATTGCGCCAAGGAATTGAACGCAAGTCACAATCAAATTGAGAGAAATTCAAATTCCGGAAATCCCGTGATGTAACAAATTTAGGATTTGGTTTGCTCACTTTCAGATTTAGACTGCAAGAAATTAATTCGTGATCGGAAAAATCGACAGGCTCTACCTTTATAGACGAAATCATATCAATGGAGTCAACAAGTATATAATCTATTAGTGAGGCAGACTTATCTGTTATTCTAGTCGGCTCATTAATCAATTGTTTCAGGCCAAGACCCTCAAAAAAGTCTATAACGAACATTGAGTCAGCATTGTCTATCTTCAGCAGATCGATATTAAAATCGCCAAAACAAAGTACACCATCCACCCTTGGTATAACCTGTGATAACTCGGTCTCGAATACATCAAAAAAAAGTTTGTAATTGTAGTTGGGTGGTTTATAAGCTGAACAAATAGCGATATTAGTCCCAGGTAATTTTATTTCAATCCATAATTGTTCTATGTCCACAACACTTGGCAGAATTATAAAATTTAAATGATTCCTTACGAATATACCAACTCCACCTCCACGACCCGACCTATCTTGGCGTACGAAATTATATCCAGCAACAGAAAGATCATCATTTGTTACATTGGAGCTCAACCAAGTTTCGCAGACGCACACAATGTCAAAATCATGAGCCGATAATAAGTTTTTTGAAATCATGTAGATGAGCTATTAAAGATCTTACATTCAGATGGGCACATTTGAGACTAGTGGTTAACATTTCAGTGGAAACGTACACATTTCAGTGGAGAATAATACAATCAATGCAGTCAATTCAGTAACCTACAATGAACTTAAAATTGAGATCTCTGCAAAGGCTAACTTTCTCTTAATTGACGATACTGTTTTGTGAATATATTATAGGGTATAAAATTAAATAATAAGAATTAAAAAAAAAGAAAAAAAAATGGAAACTTACGCAACAGTGCTTGAAGAAAAAAAAAATTAAGTAAAAAAAAAAACTTAAATATTGAACTGCTCCAAAATCGTGAATGAAACGGGAAAAAAAAACCAAATAGACCGTAGATCGAGTTGTCTCCCTACCAACCTTATATAAATGAGTTCACAAGACCCTAGATATTTAAATCCTTTTCAGAAATTATTTTACGTTTCTGGTCAGATATAACAGCATAAACTTGTCCATTTCTTGTCCAAGTTGATTTAAAGCCGGCTTTTTCGCAAGTTTTCTTGAAGAGTTCCATTCTACTAGAAGTTAACCATTCGCTCACAACAACAGGAGTTCCCTTGAGACTTTTTTTCGAATTGAATACTTTATTACGCATCCATCTATTCACAAACATAATCGATATTGGCCGTGGTCTCCTTGACTGGCGGTTTTCTTTCTTTCCCAACCGAAAACAATAATTAATATCTTTCGCAGCTATTGAAATATTTGGCATATTGGAATTGATAACATCAGCCACGACGTCGCATAAATTGTATGTTTCGGGTTTTTCTTCGATGCCACTGATAACAAGTCCATTCAAGAGTTCGACCTGCCTTTGATCATCCATCTTCTTCTCACACATTTCAGATTGGTGTTGTAACTTAGCGATTTCCGACCGTAAGTTATCTATGGAATTTTGGGTGTTCGTTTCGAATGTTGTGATTTTCTCCAATATACTTTTGAAAGATTCGCCATCTCGATTAGATTTTTCATTATTTGTGTTTGACATGATAAGATCTTTCAATTCACGTACGTTATCTTTCATATTTTCCTCCAACCTTTGGAGTTCTACAGTGAAATCCACAGTATTTGGCTCTTGGGAGGATCCAGTATTGTTGGTACGCTTTGATCTTGACGTTATATTGGAGGGCATTACGAAAGCTCACTTTCAGGCAATAGTTTTAATTCAATTTCACCTTTAATACAATTTTATGTGGGAGCAACTATGAATACGTCCTACCTCGGCGACGACATATCACATACAATTATTATTTGTGATAAAAGTATATTAAACTTGAAGTCTAAGTTCAGAATCATAGACATTTCCATGTCTATATGATTTTCTTTAAAATAAAAATTTTTTTTTTTTGGGGAAGACAATACATTATTTTCTTTGACATGACCATGTCCAACCGGAAACGACTCAAAAAGTACCGGAAAGTATCCAACAATTTCTTCCGGCCCATCCATCACTACCTTCGCTTTGTCCCCAATTATCTACCAGAAAAAAAACGTATAACTTTCACAAGGGTCAATATTCAGTCCGCTCGTGCTAAACTGAAAGCTGTAATAGGTAATGGCCATCCCTTATCATCTTGATCTGTGAAAATAAATATTACGCTGTCAATGTTGTGGCGCCTGGCCCAGTTGACACCCTACCTGGGGACTCCTACCAGTGGCGGCGGACCGTGAACAGATATAAAAAAATAATCAGAGGAAGACTGACATACTTCTGCATGCGTTTGAAGCACGTTTGCCATTCTGATCTCCAATACATGCATTCTGAACGCATCAACCTCTTCTTCAGGTGTCCAAAAACGTCGACCTCTCAGTTAATTTTTTTCGAAAGTTGCAAAAAATAGTTACACGATAATGCGATTTCATTTCAGTTTATGGACCTGATTTAAGTTACTCTAAACAACTAGGGTTGTCCAGAGACAAAATAATACAATACATATTAAAACAAAAATGGTGTAACACAGAAAAACCATACAATTCTGCAGAATGATTCAATGAGAAAAGAGAAAAACCTCAGCTGAAAAAATACCCTTACCCCACCCTTGACAGAAAAAAAATTACTTAAAATATTCACTATCAAGAAAATCTTGAAAGACATCAGTGTGATTTGAGAGAACATCTTCATGTTAACCGTCCATGGGCTCAGATAAATAGATTCTTCACAAAAACGACTCGCAATTCTTAATCTAAAATGAAAAAAGACAAAAGCAGAAAAGAAAGCAACTATTTAGAATAAATTATATTATTTTGAAATCAAAAACCCATTTCAGAAATACATTTGTTACTTTGTGTATAGCCTCGAAACCATCTTGAAATTTATAAATGGGACAACTATTTATAAAATGTTCTATAGTCTCCTCATTTTCCGCACACTCACAACTAGGGCTCTCAACCGAATTCCATGCTGTTGCTTCCTCCATGGCCTGTTTTAATGCGATTTAGAACAGACCATATTCTCCTGGGAAGGTCAAAACCAGGAGCTCTGATGGAGGGATCAGAAATAAGATCTTTATTGAAAAAATTGGATACATTCCATTCAGATTGCCAAATTTCTTTGTCACTTCTATTTATATCAATCAGAAAGTTTGGCCAAAAAGTTTTACGCGACTTCAATCTGGGGCCTTATTATCTGGAATATAGGTGAGTATGGGAAATGAATTTGGAAAGGAATTTAATTTGCTCCAAAAATTCAAAGCTGTTGTCTCTCTGCGAATATGGGGAGGGACAATATTTGAGAGGACTGATAACCAAGGAGTAGGTGTAGACTTGATAGAACCAGTAAAAATCCTCATAGAAAAACTTAGTTGGGCATCAATTGTTCAACCGAACAGGGCAACAATATTCAGCAGTAGAAAATACCAAAGCAAGTGCTGCCGTACGAAGTATTGTTGCATCAGCTCCCCATGAGGCACCAGCTAGTTTCTGAGGAATATTGTTTCGAGTTTTAAGCTCCAAACGCAGATCATATAAATGGGCGTTGAAATTTAGAGAGGAATCAAGTTTGATTCCCAGATATCTGGGATTGAAATTATGTTTTAAGGGAGAAGAACCGAAAGTTACACTCAATTTTCTATATTTCTGATGATTATTCAAATGAAAACACGAAACCTCGGTTTCATTTTCATTCAGGCACAAACGCCACTTTAAAAAATAATAAATTAAAATATTTTAAAAATAATAAAGGCAGATGTTGCAAAAAACTATTATAGAATTTAATTTACGTAAAGAAGTCAGTTTTGTCCCTAAAAATCCGCATCAATGCACCGAATAAATCCAATAAACCTTTGCCCTTCGCAACCACCCGCCACTGGCTTTCACCGGTAGGTAATTCGGGGTTGACCGCTCAGCGGGTGACCACCGGAAGTACTCGTGACTCAAGACGGTCACGGCCTGCTCTGCCTCCGCGTCATTGTGCTGTTTTTTCCCATCACTACCTGTCGATTTCTGTCGTTCTGCGAAGATATATGTGGTCTTCATTAAGGCGACAAACAATGAGGCGACGCGGATGATTCTGTGGGGTTGAGTCACTGGGAGACATGTCTTGACGTGGGGTTCAGTTGGAGACGAGATCCTATCTCGATTGGAGACAGAGGGCGCCACTTTTTGAAGGCTTGCAAAATAGGGAAGCTACTTCACTTATTTATTATTTCCCAAAGTCTATAGGTGGGTTTCACAAAACTCTGATTATGTGATTAAAAAATCGAATCCATCGTTTTGAAATGTCAACGAATCACGGTAGCTCCAATTAATTTGACGGTGCAATCAAAGTTTTGAGAAACCGACCCTATGAGGTATAATTATATCTTTCGAATCAATTCAGATGATGAAGGCATTATATCAGACTATCTCAGACGAAAAATCGCGTTGAAAGGGCAATAAAGTTACAAGATATTTGGTGATTTATAGTTGGTAAGTACGTACCTGAAAGTAAGCGATGTGTTTAGTTTGATCCCACTGTTTATTGAAAGACAGTTTGAAGTTGAGTTATTATAAAGCTATATTCACTTATCTAACGTCTCCTCAAGGAATTTGGTGTAACCTAAACAGGTGCGTCATCTATCCCATGAGTTTGGGATAGATGACGCATGACGTTTGGGATAAATGACGCATGACGTTTCGAGATAGATCAGGTTGCCAAGAGTCCTTTATTTCAAAGGACAGTCCATTATTTCAACACCATGTCCTTCGATCTCTTGGAAGGTGTCAAAGGACTTCAAATGTTCTTTGAAATCCAGAACTCTGAATGAAAACATTTAAATAACCAAAAATAAATTGTCCAAAATTTCCATACGCCATCCAGAATATTATATACACTCTTTTCAGGCTAAATATTTACGAAATTAAAAAAAAAGCTGACCTAGCCCCCTTTTTTAAGTTCAGGCTCTGAACTTAAAAGCCTCAAAATGTTACGCCTGCTGCAAACTTTTTTTAATATCAACTACCCCCTCCCCAAGTGGTTCGATGTTCGGTGTCCTTTATTTCAATAGCTCAGAGTTAGCAACCCTAGGGATAGATGAAGCACAATAGTTTTTTATTTTCAGACCCCAAAATGCCTACAATATTATAATTATTACCATTATCTCGAAACAATCTAGATATGGATTCAATTTGAGCATCTTCATCTCAATACGAGTCTACAAAATACTAATTGGAATTCACTTCCTATATGATTCGGACTAGAGTAATTGTTTATAATTATTTCGAATCTGGGCGTATAAACCCAAGAATTGCATGCATTCCATTCAGATTGACAAATTTTCTTGTCGCTTCTACTCATATCAGTTAAAAAATTTGAGCAAAAAGGTTTACGCGCCTTCAATCTGGGGACCTTATTATTTGCAATATAGGATAGTATGGGAAATGAATTTAATTTGTTCCAGAAGTTCAAAGCTGTTGTCTCTCTGCGAATATGGGGAGGGACAATATTCGAGAGGACTGGTAACCAAGGAGTAGGTGTAGATCTGAAAGTACCAGTGATAATCCTCCTAGAAAAATTTAGTTGGGCATAATTTTTTTTTTAAATGAATACTATTCAACCAAACAGGACAACAATATTCAGCAGCAGAAAAAAACAAAGCAAGCGCTGCCGTACGAATTATCGTTGCATCAGCGCCCTATGAGGAACCAGCTAGTGTCTGAAGAATATTGTTTCCAGTTTTAAGCTTCAAACGCAGATCATCTAAATGGGTTTTGAAATTTAGAGAGAAATCAAGTTTGATATAGGATTGAAATTATGTTTTAAGGGAGAAGAACAGAAAGTTACACTCAATTTTTTATATTTCTGATGATTATTCAAATGAAAACACGAAACCTTGGTTTTATTTTCATTCGGACACAAACACCACTTTGAAAAAATTTGTTCATTATATCCAAATCTGCGGAAAGGGTACTTTCTTTGAAAATTAGAATTATGAAAAGGCAGAGCAATATCATCAGCATAAATAAATTTCTCCGAAGAAGTAGTTGGAATGTCACACAAATATAAATTGAATAGAAGAGGTGCTAAAACTGAACCTTGTGGAAGACCATTATTCGAAGTTTCGAAATTACTACTATTATTGTCGACAAAAACTCAGAAACTTCTGTCGGATTACATATTTTCTAATAGTCTAACCATCTTTCCACATTTTAAATGATTATAGAGTTTATAAATTAATCCATCTTTCTATACCTACTGTATCATATGCAGCTGATAAATCCACAAATGATATCCCTGTTTTTTAGTTTTTACCTATTGAACCCTGATTCAATAAATGTGGTGAGGCTAAGAACCTGATCGCAACAATTCCTATTTTTCCTGAAACAGCCCTGACAGTTCTGTTATGATTCTTCAATAGTTTATTCTATTCTAAATAGAATCAATCACTCTAAAATTTTGAAAGGAAAGTAGTACTAAAACATCGAAATCTGACCACCCTGTACCTGGAAGGCTTATTCTAACACTCGTTCATTAACTTGGCCACTTCGTGGCTCATTTTGAGTTTTGCATTATAAATTAGTAACTATTCATATGTATCCGTGGTAGAAGCATATTCTCTAACTACTTGTGGGCTTCAGGCTATCGCTTTTACCTTCTAGATACCAAATTTATTTCGGCTGCAAACGCATGTTGAATAATATTAGAACCTTTCGACTAAGAATCCCTCCGTCACCAATGAATATCTGTACAAATACCAACAAAAACAATACCTCGACTTGTACACCGTTCAAAAAGTACCAAGCCCCCTATAAAATTGACCGAGTTGTGAGAGAGGAGTGGACAGAAAAAATCCTACCTGTCCCGTCGGTCGAGGTGGATTGGATTGAGGCCGTTAACATTTCTCAATTTCTGGCGCCAGTATCATTGTTTATTGCGTTTATATTGAGGAAACATGATGGGTGGTTGCGAAATTTCTCGATTGTTTAGGGGTTGCAAAGAGCACGCCTATTGTTCGAAGATAAAGGGAGCAGGAAAAAAATTCACTTTCCTTTCGGGCTTTCAGGGGTGTCCTGTCATCATCGTTTGTGATCACCTGAAATTGACACCTTTCAGAACTTCGGTACCTTTCCCCTGAAAGGGTTTACTTCATTTGAACCTTAATTCAAAAAAACTCTCAGCAAGCTTTAATGACTTTTTCACACACACCCAGTGGAAACTGAAGTTTCAGAATACAGGGTGTCCGGGGAATAACTGTACATACTCTTACCAGAGATAAAGTTGGACTAGGTGATTACTCATTGACTATAAAAAATTAATTTCTGGATTTCCCTAGAAAGCTACAGGGTGATTTTCCAACTTCATAGAAATACTTAGACCATCATAAAATCCAAACTTATTGACGGATATTATTGAAACTTGGGAGGTTATTGGCAAATGCAAAGGTCTAGTCAGAAAGATATCAATTATTTCATTATTCCAGGGCCAGACTCATTAATCTTCATTTAAAGTGTTCAGGATAAAACAAACACTTTGTATTTCGAATTACAAATAATTGCTTCGCTTTTCATAGAAAAGCTAAATTATGCTTTAATTTATGATATCGCTTCAAGTTGTCACATCAACAATTATTTTTTTATGAATTTTTGAATTGGGATAAAGTTCAAAAAATTGAATTTTTCATCTTGAAGTGAACTGAAAATCTCATGTTTGAATATAAAAAAGGATAGGTTATGTTGAGGTCACTTCTCAGGTCCAAGCCAAAATGAGGTTCAGCTCCATCATGCTGGAAATAAATACCTCTAATATTTATTCCTTGTAGCATGCCGGGTAAAATATTTTGTAAGAAATCTAGATAAATCGCACTTGTAAGGCGACCGTCAAAAAAATGAGGCCCTATCAAATGTGTTTATCAGAGCACACCAAACATTTACTGTAAATTTTTGTTGTGAAATTCTCAGTCTTATACTGTGTGGATTATTTTCGGCCCCAATGTGCGAGTTATGAATATTGAACACACCATCTCTGGTGAATTGAGCCTCACCACTGAAAAATTGAATTTATTTACCTGAACACAACGGATAGCAAATCACAGAGTCACTTTGTACAGACAAAGTGACTCTGTGATTTGCTATCCGTTGTGTTCAGGTAAATAAATTCAATTTTTCGAATTTTATCCAAATTCAAAAATTCATAAAAAAATAATTGTTGATGTGACAACTTTAAGGGATATCACAATTTGGAGCATCATTTAGCTTCTTTCTAAAAAGCGAATAAATTATTTGTAATTCGAAATACAAAGTGTTTGTTTTACCCTAAACACTTTAAATGAAGATTAATCGGTCCGGCCCTGGAATAATTGAAAAATTGATATCTTTCTAAATCGACCTTAGCATGTGCCAATAATCTCCCAAGTTTCAATAATATCCGTCAATAAGTTCGGATTTTATGATGGTCTAAGTATTTCGATGAAGTTGGAAGATCACCCTGTAGCTTTCTAGGGAAATCCAGAAATTAGTTTTTTTTAGTCAATCAGTAATAACCTAGTCCAACTCTATCTCTGGTAAGAGTATGTACAGTTATTCCCGGACACCCTGTAAAAGAGCCTTGAACAGAATTCAAAATTTCGGCAATCGGCAATAAATATTATCACCAAAGGATCAAAAACAGGACCGCATTTCGAAAAACTTACATAAAGCATGAATTCGTCCGAATCCTATTTTCTTGTGATAAGTGTACCAAGCAAAATAAATATTGAACTTATGTGGTTTTTCATGGCAATAACGAAATTTCTGTGAGCAAGGTAAAAATTAGATTCTGGGACTTGGTAGAAAAATCATGATATCCTGAAAATCTGAATATTTCATGAACTTTCTAAAAGAGCTTCCTGAGATGAACAAACCCACAAAATTTGATCGAAATCGGAAGAACCTACAGTTTCAAAGGAAAAAATAGCCTGCACATGTATAAATTAAGAGAGAACTTAATTTCATCATGCAAAACCTAATGATTATAAAGAAGAATAGTAAGAATGGCAGGAATTTTCTCGTGGGACACCTCTTAGGGTAAAACAGGGAGAGTTGACGCACCTTTTTTAAAATGCTCCGTAAATCCACTGTTTTGAACTAAACGTGGTCATAAAATCATAAATATATATATATATATATATATTCTTATGAAAAAGAGAGCTAAAATAATACAATATTTATTGAAACAAAAAGTACCTAAGCTGAGGTAAAAAAAAGAACGGGGTATCATAACATTCTTCGTATGATACTATAGAATCATACCATACTATCATCACTAGTATCATACGATACTATACAGCCAGGCGAAAAAACCTCAGCCGAAAAAACCTGTCTCCCCGTAAAAAAAATAACATAAAGTATTAAATATCAGGAAAATCTTGAAAGACATCAGTGTGATCATCTTCATGTTATTCGTCGATGGGCTCGGATAAACAGATTCTTCCCAAACGACTGCTACTTTAAAAAACATCAACATTCAGATTTCTTGGCCAAATAATGTTCGGAGGTTTATAAATATTTATGACAGAAATGTCACAAAATTTGAAAGAAATGAAAAAAAAATCCATCAATTTCCCCTTTCCGAATCTGTTGAGAACTACGAACTGATAATTTTTCAACATAACAAGCTAAACTTGCAAAAAGTAAATTAATACATAACTTTCAACTGTCCTCTCTCACGAGGATTTTTTTACTGTTGCCGTGTGGGTTTCTCGCAGAAGAATCTCTTTGATACCATATTCATCAGCTAATTTGGAGACGTAATCACACTTTCCTTTCGAAATTCCTTCGATATTCAAATTCAAAATCCACAAATTCTTGCTCTCTGGTCGTGAGAGTTTTTTCAAACCGGATACGACCTTCCAGGTGATGATTTTTCAGCACTTCAGATGTTTGAAGACCGCTACGGGACCCCAATGAAAGGAAAAAATCTCCCATAGATAAACCAAACATGTTATAACACAAGAAAACAGAATATTTTTCAGGACCAAAAACTACGACATATTCCGAGAATGGTCATTCAGACAATAATAATAATAATAATAAATAATTCTTTAGGTATCAAACTTTTATGGTATCATCTATTCCGTAACGTCATGCGTCATCTATCTCAAACTCATGGGATAGATGACGCACCTGTTCAGGTTACAACAAATTCCTAGAGGAGACGTTAGATTGGTGAATATTATATTCACCAATATATAATATATAATATATAATAGCTTTTATAAGCAACTGTCATTGACAGAACGTCGATTTTCAGCGGATTTTTAATCAACAGTGGGATCAAACTAAACACCTCGCTAACTTTTGGGTACTTACCAACTATATATCAGCAAATATCTTGTGACTTTATTGCACTTTCAACACGATTTTTCAAGAACGGCAAGAGTAAAACACGTCAACATCTATCTCAGACACGTGGCACTGCGTTAGTCACAAAGGAATGTGTATTTTCTCCTATTAAAAAAAAACTTGGGTGTTGAACACAAAAAAGTTCTGGGCCAGTGACCGGCTTCCGTGCACCCTCTCTAGCAAGAGCCTCCTTCGATTCCTCTTACCAAGAACCCAAATTAAAGAGACCTTATTTTTTTCTGTCTTCAATAGCAGCTTGACTATCTGAGTGAATAGCTATATCGCACTTCTGAAAGTTTGATGTGTCTAGACATCTTTCGATTGCTAATATTTCTTTTAGATTGTGGTAGGTGTATTCTCGCATTGTACTGATGTACAAGTTATGCAATTGAAACTTTGTATGTTTGATAAGATCGCTATTGGCATCATACTTCGAGAATTTTTTTAATCTGGTATATTCTAAACTCAAGCTATGAGATTTAAAAAAACCTTGCAGCTCAAACCACACAAAAAATTGAAAACAAGCCTCAAATGCACCTAAAAATTCCTTTGTTCATACGCCCAGATTCGAGATTCCAAATAATTATAAACAAATACTGAAGTCCGAATCATATAAGAAGTGAATACCAATTAGTATCTTGTAGACTCTAACTGATAAAGATGGTAGAATTGAATCCATTGTTTACACAATTACGAAATATCTAGATTGTTTAGAGATAATGGTAATAATTATAATATTGTTCCTTCGTTGAACACATTTAATTGCTTTGGGAATTTTTTCGTTTACCACACTAATTTTTGTCAATTAACAAATTAACATGGATTTCATAGGTTTAGATCCTTGGATGAATTCAACGTTTGTAATTCTCGTTGGAAACAAATTATTAATCATTATACCTGATAGTTTGAACTCGTAGGTTAACACCAATTAATCACAATTATTCTAAATTTTGTACACCTTAATTATTGTCTTATTATATTGTCTGAATCGTGAATTGAATTGTTGATTTCATTCATTCACGCTTATTATTATTATTTCTACCAGATGTCTGGAAAGAATCACTGTTGCCTTCAAAATTAATTTTTTTTATTGGCATTCCCTTGGTATGATTTGTAACCTGATTATTTCTTAACATACTTATCACAAAGAAAATGAGGTACACATAAATATAGGGTTATTCACGAATTTGGCCATATAGAATATTTTTAGGAAAGACACAAAAAAATTCTAAAGACGACTTCTCGTATATTTTTTGAAGGTTGTAGGACTAGTGACATCAACTTTCGTTTTTCAAATAGAAAGACCTATTTTTTATTGCATAGATAGATTCGCCATTGAATTCTGAGTCTTTTTGATTCCAAAAGTTTGAATTTTCCCGAGAAAATTCTCTCTAAATGAGGAAATACGAAAAAAAATCTCAAAATTGAACTCTGTTGAAATACAGACAACTTCGGGGTTTTTTCATTAAAAATTCCCATTGTTGAGAGCCTCCGAGAAGAAAGGCTGATGCTTCTTTTCCGATAGCGTGATTTTCAGAATATGAGATAGAAGGTCACAAATTCTTTGTCAAAGTTAAAAATGGCGAAACATAAAAAAATCGTTTTTTTTCAAATTGTAACCCCCATAGGAGCATACGTCCAAGGCTTTTATCCCAAAATGAATATTTTTCGAGATATTCATCAGGAAAAACGGTTTTGTCTTCAATTTTCAATCTCATTCCGAATGTGTTTTCTTCTAGAAAATAATTAGCGGTCAAATAAAACTTTTGGAAATCTCTGTTATCGAGAAAATATTTTCTATAGTTCAGACGAGTTAAGTTCTTGAATTATCATCTGTAATGCGAGAGCAACAATTGGTTTAAAGTTCTCAATGTGAGTATTAGTGAAGTCAACGTAAAAATTCTCAGGAATTCAGAAAAAAAATTGTAATAATTTTTAATGCTTTTGGAAGAATAATTAACAGAACATGTAACAATTTCATTACTGAAAATTCAAATTTCCCTACCATGACAAAAAAGAAATTATTCGAAATTATTCTAAGCTTAAAAAATAAAGAAAAACTGAACTCGTCTCAACTATAAGAAAATACTTTCTCGATAACAGAGATTTCCAAAAATTTGTTTGTACCTTGGGACAAAAGTATCTTTTCAATTTTCTAGAGGAAACTCATTTTACAAAGTGAGTATTTCATTTCACTCCTTAATGTGAGTTTAATAAATATTAATTGTCTTCAATCCTGAATTCAAAATAATTTATCAGTGTCTATAGAAATATAGGTTTGTAAAAAGATTCCCAAGTGAGAAATTTCACAGTTATTTTAACTCTTGAAATTTGACGGAAACTCCTTGAGTATATTTGAAATTATAATGCTTTAGATGTGAATGTCAATGACTTTGTTTACATTCTATACCGAGAACATAGAACATGGGTAGCTACGAAGAGTTATCACAGATTTAAAACTACGACTTTCTTCTAAATAGTCTTAGCCTTTTAGTTTCGTCATTATAATCACCTGGGAAAGTACCACCGTAAAAATAATTAAAAAAAAGGTGAACACAAGAAAAACAGACTCACCATCCACTCAAAACAGCAGTCAATACAGTCTCTGGGGTATTCAAAAGCAAAATTCGGTCTTTCTCGAAAACCCAAACAAACAAAAATTGTCACCAACTTTATCGATCAAGATTGTTATCGATTTCAAGCACAAAAGCCACGACGGGGTTCTCACGCGTTGTTAGGCTTCGGAAAGCTTGAAAGAACTGACATAAGTCGCGAACTTGACACTTTGGCTCCGCCTACAGATTCTGAGGGGGGAGGCAGCGCCTTGTTTAAAACCACATTGCTGTATTTAATTATCATAAATTCGTGGTAGATTATGTATCTCGGTTTGGACAGGTCTGATATGTTTTGCATACGTACGCTGGTCGACTTACGGAATGGACGTTCGGTACACTGCATACCAAAGTCGGTGGGCAGCGTTCACAAACTTACTCAGACAGTAGAGTAAGAGTATGGCCATATGATCAGAAATATACTTCGGTCTTTACTCCACACTCGTCGTTCACAAACTTACTCTGACGAATGTCATTCAAAATTCAAACATGTGTTTAGGTTATGAATAATACTTTCGCATCATATACATTTTTTATATACCTATCATTTTTATATTGAATTGTTGCTATCACGAATGAATAATAGAAATTTAAGAAAAAAATTCTCTCTAGTCGTACATTTTCAGTTGTGTCTTCGCAGTATAGTCAATTTTTCTTTTATTTGAAAAGCAGAGCACAAACGTGTTTTTTTGATGATTGTTAGGAAACTGATAAATGTTCTCAGGACTTTGAATTACTTTTGATGAGACAGAAAGAATGAAAATGGATATTATTTTCTATAATCTTCTCTTGCAAGCAGAACATTAAAAATGTTATTACATGTTTTGTTGTTTTATTGACTCTCCGCCAGAAAAAAATTAAATACTTCGTAACACAAAATAGTTTCATTTGAGGAAGCTAACAAAAAGAAGTTAAAAAAATATTGTATGAAAGATAAAGCAAAATATGAATGAATCTTGACAGATCTAAACTCTCGAATATAAAAAAATATCAACGTAGATTCCAAATCAGGTACAAAAAACAGTTATTGTGGGACTTTTCATGTCTCGATTTATTTGAACTTGAACTCTAGGTTCTGCAATACAGAGAAAAACTCTTTTTTTCTTCACCATCATCTCTTGGTAAAGTCCACTTTGAGCTTCGTTAATTCACTGCTAGCAATTTCATTAAATTTATTAATCATTAAAGTAATTCTTTCCAATATTTTTTTATTTCACAGAATAGTTGTTTCACTTGAAAAATTAATTATTTCGTATTTCGTTATTGAAATGAAACAAAACCAGAAATAAATACTTATTCGAATAATATTCAAGTTTCAAAAAGTCCGCGGGAGCAGGACAGAATGAAAATCGTACGTCACAACTGTCAGAGTATGTGTTTATTCTCCCAAATAGCAGAGTATGCAGAGCTTACTCAGAGGAAGTTTATGAACGCTCACAGAGTATACTCCGAGGAAGACAAAGCAAGTTTGTGAACGCTTCAGAGTAAGGGGAGCTTACTCTGAGTAAGCTTATGAACGCAACCCAGAAGGTATTTCTCTGAAGCAGGGACCGCACATTAAAGAAACTTGAAACAGCTACTGTAATATACACAACGAAGAAACCAAATACAGAGTGACACAGACTCATGGTACACCCCCATATTCTCCCTTGTTTCTGTAGCGAAATTTCTGAAATTTAAAAAATTGAATATACTCACTATAGGGCACTTTTTGACATATTTAGAAAAAATCCAATTTCCGGTTTTTTCCGGAAATGACATCAACTTTGGATTGAACCAAGAAGATACTCAAACTTGTCTTAACTCCATTATCGTGTTCGTATTGGTTATACAGAAAAATAGTTGATATGGATGGATACCCCACCGATGGTACTTTCGAATGACGTCAGAGTACCATTATGCTGCCATTTGACAAAACTGAGTTTCGAGTGAAAAAAGGTTTTGGTTTACTTTTTTGGCACGTATTTCGAACCACGATACTTTTTAAATCGAAATTACTATAGTGTAGCATTATTTCGATTATTTGGAATAATTTTAGGGAGTTCATGGCTCTCTAGATCGAAAAATAAAATCGGCGTTCTGAAGAATGAAATGTCAACTATGAGGTATCATTAGATTGAGAATATTATAGAGATTTCAAAAATGTAATAATATACCGGGCGTCCCATTTGAAAATCGAAAGTTGATGTCATTTCCGGAAAAACCAGAAGTTGGATTTTTTTCTGAATATGTCAAAAAGTGCGCTAGAGTGAGTATATTCAATGTTCCAAATTTCAGAAATATAGCTACAGAAACGAAGGAGAAAATGGGGTGTACCATGAGTCTGTGTCACACTGTATACTCTGTTTCATCAGAGAAATCCATGGAATTCCAGTGACTAAAAATTTCTGTGTGTTCATCATAGATTAAAATGTAACAATATGACCTATGAAATTATTGAATATACTCTGCGCAAAAAAATTAACGCACATTATGAAAATCTCGAATTTATTCTTCAACTGAAGGTGTTCTCAATGATGATTATTTTTATCAGAATTATGCATGAATATGTTATCCATTTTAAACGTTTTCCTTCAATACAGATGTTTTTTCCAGCAGGAATAAAAAAAAATGATATTATCAGATTTTGAATGTATTTGCTCCATTCTGAAATCAGTTGTTCTCGATCAATTCTAGTGATCAATAGTTTTTCTTTCGTTTGATTTTCTACACTCGATCGCCATGCAACGCGAAACACGCAATTTGACCCAAGAGGAATGTGCCCAAGCGGTAGTTTTGCGAGAAGAAGGGTGGACATACACAAGAATTGCAGAAAGGTTTGGAGTTTCCCATACAAGTGTGTCCAGAATGTTGCAGCGATTCAGGGAGACAAGTATGAATGTCCGAAGACCAGGACAGGGTAAACCACGGGTAAAAACTGCCATTCAAGAACGTTACTTGAGTGTTTTTT
Source organism: Hippodamia convergens (assembly GCA_038502775.1). Classification (NCBI taxonomy): domain Eukaryota; kingdom Metazoa; phylum Arthropoda; class Insecta; order Coleoptera; family Coccinellidae; genus Hippodamia; species Hippodamia convergens. The sequence continues at coordinate 31,827,372 of CM076610.1, forward strand.
CGTTGAGACAACGGTTTGTAACCGCTCGCTTCCTTCAAAATCAGCTTGAGCAAAGTCATGGGGTGCATATTAGCATTCAGACAATAAGAAATCGCTTCAGAGAATATGATTTAAGGCCTCGTGTCGCGGCAAGAGGCCCAGCTCTTACCCCAGCCAATCGAAGGGCGCGTTTGGATTTTGCGAGAGAGCATATCCATTGGGAAGAGGCCGATTGGGAAAGAGTTCTCTTCACAGATGAGTCTACATTCTGCCTCTACCATTGTGATCGACGTTCCCTTGTATACAGACGTCCACATGAAAGAAATACTCAGTGCAATTTCCTGAATACTACTGGTTTCGGGGGAGGATCGGTTATGGTATGGGGTGGAATATCTTTGACTGCTCGCACAGTCCTATAGGTCGTTGATAATGGAGCTTCTAATGCTGATAAGTATAAAAGGAACATCCTTGAAGAGCATGTAGTGCCATTTGCCCCATACGTAGGTGAAAATTTCATTTTTATGGACGATAATGCCAGACCCCATCGTGCGCTCATCGTTCAGGAGTACCTTGAAGAATACGTGAAAAAAACTCTTCTGATCCGAAAAGTTACCGTCCTATTAGTTATTTGAACTTTCAAAATTTTCGAGAGATTGATTCTATTTAGAATAGAATCAACTATAGAAGAATCATTACAAAATTTTTCAGGGGGGTTTCAGAAATAGGAATTGTTGTGATCAGGTTCTTAGCCTCATCACATTTATTGAATCAGGGTTCAATAAAAACTTGAAAGCAGGGACAGCATTTGTGAATTTATCAGCTGCATAGAATACAGTATGGAAAGATGGATTAATTTATAAACTCTATAATCATTTGAAATGTGGAAAAATGGTTGGACTATTCGAAAATATGTTCCGAGTTTTTGTCGATAATAATAGTGGTAATTTCGAAATTTCGAATAATGGTCTTCCACAAGGTTCAGTTTTAGCACCTCTTCTATTCAATTTATATTTGTGTGACATTTCAACTACTTCTTCGGAAAAATTTATTTATGCTGATGATAATGCTCTGGCTTTCCATCATTCTTATTTTCAAACAATAGAAAGTTCCCTTTCCGCAGATTTGGATATCATGAGAAATTATTTCTTAAAAAGGCGTTTGTGCCCGAATGGAAATAAAACCGAGGTTTCGTGTTTTCATTTCAGAAATATAGAGAATTGAGTGTAACTTTCGGTTCTTCTCCTTCAAAACATAATTTCAATCCTAGATACCTGGGAATCAAACTTAATTCCTCTCTAAATTTCAACGCCCATTTAGATGATCTGATGCGTTTGAAACTTAAAACTTATAACAATATTCTTTAAAAACTAGCTTGTTCCTCATGGGGCGGCAGTGCTTGTTTTAGTTTTTTCTTCTGCTGAATATTTTTGCCCTGTTTGGTTGAACAGTGTTCATGTAAAAAAACTGAATTTTTCTTTGAGGATTATTACTAGTACTATCAAGTCTACACCTACTCCTTGGTTACCAGTCCTGTCAAATATTGTCCCTCCTCATATTCGCAGAGAGACAACAGCTTTGAATTTCTGGAACAAATTCAATTCCTTTCCAAATTCATTTCCCATACTCACCTATATTCCAGATAATAAGATACCCAGATTGAAGTCGCTAAACCTTTCTGGTCAAATTCTTCAATTGATATGAGTAGAAGCGACAAAGAAACTTGGCAATCTGAATGGAATGTATCCAGTTTTTCAATAAAGATCTTATTTCTGATCCTGGTTTTGACCTTCCCAGGAGAATATGAACCGATTTCAAGCGAATAACCAGTAATGACCGCGGTTATCTACGGTCCTGCCTGCGGTTATCTACGGTTATAGCCTTCAGCGATATTCCTTGTAAAACGATTATAACCGACAATGACCGAAGTCGCTTGAATGCAGTTGGTCCTAGTTGGTAATTACCAATGAGGACCAGGTTATTCGCTTGAAATCGGTTATGGTCTGTTCTAAAACGCATTAGAACAGGCCATGGACGATGCAACAGCATGCTCTTCCGATGGAATTCGGTTGAGAGCCCTAGTTGTGAGTGTGGGGAAAATGGGGAGACTATAGAACATCTTATGAATAGTTGTCCCATTTGTAAATTACAAGATGATTTCGAGGCTATACATAAAGTAACGAATGCATTACTGAAATCTGTGGTTGATTAAAAAATAATTTAATTTATTCTGAATAATTGGTTTCTTTTCTGTTATATGTATGTTTTATGGACATCGATTGTAGGAAAACCAATTATTGGATACTTATGGAATCTCGAACCATGCATTTTTCTGCCAGTGTATGAACGGAGGAATGTAGCCGTACTCCCATGGCATTCTAGCTCTGAAAGCTCTCAGAGTAGGCACTGGACGCAAATGATGATATATCTAGAGTATTTTCTCTAATTAGTTATTATCATTTCAAAGCCAGATACCGATTAAACCTCGGCTTCTGTGTATATATTTCGCAGATCAACTTTGCGTTTTACGCGTTTCCTTACACAATATCGAAACAATTAGAGTAAACACCGCAGTTTTTTTATATCGGTCTGAATCCATTGACCGGCATCAATTTTACCATACTCAACTCGTAAAACTTTAAATAGATATTACGGGAATATTTCCAATCTGAATATAGACGCTTGGGATTATCTCAACCTCTTCAAATTGGTTTGTTTTCAATTTCAATTCGCACCTTTACGATTGAGTTGGACTGGACAGGTGTGATCTCAGATATAAGTAATTGGGTATGAAAATAAGCAAAGAAAGAACTATAATGCCTGAGTAATTGAGAACCTATGGAGATAGGTATATCATATCAAAATTTTCTGCAATAATAAGTTACAAGACGTTTGTGTAAGGTTTATTGTTTTAAAATTGCATAATTAGAAAAAAAGAAGCAATGAAAATACGAAAAATTGTTTCTTCTATTTTGTGAAAGGGATAAATGTTGGGAATAAGCAGTTTCAATATGATGAATCTTTTTATTTTCCTTTTACCTAACATTGAATTATGTAGATTTCTTTATTTTATGGAACCTTTTTGTTTGTAAGAAATATCCTGAAACTTTGAGACAAATTGTTTGTGTTACTCTTCAGTTTGGTTCAGTCTCATTCTTCAGTGTATTTTTCACGAAAGAAACAGATTCCATAAAGAAATCTACATAATTGAATGTTGGGTAGATGAAAAATTTAGGTAAATCACTCACCACTTTGATGAGATTCATAATATTGCAACTGCTCATTCCCAACATTTACCGCTTTCATATATATATTTATATTTTTTTGATTCAGAGAGCTAAAATAATACAATACATATTGAAACGAAAAGGTACCTAACTGAAGTTGGTGCAACACAGGAAAACCGTACAGGTCTTCAGTATGATTAAATGAGGAAAGGGAAAAAACCTCTGCTGAAAAAACCCTTACCCGCCCGTGAAAAAAAAATTACTTAAAATATTAAACATCAAGAAAATCTTGGAAAACATCAGTGTAATCTGGGAAAACAGTTTCATGTTATCCGTCGATGGGCTCAGATAAACAGATTCTTCACAAAAATGACTCGCAATTATTAATCTGAAATTAAAAAAGACAAGAGCAGAAAATAAACCAACTATTTAGAATAAATTAATTAATTTTGAAATAAACCACCAATTTCAGAAATGCATTTTTCACTTTGTGTATAGCCTCGAAACCTTCTTGAAATTTATTAATGGGACAACTATTTATAAGATGTTGTATAGTCTCCTCATTTTCCCCACACTCACAACTAAGGCTCTCAACCGAATTCCATCGAAAGAGCATGCTGTTGCATCGTCCATGGCCTGTTCTAATGCGATTTAGAACAGACCATATTCTCCTGGGAAGGTCAAAACCAGGAACTCTGATGGAAGGATCACAAATAAGATCTTTATTGAAAAAATTGGATACATTCCATTCAGATTGCCAAATTTCTTTGTCGCTTCTATTCATATCAATCAGAAAATTGGACCAAATAATTTACGCGACTTCAATCTGGGGACCTTATTATCTGGAATATTGGTGAGTATGGGAAATGAATCTGGAAAGGAATTGAATTTGTTCCAAAAATTCAAAGCTGTTGTCTCTCTGTGAATATGGGGAGGGACAATATTTGAGAGGATTGGTAACCAAAGGAGTAGGTGTAGACTTGATAGTACCAGTAATATTCCTCATAGAAAAATTTAGTTGGGCATCAATTTTTTTTACATGAAGACTGTTCAACCAAACAGGGCAACAATATTCAGCAGCAGAAAAATCAAAGCAAGCGCTGCCGTTCGAAGTATTGTTGCATCAGAGCCCCATGAGAAACCAGCTAGTTTCTGAAGAATATTGTACGTAGAGCATAATAATATGAATTCTACTGGACTGAGAGAAACAGCTTAAATTTTATTGATTATATGAGATTGTTTTCTATGACAGACTCCATGCGGAGAACTGAAAAAATTTACAACTAGGTATCTACTGCGCCCGCATCTTTTCAAACTCTTTATGCTAACAATGTCGGTATAATACAATTTTTTCTGGCTATACATATCAGTCTAAACCTGAATATATGTCAACACCAACCACGAATTTGTGCAGTTGGCGTTATTTAAAGTTATCCCGACTATATTTTCTGCATGCTTCCATTCGTTCGCCGGTTTGATGAGTTCTGTGATTGCAAACTTTATTTTTTTATTTCAACCTTATCCATTGAAATTTTTCCGACTTCTTTCAAATTTTTCAACTTCGTTGAACATTTTGAAGGAAATGTGATGGAATGAGGCTTTCTCGTACTATTTTGTTCTACAAGATCCGGCAGAATGAATGGATTTGATACAGAATTCCAGAAAATAAGTTTTTGTACAACTGCAATTAAAAGTGAAACTTTTAATGAGTGCAAAAAATGTTAAGATTGATTGTTTACTTGGCAGAGTGTTCGGATTGGCAGTACATTTATTATTCATGTTTTTCAGGAAAAAACGACGATGTTTGATGATAGAAGGGCGCTCTGCAAAGTACTTATGAAAATAGTCTACATACTTCCCAATAATACTGAAAGAACGACTGACTTTCGTTTTTGTATTTGGAAGTTGCATAACCCATGATTAATTTGTTATTTCGATGTCTTCACTGATCAAATAGGTACACACATTCTTCACGCCGACAGGCTCCAAATAATCCGAAAATAGTTGCAACCTTAATCATCTAGGTTTTCTCATCTGGTGCCTCCTTTATAAACTTTTCAACTTGTTCACGAGTGAGAATTTTCGATGTTTTTGGACGATATCCTTCACTTTTCCGTTTTAAATATGCTATTATTTAAAATATTTACTCACATCCACCCCATTTTTAACAAGGGCGCTTGATATTTCATTGAAAATTTGCTCCACAAAGTTGATGAACTCCATATTTTCGATTTTTCTTCTAAGTATGCCAGGAAAACAGTTTCACTGAAGTTCCCTTCTACATTTTCCAATTTACACCAGGCCAGGAAATTGTTATATGCAATATCGTACTGCTGAACAGATTTTTTAGGTAGGAGTTTCAGATTTGCTCTTCTTGCAGACTCTTCAATATCCAGAGGAACAACCAAATCGTCACTTCTATTAATAATTGGACTTTCGACAAACATATCAAGCAGTTTAAAACCCAAAACGAAAATCTTTTATCACGTTTGTCATTCACAACCACCTTTTGATTATTTGAATATCAAAATGCATTTTGAAGTTTATTGTCATTGCAAATTCGCCCATTACATTATCAAAATAGGGCAGTTAAACTGAAAACATTGTATGGTATTTGTGTTAAAAGTGATATTATTTTGTTCGTTGAATTGTTCAATTCGCTCCGCTCATTTCACAGACTTTTTCACTCACAAAATATCACTCATATCATAAAAAACTATTTTTTCATCACTTTTGCGAAATTGATCTTTGTTATATTCTCTCCAGTCGTTACCGCATGCTCTAATTGACTCATTTCTTTTTTTATTATTCCTAATACCCATCGATGATGTCCCTTGTTCAATCGATCATCTCCAACAAATCAATTAACCCTAAAGCCGATCCTCATTGTCTCCCGTGTCAACCGCAAAGAATTACGACGTCTAGGCACCGACCAGACGTGAAATACCATCAAACCGTGATGGGCCAGCCGAAGACGCATTAACCCTCTCCGTTTTTTTCGGGGACCCTCGTGCTGTCGCGTTCCCACAGACGCCAGTGGCGCCATCGCGAGAGGGCCATAAATAACGGCCCTCCGGTGTCGGCGATAAGAGAAAAAAGCCGGATCGCGATCATGGTCCTTCGAGCGCGGATCGCCGACGTATCGGAGGCGAGGACGGCGTTTGGACACGCCCATGGGCGCGGGTCGTTGGGAGATCCGATGCGGAGGACAATGAGGTGAGGTGGAATTATCGATTTGAAGGTGGTGGAGATGGTAAGGTGAGTTTTAGGGCTCGGGGTTCCGTAGTAACCCTTGTGATATCTGCATTTCCTTGGCAGCGTTCACAAACTTACTCAGAGAGTAGAGTAAGAGTATGGCATATGATCAGAAATATATTTCGGTCTTTACTCCACACTCGTCGTTCACAAACTTACTCTGACAAATGTCATTCAAAATTCAAACATGTGTATAGGTTATGAATAATACTTTCGCATCATATACATTTTTTATATATCATTTTTATATTGAATTGTTGCTATCATGAATGAATAAAAGAGGTTTAAGAAAAAATTCTCTCTAGTCGTACATTTTCAGTTGTGTCTTCGCAGTATAGTCAATTTTTCTTTTATTTGAAAAGCAGAGCACAACCGTGTTTTTTTTGATGATTGTGGGAAAACTGATAAATGTTCTCAGGACTTTGAATAACTTTAATGAGACAGAAACAATAAAAAAGGATATTATTGTCTATAATCTACTCTTGCAAGCAGAGAATTCAAAATGTTATTACATGTTTTGTTGTTTTATTGACCCTAACGCCAGCAGAAAATTAAATAGTTCGTAACAAGAAATAGTTTCATTTGAGGCAGCTAACAAAAAAAAGTTAAAGAAATATTGTATGAAAGATAAAGCAAAATATGAATGAATCTTGACAGATCTAAACTCTCGAATATAACAAAATATCAACGTAGATTTCAAATCAGGTACAAAAAACAGTTATTGTGGGACTTTTCGTGTCTCAATTTATTCGAACTTGAACATACCACTCTAGGTTCTGCAATACAGGGAGAAACTCCTTTTTTCTTTACTATTACCTCTGGGTAAAGTTCACTTCGAGCTTCGTTAATTCACTGCTAGCAATTTCATTAAATTTATTAATCATTAAAGTAATTCTTTCCAATATTTTTTTATTTCACAGAATAGTTGTTTCACTTGAAAAGTTAATTGTTTCGTATTTCGTTATTGAAATGAAACAAAACCGGAAATTAAATACTTATTCGAATAATATTCAAGTTTCAAAAATTCTGCGGGAGCAGGACAGAATGAAAATAGTACGTCACAACTGTCAGAGTATGTGTTTACTCTCCCAAGTAGCAGAGTATGCAGAGCTTACTCAGAGGAAGTTTATGAAGTCTCGCAGAGCATACTCCGAGGAAGACAAAGCAAGTTTGTGAACGCTTCAGAGTAAGGGGAGCTTACTCTGAGTAAGTTTATGAACGCAACCGAGGTGAGGTGGTGGAATTATCGATTTGAAGGTGGAGGTGATGGTAAGGGGATTTTTAGGGCTCGGGGTTACGTAGCAACCCTTGTGATATCTGCATGTCCTTATGTCATGCAGGATTAGCCCTCAACTTACGGGCGTTTCATGAAATAATCATGGAAATAAGTCGCTTTATAAATGCTAGAATGCTGAAATCACAAAAAGTTTGTTAAATTAAAAGGGAAACCCTCCTGGACGTTCTATTATATCATAGTCATATGTATACTGTAAGGAGCCTAAATAACATTCCCAACTAGATTTTTCTATGAGGATTATCACTGGTACTATCAAATCTACATTTTCTACTTGGTTATCAGTCGTCTCAAATATTGTCCTTCCCCATATTCGCAGAAAGACAACAACTTTGAATTTTGGAACAAATTTAACTCCTTTCCAAATTCATTTCCCGTACTTACCTATATTCTAGATATTAAGGTCCCCAGATTGAAGTTGCGTAATTCTTTTTGGTCGAATTTCCTGATTGTTATGAATAGAAGCGACAAAAAAAAATTGGCAATCTGAATGGAATTTATCAAATTTTTTCAATAATCTTATTACTGCATGCTCTTCCGATGGAATTCGGTTGAGAGCCCTAGTTGTGAGTGTGGGGAAAATGAGGAGACGATAGAACATCTTATAAATAGTTGTCCCATTTATGAATTACGAGATGGTTTCGAGGCACAATACATAAAAAAAACAATGCATTTCTGAAATGGGTGGTTACTTTGAAAAAAATTCAATTTATTCTGAATTATTGGTTTCTTTTTTGCCTTTGTCTTTTTTTCATGTCAGATGAAGAATTGCGAGTTTATTTGTGTAAAATCTATTTATTTGAGTCCATAGACCAATAGCATGAAAATATTTTTTCAGATCATGCAGATGTCTGTCAAGATTTCTCTGATATTTAATATTTTTAGTAATTTTTTTTAATCACGGGGGACGTAAGGGTTTTTATTCAGCAAAGGTTTTTCCTTTTCCTCATTTAATCATACTGCACCACTGTATTGTTTTTCTGTGTTGCACCAACCTCAGCTAGGTACCTTTTGGTTTCAATATGTACTGTATTACTTTTGCTTTCTGAATCAAAAGAATATATAGGTATTTTATATAACATCCACAAGCCGAGAACGGTCTTGTTCCCTCTTAGGTTTCGAAAGAAATTAACAATTTATGTTCTGGAAATGAGATCAATATTTCCTTCTATTTCAACTGCAGAATATTTGATAGAAAGTCTTTGTTTGTTATTCTTTGCTTTATGACGGATGAGACAAAATAGAAAAAATTAGTAAAAAATCTAAATTTATTTTCGATTATTTACACAGTCTGTCCCAAAAGGGTGTGGGGTAGGTATTTGATGAAAAACTAAGCAACAAATCAGAAGAAAAGTTTGTATTTATTAAAATGAAAATTTAGAGAGGTCCTCAAAAAAATGAAGTCCTGTTTAGAAGCTGTATAGATATACCTTGTATGTATATATACTTCTTTGCCTGAATGCAGAACTATTCAAAGGCACAAAATATCATCGACATAAAGCCACAAAGTCTTTGGTTTCAGTGAATATCTTTTCATGTTGTTTCTTTAATGATTTCAAATTATACCAATAGACAAAAAAATTTTAATATAAATACATATATTTATGTTGTGGGGGTGGTTTGTTGTTATTATGGATCTTGATTTTCATTAATTTTTTTTTAATATAACTATGACTAAAATCCAACAAAATGTTTTTACTATAATCGACTGAAGAGAAGATAAATTTTTTGAAATGATCAAATTTACATTTCAAAGAAATTTTGGTCTGGCATGCTGTTAGAAGTTGTCAAACTTTTTTTGTCTTCATTCCCGATTTGTTATGTTTTGTACTCTTTCCAAAAGATCTTGACTATCTTTACATATACCTACTGCTACATAAAAGTTAGGGATATCTTAGTCAATCATTTTGAAAAGTATGTAATCTTCGAGAAAATCGCTGTAAAATCATTTAAAACTCATTAACAACTTGAATCGATACATAAAAATCAGTATAAGACATTTCGTCAATCTGGTCGCGTTTTTTCTCAAGTTTGGTTCTTTGCATATGCTTCATGAATGTTCTTATTCTGAAATGGAGTCAGTTTATCAACGGCTTTGATTTGAAACGAGTTTTCTGAAAATGCCGAGACGTAAATTACCAAACGCTGAGGCTAATAAGGCTATCGGAATGCTACAGGGTGGCCTAACCCAAGTTGTTGCAGCGGAAAGGCTCCAAGTCAGCCAAAGTGTGATATCTCGACTTTGGAATAGGTTGAGGGAGACAGGTTCCAAGTTGGAAAGACCAATGCTTGGAGGGCGACGAAAAACAACACCTGCTCAGGATCGTTTCATCACTGTTTCGGCGAGAAGAAAGCCTACATCTATGTGTAGAATGCTACGGAATACTCTTCAAAATGCAGATGGGGTCCAAGTTTCCATCGAAACCATCAGACGACGATTGAGAGAGGTGCCTCTAGGTTCTAGACGTCCATTAAGAGGAGTACCATTAACACGTGACCATAATCGTCAAAGACTGGAATGGGCAACGCATCATATTAATTGGAACGATCAATCTCGTAGTGCCCTTTTCACTGATGAATAAAGATATGGACGATTTTCAAATTCTCGAAGAATGAACAATCCCACACATACCCCATAATATTCGCTATGTCCAAGAAGTCCATCCAATCCTAGGGGGTAGTGTTATGGTATGGGCCGGGATATGTTTCAACGGGCGCACAGATCTACACATTTGCCTTGGGAATATGACCGCCTTACACTATAGGGAGAATGTCATTGACAATGTTTTGCCAAATTTTCACGCTGCTATTGGTGAAACTTTTCAATTTCTAGACGATAACGCTAGACCGCACCGTGCAGCCATAGTCGAGAATGCGAGCAAGAAGCTTGGTATTCCACATTTACCAATACTGCTGCTTTCACCAGATTTGAATTGCATAGAATATGCATGGGATATGCTCCAAAGAAGATTAGATAATCATCAACCTACCCCAGAATCCTTAAATGATCTGAAAGAGCTTCTGTCCCGTTTATGGAACCAAATTCCTCAATTAATGTTCAACAACCTCGTGTGTAGTATGCAAAAATCCTACAGACCTACAGGCTAACATTAATTTTATTTCCTGCAACTTCAAATCATATCAATATGAATTTTCATACAAAATCTCATTCAAACTATATTTTTTCGCAATTTAAGTCAATATCCCTAAATCGTGTGGAGCAGTTCAGTTAGTTTCTAGTTGGTATATGAGCTTACACTGTTGCAACTCGATCAATCATATTCATGGTGATCATTTTTATATGGGTGTATCGAATTCATCCAAAGGAAGTAGAGTATAAAGAAGCAACTGTTACATATTATATTTTTTAATAATAAAAGTTAAAGTTATAGAAAAAAACATATTACTGCAGATTCTTTGAATAAATTCAATGACTACACCCAAACCAATATCCCACAGATCAAGCCCCCCCTTGCCAAAATCCGGGAGTTCAAACCTCATGTCCGACAACATAACCGCGCCTCCAAAATGTCAACCAAAAAAAAAAAAAAAAAAATCCGCGCTCTGGTACAACTTGTAAGTGGATTCTCTTGCAGCGCCCGCGGTTCCTGGAAATACGTCCGAGACCTGGCTGGTTATTTATGGACCGGCCGTTCGCAGAATGCCATCCGAGGCTAGATAAAGTCACCGGACTAATTTAAAGCCGCGAAAGTGGCCATTATATACGGGACACTTTGCCGCGGACTCGCTGTTCTAAATTTCGGTATCTAATCTGGTTATTAGGAGTGACGTTGACGTATCATCATCGGTATGAGGTTTGGGCATCGCTGGTTGACCTCTCGAGAGGAATAATGGGCAGGGGCGGGTCGTATGTCGGGCGCGAGGGTGTACAGGGTGGGCATATTTCGATGTTTTAGCACTACAACTTTTGAACCAGAGGATAAAAACTGATACCCCATTCTCGATCTCTTTTTCGGAGAAACTGACAAGAGTAGTATTCATTTCTAGCTACCTTCTTTTGTTCTCGAGTTATAAGCGAGAATTGGAAAAATAGTGATATCGGAAAAAATATATATTTCTGCCAATACTGAAGATAGAGCTCTGAAATTGAAACATGCAGCAGTGGCATGCTCGCGGTTTTTGCAGCGTTTTTAATTACGAAGCTATGACCCAAATTTATGTTTTCTTGAATAGGAACACTAGATTTCTGTGCCATGTTCTGAAACCTTAATTTTTTTCTGCTTTCTTAAATATATAACATCGTATCTTATCAATAAATCAATATGAGTATAGAAATTGGTCAAAAACCTATATTCATCTGAGTCTCAATACTTTCTATGGTTTCAATTGTCGATAAGCACAGAAAAACTTCGTATAATTAATACAATTTCTTTCTAGTAGTCTTTTCATTTCTATGCTCTTGTTATAGAAAGCTACATTTTTCTGTGCTCATCAACAGTCGAAACCATAGAAAGTATTGAGACTCACATGGAAGTTTTTGACCAATTTCTTAACTCATATTTATACAAACCTTACGATGTTATATATTTTTTAAATCAGAAAAAATAAAGCTTTCAGAAAATGGTACAGAAATATAGTGTTTCCATTTCAAAAAACATAACTTTGGGTCATAGCTTCGTAATTAAAAATAGTGCGATAAAGAAGAGCATCCCACTGGATTCTTCGTAAAAAAGTGCCTGTGAAGGTTTTGATTTCAGAGCTCTATCATCAGTATTAGCAGAAGTATAAATTTTTTTCGATATCGCTATTTTTCCAATTTTCGCTTATAACTCGAAAACAAAAGAAGGTAGCCAAAAATGAATACAACTTCTGTTACTTTCTGCGAAAAAGAGATCTCCTCTGGTTCAAAAAATGTAGTACTAAAACATCGAAATATGCCCACCCTGTACAACGTAAAAATTTTATTCAAAGCTGAAATCATTGGTTGTTTTAGGACAGTAGCAATTATTTGGAAATTCTGTCAAGATTGTAGAATTTAATTTGAATCTGTGGGTTCTAAAACGAGCCTGTTATTTTTGTATACAATTCACGAATATGGCTCTATAGAATATTTTTAGGAAAGACACAAGATCCAGGATTGAAATTCTGAAGGTGAGCTTCAAGTAAGAAGGCGACTTCTCGTATATTTTTTGAAGGTTCTAGGACTTCCGGTTTTTCCGGAAGTGACATCAACTTTCGTTTTTCAAATGGGAAGACCCATTTTCATTGAATAAATAGATTCTTCATTGAATTCTGAGTCTTTTTGATTCCAAAAGTTTGAATTTTCCCGAGAAAATTCTCTTTGAATGAGGAGATACGAAAAAAAACTCAAAATTGAACTCTGTTGAAATACAGACAACTTCGAGGGTTTTTCTTTGAAAATTCTCATTTTGAGAATCTCCGAGAAGAAAGGTTGATGCTTTTTTTCCGAAAGCGTGATTTTCAGATTATGATACAGGAGTCACAAACTCTTTGTTAAAGTTAGAAGTGAAAAAACATCAACATTTTTTTCAAATTGGAAGCCCATTTTTTCGAAGCATTTTCGAAATTTTCGTCAAAAAATAATAGGAGCATACATCCAAGACTTAATGCCAAAATGAATATTTTTCGGGATATTGAGGAAAAACCATTTTGTCTTCAATTTTCAATTTCAGTTTTTTAACTGGAAAAAAATTAGCGGTCAAGTGAAATTTTTGGAAATCTCTGTCATCGAGAAAATATTTTCTTATAGTTCAGATGAGTTCAGTTTTTCGTTATTTCTTAAAGCTTAGGATAATTTCAGCAAATTCTTAATTCTGGAGAATTTTTTTTGTCATGGTAGGAAAATTTGAATTTTAAGTAATGAAATTGTTACATGTTCTGTTAATTATTCTCACAAGAGCATTAGAAATTATTACAGATTATTTTTTTCTGCATTTTTGAGAATTTTTTACGTTGACTTCAGCAATACTCACATTGAGAACTTTAAACCAATTGTTGCCCTCGCATTACAGATGATAATTCTAGATCTTGACTCGTCTGAACTATAGAAAATATTTTCCCGATAACAGAAGAGTTGTTTTGTATTGTTTATTTTTATTTGTTTCTTCTGTTTGTTTATTTTTGATTTTTTCACATATCATTTCCGGACACCCTGAATATACCCCTAAAATGAAACGGAGTGCAAAAAGAAAAAGCAAACTGTTCTGAAAAATTCAACTCAAAACAAGAAGAAAATGCACTTTGTTCACAGATACCTATCGATTAAAATAATATTATGGGAGATCTTTGCATCTTTCCTGAAAGGATTCAGGTTTTCTCCCACAATTTGGCGTAAAAAGAAATAATACTTCGAACTTGCAAACTTTGTGACGTTTCAGTGTCTATATCAGACTCTACTATGATTGTGACATTGATCTATATCTCAATATTTCCGTATGTTAGTTCTTTCCTAAAAAAATCACTCAAAAACCAATCCACTTCCACCGAAAAATTTGCCAGATTTTTAGTTTCATTCAAAAAAATACAAGCTGAGTCCTTAATTTTTCTTTCATCATTGTGCTGTGCACCTAATCTTAATAAAATTTACTCTACAGTATCATACAGTTGGTAAATGTAGAATTTTCAAATGAACTTTTCTATTCAATCAATTTTCATCATAACAATTTCGCAAAGGTCTTAATGTTTGTCCTGTATACATAAGTTTTTCTACAAATACAGCCAATATTGTACACACATTTTTTTGATCTTTGATTTTCATTCCGAGATCAAGTTCTTGTTAGTGGATATTATCGATTTTAAATCTTCTGGTGTTTTGAAAACGATTCTTATGTTGAATTTGAACCAATTCTTCGCGTTCTTCCTGAAAATCCATGAACATAAGAAGTCAAATTCGATCAAATTGGTTTTTTCTTTACGATGCTTGTCGGTCCGTTCTGATTATCATTATGATTTTGTTTCGAACTTTCCTTCTCCAAATTTAATTTGGTTTTTTCTATCAAATATGCTGGATATTGATTATCCTCGGTTCTGGATGAAATTAAATGAGCCCTATCATAGAGTGGTTTTATAATACCTGTTTCAATTCCCATCAGATGATTAGAATAAAAACTCAGACATCGATGAGTGTTTATCTATTTTCTGAACACAAATAAATATGTTGAAATTTTGTTCCAATTCTATTGTGAATGCTATTGTGGATTCTTTAATACTAAAGAGATCAATTTGCTTGTGACATTTTGCAAAAAAAATTCGGAAGTTCAACCGATATCTATAATTTTCATCGGGCTCTCATAAATTCGGGTATAGCTTTACAAATTTAGGTCATTTATTAAAAAAATATTTACAACGTGAAAATCGATCCGACTAGATTTATACAATATTTGGTATAAATTCATACTTAAAAAATAGATAAAATTCTCTAGCATAAATATGAATTTTCATTACAAGAAATATTCAATCAATTATACACTATGTACATCGGCCATTCTTCTGATCGAAGCTTCGATCTCTTCCTTATTTCCTTCGTCCAGTCCTGTTGTCATATTTTTTCGGCAAGATATTGGTGATTTATCCTGGCATCTGCAAATGCGAACATACGAATCATTAGTCGTATAAAATGGAATTCTTAGGAGCAAAGGTGTTAGACATTGTTCCCACCCACCTCAGTTTCAATTGCTGTTATCTTCTTTGACATGAGCTTCTTCCTGATTGTTTTGGTATCTGCTTTGTTCGGCTGCTGACGTTATGACAGATGTTTGTTCTTCTGGTATGCCCACCATCACTGGCTGCAGAGGAGCAACACTGCAAAAAAGAATCAGATGAAAATCTGAGTTTTTAGTCACCATTTATCAGCAATATTCTATTCTTCAACCTTGAAATAGTCGAGGACATTGCTGATCAATGTCCGAAACAGTGTTAAATCGCTAATAATCGAGTAACATTCAAAGCCACAGAATAAAGAATATAAAGTCGATTTAGCAGGGAAACGTTTGTGACATAAATCGGCCATATGCAAAAACCAATTTTCATTAATTTGACAATTATTGTCAAATTTGAGTTCGTGATTTGGTACTTTTTTAGCTTGTATCGACTTGAGAATGGTCAGTTGTGTGGCTTTTGGTTGTTTAAAAAGTCCTAAAAACACCTGAATAATCTGGATAAATATATGTTTTTTTAAATGAAATGAAATTCAATGATCTCAGCCATAGGCGTAGTGAAAAATAATGTTGAGCTAATTAGAGTTGGATTTTTCTTCTTGTGTTACTTTTTCTGTGCTAATTGCCAAAATAATAAATCTAATTTCAGTTTGACAACAGATTTCAAGAGGATAGAAGCTTGGATCAAAGCGTTAAATGGAACTGACTGGAAACTTAGTGATAGTTTACTTCTCGGAAAATTTTGCTCGAAATTTTTTTGATGGAACTTCAAATTTACAAGTGAGATTGTTTACCATCTATGCATTGCCCAGCATTGAAGTACAGAGATTGAAATATGTGAGTACTCATATTGTCTTATTTCAATTAGTGTCCGAATTTAACGTTCATATATTTCAAGGGTGGATCTAACAATTTCCTGGCATGGTGGTAATTGAAAAATGTAGAAGGAAACTTCAGTGAAACTGTTTTCCTAGCATACTTAGAAGAAAAATAAAAAATATGGAGTTCATCATATTTGCGTGGAGCAAAATATCAATGATAAAGTCAAGCGCCCTTGTTAAAAATGGTGTGGATGTTAGTAAATATTTTGAGGTAATAGCATATTTAAAAGGGAGAAGTGAAGGATATCGTCCCAAAAAATCGAAAATTCTCACTCGTGAACAAGTTGAAAAGTTTTATAAAGGAGGAATCAGATGAGAAATACTCGATAGTTAAGGTTGCAACTATTTTCGGATTATTTGGAGCCTGTCGGCGTGAAGAATTGTATAATTTATTAGTGGAAGACATCGAAATAACAAATAAATCATTGGTTATACAACTTCCAAATACAAAAACGAAAGTCAGTCGTTCTTTCAGTATTATTGGGAAGTATGAAGACTATTTTCATAAGTACTTTGCACTGCGCCCTTCTGTCATCAAACATCGTCGTTTTTTCCTGAAATACATGAATAATAAATGCACCAGTTGGTATTAATACATTTGAGAAAATTCCATCTATTGTTGCCGAATTCCTCAAACTGCCAGAACTAAAGCAATATACAGGACACTGTTCTCGAAGATCCTCCACTTCATTGCTAGCAGAATCAGGAGCAAATATTACGGATATAAAAAAACATGGTGGATGGAAGTCTACGACGGTAGCCGAGGGATATGTTAATCATTACATTGCTTATAGAAATGTCATTGCTGAAAAAATTCTCCCTAACTCAACAGATTTTGGATCATCATCATCCAATATTGTACTTCCGGTTTTTACAAGTACTGACGGTGCTGAGGTTTATAATAATGTGTTGCGAAGCTCCCTAACGTCACAGGGCATTAATGTTAGTAACTGTTCTAGTTTTCAGAGTAATATTAATGTTAAAAAGTAATGACTGTAAAATATTGATAATAAAAATTTGCAATTGCTGAATTTTTCTCATCTGATAAGAAAATGAAGTGCTAAAAATATTTTAAACACGCTTCCACGTAAACAATCAATTTTAACATTGTTTGCGGTCATTGAAAGTGCCACTTTTAATGGCAGTTGTACGTTGTACAAAAACAATTTTCGAGGTAAAAGGCCACTTGACGATGTTTCATGATATATAAAACAGATACTTGATCTTAATTCAGAGAAAATGTGACTCCCAAATCTATTTAAAACGCAATGCTTCAACGTTCTTCATCATACGAGTAGTAATGTAACAAGAAATCTACCTTTACCTAGCACACTCCCACACTTTCGTTTGTACAACGTAGGTTAGATGTCGCTGGTTGTTTCGTATTTGAACGAGATGAATCAAAGTAAAATTCAAATAGCTTTAGGTATTTCCAATATTTACATAATGCTCAATTTGTGATTTGTTATTCAGTTTGCTACTACAGAAATCATATCAGAACCCGATCATTTTATCTCTAGGAATTTAAATAAGCTATTTCGAGAAATCGAGAATATTTTGTCTTACCATCTTTACTT
This sequence comes from Hippodamia convergens, assembly GCA_038502775.1. Taxonomy (NCBI): domain Eukaryota; kingdom Metazoa; phylum Arthropoda; class Insecta; order Coleoptera; family Coccinellidae; genus Hippodamia; species Hippodamia convergens. The sequence goes on from CM076610.1 coordinate 31,845,219, forward strand.
CAAATTAATAATCACAACACCCCTCAATCACCCACAATCAAGGGGTAGTTAGTTCTCACCCCCGTTTGGAGGTTGCTGTAAAGGGAGATGCAAAAATTGCAACAGTTTTTCCAAGGGCGTCGCTAGAAATTTTTTCTGGGGGGGGTAAAAAAAAATTTAGGATATAGTATTTTGTCACGATGTGTTCCTATGTTAATTACCCCCAATTATCCCCCACGTAGCGACACCAGTGAGTTTTTCCATATTTTTATTTTGAGATCGAAAAATCGAAACGTTAAATCTTCTTTGTCCACACTGTATTTCATTGCCAATCTTAGAAGAAGCAAGCCCTGAGAAATATCGATTCTATTTTCCACATACTTATTTCAATCTGCGTTCATTTCTCGGAGTCATAAACTTTATATGTTTTTCTGATTGATACAGTTAAAAATTTTAGAAATTCGTACTTACTTCTGGTTGAGTAATTGAATGTCTGCACTCGATATCCTTCTGTTGGCGTAAGATTCCACCGTATGGTAAGGTGTGGACACTGGCAGCTGGTACTGGTCTGCAGGTATTTCGTAATGAAAGTGTTGAGGTGCTGTTGAAAATCAGAAATATCAAAAATTTTCCAATATTCTCGATTTTTTTCAGATTCTTGAGGGGGTACCACCGTAGTCAGAGGAATTAATTGTAATCACCCTATTTTAGCCTATGGCAAAATGACTGAAGACTCCAGTATCAGAATTTGGATTTTCTCCCTGTGCGCTGAATAAATTTATCGTTTCCAGACTTCTGAAACATCCGGTATATAGTAGAGATAAGTACTTTTATATCGGGATACCATGCCTATGAATATCCTGAACCAAACACGCTGTATATTATTGAAACAATCCGTAGCACTCAAACAAGTAGGTAATGGATTTCTTATCTAATATCGACATCACCTAGTTTCATCTTGTCATAATAAAGCAATCAGAACAAACAATCAGTTGATCCTTGATCCTTCGAGGAAAACTCAGATTTCTCTGTCTCATTCAATTTTTAGAGTGTCACGATTGACTTTACTAAAATCTATTGCGAAACGGATAAAATTTCCAAGACAATTCCGGGAAAATTTCTTCATGAAAATCGCAATGAAAAACAAACGATAAACTCTGCGAATTTCTCACGTTGAGTATACACAGTGATCGAAATAAATATTCCGAATGAAGGGAATTAATTGAATGAGGTCTTATTTCAAAATATTGGGACATACTCATAATTCTCCTAAATATAAATTTGACTAAGCGAACGTTTATGTAAAATCGATTTGAAATTGACCACCCATTTTTTAAAATGAATTTGAAACTATATGAAACCTGGAAACCATCCTGAAATCTATATATTGCTAGCTGCTAGGCCATTGGGCTTTTCCTCTCTACCTCAAAGACACGAAAAAAAAAGATCTTTGTGTCACGTGAATTGGACAGATAGAAATTTTCTACTGACGCAGCTAGATTTCGCCATTTGTATAAAGTTACTCAGAACGACATTACTGGAAGGCTTGAGGATGGAAGTTTTAATGAAAATTATGTCTCTGAAAGATGTGGGATACACTGTTCAGGCCAAATAATGCCGAAAAAGGTCTATTTATTCTCTCAGGGACAAAAACTGTACACTCCAGTATTCATGATGAAAAATTCATGCTATATGAGCATATATATAACTAAGTCGGCCATTTTGTTGGTAACACCATTTATAACTCAAGATTGGATGAACTGTTTGTCATCAAAGATTTTTTTTTGGATTCTTCTACGACGGGGTTAACATAAAATACATTAAAATAGGAAATAATTGTTCTTCTTGCGAATAACGCCAGTAGGTGTCGCTACGGTTAATAGCGTTTTCATGAAAGAATTATATTTGATATTAATTCAGTGAATTACATTTTCTGATAATATTAAAGCATTCGAGTCCATATGTTTATTACACCTATCTTTCTTCCGAACACTACGGAAAGTTTTATGACGAAATGTTTTGAACAAATCTCCATTCTACTATTATATATGTAAACAATTACTGTGTATTTTGAGTTGCCTAAGCGGATGTTTTGGGGGCGTATTGATTCTTATGTCTGGTGACTTCCGATAACCATTACCGGTAATTCCAAAATCGACGGCTGCCGATGAAATAAATGCTTGCCTAAAATCAACAACTTCAAATTTGGCTTGGATATAAAGCTCTCAATTCAGTTGGATTGCGGTTGGAATAATACCAATAGATATTTGCAGCCCACAAAAATGCAAAAAACACCTGCACCACAAAAATGTTTGAAAAGGATTTTTTGTAACTGCAAAAAAGGATGCAATGCGTCATGCACTTGCAGAAAACTGAGGCTTTTTTGTAACGCTACATGTGGGGAATGTGCAGGTGTTAACTGCCAAAACAAATGTCCAATCTTTGGCAAAGATGAAGAAATAATTGACAGTAGCGACATTCTCTCAGAATCAGATTAATTTTTTGACACGAAAAGTATTGATTTCACGTGAATAAATGAAATGTTTGAATGATAGTTTCATTTTGTTATTTTGAACAGATAGGGGTTGCTTTCAGAGGTTGAAACATGAAAATATCTAAAACTAACATTGATCAATAATACTGTTATAAAAATGATTGAAACTAATTTATTATACTGATAAAGACCCATTTTTACACATTTTATGCTGAAAGGGGGTGGTTTATACAGTCTTGAAGTATATGAAGACCTTCATTAAACTTCATAAAACGCTACTGAGGCCCAAAAATTACTTTGATTTACGTTAGAACAAGTTTCATTCAATTTTGGATAAAGGGGTTGTTTTTACCCCTTAAAAATAATAAGCATAAATCGGCATAGGGTAGGAGTAGGAGACAAGTATAGCTTAGATCCAAAATTTTATCAAAATCGAAGCATCTTGATAGAATTCGGAGGTAATGCCTAATTTTCGCCCTCATTGACTGAGCTAATTGTACAGGACAATTTTATGTCCACTTTCAAGGTATTATACCATAATATTTTATTATGATATCAAAGTTGCTTTTTTATTTATCGATTGAGGCAGTACGAAGTCTGCCAGGTCAGCTAGTATTCATAAAAAAAATGCAGCCTTTTCCGAGAAAAGCGAATTCAGACCTCTGTTTACCGTACTTTACCCGGTACAATTTCGAAATACCGCATTTAAATTCGTTCGTCGACAAATAGAACGAATATATGAGAGGATTACTCCGTTTTACACGTTTCATAATCCTATTTGTCCCCTTGTACACACATGCATAGAGATAAAAATACGAGTGCTCTGTCAACAATCCGTCATTCCGGGGGGGAAAAATGTAAACGACTCCAATAACTGTAGCGATTGTGAAGGCTGAAATGTTTGTAAGACATATATATCGATATATATTGTGCAATGAGGTACTGGCAATGTCGTGGAAAATTTTGGAGTCGATACAAAGCTTCAATATTGAACGTATGAGAAGCCTGTCAATATAGGTTTTTTCTGCTGCTGAATATTGTTGCCCTGTTTGGTTGAACAGTGTTCTTTAAAAAAAAAAGTTGATGCCCAACTGAATTTTTCTATGAGGATTATTACTGGTATTATCAAGTCTGCACCTACTCCTTGGTTACCAATCCTCTCAAATATTGCCCCTCCCCATATTCGCAGAGAGACAACAGCTTTGAATTCTTGGAACAAATTCAATTCCTTTCCAAATTCATTTCCTATACTCACCTATATTCCAGATAATGAGGTCCCCAGAATGAAGTCGCGTAAACCTTTTTGGTAAAATTTTCTTATTGATATGAATAGAAGCGACAAAGAAATTTGGCAATCTGAATGGTATATATCCAATTTTCAATGAAGATCTTATTTCTGATCTTTCTATCAGAGATACTGGTTTCGACCTTCCCAGGAGAATTTGGTCTCTTCTAAATCGCATTAGAACAGGCCATGGACGATGCAACAGCATGCTCTTCCGATGGAATTCGGTTGAGAGCCCTAGTTGTGAGTGTGGGGAAAATGGGGAGACTATAGATCATCTTATAAATAGTTGTCCCATTTATAAATTTCAAGATGGTTTCGAGGCTATACAAGAAGTAACAAATGCATTTTTGAAATGGGTGGTTAATTTCAAAATAATTTAATTTATTCTAAATAGTTGGTTTCTTTTCTGATTTTGTCTTTTTTCATTTCAGATTAAGAATTGCGAGTCGTTTTCGTGAAGAATCGTTTTATCTGAGCCCATCGACGGATAACATGAAGCTGTTCACACTGATGTCTTTCAAGATTTTCCTGATATTTCATATTTCAAATAATGTTTTTTTCACGGGCGGGGTAAGGGTTTTTTTCAGCTTAAGTTTTTTCCCTTTCTTCATTTAATCATACCTACTGCAGACCTGTATGGGTTTCCTGTGTTACACCAATCTCAGCTAGGTACTTTTCTTGTTCAAATATATATTGTATTATTTTAGCATTTTGTATCAAAAAAATATATCTCACCCTCGCTACAAAAGTGACAACTCAAAATCAAAAGTTGAAAATATTTTAATGCTAAATATTTTCCAATTTATTGAAAACATGAAATAGACACTAATTTTGATATGTAGGTATCTATATGATATATGGAGGACCCACTGATGTGGGTAAAAATTCTCCATGATTTAATCTAGGCTCGTTTTCTGATCTAATTCATAGCATAAACCGAAAAAAGTATATTTTGAGTCGTGTCACTTTTGTAGCGATGGTGCGATATACATATATATTTCTCTAAAAACTTCAAGATGTAAACTCGAGAAGAATATTGATAATATCTCATGAATTCAAATTAAATTATTTTGAAATTAACCACCCATTTCCGAAATGCAATTTTTACTTTATGTATATCCTCGAAACCATCTTGAAATTTATAAATGGGACAACTATTTGTAAGATGTTCTATAGTCTCCTCATTTTCCTTACACTCACAACTAGGGCTCTCAACCGAATTCCATCGGAAGAGCATGCCATTGCATCAATAGTTCTAATGCGATTTAGAACAGACCATATTCTCCTGGGAAGATCAAAACCAGGACCTCTGATGGAAGGATCAGAAATAAGATCTTTATTGAAAAATTGGATATATTCCATACAGATTGCCAAATTTCTTTGTCGCTTCTTTTCGTATCAATCAGGAAATTTGACCAAAAAGTTAACGCGACTTCAATCTGGGGACCTTATTATCTGGAATATAGATGAGTATGGGAAATGAATTTGGAAAGGAATTGAATTTGTTCCAAATATTCAAAGCTGTTGTCTCTCTGCGAATATGGGGAGGGACAATATTTGAGAGGACTGGTAACCAAGGAGTAGGTGTAGACTTGATAGTACCAGTAATAACCTGATAGGAAAATTTAGTTGGGCATCAATTTTTTTTTACATGAACACTGTTCAACCAAACAGGGCAACAATATTCAGCAGCAAAAAAAACCAAAACTAGCGCTGCCGTACGAAGTATTGTTGCATCAGCGCCCCATGAGGAACCAGCTAGTTTCTGAAGAATATTGTTTCGAGTTTTAACCTTCAAACGCAGATCATCTAAATGGGCGTTGAAATTTAGAGAGGAATCAAGTTTTATTCCCAGGTATCTAGGATTGAAATTATGTTTCAAGGGAGAAGAAACGAAAGTTACACTCAATTTTCTATATTTCTGATGATTATTCAAATGAAAACACGAAACCTCGGTTTTATTTTCATTCTGGCACAAACGCCACTTTAAAAAATAATTTTTTATTATATCCAAATCTGCGGAAAGGGTACTTTATGTTGTTTGAAAATTAGAATGATGAAAAGCCAGAGCAATATCATCAGCATAAATAAATTTTTCCGAAGAAGTAGCATGGAATATATTAAATTGAACATTCATGAAGTTTTTCAACTGAAATGATACTGGATCCTTCCAGAGATTATACAGAGATGGAATTCAATACATGTAAAATCAGTGAATCTTCAAAAATCCCAAAAAAAAATTGAATGATTACGGTATTTGGTATGATAGCATAGAAATAAACAGATCTCATTCAATGTCGTTCTAAAATTCAGTTTAATCTTTTGATTGACTCGAGATAGTATTTTATCTTTCCATTTCAACGAAATCTGACTAGATCTCAAGGTTTTCATTGAATCTCAAGTGGAGTTGCTACGTGGCATAACAACGATGACTTAAATTAATTCGAGTGCAGGTGAAATCATTCGGTTCTAATCAATGGAATCCGATTCAAGAGAGAGCCATCAATATTCCCTGATGCAATACCCTTAGTTTTTTCGTCACCTTAAGATTAAGCCTTCTGGGGACTATTATTGAGATAGTTCAGATTCTGAGGGGGACTTACTCAGTCTAGGTTGTCCAAGGGGTGGGGAAGCATGGTGTGGAGAAGGTGCTGAGCTCCCTTTGGGCCTTCTTTTCCTGGTCTGGATGCCATCTTTCTTCATGGACTGTGGTCTGGGCACCTGCAATCACAGATCAACCACTGAGACACCCTGCGCACTACCCGAGCTCTGAAGACATCTCTGGACCTTTTGGTCATCTTCGCGTACCGTCTTCCAACGGCATTTTCCGCATACTGAGTGTGGGTTTTTGTACAGTTAAATAAATCGACGGCGATTATCTTTGAAATGTTAACAGATAGTATATCTTGCGTGTTTACCAGAGATTTTCATTCTATCTGAAAGATAGTAGGTATCAACCCTGCATAATTTTTTTTCACAGTTAGATTATCGTGTATCTCGCCGTATCTTAGATTATGAGCTGGCCGAGGAACGTGTGTTAACTGCCGATGGCACCAGGTGCACTTCGGTAGAAGAAGAGCAATCTTTGGTCTGTTTTGAAGAGATGTGTACGATTTTTGCAGTATTTATGCTCTCCGTTTGTCTCAGTAGAAGTTGTTACTATTGAGAACGTTTGAAAGGCTATATCGAACTCCTCAGAAAGATCTGAGATTAAGGCAACAACTATTCAAGATTCAGGAAGGCCGCTAATTTCATTCTTTTATATTTAATTCTAGTTAAAAAAAAAATTGGATAGGTACACATCTTTTGAAGTTCAATCACACAAGAGTTAGGGATATCGTATTCAATCGTTTTGAAAAGTATGTAATCTTCGAAAAATTCGCTATAAAATCATTTAAACCTCAATAACAACTTGAATCGATCCAATAAAAATCAGTATGAGACATATCGTCAATCTGGTCGCCTTTTTTCTGAAGTTTGGTTCTTTGCATATGCTTCATGAATGTTCTTATTTTGAAATGGAGTCAGTTTATCAATGGTTTCGATTTGAAATGAGTTTTTTTTTAAATGCCAAGACGTAAATTAACAAACACTGAGGCTAATAGGGCTATGGGATTGCTGCAGGGTGGCCTAACTCAGGTTGTTGTAGAGGAAAGGCTCCAAGTCAGCCAAAGTGTGATATCTCGACTTTGGAATAGGTTCAGTGAGACAGGTTCCGCGAGGTAAAGACCAAAGCTTGGAGGGCGACGAAAAAACAACATCTGCTAAGTATCGTTTCATCAATGTTTCGGGGAGAAGAAAGCCTACATCTACGTGTAGAATGCTACGAAACCATCAGACGACGTTTGAGAGAGGTGAATCTAGGTTCTAGACGTCTATTAAGAGGAGTTCCATTAACACGTGACCATAAGCGTCAAAGACTGGAATGGGCAAAGCAACATATCAATTGGAACGATCAATGGCGTAGTGTCCTTTTCACTGTGAATCCAGATATGGACGATTTTCAGATTCTCGAAGAATAAGGGTATGGACATCCCACGCATATCCCGTAATCGTCGCTATGTCCAAGAAGTCCATCCATTCCGAGGGGGTAGTGTTATGTTATGGGCCGGGATATGTTTCAACGGGCGCACAGATCTACACATTTGTCCTGGGAATATGACCGCCTTACACTATAGGGAGCATGTCATCGACAATGTTTTGCCAAATTTTCATGCTGCTATTTGGGAAACTTTTCAATTTCTAAAGAATGCGCGAGAGGAGTTTGGTATTCCACATTTTCCAATACCTCCACACCCACCAGATTTGAATTGCATAGGACATGCATGGGATATGCTCCAAAGAAGATAAGATAATCATCAACCTACCCCAGAATTTTTGAATGATCTTAGAGAGCTTCTGCTCCGTTTATGGAACCAAATTCCTCAAGAAATGTTCAACAACCTCGTGTGTAGTATGCAAAGAAGATGTCAAGCTGTTATTGATGCCCGTGGAGGCCATACATTTTATTGATAGTCTTAAAATGCATACATTCTCAGGGAAGAACTATATTTTTTTTTGCAATTTCAGTCAATATCCCTAACTCATGTGGCGCAGTTTATTTTTATATTCATAAGTGTCTCATGTGAAATATGTGACTGCTGCAATTTTTTTTAAAAGTGGATTCTTTCGTTGATCTCTGTTTATGTTCGACTCATTCAGAATATATTCAGAACAAAATATAAATAAACTGAAAACTGCATTAAGTGATCAAGATTGGGGCTACTTAGAACGTATCAATGATGTCAACAAACAGTTCAATTTATTCCATTATACATTCCTCAAACATCTAAATGAAGCATGCCCTGTCAGGAAATTACCAGAGAGAAAAAGAAATAACATAACATCAAGAGATCCAATGCTACAGCAAATGAAGAATAAATTGGATGTACTATTGATTTGTAGTCGAAATGATGCAAGTTTTAAGGACGAATATAATAAATTTAAACGCAAATACGATGAACTACTCATTGAACGCAAGAAAAACTTTCTCCAAAAAGTAATTGAAAATTCTGACAACAAAATCAAGGCAACTTGGTCAGTTGTAAACTCTCTGAAAAATCAACAAAAAGAACGTGATTTCCCCATGAAAGGTAACCTGAATGATATTTCCAATAGGTTGAATAAACACTTTGTCGATCATGCTGTTAATATGACTAAAGGAAACTCATCTACCATAAGTGTTTTGAGTGGGATTGAGGAAATGAATAAATCCATTTATTTGAAACCTATAAGCTTGAAAGAACTTGAAAGCATAATAAGAAACTTGAAAAATAAGCACACCTGTGGAATTGATGGAATTTCCAACAGCATCATAAAACAAACAATGGAAGAAATTTTGGAACCACTTCAGATTATTCTTAACAACTCAATTAAAAGGGGTGTATTTCCAGAAAAGTTGAAGACAGCCGTGGTAAGACCAATTCATAAACGAGGAAATGAAAATGAATTTGAGAACTACAGACCAATTAGTATTTTGCCCTCTATATCGAAAGTTTTTGAGCAGGCATATTGCAAGCAAATAATGGAATTTCTAATTGAAAACAAAATATTTTCCAATAACCAACATGGATACTTGAGAGGGAAATCTATACAAACTGCCATTTACCAGTTCATAAAAAAGATCACAGATGCATTTGAAGATAAAAATTTGTCACTTGGAATATTTCTTGATCTCTCGAAAGCTTACGATTGTCTTGAGGTCAAGAGACTTTTCCAGAAATTGGAATGTTATGGAATCAGGGGACCAGCACTAGATTGGGTGAAGTCCTATTTCGAAAATAGAACACAATTAGTGGAGATATGGAAGGATGGTAACAGAGTGAGATCAAATGAAGAAAAACTGCAACTTGGAGTTCCACAAGGAAGTATAGCAGGACCTCTATTTTTCATCATTTATATGAATGATTTTGGTCTTCAGGTCGCATGGCAAGACGGTCGCATAGCAAATGTGAATTATGTGGATGACACCAATCTTCTAGTAGTGGAGTCACTCTGGCCAGATCTGAGAACCTTGGTTGAGGGAGCGCTAGAAACTGCGGAGAAATGGTTCGCTGGAAACAACATGGTCCTGAATGCAGACAAAACGAATATGATGTTTTTCCACCCACCAAATTCTAAGATGGAAATATCTGGGAAAATAACTTTGAACAACTGCAAATACGAAACATCACAATGCACAAAGTTTCTGGGATTGTATATTGATGGAGAACTTGGTTGGAAGCAACACGTAGAATATCTCTGTGACAAGTTGACATCGTCTATTTATGCTTTCAGGGTAATATCCAAATATTTGGATGCAAGGGTCTTGAAATCAGTATACCATGCAACCATAGAGGCGAAACTGAGATTTGGTGTAGTTTTCTATGGTTCCGGAAACATATTGCCCTTGTTCATTCTACAGAAGAAAGCAATACGAGTAATGAACAAGTTAACATACAATCAATCATGTAGAGGTTCTTTCAAGAGGCTGGGAATTTTGACACTACAAGCACTATATATTCAGGAATGCTTACTATTTCTCCATAAACATAGATATCTATTTGATCAACACCTCAATCTCAAAACTAGATATGCTACAAGATCTTCTACATATAATTTTCCAAAGTGTAACTTGACTACGACCCAAAGGCAATTAGAGTATAGATGTCTGAAGTTATTCAATACACTTCCAATAGAAATCCAACAGATAGATGATCTCAAAGTCTTCAAGAGAAAGATTTTTTCATTACTGTTGAACTTGGAACCATACAGCATGGACGAATATTTGGGGCTGAGGAGCTAATTTTGTTTTCTTCATGACACTATTCCGTTTCTTTTGTTATTTCTTTTGAAGTACTAATTGATTTTGGAATAAAGAGCTGTTATTATTATTATTATTATTATACAAAGTTGAATGAACTCACCCCATGGAGTTTGAAATAGAGCCCACAAGCGTTACAAACTGGTTCACCCTGGTTGTTCCTCCTCCATAAAGTGGTGGTAGCAGTCTTACAATTCGCACAAGAAACTCCAGCTCTCCTGGTACCATGCTGAAAAAAAAATTCTGGCTCAAATAGTTTTGCGTGAACAAAAAAAAAATCAATTCGGAATGATCATTCGAATTTTCGATAGAAGCGAACACGTACGAATTTAATATTGGAAATTAATAGGGTACCTTTTCATTTTTTGAATTCAGAGGTTCTTAAGTTTTTTGATATGTAAGGTGTTTCTAAATTCGTGTTACAAAATTCAGATGGTGATTGCTGCTATGAAAATTACGATGGATCTTTTCTATAACAAAATATCCTCAACCACCTCTTTTCCAGATATCACCCTTAAAAGGCGAAAATTCTTGAAATAATGTAATGAATAATTTTCATGCACTCGCAAAGGATAAACCACTGGCATATTTTCAATATTCTTGTTATGATAGTATTTCATCTAGTATCTTCATCTCGAAAACAAGTTTTTTCATGAAATGAATTGAATTTTACACAGTATCTCCGAAAAATGGAATCATTTCAAAATTCCAAAGTTAAACATATTTCACCTTTGAATTCGTCTTGAAAAAGTAACCAATAAATTTCCAACTCAAAATTTTATATCTCCGACCATTGCAGAAATACCCTTAGCGGACATCGAATTTAGGATGCATTGTGCAGTGTTGCCTTTGGCCATTTTTCCCGAACCTTCGGAAAAGTTGATTTCTTTGTTTTTCCCGTCGATAGTGATGGATTATTGGCTACTTCGAAGCTCGATTATATCGCGGTCATATCGATCTGTTGATACGAAGAACGTTGGATAGTTTTCGCTCCCAATTTGTGTACACAACATATTCGTATCGAGTCTGGAACAGACTCTGACTTTGTTTGTTCAATGATAAAAGTTAACGTTTAGCCTGTGATAGCGTATGCGACTTTGAACGTCTTTTTTTCGAACAGCGGGTTGAAGAATGCTTGAATCACTCTCGTTGCTAGACAATTTCGAAGACTGGCCTTTACCGCAATAGCGCAGCGGACTTTTTTTAATAGTCACGATTTTTCGATATTGCAGTTGGAATAGAGGAAAATATTCATCTTAGTTCAAAACATAGATTGTTTATTTCTTGAGAAATCTATGAGGGCTTACACATTTGACGATATTTGTATACTCTCTGATATCGAATTCGGAAGTTATCGGCACAATCGTCCCTATTTGGAAAGAAAGCTCTCCTCGCGATCGAAATGTATAATCTGATCTGTATTTACATTGAGGGAGTCTTCCGGGCTTATTTGCCGTGGTCCCGTGGTCTATTCGGAATTATTCCACCTAACGTTTCGCCCACAACTGCGGTAGGCATCTTCAGAGGATTCTTGGTCTGAGGTTGTCATTCGACAGCTGAATTTCCGAAAGTGATGCTGGATTCGATCCGTTGACCCAACTTATACCATGATCATTGGCGAGAGAAGGTAGTGGGTTTACGCGTGCGATGTTGATTGATCTATCGCTTCCACTTCGTATTGGCTTGATTTTGGTCTTTTCCGAACACCGGCAACCATGCGCTATGCACCAAAGAAGTTTCTTCCCTTCTGTTCATGTTGTTCTTATATATATATATATATATATATATATATGGCTTCCATGTTCATCCTAGGATAGAAACTTTTGATGTTCGAAATAGCCTCTGCCTTTGAGAAAATAATATTGTGTCCATCTGTTAGGGCATGTTCCTCTAGTGCGGATTTTTCTGTCTGATTGAGTCGACAGCATCGTTCATGCTCCTTAATTCTCGTATTGATACTTCGCTACGTTGTACCAATGTAGAATTTGCCGCAGTCACAAGCTATCCTGTAAATACCTCGTTGAGAGAGTGGATCCACTTCATCTTTGGTAGTTCTGATCATTTGGCCAAGTTTTTGAATTGGCTCATAGGCAGTCTCTATATTGTGCCTTTAGTATTCTAGAGTGTTTTTATAATTTGAACTTTTATAATTTGAACTTGAATGTCTACAGCATGCATTCGTCGCTAACGGATATAATGCTAAGGAAATTCAGAGGGCAATAAAACCAAAACTTGCCACACGTGATTATAACACATCACAACTCATCCCCAGTGGAAGAGCTATCTTACCACATATCCCAAGGTCACCGATAGAATTGGTAGAATACTAGAGGCACAATATAGAGACTGCCTATGAGCCAATTCAAAAACTTGGCCAAATGGTCAGAACTACCAAAGATGAAGTCGATCCACTCTCTCAACGCGGTATTTACAGGATACCTTGTGACTGCGGCAAAGTCTACATTGGTATAACGTAGCGAAGTATCAATACGAGAATTAAGGAGCATGAACGATGCTGTCGACTCAATCAGACAGAAAAATCCGCACTAGAGGAACATGCCCTAACAGATGGACACAATATTGTTTTCTCAAAGCCAGAGGCTATTTCGAACTTCAAAAGTTATTATCCTAGGATGAACATGGAAGCCATTGAGATATATAAACATGATGACAACATGAACAGAAGGTAAGAAAACTCTTTTGGTACATAGCGCATGGTTGCCGGTGTTGAAAAAGAACAGAATCAAGCCAATACGAAGTGGGAGCGATGGACCAATCAAACCTTCTCCCGCCAATGATGAGGTTATAAGTTGGGCCAACGGATCGAATCCAGCATCACTTTCGGAAATTCAGCGGTCGAGTTACAACCTCAGACCAAGAATCCTCTGAAGATGCCTACCGCATTTGTAGGCGAGAGGTTAGGTGAAATGATTCTAATAGACCACGACCAATAAGCTCGGAAGACTCTCTTAATGTCAGTATATCCTGTCGTGAAAGCATGAAACTATTTACATCCTACTAATATTATGAATGCGGAAGTTTGTGAGGATGTGAAGATGTTTGTTACTTTTCAACGCGAGAACAACTGAACGGATTCAGATGAAGCTTCACATCAATATAGTTTATCTGTTCGAATAACATAATTTATAAAAATTTTGTGGTATTTGAGCATAAAACAATGAGTAAATATCAAGCGAGTCGAAAAAATGCCTGCTTCTCAGAGCTATATGGGCCATTCGTCAATGTACATACGTCGCGTAGTCGCGAATCACCCATGTTATTCTTACGGTGATATGCAAAAATGACCCTTAGCCTCTATCGATTCTAGGCAACTGAGTGAAACTGAAATATCGAAGTTCGTCAACCAAGCAATACTATTATCAGCTGTTGTAGAACTGATGTGTACGAATAAAATCTTGCGTAACGTACCCCCGAAGAAACCGCGTCACGGGGGCCCATTCGTTGAGAGAATTGACTGATTTTTTGGTTATAGGATTGTAGTTTCAGTTATTTAGGTATAGGTTAGACGTTTAGGCTAAGTTCACATGATCGCGCGACAACGCACGTTTGTAGCTCGTTAACGCGCGTTGATGTATTCAGATGGTCGCGCGTTGATAGTGCGACAGCCCGCGACTACTGTCATAATCTTCTTCTTCTTCTATCGTTCACAATGTGCTGAGGCGATTTTTAGATTCCGAGCACAGAAAAAGTCATTGAAATCTCTGTCAATATTTCAGCTTTGTACGTCAAATCGCGCGAATCATCTGAACACGTCTATGCCTGACAGTTGTACTTCAATACGCGCGAAGTCGCGCGACGTCGAGCGAAACAAGATACTGACGACAGAGCAAAGTCGATCGCGCGTGATCGCCAATATACGCGCGATGACGCGCGACCATATGAACATTTCTATGTGACTACTAAGTATCTCTAGTCGCGCGTTTGGGAATCGCGCGTAATCGCGCGATCATCTGAACTTAGCCTTATTGAAGTACAACTGTCAGGCATAGACGTGTTCAGATGATTCGCGCGAAAATGACTTTTTCTGTGCTCGGAATCTAAAAATCGCCACAGCACATTGTGAACGATAGTAGAAGAAGAAGATTATGACAGTAGTCGCGGGCTGTCGCGCTATCAACGCTCGTTAACGAGCTACAAACGTGCGTTGTCGCGCGATCATGTGAACTTAGCCTTATCCTTGGGTTTATCGTTTTCATTCAGGTGATAAGACACTCTCTTGTCATGTTACATTCAACAAGTTGAAGACTCTTATGTGTAACCATATTTATCCAACGTACCATTATATTGCGTCCATACTATTGCGTCCGGACGCAGATGGACGCAGCATTGTTTTTCAGTTTTTTTCTAGATTTTTCATGCTGTTAAACATTGTCATGTACGTAAGTGCTTGGAATATGATATAACACACCAACTACTTCATCTGGCATTCAGTATTTGAGGCACTCCGATTTTTTGAAGTAAACTTCGATTAAGGCTAAGTTCAGATGATCGCGCGATTACGCGCGATTGCCAAACGCGCGACTAGAGATACTGAGTAGTCCCATAGAAATGTTCATATGGTCGCGCGTCATCGCGCGTAAATTGGCGATCACGAGCGATCGACTTTGCTCTGTCGCCAGTATCTTGTTTCGCCCGACGTCGCGCGACATCGCGCGTATTGAAGTACAACTGTCAGGCATAGACGTGTTCAGATGATTCGCGCGATTTGACGTACAAAGCTGAAATATTGACAGAGATTTCAATGACTTTTTCTGTGCTCGGAATCTAAAAATCGCCTCAGCACATTGTGAACGATAGAAGAAGAAGAAGATTATGACAGTAGTCGCGGGCTGTCGCGCTATCAACGAGCGACCATCTGAATACATCAACGCGGGTTAACGAGCTACAAACGTGCGTTGTCGCGCGATCATGTGAACTTAGCCTAATTCTGATAAAAATAATTATCATTGAGAACACCTTCAGTTGTAGAATAAATTTGAGATTTCCATAATATGCGTTAATTTTTTTTGCGCAGCATAGAATATTTGAGACACTCCGATTCTTTAAAGTAAACTTCGAGTATAGGTATTAGATATATATAATTTGAGAGTAGTGATCACGTCACGCTTTTAAGTCACCGTTACAAAACTTTCATAACGCGATTCAAAAATCGCGAAATCACGAAATCGCTCGTTACTTTGATCAGTGGCGCGCGTGCCTCTTTTTCTGCGGCATAAACGATATCAACTTACCGCCTGGGGTTTTTTGGTCGGCCTCACTGGCGGCCGATTCACGCCGTTGATACGGTTATACAGGCCGCAGGCGTTACAAAGATAGTGACCGGTGCCGTCCCGACGCCACAGGGGCGTCACGCTGGCACCGCAATTGACGCATTCTTTGATATTCACCTCTCGCAACTGCGCGCTGTCTTCCTGTGAGCCAGAGGCGGTCCAGCCGCCATAGGCGTACTGCTCGCCGCCCGCGGCCGCGGGCGCGGCGTGGTGGACGCCGGCGCCGTTGTAGAAGTCGACCTCCTGGTGGGCGCCCTGCCAGGGCGTCGCGGCGCTGGTCGGGGTGTATTGGAAGGGGCCGTGTTGGGTTAGGAGGGTCACCTGGTTGCTGGATGTGGGCGAGGAGCTGCTCTGGATCTCGTAGTTTTGCTGGAAAAAAAATTGGAGATTGGACGGATGTTAAAAAAGTTTTAGTCGATTTTATGGATAACCGGCAATGAATTGATAGATCTACACCATTTCCAAATGTAATTCAGAAGCCCTCAATTGTATTTCAGATTAGTCACTTCACAGAAAGCGTCAATTGAATTTCAGATTAGC
Organism: Hippodamia convergens; assembly: GCA_038502775.1. Taxonomy (NCBI): domain Eukaryota; kingdom Metazoa; phylum Arthropoda; class Insecta; order Coleoptera; family Coccinellidae; genus Hippodamia; species Hippodamia convergens. Next base: position 31,861,652 of record CM076610.1, read on the forward strand.
CAACTGAATTTCAGAAAACATCAAATGTAATTCAGATTAATCAATTGAATTTCAGAATATGTCATATAAATGTCCTGTAAATACAGGGTTGAGAGAGTGGGTCGACTTTGTCTTTGGTAGTTCTGATCATTTGGCCAAGTTTTTGAGTTGGCTTATAGGCGGTCTCTATATTGTGCCTCTTTAATATTCTACCAATTCTATCGGTGATATATGGTAAGATAGCTCTTCCATTGGGGGTGAGTTGTGACGTGTTATCATCACGTGCGGACAGTTTTGCTCTTATTGCCCTCTGAATTTCCTTAGAATTATATCCGTTAGCGACGAATGCATGCTGTACATGTTGTGCGAGCCGGAATTTCTGGAGGATGAACTGGAACATCTACAGCATTCATTCGTCACTAACGGATATAATGTAAAGGAAATTCAGAGGCAATAAGACCAAAACTTTCCACACGTGATGGTAACAAGTCACAACTCACCCCCAATGAGCTATTTTACCATATATCCCCAAGGTCACCGATAAAATTGGTAGAATACTAAACTAGCGCTAGCTTGGGAGTCAGACATCAAAACACATTCATCATATGTATCAGCTTCCAAAACATGTTCGTGTAAAATTTCATTACAATGTTGCCAATAGTTTCAGCAAAATCATGAGAAATATGTATTTTTTTTTCTATTTCAACGCCCTGTATCTTGAATACCGATGGCGTTACGAAAATTTTTCAATGAACAAACGCCTATTATTTTTCCGTTTTCTATCTATCCTAGAGAGATGGTCACCTTTTTTTCACTACGGTTTCTAGTTTCCGTATTTTGGAATTTGACTAATTATTATAAATACGTATAACTGCAACAGTATTCTGATTTCGCTCCTGGGATAGAACAACTTCAGTGCATGTTTTTCAGTACTTTCTACCGCTGCTAATGAAATTTCAGTACCGCTTCAAATTTTAGAGCGATTGAAATTTGTTCCAAATGGAGAAAAAGTGTGCTATGGTGTTTTTTAATAACTTTTCCTACTGCCACTATTATCATCCACAAACACACGGATCCTTCTGTCGGATAGAGTATTTTCGGACAGTCTAACCATTTGTCCAAATTTTGAATAATTATAATAGTACTAGCTGTCCCGGCAGGCTTCGTACTGCCTCAATCGATTAATAAAAAAGCAACTTTAATATTATAATGAACTGTTATGGTATGTTACCTTGAAAGTGGACATAAAAATGTCCTATACAGTTAGTCCAGTCAATGAGGGCGAAAATCAGGCATTACCTCCGAATTCTATCAAGATGCTTCGATTTTGATAAAATTTCGGATATAAGCTATACTTGTCTCTTACTTTTACCCTATGCCGATTTATGCTTATTATTTTAAAGGGATGAAAACAACCCCTTTATCCAAAATTAAAAGAAACTTGTCCTAAGGTAAATTAAAGTAATTTTTGGGCCTCAGTAGCGTTTTATGAAGTTAAATGAAGGTCTTCATATACTTCAAGACCGTATAAACCTTCCCCGTTCAGCATAAAATGTGTAAAAATGGGTCTTTATTGATATAATTAATTAATTTCAATCGATTTTATAACAGTATTGTGGATCAATATAACACAATGAAAATATCATTTAAACATTTCATTTAATCATCACTTCATTCACGCGGAATTTATTATTTTTGTGTCAAAAAATTAATCTGATTCTGAGTGGCTGTCGCCACTGTCAATTTATTTCTTCATCTTAGCTAAAGATTGGACCACTGTTTTGACGGTTAACACCTGCATATTCCCCACATATAAAAAAAATCATTTCCAACAATTTTTGTGGTGCAGGTGTTTTTTGCATTTTTGTGGGCTGCAAGAATCTATTGATACTATTTCAACCTCAATCAACTAAATTGAGAGCTTTATTACCTATCCAAATTTCAAGTTGATGATTTTAGGCAAGCATTTATTCCATCGGCAGCCGTAGATTTTGGAATTACCGGTAATGGTTGTCGGAAGTCACCAGACAAAAGAATCAATGCGCCCCCAAAACACCCGTTTAGGCAACTCAAAATACATAGTAATTGTTCACATATATAATAGTAGAATGGAGATTTGTTCAAAACATTTCGTCATAAAATTTTCCGTAGAAGAAAGATAGGTGGTGTAATAACACATGCACTCGGATAAGTTAATATTATTAGAAAATGTAGTTCACCGAATCAATATCAAATATAATATTTTCACGGAAACTCTATTAACCGTAGCGACACCTACTGGAGTTATTCGCAAGAAGAAAAATTATTTCGTTTTTTTTTCCATTTCATCAAAGTTTTAATGAATTTTTTTGACCCCACCGTAGAAAAATCCAACAAAAAAACTTTCATAACAAACAGTTCATCCAATCTTGAGTCATGAACGGTGTAACCAACAATATTAAGATTGACTAAAAAAGAAGCATAATGAGTTCCTATTCTAACACGAATGTGAAATTCGAAAACGAGCGACGAAAGCATGAGTGTTGGAATTGCCTTCTGCAACGAGTATTAGACGGTATTTTCTCTATTTCAGTCAAGTTTTGTGAAATACTCTCGAAATTCGAATCAAAATTCAGATAAGTGACTTTTCTATTGTATCTTGGCAGTTGGTATGACTTACGAAATTTGACATATTACGGAATTTGAATTGATTTGATTCGAAAATTGATGGGATCGGAAGTCAGTACTGACAACCATAAAAAGAAAAATATAACTGAAATTAATTCATAACAGCACTGTTTTTAGTACTGTAATGGACTCGTTACGATACTGAAATAGAGAAAATTTATTAATTGAACCATTTTCCATACTGTATCGTACGTAGCGAATAAATCAACGAATCATATTTCTGTTTTCAAGTTTTCATTCAATTAATGTGATGACACTAAGAAACTGATCACAACAATATTGAGTCTTCCTGAGAATTTCGTAAAGATTCTTCCACAGTTGATTCAATTCTTAATATAATCAGTCTCTCTAAATTTTCGAAAGGGACGCTCAATAAACTAATAGGACGGTAAATTTTTGGATCAGAAGAATTTCCTCATCACGTTTCGAAATTGTTTCTACTTAATCTTGGCGATCAGAAATGAAAGAAAAGTAATTGAAACTCACCTGGTATCTGGTCCCCATATTGGGATCATTCCTATACAACACAGTACTATTCGGCGGACTATCCTGCGCGAAATACTGCTGAGGCCCATACTGAGCAATATACGGCGTCCCATCACTAGCATACCCCCCATAATGTTCACCCCCAGCAACACAATCCAAATTGGTGTAATCCCCATGAGCAGGCTCTATCGGATCAGAAATCTGCCCGATCTGCACCGAATTATAGTAATCTTGAGCACTCGCGATGATGCTGCCATCTTCAGTCACAAACTGCGCAGTTCCGGTTCCGTTCTCATAGTTCTCCCCTTGTATTGGGGTAGTTCGGAGGATTTTGACTCCTGTTCCCTTTGAGGGCTCATTTTGGGAGACTTGGAGGCTTCAGCGGTTGAAACTTCGATGTTTTCTATAGTACCGTGAGCAGTTATGCTTCTTCTGATGACTCCTTGCTGGGGAGGTTCCTGCTTTACCTCCTCTGTCTTGGAATTCTCTTCTTTCGTGGTCATCTCTAACAGTTTCAGAGGACGTAATGAGACCTCGATGACCTGAAAAGGAAACGTCGTAAGCGTGCTTTGGTTTAAAGACGCGTCATTATTTGAACTGTGGAGAAGGCATTGTTTTATCAGCGATAAGGATGTTCTGGGTTGTAGCGAGTTTGGATGTGCCGGTGTGGAGGACCAGAGGGATTTTGGAGGTAAAGGGAGAGAGAAGGAGCGGCAAGAACTGTCTGGTCGGTTGGGTTGAGTGTTGGCGGTAAGAATGTACCTAAAGATGGTCGGAAGGTGATGCAGAACTGTTTGAACAGTATATCCGTTGCGGGGCCACGCGCTGGTCTAGGTTGAGTGAGGATTACGGCGTTTTTTAAGGATTTTTATGTTTGGGATTATCCGGTGAAGACTCGCGACAGTTTTGTACCTACTGACGTCTGAGTTAGGGAGAGAAAAATTCAGGAAACGACTGAGGATTGAAAAGCGATTCAAGATTGGTTCCATGAATTTTGCGGCCAAGAAATAGATCGAGATATCTTTTTTATAAAATTCAGAGTAGGGTAAAACAGGGAGAGCAAAGACTATAGAGTATGAAGATGGGAAACGAAGCGACTGCAGTGATGTGAGTTTCAAAAGTAAACGGGTTATGGTTAAAATATTTAATTAGGGTCCATTTGGCAAAGATTATATAGATATTATTAGTACGCTGTTGTCAATTTTGAAATAATTCGAAATCTACAAGAGTAGCACCTAGCTCACTCTATAATCTTTTCTTGTGTGTTCTTCTGTTATAAATTTTGTGTTAAAAACTGGCAGACATTCAGAATGCATGGTGATTAATTGCAGAAATGATAGAAAGAAGAAAGAATAATTTTGAATGTGCATTATTTTCATTACCAAACTGAATGGAAATGTAGGTTTTGAAACTCGTATCATGTAACTGTCTTGTTCATTGCTTTTTATTTTCAGTGCTGTCAAATGGATAGAGTTTTCGGGGCCAAAATATATTGTTCTGGATAACGTATGAAGATCTCTTGCTGGGCTGACATACAGGTCTTGTTGTACACCTTTGATATTTTTCTTTTATTGTTGTTCAAACATTCTGTAATTAATATACAGTGGACTCTCGTTAAGTCGAACTCCTAGGGACCAAAAAAACTGTTCGACTTATCTATTGTTCGGCTCAAGAAACATTCGAGTTAATGAAGTGAGACTTCACTTCATTGAGATGAAAAACTCAGGTAGGTAAACATGAAATCATCATCAATGAGAAACGAGGGTCTGAGCACTGGAAACATGTCCTTAGAGGTTGAAATATCGTATGATATTCATCACGTGTCGTAGTTTGTTTGCGAACCGAATTTTCTTCGGTCTCATTCATTAGATCAAAAAGTTCCACTCATAGAGGCAATGGTGGTTAGAAGAACGACTTATAGAAGTGGAGGTTCTCTTGACAACCCTTCCAGCAGTTGGTCTCATCTACTAGACCCTCTAGAATCATTGAGGTGAAAATGCACTGGATAACAACTGTTTGACTTATCGATGTTCGATTTATCGAGAGTTCACTATATGAATAAATTCTTGAAATTGTTATAATAATTCTCTAATCTCTAATATGTTAACAAATTTTTGAAATGTTCTCAATTTCATAATTATTGTATTGCAGTTGATTTTACACGATCATTTCAAATAAAAATATAAAAAATCCAAAAGCGTATTTCATTTGATTCAAAACAATGTGTAGATGAAAAATATCATTCTAATCAAAAAGCGGAGTCCTGCTTTTGTTTTGTCGATCAGGATGTTTCTTTAAAAGCTTGACAAAGAATACTCAATTTGAAGAAAATTCATGAGAAATGTATTTCGAGTTTCTTTCCTTTTATAGTAGTTTTCTGTACTGAATAATGTTTTCAGCGCCACCTAGGTGTCAAAAGTGAGAAACTAGCCAAAAATCGTAGTCGGATTTCAGTACCACAGATATAGGGGCGTTTCCCATCTTTCTAACTCTATAATCTTCGAGGGAGAGATGAGGCACCTTTCAAAAAATGCGCCATATCTATAATAAAATAATCATTCTTATGTCAGGTCTTCTTCTTCTCGGCATCGCAAATTGAAATTAACTAAGTTGACAAAAAAGTTCCCACAGTTTACAAGCAGCTTATAACATAATTTTCACTCACAGAATATGCTCGAAGTAGAAACTACCAGTTTCTCATTGAAAAACTAACATTGAGTGTGAAGCTCTGACAGGCCTGTAGCCAGAAATTCTTTTTGGGGGTCTAATTTGGGTATAAACCTGTGGGTATGAAAAAATTCACTAGTCTTTAAGTATAATTCAACACAGGTTCATGATATTTTGATAGTTTCGGGAAGGGGGGCTTCAGCCCCTTAGCGCACCCTCTAACTACGTACCTGAGCTTTACAAATACTCAGATTAGTGACAAACTGATTTCCTTACTATCACAAATTCAAAATTTTGTTATTTTATGTGTACATTCAATGAACATGATCTCCAGAATAAAGATGCAAGTTAACATTTTCGACAAATTCCCAACTTTTTCAGATTTATTAGATCACCATGAAACGTTCAGGGGTGTGACAAAAATTTGAAAGATCGAATTATGTTCATGGGTTTATGCATTTCGAATTAATGCAAAAAAATTCAGAAATAGGAACATAGGGTGGTGATTTTCACATTAGCAGTCAAAATTGATTTTTCTGAGAACCTCACTGGAAATATGATATTCTGAATACTTAATCCAATAGATGCTGACAAGAGTTCTAAATACTGAAAAAATCATTAAATTCTGTTCAACGGTACCAGACATATAGTCGATAAAATATCGGTCAGAACGAATAAAACATCCTGTATATTGGCAAGGAATGATAGGAGACATTTATAAGTGGCCATTTTGTGATGCTGATGGTCGACTCTATATATGGTAGGAGTATATGAAGTTCTCCTGGGACATCCTGTATACAGATTAAGTATCAATCGATTTAAATCCTGGGTTTGAGATAATTTATCAATATCTATTGAAAGGGACCTCCCTCACCTGATTTAGAGGTTTAAAAGTGAGGAGAATGACACTTTAAAATTTAAGTTCGACTCCTTCCAAGATATTTCATGAACAATTACAGTGATCCAGCTGATGAATATATTACATTTGACTTTTCCACAGTGCACGAGTAATAGTGTATTCTAAAAAAAGTTTCAGAATGAGCTCCAATTCCAACACAAATGCGAAAACGAGCGACGAAGGAGCGAGTTTTCGAAAGCATGAGTGTTGGAATTGCCTTCTGCAACGAGTGTTAGACGATATTTTCTCTATTTCAGTCAAGTTTTGTGAAAAACTGTCGAAATTCAAATAAGAGTATAGATTAGTGACTTTCGAATATTATCTCGACAGTTGGTGTGACTTACGACATTTGACAGATTACGGAATTTGAATTAATTTGAAAATTGAGAGGACCTGAGGTCAGTATTGGCAACCACAAAACCAAAAATAAAAATGAAAACAATGCTGTAATGAGTTTCATTACAGTTCTACTTTTAGTGCAATAATGATCTCATTACGATACTGAAATAAAGAAAAATCATTTCGTATGTGTCACTTTCAGTTCCTTCGAAGTTAAAGTGAAGTACGACCTGAAAAAACCCTACGATTCAGGATTTCCTCATTATTTCGGACGTTGCATCGGCGTTTTACGAGTTTACACTAGTCAAACAAAGGATGGGACCACGATGAGTGGGTGTTAGTGGAAATCACCATACAGTACTCCGAATTTCGTCACGAAACGACCCACCCTTTATTTTAAGCCTCGATTTCGAGGTAAATGAGATCACCGCAATTTTTTCGAAGGAAATGGGATTTTCGTCAACTAGGGGAATATCCATTTCACAATAAGTATACAATGATTACACACGATGCAATTTTTTTGACAAACTCTTGACAGGAGTTTGAATAGCTAGTCTAATACTGGGAGATTTTGGCAGAAAGTTAAAGGACAGTTCATAAAGTCTCATTCAATTCGCTATACGCTACTGATGATATAAAAAGGTGCAGATCAAAAGTTGAGGAAGACTTATCTGATATCTCTCCACATAGATTCGATTCTACGATAGCCTCATTTTCTGGTATGAGAACAGTAGTACATGGTGGTATTAATGCTACAGAATTTGTTCTTCACGCCATATCTATTATTTGCTCTTTTCGTAGAATTAATATTTACATTCCTAACAGAAAGATGTGTATCATCTTTTAAAGGAACGCACGAACTAACAAAGAACCAGACCTAGTGTCTTGAATTCCTCGATGTCTCAACATAGACCTCGGAATATTCACATCGAAGTAAACTGCTCCACATGAGTTAGGGATATTGACTCAAATTGCAACAAAATATAGTTTGAATGTATATAACATTCAACAAGTTGAGCAAAATTTTCCTTTCCTGTTTATCAACGTAAAACAAAAAATTTGGCAAATTTCACATTTTGCAGAAGATCAATGGACACATGATTTCATTGAGAAAAAATATTGAAGAAACTATATCGCCTAACCCCTTGTATAATACCGTGAGTAAACTGTAGAATAATGGGACTACATGGAATATCACAGTTCAGTTTAATTGAAGAACACAAATAGATTCACTGACAACAGTGGATGTATTCAATATAATAATTATTTGCTTTACAGACGACATTCAGTTGTTTCCCAATGGTAAATAAAGAGATTTTATTAGTTCTCACTGTTATATGGTACCATTGACGACGATAATCTTAGGATTTACTTTTAAGAATGAAATTTGACAGGGAAATTTTGTGTCGGAATCAGAACAACGGAATATCACTTCAAAAAAAGTTCTTTGCTATTGGTATTTTTTTTACAAAAAGAAAGTTCATACAACGAAAAGCATTTTCATGTTAAGTGACACTTATAATGACAGCAAACAATGTTAAAATTGATTGTTTACGTGGAAGCGTGTTAAAAATATTTTTAGCACTCCATTTTCTTATGATGAAATCAGATGAGAAAAATACAGCAATTGCAAATTTTTATTATCAATATTAACAATCATTACGTATGAACATTAATATTAATCGTAAAACTAGAACAATTACTAACATTAATGCCCTGTGACGTTAGGGAGCTTCGCAACACATTATTAGAATCCTCAGCACGATCAGTACTTGTAGAAACCGGAAGTACAATATTGGATGATGATGATCCAAAATCTGTTGAGGTTGGGAGAATTTTCTCAGCAATGACATTTCTATATGCAATGGAATGACCAACATAGCCCTCGGCTACCGTCGTAGACTTACATACACCATGATTTTTTATATCCGTGATATTTGCTCCTGATTCTGCTAGCAATGAAGCGGAGGATCTTCGAAAATAGTGTCCTGTATATTGCTTTGGTTCTGGCAGTTTGAGGAATTTGGCAACAAAAGATGGTATTTTCCCAAATGTATTAATACCACCTGGATTGGCAGTGCATTTATTATTCATGTATTTCAGGAAAAAACGACGATGTTTGATGACAGAAAGGCGCAGTGCAAAGTATTTTGAAAATAGTCTACATACTTACCAATAATACTGAAAGAACGACTGACTTTCGTTTTTGTATTTGAAAGTTGTATACCTAACCAATGATATATTTCTTATTTCGATGTCTTCCACTTATAAACTACACAATTCTTCACGCCGACAGGCTCCAAATAATCCGAAAATATTTGCAACCTTAACCATCAAGTATTTTTCAACTGATGCCTCCTTTATAAACTTTTCAACTTGTTCACAAGTGAGAATTTTCGATTTTTGAGGACGATATCCTTCACTTTTCCGTTTTAAATATGCTATTACCTTAAAATATTTACTAACATCCACACCATTTTTAACAAGGGCGCTTGACTTTATCATTGAAAATTTGCTCCACAAAGTTGATGAACTCCATATTGTGATTTTTCTTCTAAGTATGTCAGGAAAACAGTTTCACTGAAGTTCCCTTCTACATTTCTCAATTTACACCAAGCCATGAAATTGTTATAAGCAATATCGTACTGCTGAACAGATTTTTCAGGTAGGAGTTCCAGATTTGCTCTTCTTGCAGACTCTTCAAATTCCAGAGGAACAATCAAATCGTCACTTTTATTAATAATTGGACTCTCGACAAACATATTAAGCAGTTAAAAACCCAAGACGAAAATCGGAGAGGAACGAAATTCAAATGAAGCGTCTTTCTCATTTGTTAGCAATCATAACGTTGGCAACGTTTTCCATTCACAACAAACTTTCGATTATTTGAATTTTAAAATGCATTTTGAAGTTTATCGTCATTGCAAATTCGCCCATTTCATTATCAAAACAGGGCAGTTGTACAAAAAACATTGTATGGTATTTGTGTTAAAAGTGATTTTATTTTGTTCGTGAAATTGTTCAATTCGCGCTCCGCTCATTTCACAAACATTTTCACTCACAAAATAAAACGTCACTTTTAACACTCACATCATAAATAACTATAAGTTTATGTTGCATTTAGGTAAGACTTTTTCTAATTGAATAAGTGTATCCATCTAGACAAAACTTTGCAGGTCACGAAAAAAACCGATTGCAAACCTTCAGACCTTATCGCCGATGAATAAAAACCATTTAAGACATACCTGGATCTGACCTGGAGATACACCGTAATCTGTAACGATAAAAAGAGATCTCTACACGCACACCTTGATACCTAAACTCGTACGTGTAAATGGCGACATACAGAGCTTCTAAGCATCTATATAGATCGCATGACGTAACTAAATCAACAATTGCTCGGCACCATTTTGATTCGATTGTCTCCCGATCAAATGGGCGTTTCCAATTCGACCCCTCGCACGCCACTGACCACCGCGCTTTCTAGGGGTAGATTAGACGCGTCCGCGAATGCGGGGGATTCCTTATTAAATATTATTTAGATTATTACTATCTTGGGAGATACTGTCCTTAACCTCACGTATATCTTAATAAAACATAATAAAATTACGACGTAATCTTTTCACCTATCGGAACTGATAATTACGTTCGGTTGTAGCGGTGTTTGTGCAAGATATACGTGGCTGCAGATGCTGGATGACAGGTCCTCTCACCTGCAGATAAGTTAATCTCGATGCAGAACAACAACAACAAAAACAAATTGGCAGTTTTCGATTACTAGAATTGTTTAGGTACAAAATTGGTTAACCCTGAACTACAACTTTTTAACCTTGAGTTGAGCGACAAAGTAAATGAAAGAAAGGCATATTCAAGAAAATCATAATGACATCAACTGCTTCCCTCTATCTTCTTTTTTTTCTTAGGCCAAAATTTAAGTTGAGTGATTTCAACATTTTTATTATAATCTGTGTGAAGTTGGCCAAGTACTGGATTTTCTCAAAAACTGAAAAAAATGTTTCAGCCCAGCACTTTTCGAAAAATTGAATTCCATTGACTGAAAAGAATTGTACTACTGGAGTTGTGTCGTTCGAATTTCATGAAAGTATGTCTATTTTTCCGAAAAATCTTAATTGAATATGAAGCAGCACTTATGTTTTTTCTCCTCACAAGAGAATACAAAAATTTGTGCTTATTTTTGCTATCATGTGCTGTGAATATTTTCTCGAAGATTCTTCAGATTTAAAAAAGAAATCAACAGGTTTTCTCCTCAAATGGAGAAATTAAGAAAAATTAGTAGATTGTAGGAAAATCAGCATGCCTGGCAACAGTGTGTGTTAAGCACTTTTGGATTTTCGATAAATTCTTTGTTGTGCTGAATTTTGTAAAATCTTGAGAGCCGTATGGAATAAAAACAAAAATCCAACGGCATAAAGCACTACAAACCTGGCATAATTTAGTACAACAAATTTTTTCAGAAAATCGAGTGCTGGGCCAACTCCACTCACACTGTTGCCAAGTATGTTGATTTTCCTACAATCTACTAAATTTTTCTTATTTTTTTCCATATGAGTGAAAACCTATTGATTTTTATTGAAAATCTGACCGGTAAAAGATAGCACACTTGCGGCACAATCATATATATACAGAGTGATTGTTTAAATTCTACTCAAAAGCTATCTCAGTTAATAGTGGTTGTACAAAAACGGTTGAATGGGCAAATTTGAAGTATTTTTCATGGGCAATCAGAATTCAGTACTAAGAAATTTATAAAGACATCGAAAACCTGAAAATTTGTTGTGAACTATTGGTTTTTAAATGGTACACCCTGTATTTTATTTTTCTGATCGGTAGAGCTCTTTCTTCTGATTTCAAATATATATACTTTATTGAGGTTAATTTCGGCAGTGTTTGGAAAATATAGGTTTTTTCGTCCTAATCTAAGGCAGCTGTGATTTCTTTATATCGAAGTTCTATTCTATGACCTCCTGATAGTCCCTACTTAACCTCTTTGGACACTTTTCCATGGGGATATTCGAAATATAAAGTGTATTTTGCCCCTCCGCAAAATATTAAAGAGATTTATTTCAGAATAGAGGAAGAAATAATTGAAAACCTCAATATATTCCATAAATGGTAGGGAAAACCCTTAAAAAATAAATTAAAAGATATTGACTGTGTGTAGACTTTTAGTTAATTTATAAATAAAATAAATATCACTTGTTATTCCATCCACGTTTCCTTTGAAATAAAGAAATCGCATCGTTATCGTGTGGCATTCCACAGCTGCCTTAGATTTAGAAGAAACTATCTATATTTTTCAAAAACTGCCGAAAGTAACCTAAATAAAGTATGTATATTTGAAATCAGAAGAAAGAGCTCTACCGATTAGAAAAATAAAATACAGGTGTTCCTTTCAAAAAACAATAGTTCACAACACGTTTTCAGCTTTTCGATGCCTTTTTGAATTTCTTAGTACTGAATTCTGAATGCCCATAAAAAATACTTAAAATTTACCCATTCAAACGTTTTGTACGACCAATATTAACTGAGATAGCTATTGAGTAAGATATAAACAATCACCCTGTAGATACTACAATTTTCGTGGAAAATAGGAGAAAAGTGCAGGGCTGACTTTTTTTTTCATTTTGTAATTTGCCTGAAAATCTGAAGAATTTTCGAGAAAATATTGGCCTCACAAGACAGGAGAAATATATCCCAATTTTTTTTTCATTCATTTGTGAGGAGAAAAAAAAAGTGCTAGGTTATCCTGAATATTTATAAGTAATTTGCCACAATTTCGAAGGTTTTCGATAACAAAATTTGAGGCATTCCTCTTGTTTGTCATAAAATTCTCAACATGGGGTTTCTTCCTATAACCAAGCCCTATGCCGCCCCTGTAAAAGTTCCTAGACCTAGCGACGTCCCTGATAATACTTTCATAAGTTCAGTGATCGCCACGCCATCTTCCGACTTCTGAGAGAACTAAACAATCATTACCCATACATGGAGTGAAATAGTAAAATTAACAACATGGAACGAATGAAAATTACATCCACCACTGCATTCTGCCCGCGTCTTCGCTCAAGCTGACAATTAAAACAGACATACTCTCAAAATATATTAGAAACATAGATAAATTCGGAATAGTTTTCTTCGAAATTAATACAATTTTCAACTCAGATCTTTTATCATGAGGTTGAAGATATGAAATCAAATATTGTCACTGAGAGAAGAGATATATCGGTTTCAGCTTAATTTGGTATCAACAGTATCCCATATCCCTCAGAGACAGTAGTACATAAATACAAATGACGCCATCTAGTAGTGTCAATAATTAAATGTGAAACGCGCATTCACCATTTTGTTTAATTTTGTTGAAGATATCACTTTTTAATTTGGCAGCAGGAAGACTATATTCGGATAAGAAAAGAGGAAAGATTCCGGATACCATTTTTTGCTTAAAATTTTCAAAGAAAGTAATGATTCTTCTCGATAAGAAAACAAATTTTTTCCATTGTTTTGAAAATCACTTTCATGTTTTGCTGTGAATTCTTATGTAAATCCTCTGAAGCTTTTTGAAAGCTTTGGGAAAACATCGGAATGACCTCAAGGGATGAACAATGAGAGTTCAGCTCGAAAAAAACAACACCAAACCGATAATTTTCAATCCTTTTATTGGGAAATACAACTTATAGTAAATAAAGATACAAATTTCAACAAAGATGTCTCTTCAACTATAATTAAATAGTAGGTATATACATTTATATAATATTTGGGAATGCTGAACTTCAAAAGTAAGTAACAATAATAATAAGCTCAAAGTTATAGATTCCTAGAACCTGAAACGTCTCGAATCATAACCTCGAAGTTGATTAGATTTTACACTCTTCAAAGATCCACAGAACAAACTCTGCCGTCTCTTATTCTTACCTAAAAGTGCGAGTAGGCGGTAGATCAGTCGAAAAACGCGTTTCGTCTAATAAAGTGATATTTACAGGTAAACAAAATACGTTTTTTTTAAGAGATAACACAACTCACGTCTTTGGTTGATGAAAATGTCATGAGTAAAAAATTTATGTCATTTATCGATAAACAGGAAATAAAGTGATTTGAGTTATTCTACCATATTTACAATAATAAAAATAAAAATATACTTTCAGAATTATATACAAAAGGGATAAAAATCATAAACTTATTTAATTACAATACAACAAACAAAATGAGATTTACACAGAGATTCGAGTTCCTAGAGGTGAAAATAGAAAAAATGTGAGTTTCAGAGTGATGTAAGAATATAAATTTTGGTGTAATAACTTTCGAAATAAAGTTTCGTATAAAAATATCACCCAACTAACTACTCGATTATAATCTCATATTTTAATAAATTCCCTTCAGAGTCTCAATAATAAAATGAACTGAAAATTACTGTAAAATAATTGGATACTCTCTTAGAAATACGAATTGTTCATTCGGAAACCGTTGGAATAATTTAAGTCATGGATATACAACTACTAATTACAATTTCAATGTCAAGTTCAAGTAAGTAACTCCTAACGACCGACCGGTGAAAAAATTTCAAACTAATAATTTCTGGCTTCAAAATTATAGTTGAAGATTTTACAGATTGGATGCGATAAAAGTCTGGACCAACAGAGATCGGTTCTCCGTATCGATAAAATGGCAATTGACGGGGCGAAACCGAACCGAGACTAAGGTGTCCCGCATGGTTCTGTTCTGCGACGCGTGAGATTCCGCGACAACGCTCAATAGAGGTAGCAATCGATTTTTCAAGGTAAGTAGCTCCTTCAGATGTGACTAGCGAGAATGACCTGTTCTATTCTCGAATCCTCCTGTTCGAAATACGTACAAATACATTAAGTTAAACTCCTGAAGACATGGAAACGACGGTTGGCCTTTCAGATTCGTCGCTTACGATGATTTTCCTGTTGTTATTGTTGTTTAAGCTGTTGTTGTTGTTGTTCATGACAATATGCGAGTTCGGGCTTGGAGAATTGTTTTCAGACGGTGGACTCGGCGTGGATTGTTGCAGAAGTCCTGTGTAGTAATCGTTATTGTTGTTGAGCTGTGGAGAGCTTTGGGTGGTGTAGGGTGAATGAGGCGATTGGTAGACGTACGAAGAGGTCTGAACGTGGGGCAGGTGACTCAAGCTGGACACTGACCTGAGATCTGGATAATCTGGAAAAGGGATAATTGTCGATTATTATAAAATCATAAATTTGGGAATAAAGTCGATAGTGACATGAATTCGACCCTCTTATGCTAATTATTCTAGATTCGTGGGCGTAGTTAAAGCTGCAGCTAAAAAAATTATTCCGAGAGGTTTTCGTGAAGAATTCGTTCCTAGATGGTTAAAGGAAACTGAAGAATTATACAAAGATTATCAAAATTCCCCATCAAATGAAAAAAGTGAAAAACTCATGAGCTCAATAAATGCCAGTCG
Source organism: Hippodamia convergens (assembly GCA_038502775.1). Lineage (NCBI taxonomy): Eukaryota > Metazoa > Arthropoda > Insecta > Coleoptera > Coccinellidae > Hippodamia > Hippodamia convergens. Next base: position 31,877,149 of record CM076610.1, read on the forward strand.
AAAGGATAAATGGATATATGAATTTTACACAATCTAGTTCATGAGATGTTTTGAGAAAACTAGGTGAGGCTGCACCTCTCGTGATATCGTCCTCAAAAATCAACCCCAAATTGATTGCTTGTCGTCTTGTTAATGTCTCTAATACAGTTAAAATATCAAAATTCCAAATCAAAGATATGAAGTTGAAATTACATGAATTAAGGACATCAAAACATACCGTGAATGTTATTTCTAACCCATTCAATATGGATGAATTAATTTCAGCGATCAAGTATATAAAATCTAGAAAAGCAACCGGTTTTGATGGAATTTATCCAGAATTCATCAAACATTTAGGAAAAGAAACCCTTTCATGATGTTTATCTTTTTATGATGATATATTGAATTTCGGTAGTTTTCCGACCAAATTTCGCAAAGCTTAAGTAGTGGCAATTTTGAAACGTGGAAAAAATTCTTCTGATCCGAGGATTTACCGTCCTATTAGTTCATTGAGCGTCCCTTTCAAAATTTTAGAGAGATTGATTCTATTTAGAATAGCATAAACTATTGAAGAATCATTACAGAACTGTCAGGGCGGTTTCAGGAAAAATAGGAATTGTTGCGATCAGGTTATTAGCCTCACCACATTTATTGAATCAGGATTTATCAGCTGCATATGAAAAGATGGATTAATTTATGAACTCTATAATCATTTTAAATGTGGAAAAATGGTTAGACATTTAGAAAATATGTTATACGACAGAAGGTTCCGAGTTTTTGTCGATAATAATAGTAGTAATTTCGAAACTTTGAATAATGGTCTTCCACAAGGTTCAATTTCAGCACCTCTTCTATTCAATTTATATTTGTGTGATAGTCCAACTACTTCTTCGGAAAAATTTATTTATGCTGATGATATTGCTCTGGTTTCTCATTATTCTTATTTTCAAACAATAGAAAGTAACCTTTCCGCAGATTTGGATATCATGAAAAATTATTTTTTAAAGTGGCGTTTGTGCCCGAATGAAAATAAAAACGAGGTTTCGTGTTTTCTTTTGAATAATCATCAGAAATTTAGAAAATTGAGTGTAACTTTCAGTTCTTCTTCCTTTAAACATAATTTCAATCCTAGATACCTGGAAATGAAACTTGATTCCTCTCTGAATTTCAACGCCCATTTAGATGATCTGCGTTTGAAGCTTAAAACTCATAACAATATTCTTAAGAACGTAGCTGGTTACTCATGGGGCGCTGATGCAACAATTCTTCGTACGGCAGCGCTTGCTTTGGTTTTTTCTGCTGCTGAATATTGTTGCCCTGTTTGGTTGAACAGTGTTCATGTGAAAAAAATTGATGCCCAACTGAATTTTTCTATGAGGACTATTACTGGTACCATCAAGTTTACACCTACTCCTAGGTTACCAGTCCTCTCAAATATTGTCCCTCCCCATATTCGCAGAGAGACAACAACTTTGAATTTTCTGGACAAATTATATTCCTTTCCAAATTCATTTCTCATATTCACCTTTATTCAAGATAATAAGGTCCCCAGATTGAAGTCGCGTAAACCTTTTTGGTCAAATTTTCTGATTGATATGAATAGAAGCGACAAAGAAATTTGACAATCTGAATTGATTGTATCCAATTTTTTCAATAAAGATCTTATTTCTGATCCTTCCATCAGAGTTCCTGGTTTTGACCTTCCCAGGAGAATATGGTCTGTTCTAAATCGTATTAGAACAGGCCATGGACGATGCAACAGCATGCTCTTCCGATGGAATTCGGTTGAGAGCCCTAGTTGTGAGTGTGGGGAAAATGAGGAGACTATAGTACATCTTATAAATAGATGTCCCATTTATAAATTTTAAGATGGCTTCGAGACTATACACAAAGTAACAAATGCATTTCTGAAATGGGTGGTTAATTTCAAAATAATTTAATTTATTCTAAATAGTTGGTTTCTTTTCTGCTTTTGTATTTTTTCATTTCAGATTAAGAATTGCGAGTCGTTTTGTGAAGAATCTGTTCATCTGAGCCCATCGACGGATAACATGAAGCTGTTCTCTCACAAGATTTTCCTGATATTTAATATTTTAAGTAATTTTTGTTTTCACGGGCGGGGTAAGGGTTTTTTTCAGCGAAGGTTTTTTCCCTTTCCTCATTTAATCATACTGCAGACCTGTATGGTTTTCCTGTGTTGCACCAACCTCAACTAGGTACCTTTTTTGTTTCAATATGTATTGTATTATTTTAGCTCTCTAAATCAAAAGAAAGGAAGCAAAGTTTTACACCTAATATATCGAAATCTAGTAGATCATCAATGAATTTGATCAAGGCACTCACCTAATCCATGCTCTAATTTGATTGAGGTCATATTCTGTTCCAATTTTATTGAGGGCACCGCAGGCATTTTGACAGATGACAGTTGTGTCGCGATACCAGTGGATAGAGCGCTTCTGGTGGATGTTGACGATTGGTTTTTGCTTCCCTTGGGTTTCCTTTTTCTTGTCTGAAATAAAAAGAGTTCAGTGTTGGATTGAATGAAAGTTACAAGGGCAAAGTCGAAAGAGAAATTGCATAAATTATATTTTGATGCTCAAATGAAAGGAACCAAGATTGAAAAAAATTTATAATTTAGTTCCTTTTTTAATCGTTTTTGGTTTCTGGATGGACCAATGGAATTAAATGGAGAAAATCAATTGGAAAACTCACCTGTATGCTATCTTTTTTCATTGCCAATGGTCTGTCAATACCGTGCAATTTGAAGTACAATCCACAAGCGTTGCACACGGGTTCTCCGCAAGTATTCCTTCTCCACAAAGAGGTGGTACTCGTTCTGCAGTTTGTACAAGTCAATCCAACTCTTCTGGATGCAGACTGAAGAAGAAAAAAATTAAAATCATTTCCTTGAATCGCCCTGAAGCTTCAACTACCTCAAGAGAAAAAAAATTACTTATCCATATCTGAATTGTAGTTGAAGCTTCAGCGTTGATCTAAATTCGATAGTACAAAGGGCCCCATTTTGTTAATGCTACATGAGATGATACTGTTAGTTGACATGCAAAGCATGGTGGGAGCATATCAGGACTGCAATTAATCAAAATCAAATATTAAACATGTTCCTTCACTGAAAATCACCACAAACCTGTTGTGCTCCCTACCAGGGTATATTGGGGCCACCGCACACTACAGAACTATGTACTATGTATTTTTTTTTTCAAAGCTATTGAAGGTTGGGGTTTAAAGAAGCCATACGTGTGGAGATTCGAGTAGAAACAATGACTTTTCAGGAAAAAGTGGACTACACTAAAGCTAAGGCTACATCTGGCTCCTCCCATTGTGGACAGGGGGAGGGGGAGTTATGACGGTCCAGGAGGTAGTGTTGCAATTCTCTCGGGAAAATCGTCGAAAAATCAGTTTTTCTTAAATATCTCCTCAATTTTTTCAGAACATTTTTTATACGATAAAGAGATTCTGAGATGAACTTCACTTACTAATTCATGTTTTACTAGAATATTTTGATTTTCTTGAATTTTTATCATGTCTCCGTGAATTTTTGGGATAGTTTTTGGACCACCATGTACATGTATCCCAAATTGCTTGATTTTGATTGTTTTAGGTATTTCTGGACCAGATAGGTAGAAACTTCGAAAGATGTCTTGGGCTCGAAAACAACATAAGTGAAAACCGTTTCACGATATCTTCATTTTTTTTTTATTTTGAAAAATTATCGATTTCGAAAATGTGGCAAAACTTTTTTATTCACGAAAATATCTGAAGACGATTTGAACTTTCTAAAAGCTCTCTTTCACCGGAAATAAAAAACTATATTCAATTTTTTTTCTCGTGGAAAAAAACATTTTTATTTTAAATACGAACGCATTTTTTCTCATATTGAATCATAAAAAAAAATTTGACGATGAAAAATTTAAAATAATGTCTTATTATAGTGAAAAAGTGCTTGTTAAAAGTTTTTATCTTTTTAGATATTTAAGAAAATTGAAAAGTTATGGCACATTTTCTAAATTTCAAAATTTTGATCTTCAAAACAAATGAAGATATCGTGAAACCTATCTAGTCTAGAAGTACCAAAAACAGCCAAAATCAAGCAATTTGGGATACCTGTATATGTATAAAAATTTAATTTGAAAAAAGTGTGAATGATGATTTAGTAAGTTTTTGAAATCTTAGCAAGTCATGACGCACCTAATTCGGGATGAAACAAGAATCTCAGGTTTTGAAACATAGATGAATTCAAAATAGTAATCATCGAAATGAATACCATTTTCAATTCCCAGGCTCAGAGATCTTTTATCATGAGGTTGGAGAAATGCCATAATTCTGAAGTTTTTTTATGAAGATTTTGTCCTGAGATATGCGGGATACTGATGAGGCCCAACAAGGCCGAAACCGGTATACCTCTCATCTCAGTGACAAAATCTAATATCATTTCTCCAACCTCATGATAAAAGATCTCTGAGCCTGGGAATTGAAAATGGTATTCATTTCGATGATTACTATTTTGAATTCATCTATGTTTCAAAAATGTTCTCGATGTGCCTTCGTAAAGGCAGAGAATTTTCTTTTTCTTAAGAATCCCAGGTGTTACACAGGGTGTTCTTATTCTGTTGTCATAAATTCCTGAATAATTTAAAGATTTGGAAGAAAAATTCTGATCTCTGGAAAATTCAGCTGAGTTTAGCACATACTGATGAAAGTTTTTTGGATATACGTCAGTTCAACGAACTAATCACAAAATTTGCTGATCTGACTGATTCTTGCCAAGAAAAGTTTGACTTACATCTCATTTTCGTACTTGAAAATGTTAAAAATGAAGTTGTGGTATTATTCGATGTTCTACAACTTTTATTGTCTACTCTGACAAGATGGAAGCCTTTATTCGATAAAAAAACTGATTTTCGCATCAATCGTTGACATATTTCATCTCTCAAATTCGGCTTGCAACGCTACCAACCTCACCAGATTGATTTGGGGTATTTCTATGATTGTGACCTACCAAACGGCGTGTGGATTTTTCTTCAGTCGTGTGCATAGGGGCACGCATGGCCCATTATACCCATAGTAGTTCTTGTATGGATCAGGTACACCCCGTGCCCCGGCTCCGCCGCCACTGCAACAACGCAAAAAAGACATTTTAACTTTGGGTGTGCATAAACGTTTCCTTGTCGAACCGGCTTTACTTAAAGCAGCTTTGCCTCGCACTGTGGGGGTGTTTGCTTAGCAACCACACAATAAAATTGCCCATATGGTCGACTCGACGGCATTCTATGTCAGCAGAATATGGATGGATAGGTCGAGACTTCATTCTCACTGGTGCAGTCAAGATTGCATTTTCTACACTCTTGTTTTGTACGAGGCTAAGAATTCGAAGAATACTTACGTCAACGTCAACTCTGACAGACTTGCGACATTTCTATGATTGTTTTTTTGGAGGTTGACCTAAATTCAATGCTCAGTGATGGCATCTCGTGACTTATCCTACTTATGGAGTAGATAATTTTCTAATTCTGTGTCAGATAGAGTAGTTCATTCTGCCACATCTCGTAGGACAAAAAATTTTAGAATATTTTATTCAAGCACTGTGCTCAGTAATATTTATTGATGATATGTTGGCATCCTGTCACGGATTTATTTGACATCTGTCAAATTTATGAGATAGAAAAACAACTCTGCCAATAAATAATTCTCAATGCAAAAATCACCAAACAATGCTGAAGGCAATATTCCATAAATTCCGATAAAAATTCAGTGAATTAGAGAAAATAATGTATAATATTTTAAATTCGTTGAAAAAGGTTCCAGAGTTGCTATCAGGGAGCATCCAATTTGAGGACTGCCTTTGCAGAGTTGCCACAATTACGTTTCGAATTGATTCGAAAAATTTATATTCTATTCTGCATATAAAAATGAACGTTGTTTTAATATTTCAAATGAACTGCTCCACATGCGTTAGGGATATTTACTTAAATTGCGAAAAATATAGTTTAAATTAGATTTTGCGATGAAAATTCATATTAACATGATTTCAAGTTGCAGGAAATGAAATGAATTTTAACCTGTAGGTCTGCAGCGTATACAAGGTGGTTAGCAAATCGAGTAAAATAACGAAATTTGCAAAATACACACGAGGTTGTTGAACATTTCTTGAGGAATTTGGTTCCATAAACGGAGCAGAAGCTCTCTCAGATCATTTGAGGATTCTGGGGTAGGTTGATGATAACCTAATCTTCTTTGGAGCATATCCCATGCATGTTCTATGCAATTCAAATCTGGTGAGTGCGGAGGCATTTGTAAATGTGGAATACCAAGCTCCTCGCACGCATTCTCAACTATGGCTGCACGGTGCGGTCTAGCGTTATCGTCTAGAAATTGAAAAGTTTCAGCAGCGTGAAAATTTGGCAAAACATTGTCAATGACATGCTCCATGTATTGTAAGGCGATCATATTCCCAGGACAAATGTGTAGATCTGTGCGCCCGTTGAAACATATCCCGGACCATACCATAACACTACCCCCTCAGAATGGATAGACTTCTTGGACATAGCGACGATTACGGGGTATGCGTGGGATTGTCCATACCCTTATTCTTCGAGAATCTGAAAATCGTCCAAATCTGGATTCATCAGTGAAAAGGACACTACGCCATTGATCGTTCCAATTGATGTTGCCTTGCCCATTCCAGTCTATGACGCTTATGGTCACGTGTTAATTCGATGGAATCTTGGACCCCATCTGCATTTTTAAGAATATTCCGTAGCATTCTACAAGTAGATGTAGACTTTCTTCTCGCCGAAAGGTGTTGTTTTTCGTCGACCTCCAAGCCTTGGTCTTTCCAACATGGAACCTGTCTCCCTGAACCTATTCCAAAGTCGAGTTATGACACTTTGGCTGACTAGGAGTCTTTGCGCTACAACAACCTGAGTCAGGCCACCCTGTAGCATTCCGATAGCCCTATCAGCCTCAGCGTTTGTTAATTCACGTCTCGACATTTTGAGAAAACTCTTTTCAAATCTAAGCAGTTCATAAAATGACTCCACTTCAAAATAAGATTCATGAAGCATATGCAAAGAACCAAACTTCAGATTGACGAAATGTCTCATACTGATTTTTATTGGATCGTTTCAAGTTTTAATTGAGTTTTAAATGATCTTACAGCGAAGATAACATACTTTTCAAAACGAGTGAATACGATATCCCTAACTCTAGTGGAGCAGTATAAATACAGAGTTATTTTCGTTTCAAGATGAACGAGCCCATGAATTTTTTACCCAAAAGTTCACATCTGCACAGCAAGTCAAAAACCTGTACACTCTAATGTACACTATACAAACTTCCTGACCAAATCCAAGTAGTGTAGAAAATTGCGCTCAATCTTGCACCAAACTCGCTTCAAATTTTCCCCAATCATATAAGTTTTGAATATATTATGAGTTTATTTTCCAAATGTACTTCTTTCGTAACTATTGTCTGAGCTTTTATAGGTTTAAACCTCAGCTCTCATTCATTGTAATGATAATAGAGATGAAACGAGAATCCCAGGTGCTACACAGGGTGTTCTTATTCCGTTAACATGAATTCCTGAATAATTTAAAGGTTTGGAAGAAAAATTCTGATCTCTGAAAAATTCAGCTGAGAGTTATGCTCATACTGATGGAATTTGGTACTATGACTGAGTTTATTTTCGAATGTACTTCTTTTGTAACCATTGTCTGAGCTTTTATAGGTTCATACCTCAGCTCTTATTCATCGTAACAATAATAGAATGCCGCCTTTCGAACCACAACCGTGATGGTAAAAAAGAAATGGTAAAGTCGCTCTGAAATGCACCGATAAAATCAAAAACAGTGTTCTGTACCAGTCTGCGAGGCTGCTTGACAAGTGGCCGGTTCATCCCATTCATCTTGTGGTAAAGACCACAGGCGTTACACAGATAGTGTCCTGTGCCGTCTCTCCTCCATAGGGGGGTGTCGATCGCCCCACAATTCACGCACTCCCTGCCCTCTGTGAAATACTCGGCTGTTCTAGCGTCGACTGGCACGAGAAAAAGCAAAAACTGTTTTTACCACGAAAAAATCAAGCGGAGGTAAGTCCGGCTGCCGCAGTGACCACATTGTGAAAAATAATGCCGATATGGGGGTAAATATCGCCCAGAATTCAAGAGGTTATTCTTAGGACTATTGTAAGTTGTAAGCTCTTTTCCAAGGAATGACCTCTTGAATTTATGCCTAACACACTGTATATGTATCGAGATAAATCATTCAACCGAGTGAATATGTTTGGAACGATATTTATGAAACTTGCCAAGCAAGTGGAATGACACTTAACACATAATATGATGCCATATTTCTGTAACAACGAGTAAAAAGTCACTTTGTAGCTTGAAATATTTATGACTATGTAGTACTTGTTGCTTTTTTTAAATTTCAGAGTTCATATATTGTGATTTGACTCCACTATTAATAAACTAATAAACAAAGCCATTTCATATTATTCAGGAAGAAAATCGAATAAGTTGAAATGAGTTTACAACCGCAAAAAATAAAAAATGACACCATTCAAACAACTTCACCAAATATACAGGGTGTTTCAGAATAAGGTTCAGTAAATTCAGGATCTTAATCCTCAGATGATTTTATGATATGAAGTTCCTATGAACTATGGGTCTCTGGAGCACTGTTTCTGAGATACAGGGTATTGAAATTTAAAAAAAAATGGTTTTATGAAATTAGTTTCTACACCGTACACGATCTCTTTTTGCGTTTTGGCACGGTATGAGTACGCATTAAGACACATTTTTTCCGATATGAAACGATGTTTAATTTTTAAAGTGGCGTCCGTACGTACTTCTGTCCGAACAAATTTGGTGAAAAAATTTGTACGCCAATGATTTTTTTGAAATTTTGAATTATTTTCGTAATCACCACATAATTAATAGTAAGAATGGTCTCTTGATTTTTTAACTGCGACAAATACTTTCTGAGAAAAAAAATAAATGCAATTTCATCTAGGAAAGTTACGAAATTAATTTTTTGATTACTTCACGAAAATCAGAAAATGTGTTTTATGGCGTACTGATATCCTACCAAAAACGCAGAAAATGTGTACCGCGCCGAAAATAAATTCGAAAAACAATTTCTTTTCATTTCAACACCCTGTTTCTCAGAAACAATGCGTCAGAGACACATGGTCCATATGAAGTTTTTATCATAAAATCATGTGAGGATGAAGATTCCGAATTCATGGAACCTTAGTCTGAAAATTAGTCGGTATTGAAGCCTATGCTGAATTTGTATATTTTTTTTTTTCTGAGAAAATATTCGTCGCAGGTAAAAAACGCAAGAGACCATTCTAACTGTGAATTATATGGTTATTACGAAAATAATTTAAAATTTGAAAAAAACATTGGCGTACGAATTTTTTGAACGAATTTGTTGGGATAGAAGTCTGTACGGACGCCACTGGTGAAAATTAAACATAGTTCCGTATCGGGAAAAATGTGTCTTTATGCGTACTCATAACGTGCCAAAACGCAAAAAGAGATCGTGTACGGTGTAGAAAATAATTTCATAAAACCAATTTTTTTTTTTCAACACCCTGTATCTCAAAACAGTGCGTCAGAGACCCATAGTTCATAGGAAATTTATATCATAAAATCATCTGGGGATTAAGATCCCGAATTTACGGAACCTTATTTTGAAACACCCTATATAAATAGTTTAGGATTTCTGTAGGCTACAGATCTTTGCAAACGGCTTATGATAAACTACAGATATGCTTAAAAATGAAAGCAGAATACCACCATCAATCCTTATGGATTGAACGTGATATTTTAATCTCTAGGGATTGAATGAATTATACAGGGTGTCTTATTCACCTTGAAGTACAATAGTACCAAAAAGCATCGTCGTAAATGTACTATGGGGCATTATGTTTGCCTGCAAACTTTCATAAATATCGTCCTTTCATATCTTACCTACAATAAAAAATTAACAAGATAATGTAAGAAATAATTACGAAATTAAACCTCCTAGAAAAATATAGCGAAACATGAAATATAAAAAAAAAACAGGAAAAAGTATAATAATAATTCGTATGTCAATTGTAGACGTTCATTGCATATTTGAACTATGAAATTGACGCATATGAGTTCATTATATTTACTGGGTAATCCTAATAATTGGCGTTTCTTCGATATCGCCAGTATATTGGAATTATTTCTTCAGTATAAAGAGCAATTTCAACATATTCTCAATGTATTTCAGCATATACAGGTGACGATTTTCTATGGTAAACACTTGAATTTTTAAAAGTATTAAAAATCGAGTTATTTTTCTCATGAACAATTTCTCAGATTTCCCAGTATTTCCTGAAATATCGAAAAAAGGGAAAATTCAATTGTACACATGAGAGAGAAAGAAAAATGATAAAAACATCAAATAATATGAAATTTCATATTTCTTCAGATTTTGTTGAATGGTTTAAACCATAAATTTCAACACTTCGCACATTGGGTGTTGTGGAATGAAATTATACCTTTGCAGAGGTCTTATTATATAATCGGAGATTAATATACCACAGTATTTCAGATGGTATGAAGCTGCTTATGTTGGCTATTAGTTCACTAACTTTTATGGTACTGGATTCGTTGACATAAACCTTTGATTTGACGAATTCATATTAAATGTCTTATGCCTTTTTTTTAGGCAAGTCCCGTGAATCTTGTATTTTTCTATATACAGGGTGTCCCACCCAGAGTGTCCATTGAAATTTAATGGAGAAATAATAATTCTATCTCTTCCAAATTTTGTGTAAAGTAATAGGCTAAGTTGACCTTCAATTAAAAGGTATCAACTTTCTTATTCCTAATGGAACACCCTGTATATTTTGACATTTTCGGATATATCTTCGAATGACACATAAATTTTATGTATAATTCCCCATAGCTATCTAGAGTCGTTTTCTAGTTATTCACTGTTTTTTGAAAAAAAAAATACAAATTGAGAGACTTGTAGAACGCTGAGAATTTAATGAAGGAGCAACACACAATCTCAGATCTGTTTTTTTGAAATGGGTTACCGAAAAGATATTCGATGTTACTCTGTTGGGAACATAAGGATTTGATATACTACGAGGTAAAATGAGAGACTCGAAGTTGAAATTCGAAAAAAGCCAAAAATTCGATTTTTTTCAATGGAAACAGTATTTTTTTCACTCACATAGAGTCTTTTAAGAGTTTCCTATATCTTAAATGTACCGGATAAAATAAGCATCCTATAACACGAAGAAGAAACCAAAAATTAAGGCGTTTTCAAGAATATTAAAAAAATCCCATTCTGAAATTTTTTTAGAAGCGTCATAATTATTGTAATCGTGTCAAGACGTATTTTAATAGAGGAATCATTACGCCTTCCGTTCCAACTTACACCGGATGTGCACCATTGTTCTTCCAATCAATCGGACCCGTTCAATATGGCCGTCTACAATTATTCCGATGTTACGTGAACGTTCTCAATAAAAACACCGAGTATAGGTACCACCGGAAAGTGATAACAATTCTCACAGATTGCCCGATTCCTTTCACCGTTTCTACTGATAAGAGTTATTATGGATCTTTTCGACGTTCACAAGGAAAAAAAGGGAGTGGAGGATGTGGAAAAGGAACAGATAACACCCTTTTCTTCTAAGGTACAACCTTGATACTCGCGTTCATAAAAAAATATGAAAGGAACGAGGCACTGAAGAATATAATTGGATCGAAATATGCAGAAAAGTGTATAATCTGTAAAATAGTTATTTTTGATATGAGTGTTATAAGTGACGTTTTATTTTGTGAGTGAAGAAGTTTGTGAAATGAGCGGAGCGAATTGAACAATTTCACGAACAAAATAAAATCACTTTTGACACAAATACCATACAATGTTTTTTGTACAACTGCCGTATTTTGATAATGAAATGGGCGGATTTGCAAAGACAATGAACTTCAAAATGCATTTTAATATTCAATTAATCATGAGGTTGTTGTGAATGGCAAACGTTGCCAACGTTATCATTACTAAAAAATGAGAAAAGACGCTGTCATTTGAATATCGTGCCTGTCCAATTTTCATCTTGGGTTTTTAACTGCTTAGTATGTTTGTCGAGAGTCCAATTATTGATAAAAGTGACGATTTGGTTGTTCCTCTGGATATTCTTGGCATACTCAGAAGAAATATCAAAAATATGGAGTTCATCAACTTTGTGGAACAAATTTTCAATGATAAAGTCAAGCGCCCTTGTTAAAAATGGTGTGGATGTTAGTGAATATTTTGAGGTAACTTGTTTAAAACGGAAAAGTGAAGGATATCGTCCCAAAAAATTGAAAATTCTCAATCGTGAACCAGTTGAAAAGTTCATGAAGGAAGCACCAGTTGAGAAATACTTGATGGTTAAGGTTGCAACTATTTTCAGATTATTTGGAGCCTGTCGGAGTGAAGAATTGTGTAATTTATCAGTGAAAGACATCAAAATAGCAATAAATCATTGGTTATACAACTCCCAAATACAAAAACGAAACTCAGTCGTTCTTTCAGTATTATTGGGAAGTATGTAGACTATTTTCATAAGTACTTTGCACTGCGTCCATCTGTCATCAAACATCGTCGTTTTTTTTCTGAAATACATGAATAATAAATGCACTGCCAATCCAGTTGGTATTAATACATTTGGGAAAATTCCATCTATTGTTGCCGATTTGCTCAACCTGCCAGAACCAAAGCAATATACAGGACACTGTTTTAGAAGATCCTCCGCTTCATTGCTTACAGAATCAGGAGCAAATATTACGGATATAAAAAAACATGGTGGATGGAAGTCAACGACGGTAGCCGTGAGTTATGTTGATCATTCCATTGCATATAGAAATGTCATTGCTGAAAAAATTCTCCCAACCTCAACAGATTTTGGATCATCATCATGCAATATTGTACTTCCGGTTTCTACAAGTACTGATGGTGCTGAGGATTCTAATAATGTGTTGCGAAGCTCCCTAACGTCACAGGGCATTAATGTTAGTAATTGTTCTAGTTTTACGATTAATATTAATGTTCATAAGTAATGATTGTTAAATATTGATAATAAAAATTTGGAATTGCTGAATTTTCTCCTCTGATTTCATCATAAGAAAATGGAGTGCTAGAAAGATTTTTAACACGCTTCCACGTAAACAATTAATTTAAACATTGTTTGCTGTCATTGAAAAGTGTCACTTTTAATGGCAGTTGTACAAAAAAAAATTCTTTTTTTTCTTCATTCACGTAAATATAGAACACCACAAGAAATAAGCTCTAATAGTTTTCTTCCGCATTTCCAACTTGAAACGTGAATTTTTCCATTTTCTACGCGCTCAAAACCTAACAATAAAAAATTCCACTCTTTCGCACGTGTGGAATTTACGGAAATCGAGATTAAACAAGATGGGTACCTCATTGAAGATACTTCTTGTTTGCGCATTCCACGGGTTACGTAAAGAAGATTTCCCGATCGCCTGTACGTGCTCTTATCGCGATCGAAGGCAGCTGACAGAATTCGAAACGATTGAATGGAACGTTTTCCGATACGAAAATCGTATCGATTTTAATTGATGCGTTTTATAGATCGCAGGAAAAAGGTGTTTTTATCGTTTTGCGGTTGGGAATCGGGAAAAATGGAAGTTAAACCGATAATTCGAATGCGTCTCTGTTGGATTATATCGGCATAGACAATTCTTGAATAGAAAAAGAGGTTTCACTATCAAATTCAAGGAGTGCTCCAAGCTGAAACTGCAGGTGTTGTTTCTCTTCGCCCTCCAAGCCTTGGTCTTTCCAACACGGAACCTGTCTCCCTGAACCTATTTCAAAGTCGAGGTATCACACTTTGGCTGACTTGGAGCCTTTTCGCTACAACAACCTGAGTTAGGCCACCCTGTAGCGTTCCAATAGCCCTATTAGCCTCAGCGTTTGTTAATTTACGTCTTGCCATTTTCAGAAAACTCGTTCCAAATCGAAGCCGTTCATAAACTGACTTCATTTCAAAATAAGAACGTTCATGAAGCATATGCAAAGAACCAAACTTCAGAAAAAAGGCGACCAGATTGACGAAATGTCTCATACTGATTTTTATTGGAACGATTCAAGTTGTTATTGAGTTTTGAATGATTTTACAGCGATTTTCTCGAAAACGATTGAATACGATATCCATAACTCTTGCGGAGCAGTACAGATCATCATCGTATATTGACACTTCGATTAACTATCAGCATCAAGTATAAATATCTATATAAATGAAAGGCGATCTATAGTACTGTTCGACAGATTATCACGTCCAAACCACTGCACTAATTTGAATGATTCTTTTTTCGTTTAGTTCGTTTTAGTCCGGACAAGGTTTTTAATATGTTATATTTAAAAAAAACAGGTACAAGAAGGAAGAAAACGGAATTTAATTTTTCTTCCAACCATAGATTGAAATGGTTACGATTTTGACACTGGCAATAAATGGAAAACTGAGAATATTAGTATTGTTGTTGAATATGCACTCCAATGTCTACCTATTCGATGGAATTCTTTTCTATGCTCTAAAACTGGTAGCTCGCCTCACTCCCCGATGTAATTGGCCGTTTACCAACGAAACATTTTATGTTATCGAGACGCAGCCAGATAATATCGAGGAACATTAGAAGGAACTCTCCAAAACACGAATAGACTCTTTTTTCAGGTAGTGCTCTTGGTTGTCGCCGCGATTATCATAGATTTTTCCCATTTCTCGCCTGTTCGGCCTGGTGAGAGTGCCGTTTAACCAGCACTCTTAGAAAACTGTTAATGACGCCAATGAACATCGATTTCTAGCGAGTGAGCATCATTTTTCCTCGGGGGTCAAAGATATACGGTTCCATTAATGGCGGCTTTCCTAAGTTATTGTTCTTTGGTTCAAGTTCTATGGTCGTCTTGAAAAAAGAGTTCATCCAGAAGTATATGAATAGAGTCCGTTCAAGATATACATCGGGGGCGGTTGCGAAAAATAAACCTTAATAAAATAATCTATACTAAAATATATTATTATATATATTAATATTATAAATGTGAATGTCCGTGTGTTTGTATGTTTGTTTGTCCTCTATGGACTCAGGAACCAGATGACCGATTTTGATGAAACTTTCAGTATAATGTAGAGAATTTATTTTGGGAGGTTTTCAGGTAGGGTTCATTCCTATATCACGAAGAAATGAGAAACAATAAAGAGTTTTCATGAAAAAGTCTGTTTTTAACCCGTTTTTTCAGGCTTTCACGGCCGACGCTGGGTAAACTATAAGAGATAGAGAAACATGGTCAGAGACATGGTGAGGACAACCAACTATGACAATTTTTAACATTTTCAGTTCAATTCAAAATAATGTTCAGTTCTAAGAGGGCTCCCGACTGGCATGTAATGAATTCAAATAAAAATGTATGTATTTGATATTTGCGGCATTCATTCCAGATGGAAAATGCTTTTACTGTATAGTTTCCTAATGGATACTTTAAAAATTACTGGAGGTTGAACGAAAGTGAATTTAAGCAAGAAATAATTGAATCTACGCGAGATCGCTTTGTCATGTAGTCACGTGCCTGCCTTTCCTTTCTCACGAGGTTATGAATGTGGGATAGAAAGTACTTACTTTACATAAGTCGCAAGGTGGAAATTTTGACGAAATAGTATGAGTATAGTAAATCACATTTTCAGGAACTCGTCTATGTTGCACTCTCTCGGGTGACTAATATTGAAAAATTTTATATAACGACAAAAAATGATAATTCTGCATTTAAGTTTGATCATAATCAAAGGCATGCTGCATCGACTGCATCTTTGTTGCAAGAATTCAAAAGACTGTCTTTAAGTAGTGTTCAAACGGTAGCTCAAAGTGTCTTAGATTCCATCAGTAATAGAAATGGCATTTCAATAATGACTTTCAATTGCCAAAGTTTACATAGTCACAAATACGATTCACAAGATTCAGTTACGAGACAAACCAATGTGTTACTTCTTACCGAAACATGCAAGACGCGTGATAATCCGATTGAAATACCTAATTTCAATTGTATTGTTCTATTCAAACGAGATACTGTTCCAAGAGGAACAAAATAGTAATAATGTTACTATTATTATGCCCCCGAATATTGAAATAAATATTGAAGACGTTAGCGGTGTTAATGTTAGACGCTCATTTGTTGGAGATATTTGTGCATGCTTATGCAAACTTAGAAATAGCCTACACATAGTCATGGTAGCAATTTACATTTTCAAAATTGGACGAGGTAGAGCATTTTATTCATCGCACTTTACTGGAGTACACTGAAGAAGGGTCGAAAATACTTGGTACAAATGGTAATAAATTTCCATTTATCTTGGCTGGCGATTTCAACATTAACTTCGCTGATAAAAAATCAGAGCGGTTGACCACTTTTCTTTCGGAAAAATTGAATTTAAAAATGAATAATGATCCACAAGAACAAATAAAATATGGGACCACAAGAAAACTCATTTGAACACCCTTATTTGTCCCCCTTTCTACAAAATTTCACCTGTCCTAGCGTTTTTTCGTTATTCCATCCCAACGCTCAAAATTCGGGGTGGTAAGTTATGGACGGCACACCCTGTATAAGGAGTCTCTTGTTAAGTCAATTTGAGTCAAGAAATAATGATTTTGCAGTGGATCCCGACGGATTCTCCAAACCAGCAGTATGATACGCACGCACGCCCACTACCGTAGTCGTATCGGGTTCGCGCAACGGCCGAGCGTCTTCAATTTCTCCATTTCGTGGATTCTCTTTCCCCGGGCGTATTGAATGTCTGGAACGGACACCTCCGTTCCCATGGAGGAGGGAGCCAGCTCCCGCACACCTCTCTCTCCGCTAGTTTTCTCAGAAGTCGCGTTGCGAATCAGCAAAACCGTCAATAGAGCCATTGTCTCCTCTCTGTTATTCTTTATTCGACTTGGTCGATGCGTGTTATCGGCCCGATCGTCTTGTTTCCAAACAATCGGCGTTATCGGGACAGTGGCGTACGATAAGAGCGTCAGGGGGGGCTGTTGTTCGTCACCAACAATAAGGTTGGTTGAAGTACATAAATGCTCGGGTTTTATCTTTCCAAAACATTCTGATGACGAACGGCGTTATTGGGTGGCGATAAAAAAAAGAAGAAGAAGAAGAGGTAAACACTGAGATCGACTTCTGTGTTCGAGAGTACAGGTAGGGCAAAATTAGGTGTCTACTTAAGGGATCTCTATCAAACTATCTATCAAAGCTAGAAGAAAACTGATGACACACCTGGGAAATTAAATATTCACGGGGTTGTAAAATCCAAAATACTTGGTCTTTTGGACTGAAACAAAAACTAGTCATACTATAGAGGGTGATTCATAACTATTGGACATAGGCTGAGGGCAGATTTTTTTGGACTGAAATATGGCGATAGGACCAAATATACCTCAATAAAATATTGCTGTGGACAAAGATAGAGGGCGTTAAAATTGAACTTTTTCTTCGTTTTTTGCTAATAATTTCATTTGTTTTTGGGAAAAACACAATTGAACAGTTCAGAGCATCGGAAGAGGATTTGAAGTAACGATTTATTTATTTTATATATTTCGACGATAAACCATAATTAAATACAATGTAACATAAAAAAAAAACTCAAATTTAATGTTCTACTTGGCCTCCTTCGACTTCTATGCCTTTTCTAATTCTTTTAATATTAGACTTCAGAATTTAGAAAAAATATAATTCTGTCCCCTTATAGAGTTAGCCTTGAAAATGATTAGCAGTGATATTATAAGCAAAAAACGAAAAAAAAAAAAAATGAACTTTAACGCCCTCAATCTTTTCCACAGCAATATTTTATTGAGGTATATTTGGTCCTATCGCCATAATTTGGTCCGAACAATTTGCCCTTAGCCTATGTTCCAATAGTTATGTATCACCCTGTATAACCTATAAAATCGAGTAAAATAACGAAATTTTATTCCCAGAGAATTCAAGCATTTTCAGACTATCAATTCAATGTATGGCCTCCACGGGCATCAATTACAGCTTGACATCTTCTTTGCATACTACACACGAGGTTGTTGAACATTTCTTGAGGAATTCGGTTCCATAAACGGAGCAGAAGTTCTCTCAGATCATTCGAGGATTCTGGAGTAGGTTGATGATTATCTAATCTATCGTCCATATCTGGATTCATCAGTGTAAAGGACACTACGACATTGATCGTTCCAATTGATATGTTGCCTTGCCCATTCCAGTCTTATGGTCACGTGTTAATGGAACTCCTCTTAATGGACGTCTAGAACCTAGATTCACCTCTCTCTAACGTCGTCTGATGGTTTCGATGAAACTTGGACCCCATCTGCATTTTTGAAGAGTTTTCCGTAGCATTCTACACGTAGATGTAGGCTTTCTTCTCGCCGAAACGGTGATGAAACGATCCTGAGCAGGTGTTGTTTTTCGTCGCCCACCAAGCCTTGGTTTTTCCAACACAGAACCAATCTCCCTGAACCTATTCCAAAGTCGAGATATCACACTTAGGCTGACTTGGAGCCTTTCCGCTACAACAACCTGAGTTGGGCCACTCTGTAGCATACCGATAGCCCTATTAGCCTCAGCATTTGTTAATTTGCGTCTTGGCATTTTCAGAAAACTCGTTTCGAATCGAAGCCGTTGATAAACTGACTCCATTTCAGAATAAGAACATTCATGAAGCATATGCAAAGAACCTAACTTCAGAAAAAAGGCGACCAGATTGACGAAATGTCTCTTACTGATTTTTATTGGATCGATTCAAGTTTTTATTGAGTTTTAAATGATTTTACAGCAATTTTCTCGAAAATTACATACTTTTCAAAACGATTGAATACGCAGTACTTATTGCGTAGTGTGACAAAGTCCGTGAAGCAGAATTTTCAAAAAAGAATTGGAAAAATGGATTCTGAATTTTGACAAAGCTAAGATACTAAACTAATAAACCAAAGTTATTAATAATTCCCGATTTTGACAATTTAAAAAAATGGATTTGGAGAAATGGACACTTACCCGGACGATTTCAGTGTGATTTTGATGTGGTGGACTTTGTATTATCTTTGTGTTTTTTGGGAGTTCATTGATAGAAAATGAATATTTTTGCGGCGATTACAAGAAGAATAGTTATGTTTTAATGCTGTGCACAGTTAATCTCAGTATTTAGTGTATTAACTCTACAGTACATATCATAGAGTTTATTTACTGTAGATTTTTTTTATAAACTCTTATTCTATTCTATTCTAACAATCCTCATTATCGGACTGAAATATTGGTCCTTCGAGCCGGACGTCCACGGAATCGATCGGTGCCATAAATCCGGTGCACTCAGCTCCTAAAATACCTGTTCACGGTGAATTAAGATTTTTTAAAAGATCGCGACGGCTCGGAGCCTCCCTGAGACTCTGGCCCGCTGGCCGATAAGGCCTAAGCGAGTGGTAGTCTGTAGTCTGCACTTCCGGCATTCCGAAGAACCCCACGTGGTCGTTTCCGATCGCGTCATCTTCTCTTCCTGCGTTCCAGGACGCGGTCCGTGTTTGCGTTCGAAAAATCAACAGACCGATTCCAATAACTCCGGCATTGTTGACCCTGTCAACAGCGAGGTTTCGGCGCTTTCGAGGAATCCCGACCTTTTTCTTTTTCTCTTTTGGGTCTAGTCGACGAGACTCTAACGAAAGTCCCAGACGAAATTCCGAAAAACGGCGAAAATTGACAAAATATTTGCTCGACGGTACGAAGGTGAGATTCGAATTTAAATACTACACTCCCCGTCAATAAATTCCGGACAGGCAAAATTTTCGTCAAATTCAACACCCTGTATCTTTTTTTTTGGTGCTGCGATTTAGTTGAAATTTTCAGCAGGTATTGTATTAGGTCTTGTTATATTAACCTGGAATTTACTTTGCGAAAGTACTTGTAGTTCATTAGTTATTCAGGGTGAAACAAAACCTTGTTTTATACCCTGCATTTCTAAACACCCTGTGCTGAATTTGAGGCGGAAAATTTGATATCATTAAGTTTCAATTTGAAGTGTGACTCTTCTTAACAACATGTTTTTCGATTCACGTCAGTATCTGCTTTAAAAAAAAGATACACATTTTCAAAGAAAGTGTTGCATTTTTAAATTTCTATAACAATTTAAAACATTACAATACCTTATCGACTAGTAAACATAAACAAACATCTGAAAATTAATAGCGTGTTTTTCCACCTCGCTTTCTCATCATTTCTACCATACGACGTGGCATACTTTCAATGCATTTCCGAATTGCTTCTGGGGGAATATTTAATATTTTCCCGTTCTTCAAGAAGGGCTGTTCGTAAATCGGGCAAGGTATTGGGATGCCGATTTCGAACATTTCTACCTAGCATATCCCATACATGTTCAATTGGATTTAAATCCGGACTTCTGGCTGGCCACACGAATCGTTGAATATTCGCCTCTTCAAAGTAGCGAGGTTTAGGCGCTTTCGAGGAATCCCGACCTAAACGGATTCTTTTTCTTTTTTGGGTCTAGTCGAAGATACTTTGACGTCGTGGGCCCAGACGAAATTCCGAAAAACTGCGAAAATTAAAAAAAATATTTGCTCGAGCGTGGCGAAGGTGAGATTCGAATTTATGGACTATTATATCCCGGAGAGAACCTTTAAATTAGTTGGAAGGATTCAATGCCACATGGCTTTTTCAGCCGCCACTTTTGAAGGCCTCCAAAGCTTCTTTTTGTGTAATTAGGAGTGGTGAAAGGACTTTGGAAACACTTCGACTGTTTGGAACTCGCTTTGGAACCATATTTTTTATTGTTTAATGTTAAGTTCAAATTTCAATTGACACCAAATATGCTTTTAACTTGATCATTGCTTATCTTGATAATTTTGAAAAATAAAATTCATATTTATGGCTTGATGATGGCTGAGACAGCCAAAACATGTCACCTGTATGTTTAAAAGATATGAGCACCCCAGAAGAGGTGGGGTGTGTTAAGTCACAAAATCAAAATTTTAATATATGAAACTAAGTCTGCCATTTTGTTGGTTACACCATTCATAACTCAAGATTAGATGAACTGTTTGTTGTGAAAGATTTTTTTTTGGTTCTTCTACGACGGGTTAACAGTCCATTTGATGGACTAGAAAAAATAAATAGGAAATAATTTTTCTTCCTTCTTTCGACACCAGGAGGTGTCGCTACGGTTAATAGCGTTTTCGGGAAAGTATTATATTTGATATTAATACAGTGAACTACATCTTTTAATAATATTTACGCATCTGAGTCCATGTGTTATTACACCTATCTTTCTTCCGAACACTACGGAAAATTTTATGACGAAATGTTTTGAACAAATCTCGATTCTACTATCATATATGAACACGATGACTTTTTTTTTGAGTTTCCTAAACGGATGTTTTGGGGACGCATTGATTCTTTTGTCTGGTGACTTCTGACAACCATTACCGGTAATTCCAAAATCAATGGTTCCTAAAATTATCAACTTCAAATTTGGGAGGTAATAAAGCTCTCAATTCAATTAATTGCGACTGGAATACTACCAATAGATATTTGCAGCCCAGAAATATGCAAAAAAACACATGCACCACAAAAATTGTTGAAAATGATTTTTAGTAACTGCAAAAAAGGATGCAATGCGTCATGCACCTGCAGAAAACTCATTCTTTTTGGTAACGCTACATACGAGGAATGTGTCCAATCTTTGGCAAAGATGAAGAAATAATTAACAGTGGCGACAGCCACTCAGAATCTGATTGATTTTTTGACACAAAAAGTATTAATTCCACGTGAATAAAGTGATGAATAAATGAAATGTTCAAATGATATTTTCATTTTGTTATTTTGAACAGATAGGGGTTGCTTTTAGGGGTTGAAAAATTAAAATGACTAAAACTGACATTGATCCAAAATACTGTTATAAAATTGATTGAAATTAATTAATTATATTGATAAAGACCCATTTTCACACATTTTATGCTGAAAGGGGGTGGTTTATACGGTCTTGAAGTATATGTAGACCTTCATAAAACTGAGGCCCAAAAATTACTTTGATTTACGTCAGAACAAGTTTCTTTTAATTTTGGATAAAGGGGTTGTTTTCGCCCCTCAAAAATAATAAGCATAAATCGGCATATGGTAGGAGTAGGAGACGAGTATAGCTTATATCCAAAAATTTTATCAAAATCGAAGCATCTTGTTAAAATTCGGAGGTAATACCTAATTTTCGCCCTCATTGACTGGACTAACTGTAAAGGACAATTTTATCTCCACTTTCAGAGTATTATACCATAATAGTTCATTTTAATATTAAAGTTCCTTTTTTATTTATCGATTGAGGCAGTACGAAGTCTGCCGGTCAGCTAGTTAGTCATAAGAGATTTTTCAGTCCGATTATTGTTTGAAAGAATGTTCACTGCCATTATTTGACGAAATGATATACCTAGGGAGTTGAAAATGTGTTCCATTCGCTAGAATTCACTAAGGTGAATCCAAAATTGTACATAACGCGTGTTTCAAAAATGTGACTCAACACAATTTACCTCTGAGGTGCTGATATGGTTTCCAAAAACCTTTCACCACTCAATTTCAATTTTGTCGACAAAGAGGCAGAACTAAGCTAACAAAATATATTTTGTCTGTTTCAGTATCGTAATCAGTTCACAACAGTCCAAAAAGCAGTGATGTAATAAATTCATTGCAGCTCTGTTTTCAGTTATATTCTTCAACACTGACTTTGAAACTGTATAGGTATGTGTATTTTCAACACACGTCAATTCAAATTCCGTAATCCGTCAATTCTCGTAACAGTTATACCAACTGCCAAGATACAATACGAAAGTCCCTAGGATGTATAATCTGAATTTTTCATTGAATTTCGATAGTTTCTCACAAAACTCGACGTAAATACATAAAATATCGTCTAATACTCGTAGCAGAAGGTAATTTCAACAGTCATGCATTCGTATTGGAATTGGAATCCATTCTGCAAACTGTTTCAGATTATACTACAAGTTTAATTCAGTTAAAAATGGAAAACAGTCCACCCTCGAAAGAAATTTGCCAATTAATCAACACTACGTAACTAACTCATTTTCATTCAATTCCTCCCTATGTACAAAAAATTTATCGTCTTCAGACTTAGACAAGCCTACGAGCAGCGGAATGAATTCTTTTCCATTACGAAAAGTTATCCGACCTTGGGATGAAATAGGTTAGGTCCCACAACCTCCTTTTTCGCCGGTCTACTCCTTATCTGAACAATTTCCTCGATTGAAAAGAGTGGAACAGGAGGGGGGTATGTTCGAGAATATTCATTCGATCGAAAGTAGTTTACATGCTTTCCACTTCCTGTGTTTCGCGATAAAAATAATTGTTTATGATGGTTTCCAGTGTCCCCAAATCAGATATATATATACCGAGCGATATGATAAGGATGTGTGTATTAACCACTGTCTTGAATTCATAACATCAGTCTGGGATCCTCTTTAATGATTTCGGTTCACATGATGTCTGCTGTTGGAAATATCTGTGTTTGAAACTGTTATAATTTATTGCTATGATATTCTTCCAATTCAAAAATGACTCAAGAAGTGGCGAGTTTCTGAATGAACGAGTGTTAGAATAAGTCTTCTGTACGAGTATTATATATTATTTTCTCTAATTCACTGAGTGTTCATTGGAATTTATTTAATATTTCTTTTTTTGACAGATGACATGGAACAGATTTCATGAGTTTGGCACTACGTACGACATAAAATCAGGAAATCCTAAATAACTCAAAAATTATTAATTTTAGGAGCATCAACATGTTAGAACATTATGATCATTTTTCTTTGCAGAATCTAACATCGTCATAAAAGAATAGGGTTCTTATTTGTAAAACGAAAGTTATGAGCCAATCTTGATCCCAATTTTTGACCCAGTGTTGAATTTTTCAAAATTCTAGAAATATACAATATTTTCACAGTATTCGACTTCAAAAACGTAAAAATGGTTTGTGCTTGAGATATTTAGAATAGGAACAACAAACATGATACCGAATACTCTTATCTCCCTTTTTTCTTCAGTTTTTACTCGAATGCAACAATTTGAGTACGAATGTATTCAGAATAGGATACTCTATCAAATTCGAAAACAAAAAAAACCGAAAAAAAAATTTTTTTCACCCCCTGTATAACTGAAATAGTCAGGCTCCAAGAATATTTTAGCTCGGCAGATAATGTCAAACAATATCATAATCCCAATTTTCAGACTTCAAATAGGCCCAGTTCTCCAGAAAGGCCTAAAAGGCCGACGAACTTGGTACAGGGTGATTGTTTATATTTTACTCAATAGCTATCTCAGTTATCATTGGTCTTACGAAAACGTTTGAAGGGGCAAATTTATAGTATATTTTATGGGCATTCAGAATCCAGTACTAAGAAATGAATAAAGACATCGTTTACCTAAAAATTTCATGTGAAGTGTTGTTTTTCAAATAGCACACCATGTATTTTATTTTCCTAATCGGTAGAGCTCTTTCTTCTGATTTCAAATATATACTTTATTGAGGTTTTTTCGGCAGTTTCTGAAAATTATAGGTTCTTTTGTCTAAATTTGGGGCAGCTATAGAACGCCACTCGAGAATGCTGTGATTTCTTTATATCGAAGTCCCAGTCTATGACCTCCAGATAGTCCCTACTTAACATCATTTTTATGGGGATATTTGAAATATAAAGCGTATATGACCCTTCCGCAAAATATTGAAGACATTAAATTTAAAATAGAAGAAATTGACAACCTCAATTATATTCCATTAGTGGTAAGGAAAATCCTCAAAAACTTAAAAAAAAGGATATCGACCCTGTCTCGAAGTGAATGGGGGTCATTTGAAAACCTAATTTACTTTCAGTTAATAATAATAATAATGAAATATATTTCGAAAAATAAACGAAAAACATCACAGAGGTGAATTATATTACAAGAATTACATGATATCAATATCGAGTGTTTCTTTATCGATTATCCACGATTCCTTTGATATAAAAAAATCGCATCGTTCTCGTGTGGCATTCCAGAGCTGCCTTAGATTTAGAAGAAAACATCTATATTTTCAGAAAACTGTCAGAGATAACCTTAATAAGTATATACAGGGTGACACAGACTCATGGTACACCCCCGATTTCTCCCTTGTTTCTATAGCTATATTTCTGAAATTTGGAACATTGAATATACCTACTATAGGGCACTTTTTGACATATTTAGAAAAAAATCCAATTTCCGGTTTTTCCGGAAATGACATCAACTTTGGATTGAACCGAGAAGATACTTAAATTTGTCTAAACTCCATTATCGTGTTCGTATTGGTTATACAGAAGAATAGTTGATATGGATGGATACCCCACCGATGGTACTTTCGAATGACGTCAGAGTACCATTATGCTACCATTTGACAAAACGGAGTTTCGAGTGAAAAAAGGTTTTGGTTTACTTTTTTGGCACGTATTTCGAACCACGATACTTTTTAAATCGAAATTACTATAGTGTAGCATTATTTCGATTATTTGGAATAATTTCAGGGAGTTCATGGCTCCCTAGATCGAAAAATAAAATGGGCGTTCTGAAGAATGAAATATCAACTATGAGGTATCATTAGATTGAGAAAATTATAGAGATTTCGAAAATGTAATAATATATCGGGTGTCCCATTTGAAAATCGAAAGTTGATGTAATTTCCGGAAAAACCAGAAGTTGGATTTTTTTTCTGAATGTGTCAATAAGTGCCTTATAGTGAGTATATACAATGTTCCAAATTTCAGAGATATAGCTACAGAAACAAGGGAGAAATTGGGGGTGTACCATGAGTCTGTGTCACCCTGTATATTTGAAATCAGAAGAAAGAGCTCTACCGATTAGGAAAATAAAATACAGGATGTGCCATTTGAAAAACATCACTTAACATAAAATTTTTAGGTTAACGATGTCTTAATGCAATTTTTAGTAGTGAATTCTGAATGCCCATAAAAAAATACTGCTAATTTGCCCATTTGAACTTTTATGTACGACCAATATTAACTGAGATAGCTATTGAGTAAAATATAAACAATCACCCTATACACCTTGTATTTCATTAATAACCATAATTAATATTGATGACAAATGATGCTTTTTTCTATTTCGAAGCAGTCCACGCATTTTTCACGCTCACAAATCCACTCTAGCATCGATCATCGCATTTCTTACAGTCACCAAGGTAATTATTCTTTTGACAAAAAGCTTCCAACGTGTCATCGATCCGTTAAATAAAGTGGCCGATCTAAGAATCCAGTCCATGCCCAGCATCCAGGCCATCCCGGTGATTTATGCCGTCACCCGATACTCCGCTAGCCCTGGCGCCAATTTTTTAAGAAGAGCTGACAACTAACAACGTAAGGGCCGGTCCACGGATCTGAGGCCGGGTTCACCCCCATAAATTCAACGGTTCACGACACGAGATTTCTTCATAAGATGGTGCTACCTGAGGTATCGAGTGTTGCACGGTGGGCTTCTTGTTGGTATTGAGTTATTGGGGGCAGATTGCGAATTTGTCTAGACTGTCCAAGAAAGGGTCTAAGGGATTCAAGGTGTGGAAAATTTTTCGAAGAAGTCGATATTTCCAAGAGAGTTGTGGAGTATGAAGGAATTCGAAATTTTTCAAATAAAGTTTGCAATCAGTACTCATCAAACCGGCAGAAATGAGACAACAGTTGTCCGGATAAAAGCATGCAGACAGCAGAGACAGGATATCATTAAATATACTGCTTCACAAGAGTTAGTATGCAATTTTCGAGAAAATCGTTGTAAAATCATTACAATGTTCTTATTTTTAAATGGAGTCAGTTTATCAACGGCTTCGATTTGAAACGAATTTTCTGAAAAAGACAAGACGTAAATTAACAAACTCTGAGGCTAATAGGGCTATCGGAATGCTACAGGGTGGCCTAACTCAGGTTGTTGTAGCGGAAAGGCTCCAAGTCAGCCAAAGTGTGATATCTCGACTTTGGAATAGGTTCAGGGAGAAAGATTTCGTTTTGGAAAGACCAAGGCTTGGTGGGCGACGAAAAACAACACCTGCTCAGGATCGTTTCATCACCGTTTCGGCGAGAAGAAAGCCTACATCTACGTGTAGAATGCTACGGAATACTCTTCGAAATGCAGATGGGATCAAAGTTTTCATCGAAACCATCAGACGACGTTTGAGAGAGGTGACTCTAGGTTCTAGACGTCCATTAAGAGGAATTCAAAGACTGGAATGGGCAAGGCAACATATCAATTGGAACGATCAATGGCGTAGTGTCCGTTTCACTGATGAATCCAGATATGGACGATTTTTAGATTCTTGAAGAATAAGGGTATGGACAATCCCAAGCATACCCCGTAATCGTCGCTATGTCCAAGAAGTCCATCCACTCCGAGGTTATGGTATGGGCCTGGATATGTTTCAACGGGCGCACAGATCTACATATTTTTCCTGGGAAAATGACCGCCTCACACTATAGGGAGCATGTCATTGACAATGTTTTACTAAATTTTCACGCTGCCATTGGTGAAACTTTTCAATTTCTAGAGGATAACGCTAGACCGCACCGTGCAGCCATAGTTGAGAATGCGCGCGAGGAGCTTGATATTCCACATTTACCAATACCTCCGCACTCACCAGATTTGAATTACATAGAACATGGGATATGCTCCAAAGAGGATTAGATTATCATCAACCTACCCCAGAATCCTCAAATGATCTGAGATAGCTTCTGCCCCGTTTATGGAACCAAGTTCCTCAAGAAATGTTCAACAACCTAGTGTGTAGCATGCAAAGAAGATTTAAAGCTGTTATTGATGCCCGTGGAGGCCATACATTGTAGTGATAGTCTTGAATAAAATTTCGTTATAATACTCGATTTTTCTTAACCACCCTGTGAACGCTGCAAACCTACATGCTAAAATTAATTTTATTTCCAGCAACTTGAAATCATATTAATATGAATTTTCATCACAAAATCTCATTTTGACTATATTTTTTTGCATTTTAAGTCAATATCCCTAACTCATGTGAAGCAGTTTAGTTCGTAAGTTAGTTAGTTTAAAATGGGTCAATTTAATCTGTTTCTCCTAGTCGAGCAGAATTGAAAGCGTGAAAATAAATTAAAAAAAAAAAAGAAACAGAAAAAGATTCGAAGTGAAGTGTGTGGTATGTGGTGCTTTATTCAATAATGAGTAGGTATAAAAAATTGATGAACCCATTTGACGAGACCATTATCATCATAATTATGTGGACCCTTTGTTGAGATCAACGACTGCTTCCAAGGAAATAACCATCAGAAATTATGTGGTTATATGAGAAACCGTGAAAAACGCGTTCGAATCAGGAATATCTTGGTCAGGTTCCGAAAAAATGCCACGAGATAAAAAAAATTGGATTTTAACAACTCAGCCGAGATAACAGCCGATTCGAGAAATACTTTTGTTTGTCCCGGACTGAGATCGATAAGAACTGGTTCGCCTAATTACCTGAACGGAAAATTGGAACAGTAAACGATCTCAAACGAACTTGAAACTCATAATAATGTGCGCTGTGAAAAAACGGGAGCTTTCAATTGTTGGTGTGCTCGGTTACCCATCCAGATTCAAAATTCCCCCAACACTGCTTGTGTTGTCAAACTCGAATTGGCATTGTAACAATTTAAAGAGCTGTCACGAAAATTTCAGTGTTTCATTGCATTGGGTTCTGCCAGAATTGAAAATAGTTTCATGATGGAATGTAGAACATTGTGAAAACTATTCATATAAATCAAAATATCATGTATTCATAAAAACTCAACACTAAGAGCATTTTTCAAAGATCATTCTCGTGAAATCACTTTAGACCACCTGTAGGGCGATACGTAAAACTGCAGAAAATCGTGAAAAAACGTCCAGATAAAGAAATTGAAGTTGTGTGTACTCATAGTTAGTAATAAACGATTATACGATCTAGCGGTAACTGCTGCCCAAGTATCAAATTCGAATTTACATAAATTCAGTTGTACTATAAAAAGAATGCTTCATTTAAGTGAAAGAAATCGTATTGAAAAAAAACTGCTCCAGATGAGATAGGGATATTGACTTAAATTGCAAAAAAATGAAGTTTAAATGAGATTTTGTAATAAAAATTCTTATTAATATGATTTCAAGTTGCAAGAAATAAAATTAATTTTAGCCTGTAGGTCTGCAGCGTATACAAGGTGGTTAAGAAAAAATAAGAGAGTTAAAGCATTTTGAAACTATCAATATCAAGAGAATGTATGGCCTCCACGGGCATCAATAACAGCTTGACATCCTCTTTGCGTACTACACACGAGGTTGTTGAACATTCATTGAAGAATTTGGACCCATAAACGGGGCAGAAGCTCTCTCAGATCATTTAAGGATTCTGGGGTAGGTTGATGATTATCTAATCTTCTTTGGAGCATATTCCATGCATTTTCTATGCAATTCAATCTGGTGGGTGCGGAGGTATTGGTAAATGTGAAATACCAAGCTACTCGCGCGCTTTCTCAACTATGGCTGCATGGTGCGGTCTAGCGTTATCGTCTAGAAATTGAAAAGTTTCACCAATAGCAGCGTGAAAATTTGGCAAAACATTGTCAATGACATGCTCCCTTAGTGTAAGGTGGTCATATTCATAGGACAAATGTGTAGATCTGTGCGCCCGTTGAAACATATCCCGGCCCATACCATAACACTACCCTCGAAATGGATGGACTTCTTGGACATAACGATGATTACGGGTATGCGTGGGATTTTCCTTACCCTTATTCTTCGAGAATCTGAAAATTGTCCATATCCGGATTCATCAGTGAAAAGAACCCTACGCCATTGATCGTTCCAATTTATATGTTGCCTTTTCCATTCCAGTCTTTGACACTTACGGTCAAGTGTTAATGGAACTCCTCTTAATGGACGTCTAGAACCTAGATCCACCTCTCTCAAACGTCGTCTGATGGTTTCGATGGAAACTCGGACCCCATCTGCATTTTGAAGAGTATTCCGTAGCATTCTACACGTAGATGTAGGCTTTCTTCTCGCCGAAACGGTGATGAAACGATCCTGAGCAAGTGTTGTTTTTCGTCGCCCACCAAGCCTTGGTCTTTCCAACACGGAACCTGTCTCCCTGAACCTTGTCCAAAGTCGAGATATCACTCTTTAGCTGACTTGGAGCCTTTCCGCTACAACAACCTGAGTTAGGCCACCCTGTAGTATTCCGATAGCCCTATTAGCTTCAGCGTTTGTTAATTTACGTCTTGGCAGTTTCAGAAAACTCGTTTCGAATCGAAGCCGTTGATTAACTGACTCCATTTCAAAATAAGAACATTCATGAAACATATGCAAGGAACCAAACTTCAGAAAAAAGGCGACCAGATTGACGAAATGTCTCACACTGATTTTTATTGGATCGATTCAAGTTGTTATTGAGTTTTAAATGATTTTACAGCGATTTTCCCGAAGATTACATACTTTTCAAAACGATTTATGGCGGTATTCTGCTTTCATCTGTAAGCGAATCTGTAACTTTTCATAAGTTTACAGGACAATTACGATTCTCGACGCTTTCTATAAATCTGTAGCTTACAAGTAATCGGAAACATATGGAAAGGTATATTGTGAGGTTATGTTGAACGATTTGTTTTAGTCACAGAATATGAAATACTTCACTAAACTCAACTACTTTTGTAATTCATCTTTGTACTTCGGTTGTTAATTTCTCTTTCTCCTTGTAACGAACACGAATTGAACATAAATATATCCAATAATCAACACTTACGAACCAAAATGATAGGAAAATAAATTCTATTCTATGATCTCATTACGAAGTAGTTACGATCTTTCTAGAGAGTAGTTCAAAATTGACACTTCTAATACGAGAGTTGCAGAAAAACTTCCAGGATGTCATAATTTACGAATCTGTAAGTCAGCCACATACAGATCCATGGATAAATTACAGATCAATCGTACGCTACAGATTAGTAGCTTACAGAAAAAAAGCAGAATACCGCCAAGTCCGAGATTCAGCCAATATAAACAGTAAAAAAATGTTACATGTTGTTACATCCAAAATTACGAATCCTATGGCGGTATTCTGCTTTTTCTCTGTAAGCTACGAATCTGCAGCGTACGATTGATCTGTAATTTATCCATGGATCTGTATGTGGCTGACTTACAGATTCGTAAATTATGACATTCTGGAAGTTTTTCTGCAACTCTCGTATTAGAAGTGTCAATTTTGAACTACTCCCTAATAAGATCGTAACTACTTCGTAATGAGATCATAGAATTGAATTTATTTTCCTATCATTTTGGCTCGTAAGTATTGATTATTGGATATATTTATGTTCAATTCGTGTTCGTTACAAGGAGAAAGAGAAATTAACAACCGAAGTACAAAGATGAATTACAAAAGTAGTTGAGTTTAGTAAAGTATTTTATATTCTGTGACTAAAACAAATCATTCAACATAACCTCACAATATACCTTTCGATATGTTTCCGATCACCTGTAAGCTACAGATTTATAGAAAGCGTCGAGAATCGTAATTGTCCTGTAAACTTATGAAAAGTTACAGATTCGCTTACAGATGAAAGCAGAATACCGCCATTAGATGAGAAGTGTAAAATCGAGCTCAATGTGGTTTCAACCGAAAAACACCCACACACGTGCTGGATTAACGCTTCGCATAAATCCCTAGGGCTTAATACGCCCCCTTATCTGCTTTCTCTCACTCCACAAGCCACACACATACACACTTCGATCCAATACATCATGTTTTTCTCTCTCGGGTACCTGTTGCGTCTTCTTAGTTTTTTTCCTTCTTCGGTTTTAGCGATATTAGTTTGTTTTCAGCGTGTCGCAACGTAAATCATCCGTGCCATGTTCGACCTACATCCTTTCTCCATTATCTCTGGTAATTCGATATCGGGGAAATTTGTAGTTGGGAATTTTTGGCAGATAACACGAGAAAGGTCGCATTTTTGGGGCGATATGTGTTGTTGTACATCTTCGTGATTTCGTATAGGGTGCTACCTTTTTTTTATCGACGGACTTCACATACTTTGAGAACAGCAATGTGTAGATGGCGTCCCAGAAATAGTTATATTAATATATGTACGAATTGCGTTACATGGTTCCGAAAACTACGGAAAATTTTATGACGAAATGTTTTGAACAAATTTCCATTCTACTATTATATCTGTGAACAATTACTGTGTTTTTTGAGTTTCCTAAACGAATGTTTTGGGGGCGCATTGACTCTTTAGTCTGGTGACTTCCGACAACCAACCGGTAATTCCAAAATCGACGGCTGTCGATGAAATGAACGCTTGCTCAAAATCATCAACTTCAAATTTGACTTGGGAATAAAGCTCTCAATTCAGTTGATTTCGTTTGGAACAGTACCAATAGATATTTGCAACTCACAAAAATGCAAAAAACACCTGCACCACAAAAATTGTTGAAAATGATTTTTTGTAACTGCAAAAAAGGATACAATGCAAAAAACTGAGTCTTTTTTGTAACGCTTCATGTGGGGAATGTGCAAGTGTTAAATGCCAAAACAGTTGTCCAATCTTTGGCAAAGATGAAGAAATAATTGACAGTTGTGACAGCCACTCAGAATCAGATTAATTTTCTGACACAAAAAGTATTAATTTCACGTGAATAAAGTGATGAATAAATGAAATGTTTAAATGATATTTTCATTTTGTCATTGTGAACAGATAGGGGTTGCTTTTAGGGGTTGAAAAATTAAAATAACTTAAACTAACATTGATTCAAAAAACTGTTACAAAATTGATTGATATTAATTATTTGTATTAATACACATTTTATTCTGAAAGGGGGTGGTTTATACGGTCTTGAAGTATATGAAGACCTTCATTAAACTTCATAAAACGCTACTAAGGTCCAAAACTTACTTTGATTTACGTTAGGACAAGTTTCTTTTAATTTTGGATAAAAGGGTTGTTTCCACCCCTTAAAAATAAAAAGCATAAATCGGGTAGGAGTATGAGACAAGTATAGCTCATATCCAAAATTTAATCAAAATCCAAGCATCTTAATAGAATTCGGAGGTTATGCCTAATTTTCACCCTCATTGACTGGACTAATTGAACAGGACAATTTTATCTCCACTTTTAAGGTATTATACCATAATAGTTTATTATAATATCAATGTTGCTTTTTTACTTATCGATTGAGGCAGTACGAAGTCTGCCGGGTCAGCTAGTATTAAATAAATGTCATTACTGTTTTCTTGTGTAGACTTAAAGAAATGATGGACATGAATAAAAATGGAACAAAGAATAATTCAGGAACAGAAAAATCCAGAATAATTCACGACAAGGATTATGAAATATTCAATGAATAATGGAAGTTGAAAAATAAAGTCCTTGCCATAGATGAGACAGAGTTATTTATATTGGCGTACTTTCAAGAATTAGTATATTAATTCATTTTTCATTCAGGTTATGTGTTTTATTCATTTTTATATTTTTTCCTGCGATATTGTGGACGAAATAATCTATTTTGAAACCTACACTGATAGTCAATAAATATATAAATATTTCTTTTTTCTCCCGGCTAATAGCATATTTAATCTTGAAATGTCCTCATAGGAAGAAAAATCCCAAGAGAGAGTCTTTGCAAATACACTGCTTTCGGGGGAGGATCGATTATGGTATGGGGTGGAATATCTTTGACTTCTCGCACAGACCTAGTGGTCGTTGATAATGGAGCTATGAATGCTGATAAGTATATAAGGAACATTCTTGAAGAGCATGTAGTGCCATTTGCCCCATACATTGGTGAAAATTTCATTTTGATGAGCGATAATGCCAGACCCCATCGTGCGCGCATCGTTCAGGAGTACCTTGAAGAGGTTGAAGTCTCTCGAATGGAATGGCCACCAAGAAGTCCAGATCTCAATCTGATTGAGCGGGTTTGGAACAACCTCAATAGAAGGCTGAGAAGTACAGAAAATCATCCAGCTACTCTTAATGACTTAGGAATCCAACTCGGAGAAATCTGGGAAGGATTAGATCGGAACATTTTAAGATCACTCATTTTGAGTATGAACCGTCGTTGCCGAGTTGTAATTAACGCAAGGGGTGGAAATACCAAGTATTAAATCACTTATCAGCATTTCAGTATTTTGGAAATTGTTCATTTCTCTTCTTCCACATAAGATTCGATGAAATCATGAAATTTTCTGCCATTTAATGTGTCTTGTTTCGTTCAAAACCGTCCCGAGAGAACATAAAAAATAAGTTATAAAGTCAATGTAGAGTTAACCTTCATTAAATTTGAGATTTTCAGAATGTGCCTTAATTTTTTTGCGCAGTGTATATAGGAGCAACGTTCATGAATTGTGTGCGTTGTAACCAAAAATTAGATTTGTCGTTCAATACTAAAAGAAAACCTCTTGAACAACTATGTGAATCCAGTACCATTAAAACAAACGCAAAAACCTTGGTGAACTTACAACCAACATTTGCAGCCATATATTCGTTCAACCAGGAAAAATTTAGATAATAATCATCGAAAACTGCTTGGTGATTATTCTTCAAAACTAATGAAAAGTTTCGAAGTGAATCTGTTGAATACCACTTCTTGTGGCTTGTGGTAATACTTTTGCTTTTACTACTTGATAGCCTTGTAATGGTATCTTAAACCAGAATCGGTATGGAGACGTGAGTGACTTGCAGCTCGATCCGCCATCTACCGAACGTAACCGACAACTAAACTGATATCTGTCACCGTAGTACTTACTTGCTGACAATGACGCCGAAGCAGAAGGAAGCCTGCTTCTACCAGCGCTGGCAGAGCTCATCAGATACGATGGCAGCCCAGAGTTAGGTTCCGTGTACTGCTCATAGTAGCTGGTGGTGGTAGGCAGGGGGTAGGAGTTCCTATGGCTGTGATTCGGCGTGTGGTACGAGTTGGAGAACTTGTTGAAACCTGGCAACGTGCTCCCGCTGGACGTCTGGGCACTGTCATTCAGCGTCAGCGTACTGGCTGTGTTTATTCCTGCAAACGAAAGTCAAAGGTTGAGACCACAAGACGTAACAACCAAGGGGTTAGTTCTAGAGTGTTTGGGAAAGGAGTATAAGTCAAAATACTCAAAATTGAAGGTTTATGGTGATTCAAGTTTCTTTCTTTTTTG
This sequence comes from Hippodamia convergens, assembly GCA_038502775.1. Taxonomy (NCBI): domain Eukaryota; kingdom Metazoa; phylum Arthropoda; class Insecta; order Coleoptera; family Coccinellidae; genus Hippodamia; species Hippodamia convergens. The sequence goes on from CM076610.1 coordinate 31,912,429, forward strand.
GGGGGACTGTTAAAATGAACTATTCTGAATTTAGTTATATTCTTCTTTGTTATATTGCAAATGACATATTCTCTTTTACCAGAAGGTGAAATTCATTATTAAAGGACATATACAGGTGCACCAAGTTCGACGGCCTATGAGGAGTTCCTGGAGAACTGGACCTATTTGAAATCTGAAAATTGGGAATTTTCTAAAAATTTTTTTTGTTTTCAAATTTGATAGAGTAGCAATTCTGAATACAATCGTACTCAAATCGTTGTATTCTTCGAAATACTTTCCAAAATATCGAGAAAAAACTGAAGAAAAAAGGGAGATAAGTGTATTCGGTATTATGTTTGTTATTCCTAACCTAGACATCGTAAGCACAAACCGTTTTCACATTTCTGAAGGCGAGGAATGTGGAAATATTGTACATTGTTTCAAATGTTGGTCCAAAAATTGGGATCAAGATTGACCCATAACTTTCGTTTTTCAAATTAGAATCCTATTTTTTATGATTGCGTTGGATTGTGGGAAGAAAAATGATGATAATGTTCCAACATTTTGATGCTCCTAAAATTAATAATTCTTGAGTTATTCAGGATTTCCTGACTTCATGTCGTACATACCGTCAAATTCATAGAATCTGTTTCATATCAACAATGACCTTGGTCATAGAAGATAAATTACTCAAATAATTCACTAGTGATTTCCTCTTTTCTGAATTCATTTATCATTGTTGATTGAAAACAGATTTCATGAATAGAAACAGAATATCCTAAATAACTCAAGAATTAGTCATTTTAGGAGTACAACATGTTGGAACATTATCATCATTTTTCTTCGCAGAATCCAACGCAATCATAAAAAATAGGGTTCTAATTTGAAAAACGAAAGTTATGAGCCAATTTTGATCCCAATTTTTGAACCAACATTTGGAACACCCTGTGACGGGTTATTCAAAATTCTGAAATTATACAATATTTCCACAATCTTCGCCTTCAAAAATGAGAAAACAGTTTGTGCTTACGATATCTAGGTTAGGAATAACGAACATAATGCCGAATACTCTTATCTCCCTTTTTTCTTCGGTTTTTTCTCGATATTTTGAAAAGTATTCTGACGAATGCAAGGATTTGAGCACGAATGTATTCAGAATTGCATACTATATCAAAGTCGCAAAAAAAGAATTTTTGAAAATTTTTTTTCACTCCCTGTATAACTGAAAGTGGTCAGGCTCCAAGAATATTTTAGATCGGTAGATAATGTCAAACAATAATATAATCCCAATTTTCAGATTTCAAATAGGTCCAGTTCTCCAGAAACGCCTAAAAGGCCGTTGAACTTGGTACACCCTGTATATGAGAAGTAAGGACATCTTTCATTCTGGCCATTTAATGACTTATACTCCTTTTCCCGAGCACTCTAGAGTTCAACTTCAACTTCAACTACCTAGGACATACAGAGTTCTCATGTTAGTTGTTTCTTGGACACAATGGATGCAACATACAGGGTGTAAACTTCTACGAGCATCCAGAACTACCTAGCTAATACGTCAGTTGATTTGTCAAATAGGTCAAGCAAATTAGCTTCAAAAAATGGTGTGCCTGGAAATAATTGGTGGAGTTCGGGAAACTGTTTTGATCATTCCTTTAGGCCTCTAATAAGGGTAGTTGGGCTTTGCCCCAATTTCCCAGTGGAGCGTATGTCGTGACGTTCAAAAAACCTCGAAATTTTCGGACTATTTTAGGTTTTCTTCGAATAGCCCCTAAACTGAGCACTTGATCAAAAATATTATGATATTCAAAAGTGTTGAGCATTAAATTCTGCTTCTAGAAAGTATTCAGTTTTCACTATGAAACGTAAAATACCTATGAAACTACGAACTTTAGAACGAAATGTCATAGAATAAGAGTTGTAGGCCATCATATTGTGATAAAAACGTAACTCCATTCCTCCAAACCACGATGTTAAATCGCGCAATAGCTCATCCTGCTGAGGATGCTGATCATTTCATCCTAGCTGGTGCTATTGAATTTGCTCAGCAGTCTCATGGGTTCGTGGATAATGTTGGGGAGGACACTGAGCTTCTTATAAATTTGATTGTTCAAGCCTCTATGTGTACCAAAAATTTTTTAATTGGATCTGGCAAAGGTAAGCAAGACGATGTTGTCTTTTCTCCCTTGCACAACAAGTTTTGATCTGTCTCGAAAAACAACATATTATTCCCTCATGCTTTTAATGACTGCGACACTACATCATCTCTTTCGGTAAATGAAAAATGAAATTCCTAAAGAAATCAACACAAACCTGCTGAAAGCAGCAGAATTGTTTAGAAAATCTAATGCTTCTGTCGATAAGGTCGACGAGGCAGGGAAGAAATGCATGGCAGCCCTTTAAAAAAATTATTTCAAGCAATTAAATATATTGTGGTAAGAGATGTTCGCAAAATTGTTAACCAAAACCTCATTTAATCTTGCCTCTATGCCTCCAACTGAAGCAGCACCTCGACAACACTCGCTAAGGACGTATGTAATGTAATATATTATTCTTAGCAATGAGTTGTATTGTTAGTTATTAGTTCATTAGTCCCACATTTGCTATTATAATTGATTAAGTTGATTTTCAACGTCTTTAGGAATTTCAGTTGTCCTTCACCAAGACAACAAAAACATGAGGGAAAAATATGTTGGTTTTCGAAACAAGGAATAACTTGTAGTGCAAGGAAGAAGAGACAATTTACCGTCTTGCTTGCCTTTGCCAGGCTTCATTAAAAAAAATTGGGGCACATGGGGGCTGAAGCAGTCAACCTTACAAGAAGATCAGTAGACTCCTCAACAATAACCACACACTCATGGGACTGCTGAGCAACTTCAACAGCACTAGCTACGATTAAATGATCAGCATCCTCAATAGGATGATCTCCTGTGCGATTTTACATTGTGGATGGGAAGAAACGGGTTAAGTATTTATCACCATTTGATGGTCTACAACTCTCATTCAATAACAGTTCGTTCTAACGCTCGTAGTTCCAAAGATATTATATGTTTTATAATGAAAAAATGTGTTTCTTCGAAAGGTGTAAAAATTTGCCATATTTCGATATATGCTTTCTATGAAACTACTTGTTAAAATATAATATCGTAATACTTTTTAGAAGCAGAATTTAATGCTGAACTCTTTTGAATACAACAATGTTTAGGAGCTATTCAGGAAAATCCTAAAATAGTCCGAAATTTTCGAGGTTTTTCGAACGTAACGGCATACGCTCCACTGGGAAATTGGGGCAAAACTCAAACTACTCTTATTAGAGGCCTAAATAATTGATTAAAACAGCTTCCAAAACTCCACGAATTATTTCCAGGCAAAAGTCTAATTTGCTTGGTCTAAAGGTGTTTTAGTGAAATCACTCGAGAAGATGTTATATTCCGACTTGTCGAAAATTCTATTCTAAATCGTTACTCAACAAACTAATCCACAAACTACAAGATGATCCTCAGCAACTAAGGAGTTTTGAACGAGCAACAGCTTTGTTTCAGAGTGTTTCTAGAAATACATATATTCGATCGGAATTGGGATTCTACTTCATTTGTCAGACTGCTTCATGTATCAATTGCTAGATGATTCTTTGGCTGTAAATAGTGAGTAACTGTTAAATGTTATACAGATGGTTCTGAAACCAACATGGGAGCTGGTGCTGGGGTTCACGGGGCCAAAGTCAAGTGTTAGGCTCCTGTGTGAGTGTTCTGCAAGCAGAAATATTAGCAATCGAAAGATGTCTAGACATTAATCTAGAGAGAAACTATCAGAATTGCGACATAGCTATTCACTCAGATAGTCAAGCTGCTATTAAAGCACTGAACTCCTATGTCATCGACTCAAAGTCGACATGGGAATGCCGGTGCAAACTCAATGAGGTAGGTAAGAAAAATAAGGTCTCTTTGATCTGGGTTCCTGGTCATTCGGGAATCACAGGTAACGAAGAGGTTAATAAACTTGCCAGAGAGGGTGCTCGGAAACCACTCACTGGCCAGAACCTTTCTGTGGTATAGCAAAATGTACATATAAGAAGGAGTTTCTGGAGAAGAAGAAAACTGAAGGAGAAACACTCTGGCAGAATCTCCCAGGGTTGGATCACTCCAAAAAGTTCCTTCGGAATTTTGAAACTGCAAGATCTAAAAAATATTCGGATCTCAGTAGAACCAACTACACCTCTTCACTGGCTTTGTCGCCTCAGAAGCTACTTGCTGAGAATGGGCGTATCGGACACTGACGAGTGTAAATTCTGTGGGGAGGAGGAAGAAACTCCTATTCACCTAGTCAGAGAATGCTTTGGCATTGTAAACCGAAGGAAACAATGCTTCGGTCAAGAGACCTGTAGGAGTGAGGAATTAGCCTCACTGAAGCCTTCCGAGGTATTGGATTTCAAAAGATCTCTGGGACTGGAAGGCAAGCTGTAAAGCTTTGTCAGGGGGCACAATAGACCATCAGGTCGCAGTGGACTGTAACCCCTTTTAAACTATTAACTATTAACCCTATATGACCCTGCATACTGTCTGCAAAGCCCTAGCAAGACTCGAGGTGTCTATAAAAGATAGTGAGGCCTTTATGCCTTCTCCCAATGAATTTCACTCTGCAGTTGCTTGATAAAACCTATTGGAAATGACTGCTTCCTATATCTCCCAGAACATTGCTGTTTGGTATTTTTCATGGGTAGAATAAAAAGACACAAACGCTCTACTTTATGAAGTCTGCAGAGATATCGAAGCCTTTTTGCTTCTCATCTCAATCGATGAGGTAGAATGCTCCAAGTCGTTGAAGCTCTTCTCCGTTCTTAACTGCTCTAAAACTCAATCTATCTACATTCTAGAGGCACTCATGTGTTCCTCTCTTAGATTCCCTAAAATGCTACATGTCCTGGGACCAAACTCTACAAATACAACCGCTGCTGATCGTTCAAACGCCCTAATGGTTCACGGATCTACTACACATGCTACATAACAAGCTAAAACGTGATGATCACCTCCGTAATAAGTCTGTGAATCTGGTTGTTGCATGATTCGCATCATGTTTTCGCATTCCTGTTTATCGACAAGATCCAACGCAGATTGGATTTCTTTCATTAGTGGGGTCGTCAGTTCGTAAGAGAAGGTTTCGTACTGCTCGCTGTGGTCTGAGGGTGGCGTGTCTGGGAAACCTGAAGGCATCAAGAGAAGGGTTATGTTAGATCTGTCTACGTGTGGTACCTGTTTGGTGTTTGGTAAGGGAGGTTTGGATTTGGTAAGGGAGGGTAAGGTTTGTCTTGTGTGGTCTTGTTTGTTCGTCATAAGTGTTGGGTTAACTGTGAAGAAAATTATGAGGACTAGAGTACAACCGTAGCTTATGACCTGCACCATCAAGAAAAATTCAACATGTTATATATAATGAAAAGAGAAGAATCCTCAAATGGAAATAAGATTCCATCAAAGGATGGATCATTTTTTAGTCTCTTAGTGTACCTATTATTTTCTGGCTCAGTTGCTTGTGGTGGTTTGAGAATCAAGAATATTACAGATCATATACAATCGTTTGCTTGAGTTTACTTAATCAGAATTTCAAAGGATATCTTTTGTATGAAATGAAGTTTCAAAAGAATTGTCCTCACAGTCTAACAAGAAATGTAGAGTTCTACAACAACTTTCTGGAAAAAATATTATAGACTAGTGCTCGAGCATGGAATGTGTAAAGAAAAAATACAAAAATTAAACTGATTGGAAGAGGAATAGAATAGAGCAAAAATGAAAAAAAAATTATAGGCGATCTGAGCTCAGGCATTTGAAGGGGGTAAGTTTTCAAAGGTAACAAAGGTTTATTGCGAATTCCAGAAAGATTAATGATCCTATGGAAAAAATTTGAGACGTCAAATTGTGTGGGTAATGAAAAGATCATACATTTTTTGTATTACACTTAGTCCACATAACTTCAAAAATGAGGAGAAAATTTTTATCCTTAATATTCATAACAACTTTTTTAGCATGTTTTTTGGGATTTGTCATTTTTTTTCTTTATCAAAGTAATTAAAGCTTCATTTCAAAATGTACAGGGTGGTCAGATTTCGATGTTTTAGTAACAGCGAGATATAAAAAAAGGAATATAAATGTCAGGTTCTCTTTTCGAGAAACATAAATTGCTGCAAACCGCAAGTCGCTAAGGTGTCTAGTTTCCATGCTACAGGGTGATTTCGAAATTTGGCCAATTATTATAATTGGTTATAACTTCCGCAGTATTGCCGCTACGTTCTCGAAATAAAAACATCTTTAGGGTAGTTTTTTCAGTACTTTTTACAAGTACTATCGAAATTGCAGTGCCTCTTCAAATTTTAGAGAAATTAAAACAATTAATTTTTTTTCAAATGAAACCGTAGTGTGCTATGAGACTATCAGACAATTTCAAAAATATATGTCATGATATACTTCCGAGCTTAAATATGAAATTTCTGAAAAAACTACCTTTCGGTCAACATAATTTAAGCTGACTCAAGTTATATGGCGTCCTCAGGTTAAAATAAATTATTCAAAATCAAAACCCTCTTTGATTTTGTTAATCGAAAACTGTTTTTTCGGAATTTTCGATATGTAAGCTCGGAAGTATATCATGATATATTTTTTAAATTGTCTGAGAAGAGTCTATTGAAAATCATGATAGCACACTATGGTTTCTTTTGAAAAAAATGTTTTTTTTTATTTCTATAAAATTTGAAGGAGCACAAGAATTTTGATAGCACTGGTAAAAAGTACTGAAAAAACTCCACTAAAGATGTTTTTTCTTCATGAGCGTAGCAGCAACACTGGAAAAGTTATAGCCAATTATAATAATTGGCCAAATTTCAAAATCACCCTGTAGCATAGAAACTAGACACCTTAGCGAATTGCAATTTTCAGCAATTTGAATTTCTCGAAAAAAGAGAAGATGAAGTATATAACTTTATTTCTATCTCGCTTAATTTAGGAGATGAAGTACTAAAACATCGAAATCTGACCACCCTGTACACAATGTCACAGCTGCAAAGTTCTTTACATTTTCTGAGAACCTCTATTATAGTAATGTTAATTTTTCGTACCTCCAGATTCTCGATATTAAGTCAAAATAAGGTGAAAAATGAATATTTTAGATCAAAAAAATTACAGTGTTTCGAACAAGAAAAAATTAGTTTTTACCAAATATTGGTTTGTGACAATTCCACATGAATTTTTTGATCATGTCAAAAAAGTGCAATACAAAATTTATAGATGAACCGTATCTCACACTTGAAGGCACCCCTTTTCACTTATCGACCTTATCTCCAGTAATTTTTCTTGTCTTTCATTTTTGCTACAGTCTCTACCATTTCCTTCGATCATTTTTTACTTGCTTCAAAAATTATCGCCTCTGTTTCACATCGCCAAGCAAGCGATGATGATCTCCCGATAAAATGATTCACGGTGTTTATAAATAGGTACTCCCAAACGTGAAGTTTGAGTAGGATGTTGAACTCATGAAGTCGAAGTCAAAACTCTAGTTGTTGTGAAGGTTTTTCCCGCTACTGAAACTGTCGAAGTGAATAGTCAATGTGTACGGAAATACATGGTTCTCAGCACATAATCTTGAATCATTTCAGACTCTACAGGCTGGTCCGAAAAGGCGAACACGATGCTACCTTTGTCTTCAAAAGAGAATTCCGAATTCTCGAAAAAAATCAATGTAATTCATCCATTTCAAAACCAACCCCAGAAAATAATTGTGATTTAAGCATTCAACATTTGTCTTTCTATTGTCAAGCCATTCTTAACAGTCTCTCATTAGTTAATCGAACTCTGACATAAAGATGAAACAACATCATTTAAAAATTAAGGATTTCCTGTAAAATCGGTTGGGTTCATTTGACGAAAAATTACGTAATATTTCCACGAAAAAATCCATAACCATTTGTTGATGAAGGAAGACTTAAGTCCCTTTTAATGAATTCTTCAACACAAAAAGATGCAGGTTCAAATCATTGTAAATTACATTGTAGGTACTTCGAATTTCCTTATCGAAAATAAACGCAAACTCTCGTTGAGAACAGTAGAAAATACACAATGATTCGAAGAACGATACACTTTACTACTTTTTAACATGCAACTTCATGTAATGGTACTTTTGAGAGGATTTAGAGATGCTTATAGATCGCGGAAGAAAAAATTCCAAATGCGATGCAATCGAACGTGCCGATCACATTCGAATTGTTCAGGTTAACGACTTCCAAGTTTAAGCGACATTATGACTAACGATGTAGTGATCTTTGACGGAGTTTCATCGTTTTCAATTATTGTCGTCTGTGTAAGACGGCCATCTAGATGCGGTGACACGGTGTCGATACATAATTTCATTGAGTAATGAGTTTTAACAAAATTATGTCGGGTCTTTCTCAGTTTCTCACATAATAAGTATTTAATTGAATACAGATGTTATGTTTCGATTTTTTTTTGGATTTTCATTAGTAATTTGAGAAATGGCATATTTTCTAATATTTTTCTTAAACTGAAAGAAACTCTGGGCAGGTATGTTGTGAATTTGAGATTTTTTGAAATGTAACAATTTATGAATGATAATTTTAGGTCAATAAATAAATCAATTTTTTCAAGATCTGGAAATACGAATACGCCAGAGAATCAAAGAAATAAACATTCCTACACATCAGTACGGCATGTATTGAGCTTGGCTCCAACAGAAAAACGCCGATTTTTCATTTAAAAAAATTTCAGTCATTAATTACTGCTCAATGTTGACTCATCCGGCAGACCGGTTTCGGAACCTGTGAAATTGGACGCCTCTTTGATGTTTCCGACTCGTGGAACTCAAGTCAAAATATTTATACGGGCGATTTTGTGAAGATTGCAAAATTGAGCCGGCGTATTGAGTTTCTTGTATATTGTATTGTGGGTTACGCAAAGCTACAACGGTTTCTCTTCATCAATAATGCAGGAAAAAGGTTATGCAGAGTCCACACAAAAATGTTTGGCGTCCCTATTCTGGTATTAATTGAAATTCTCTGAATATTCTTTGAAATTTTGCGATCTGGCAATATGGCCAAAAAGAATCAAAAACTTCTCTTAGTCATGAAAAATTCACGATAGAATAAGATCAAAAATATGAACTTTCTTTCAGATGTTTGAATTCGTTGAAATTGATATAATTTCAGAATATCTAAATTTTTATTCTTTGATTCTAGAGAGTGCCATAAGGACTCATAGTATTATAGATTATATATACAGGGTGAATGAATACTTTTGGAGATATTCAGGAAAAACGATTATGTCTCCAATTTTCAATCTCATTTCAAATGTATGTTTTTACTGGAAAATAATTAGCAATCAAGTGAAATTTTTTGAAGTATTGTCTTATAGTTCAGACGAGTTCAGTTTTTCTTTATTTTTCAGAGCTTAGGATAATTTCCGCAAATTCTTAATAATTCTGGAGAATTTTCTTTTTGTCATGATAGGGAAATTTGAATTTTCAGTAGTGAAATTGTTACATGTTCTGTTAATTATTCTTTCAAAAGCATTAAAAATTATCATGATTTTTTTTTCTGCAATCCTGAGGATTTTTTAAATTGACTTCACTACTACTCACATTCAGAACTGTTAACCAATTATTGCTCTCGCATTACAGATGATAATTCAAGAACTTAACTCGTCTGAACTATAGAGAGAAATTTCCGAAAATTTCACTAGACCGATAATTATTTTCCAGTAAAAAAACACATTCGGAATGAGATTAAATATTAGAGACAAAATCGTTTTTCCTGAATATCTCTGAAAATATTCATATTAGGACAAAAGTCTTGGAGGTATGCTCCTTTTATTTTTTGACGAAGATTTCGAAAATGCTTCGAAAAATGGGGTTCCAATCTGAAAAAAAAACGATTTTTTGATGTTTCGTCACTTCTTACTTTGACAAAGAATTTGTGACCTCCTGTATCATATTCTGAAAATCACGCTATCGGAAAAGAAGCATCAACCTTTGTTGTCGGAGATTCTGAAAAATCAGTTTTTTATGAAAAAACCTCGAAGTTGTCTGTGTTTCAACAGAGTTCAATTTGCGATTTTTTTCTCGTATTTCCTCATTTAAAGAGAATTTTCTGGGGAAAATTCAAACTTTTGGAATCAAAAAGACTCTGAATTTCAGTCCTGAATCTTGTGTCTTTCCTAAAAATATTCTATAGAGCAAGCTATATTCGTGATTAACCCTGTAGAGAAGAATCTACTAGTCTATATAATCCTTCATTTTGTGTGTTGTGGGTTCTAATTAAAAAAAAAATTGAGTTTTCTCGTTTTCAAGATTGTCAACTTATATCATGATTCTTAATTTTCGAAAGAAAAACTCCTGTCGAAATCTTTATCAACGATTTAAACAGGTGAGATAAGAATAAATTGAGACCTAGAATATGAAACGGCGATATCAGCATCATTGCTGATGTATAACATTCATATATTCAGTCCAGAATGTTGCTGTTCTACATACATGATAAATGCCCTAGATAATCCATTGAACGAAGGAGTTATATACGAGAGGTTATGAAGGGATTTGACACTATCGTAAAGTTTGAGATTTTTTCGGATAATGCGTACCCTGGACGTTTTGACATACGAACAACCGTACAAAAAATGTAATATGTTTCGTTTCGTTTGCCCATCCTGTACTACGAAGTCTCAATATGAATGAGTCACGTGCATTTGATTGCGATCTAACGTGTAACAAGTGCGCGACTATTATAAAACTGATCCACGTAAAAAATGGCAATATCGATTATGACTAATTATGATAAGCGATGTTTGATCGGCTGCATTTATTTTATCGTGACACACAATCGCCTCAACTCGAAAATGTTTTTATTTACAATTTCGAACGACTATTCGAAGAATGGGTATACTCTTTTAAGGATCAATTGAATAGAAGAAGAAAGAAGGAGCTCTATCTTATAACAATATAGTGAGAACTAAGAACCTACGAGAATATACAGAGTGGTCCACATTCTTGCTCTATAACTTCGACATAGGGTAGAACGTTTTATTTCATTAAAAAACTTTCTGTCGAGGTTTAAAAAAATCAGTTTTTTCTAATAATCTCTATGACTCAATTCATTTCGAAAAAATTATTCCATTCCACAAATTTACAAAATGTTTACTGGGAAAAAAAAAACTTCTTGAATTTTTATATAGAATGCACAGTTTGTGAAATAATGGAATATAAAGCAAAATCATGAACAACAAATATATTTTTGTAGGTTTTGTAGATTGTGTTTGTATTGAAACGGTGTATTCTATGAAAAAAGGAGACCTTTTTTCAGTAAAAACTCGATAATCTCTGAAATGGAATGATTTCCCCGAAAAAAAAAAACAGTGGCTTAGAGTACAATAATAAACTTCGACACCTTGTATCTCGAAGTCGAACCATGTTAGGATATACATTTCAATTTTTTTCACAATGAAAGAAGTTCTATCTGATGACACAGTCATAGAGCAAAAACTCGGACCACCCTGTATTTATATTTCTGATTATTTTTGTGCTTGTTTAACTTTCAGAGTGAAGGCTTAGTCTTTGTCTGTATTCTTACAATTTTTTTGAAAAAAAATAATAAAGATATTCTTGAGAATAATCAATATCCAACGAATTTTATGGAAAAAACTATTTCAAATTTAGAGAAAACAATTTTGCGTCAAAACGATAATAACAATCAGGAACTAACAACAAACCGTCAAGAACAACCAATATTTTAATGAATGTGATTCCTTATGTTCATGGACTTTCAGAAAAATTTAAAGAATTGGTTCTGAATTCAACATAAGAACTGTTGTCGAAAAATAAAATGATTTACGATCTTCATTAACAAAAACTAAACTTTCAAATGAGAACCAAAAATCAAGAAATTGTATTTACAATATTCCCTGTATTTGTGAAAAATCTTTTACAGGAGAAACATAAAGACCATTAGAAATCAGAAAACGTGAACATAAGAATAACATAAAAAATAAAGATATTAGTAGATAGCAGATCATGCATTTTCTAATACCGGCAATCACATGACGGATTGGAATGGCACAAAAATTCTAATGACGGAACCTGATTGTTATAAAAGAAAAATCAAGGAGTCAGCTTGAATTTTGTTAGACAAGGCTAATAATCTCGCCAATTGTTCAGTAGGAATAGATCGAATTTGGATGGATTTATTGAAAAAAGAACTGGTTTCAGGGGAATTTTGAAATAAGATAACGATATCAACACCTAGTAATCAATATTAATCTTTGTTCATCATATATTGACAAACGTCAATCAAAAAATCAAAATATTGTCAGTTGAATGAAAAATAGTAATTGTCTGACGAAGGAGTCTGATTTAGACTCCGAAACGTGACGCTTCAAAATTCAAAGTGTTTTCTTCTTGTTCATTGAAAGGTAACAATTTCTTCTTGTAAAAACATATAGCTTAGTCCTAATTTTCAATATTCTGGATGAGTTTATGTTATCCTTAAATGAGAGGCTGAAAGCTGATTCTGTTAAACTTCATATCTCACATGAATATTCAACCCATTAAAAAATAACTGAAAGTATAATTATGTTTTCACTGTAATACAATCCTTTTTTCGATATCGGACAATTTTAACTATTTCCAAATGATCTTAGAGAAACTGTTCATGAAAAATCTTCAAAGACATTCTATAACTAAGCATTCAACATTTTAAAATTGATTTATCCTGAAGAAAAATAATTCTATAGGTAATATTCATGTGTTTTCTGTGAGGGTCCCACAAACATTTAAATTTTTTTTTTGTAACTGAAATGAAAATCCGACTGAAACTTCAAAGCCTGCTCAGATGACAATAATAATTATTTACGAAGTATTTGAATTTGAGAACAATTTAAACTTAAAAATCAAAACGAAATTGATAGGTTTAAAAAAAATTCTTGATTATTCCTGAATACAATCGAATTATATTTTGTTTTCTTTTATTCAAGCGGTTCGTCATTTCGCGAGACATACATCTTTGAACAACATGAATCATAAATAAAAAAATTAAAACAGAAATTAGAAAAATTGAGATTGAGAAAAAAACAAAAAAAATCAAAACTCACCTGTATTTGTCCATAGTTGGCTCTGCGAACTCAAATCGGGAGAATTCGGCTGATAATAAGACATCGGCGTAGACGAATATGTGGAATTCCTAGGGTACATCGAACTGAAAGAGAAAAACCAACATTCAGTAAGATAAACTCGGAGATAAAACGAACAATCTCCCATAAAATCAAGATAAAAATCGGGACAATCAAAAAAATGAACCCACTGTTCTTTCCCGCCCGATAACAGATCTTTCAGTATAGAATTCATCAAAATCGGCGGAATCCCCTAATCTTGAGATAATCAATTTTATCAACCTCAACACGTTAACCCTTCGGAATCAAAGAAGGACTGATATGAACCGGAGGCAAATGCCGCGAGAGATATAAAAAAAACTAACTTGTGTTGCAAAAAGTTGAGATCCATGGCCAGCACTGATGTTTACCGAGTTTTTTTTCCTTCACGCACGCACCGAGACGAAAAACAACTGACGATCGTCGCACAACACGACGTTCTCTCACCGTAGCACTTTGCTTTCTGATACCATCTCAAACAGTGCGACGGCTCTACGGGAGTACCTAGTCACGTGGTCAGGTAGCTCGCCGCGGGCGACCGGTGAGTGTTATTGGTTGGCCAGGATCCAGAGAAGGTGGTGGAGGGCATTAGCAATTCATCCCCCTTGAGTGGACCTTTAGGTCAGAAAAGATCGGGTCGTAAATGGTTGTTTTGTTGTTGACCTGAGTCCAATTTTTGGGACTTGCAGTGTAGGATTTTCTGATACTTATACCGTTTATCAGGGACATACTGATGCCTTATGATAAAGAGATATTGACTTGAATTGCAAAAAAATATAGTTTAAATGAGATTTTGCGATGAAAATTCATATAAGTATGATTTCAAGTTGCAGGAAATTAAATTGATTTTAGCCTGTAGGTCTGCATCTTCTTTGCATACTACACACGAGGTTGCAGAACATTTCTTGAGGAATTTGGTTTCATAAACGGGGCAGAAGCTTTCTCAGATCATGATTCTGGGGTAGGTTGATGATTATCTAATCTTCTTTGTAGCATATCCCATGCATGTTTTATGCAATTCAAATCTGGTGAGTGCGGAAGTATTGGTAAATGTGGAATACCAAGCTCCTCGAGCGCATTCTCAACTATGGCTGCACGGTGCGGTCTAGCGTTATCGTCTAGAAATTGAAAAGTTTCACCAATAGCAGCGTGAAAATTTGGCAAAACATTGTCAATGACATTCTCCCTATAGTGTAAGGCGGTCATATTCCCAGGGCAAATGTGTAGATCTGTGCGCCCGTTGAAACATATCCCGTCCCATACCATAACGCTACCCCCTCGGAATGGATGGACTTCTTGGACATAGCGACGATTACGGGGTATACGTGGGATTGTCCATACCCTTATTCTTCGAGAATCTGAAAATCGTCCATATCTGGATTCATCAGTGAAAAGGACACTACGCTATTGATCGATCCAATTGATATGTTGCCTTGCCCGTTCCAGTCTTTAACGCTTATGGTCACGTGTTAATGTAACTCCTCTTAATGGACCTCTAGAACCTAGATTCACCTCTCTCAAACGTCGTTTGATAGTTTCGATGGAAACTTGGACCCCATCTGCATTTTGAAGAGTATTCCGTGGCATTTTACACGTAGATGTAGGCTTTCTTCTCGCCGAAACGGTGATGAAACGATCCTGAGCAGGTGTTGTTTTTCGTCGCCCACCAAACCTTGGTCTTTCCAACGCTGAACTCATTCCAAAGTCGAGATATCACATTTTGGCTAACTTGGAGTCTTTCCGCTACAACAACCTGAGTTAGGCCACCCTGTAGCATTCCGAAAGCCCTATTAGGCTCAGCGTTTGTTAATTTACGTCTTGGCATTTTCAGAAAACTCGTTTCAAATCGAATCCGTTGATAAACTCACTTCATTTCACAATAAGAACATTCATGAAGCAAAGAACCGTCTGTAAACCATTTTACGGTATTTTTTTTAAATTGTGGTCAGAGTATCATCTATTCCTTTCCCATAATAGATATGACACCCCATAGAAAATAGAAATTTCATAAAAAATGTTCTTCAAACCTTTCATACAAGAAGCAAACAAAAATCAGTAATATTAAAAGAGTTTTCCAGACTTATTGGCTGTGGTCTATTAGGAATAATTTCACCTGACGTTTTGCCTACAACTGCGGTAGGCATATTCAGAGAAGTCTTGGCCTAAGAATCTCTGACACGTGTCAGAAATTTTGAGTTGGAGGTACAATCTTAGACCAAGAATCCTCTCTTGTTGAAGGTGAAATTATTGCTAATGGACCACGGCCAATAAGCCCGGAAGACTCTTTTAATATCAGGATATCCGGTCGTGAAAACCTATTTTAAAATCAGTAATTCTCAAAATTCTAACGAATATACAGGGTGAGTCAAAAATTTCTACCGAGGTTTCCGGGAAGATAGTACCTACATTGAAAAACAAGTATACCTAGTTTAATGAATAAACTAATGGCAATTCACATTTTAGAAGTTATACGGACAAATTCTTTTAATTTTATCAAGGACATTTTGATTTTTAAAGATACTCCCATCAAATATACTCATTTTCCAATGTATCAACCCCCCCAGAAAGCTCGGTCCACATTCTTGGCTCACCCTGTATATTAAACTCTGAAAGTTACAAGGTGATTGTCAGGCTATTTGCTATTTGCTAAACTGAATTCCGTAATCGTTAGAGTTTCAATTTTTGAAATCATGTACCTATTGGATTCTTTAGAACATTATTCTTTAGGATTTGCATCATCATTCTTTAGTTCTTATTCATGTTTTCCATACAACGAGTCTCAATAATGTTTTCATAAGGAAAACTATATAGATAATGTATATGACACTTGAATTTTTTCAATAAACACCTGGAAATTATAGAAATATGCTTGGAAGTAGGTATCCATCTACGTTTTTTTATGCTCAAATTTTGGAACAAAATTGACATAGTTTTATTAACTAACTTGGAAAAGTATACATATCATAAATATTCATTCAATTTTCCCTTCTTTCCTCTTGTCAATAATAACTCAAGTTATCTCGGTAAGTTGTAGGAACTTGCTTCAATCAAATCTATGAAATAACAGACTTTGTACTGTATCAGTAGTGAAAAAAATTTCACCATATTGAACCATAGTCTGGAATTGAATTGAATGTTATTCCAACCAATATCGCTAAAAACTGTTCCCTTAACCCCAATTTGTATTAAAGATTATGCTTAGTATGTAGGTCTCTAAACATTTTCTAGGGTTATACAGGGTGTGCAATTGTTGCAATTTCATAGGTATCCGAAGTGACGTAACACAGAGAAAGTATTGCTTGTTCTCCTCAGGTTTATCTGCATTTCATAACAGAACCCTTCAAATTGACACACCTATACCCATGAGTCATCGACCCCTCTGTATACATTTTAAACACGAACGTAATGGTTTCAATATTCCTTCAATAAGTGCCATAATTATAATCTTGCAACCCGTCTTTGAGAAAAACTAATCAAATTTCCGTAAGGTAATCGATCACTAATTGCAAACAATAGACCGGGTGAGAAAACAATTTCACACCACTTAACAAATAACGTAGAAAAGCTTAGTAAATGCATATGACATCATACTCGAATTCATGCTACGTTTAATGGGATATGAATTATACCAGAAAAATTTTACTTACGACGTCATTAATTAATACCCCATTTTCAATGGAGTAGGTACTTTCCTACCATAGACAATTTTTTTTTAATAAAACATTTTCTGTAAGGAATAAATGTGAAACTATGGATGAAAAACAAACGAAACTTGGTGCAAATGTGAATAAACAATGTTTTCTTAATTATTCAATACCGTAGTTATCTATTTTGTTCCTTTCTTAATCAACACATTTATTTACTACAAACCTAAAAATCTTCAAGAACTTTAATATGTATGACTATTTTTTTTTCCTTTTCTTTATTTATTCTCGTGAAACTGAGAGGAAGAAGTCTCTATTGTTGTTGGTATAATATAAGGTATACTGTTGTTTTATTATTTAACTATTTGTTTACGTAAATGAGTCAAATTGGAGAAGTTGTTAGTCATTATTTCTTCTTCATTATAATGCATTGTTCGGGTGAACTAGACGGTTTGATGAATGAATTAGAATAACAAGTTCATCATCAACCCATTCTAGCAAATAACAACAAACAAAACAAATTCCCGAAGAAAACAGACAGATTCAACGAAATATTGTTATGACAAACCATCATGAGTAATGTCATATAATGAAGTTTATTTTTCGATGGATTTCGTTTGATTCATCTACGAAGAGCATCCGATAACAATCTTTAATTTCTTGTTTTCCATGCAATCAGATTAAATCGATAGCCCTCTATCTAATCGAAGTCAAAACCACGCTATTCGTCGTCAGAGATAAAAAAAAAACTGTCACACCATAATATCCGTCGATAGGAGGTATAGAAAAGTTCGGGAGATCTCGTCAAAAATCATTGAACGATGCTTTCTATATCGATGGTGATCTGTAAGGCTAAAGAGGATCATGTCCTCAAGCCTTTACAATATAAAACGTGAAGAGCAACTTTCGCAATTATCTGGAATTCTCTGAGATCGAACAGAATTTAGAGTGGCCTTCTTGCTCACCGGACCTAAATGCTATAGAGCATAGAGTAATAAGATGAATAGAGAGATTAGAGCTCGTCAAAACAATGCTGAAAACAAAAATGATTTCATAAGTGATTCAGAGGAATGAAAATTTTTTTTACTGACAATCAGAGAAGTGCAGTTGTACCAAACGGAAGATCTCCCGTACTCCGTAGCAATCGAAAGGTGTAGGTGCCAAGAGGACAGACGAGCAGTAAGATGATGCTGTAATTCTGGTTTGGTCGTTACGCAACCAATATCTTTTTAAGCACGGTTTTATTGGAATCTTAACTAATTAATAATGATGCTTTTAGTTGAGCGTTTTCGTTTTTGAAGGCTCGAGTGGATTCTGATAGATTTTGGTTATTTCCGAGGAAACGTCAGCGTCGTCAACGTTTTGAATTTATACAGGGTGTTGACAGATAAAGTTTCAAAATTTTAAAGCTCAAAATAGGTGAAAAAAATTCAAATAAACATGGGTTCTGGCTGTATAAGTGAGCTATGATAGGTTTTCAAATTAACTATACAGGTGTTCATTGCATTAACAATTCAAATATTTTTCAGACGGTTCATAAAAAAATCACAGCTAGCATCAAACATTTCTTTCTTCAATATATTCACGAATATGGCTCTATAAAATATTTTTAGGAAAGTCACAAGATTCAGGATTGAAATTGCAAAGGTGAGCTTCATTTTTTACTGCATAGATTCTCCTTCGAATTCCGAGTCTTTTTGATTCCAAAAGTTTGAATTTTACCGAGAAAATTCTCTTCAAATGAGGAAATACGAAGAAAAAATCTCAAAATTGAACTCTGTTGAAATACAGACAACTTCGAGGTTTTTTCGTTAAAAATTCTCATTTTTGAGAATCTCTGAGAAGAAAGGCTGATGCTTCTTTTCCGATAGCGTGATTTTCAGAATATGATACAGGAGGTCATAAATTCCTTGTCAAAGTTAGAAGTGACGAAACATCAAAAAATCGTTTTTTTCAAATTGGAACCCCATTTTTTTGAAGAATTTTCGGAATCTTCGTCGAAAAATAATAGGAGCATACGTCCAAGACTTTTATCCCAAAATGAATATTTTTAGAGATATTTTCTCAATAACCTCGAAGTTGTCTGTATTTCAACAGAGTTCAATTTTGAGATTTTTTTTCGTATTTCCTCATTTAAAGATAATTTTCTCAGGAAAATTCAAACTTCTGGAATCAAAAAGACTCAGAATTCAATGGAGAATCTATTTATGCAATAAAAAATGGGTCTTTCTATTTGAAAAACGAAAGTCCTGGAACCTTCAAAAATATACGAGAAGTCGTCTTCTAACTTGAAGCTCACCTTTAGAATTTCAATCCTGAATCTTGTGTCTTTTCTAAAAATATTTTATAGAGCCATATTCGTGAGTAACCCTGTAATACGTCAAAATTAATGAAGTTATTTCATCAACAATAATTGTGCAGAACAACAAGAAAACTCCAAATCTCTAGAAAATACAAATGTTGTAAAACAAATAAATACAATCCGACGAAAATGAATCTTGGAGTGGCAATAAAATTACATAAGAGAAAAGTAAAACATGCATGTTTTGGAGATACCTCAGTCAGAGGATAAAACGTATGCAGAAGTGCATACATCTTCATGAGGAATATTCGGAAAAGCAATCAATCATGTTCTTTTGTTGCTCCCTAATCCCAAAATATGAAAGCCTAACCACGTATCGCATAATGAAGATAAATCCGAACCTGCAGCTTTTATCTACCGATTAATAAGAGGTACAATGAAAAAGTCTACGCGATTAAAATCTGGATTACGTGCAGGCCGGTACTCCGCTGTTCCGACTAACTTCCTCGCGTTGATACTATTGAAGTCTCACTTCCTGGAATCATTCCGTTCATATCTAATCATTTGAATGCCCCTTTCAAATTCAAGCGACGGAAGAAGGCTGTGTTAAAACGACCAAAAGCGGATAAATCCAATCTCCGCAGATTCAAGGCGGACCAAGATGGCGCTTTTATCGACTGATAACTTTGAATAGTTCCTTCAATACTATTAATCTGACACGATTCCTACAAAATCGTAATATTCGCTTGTGCGTGCGAGCGAGATTAAAAACGATCGTTTTCAAACAGAAAAGAAATGCCAGGAGTTTTTTTCATTTGCTTCAACTCCTGTTCCATTTCTCCCTCAAAGATATCTAAATACACTGCGCAAAAAAATTAACGCACATTCTGAAAATCTCAATTTTAATGAAATTTAACTCTACATTGACTTCATAACTTATTTTTTATGTTCTCTCGGGAATGTTTTGAACGAAAGAAGACACATTAAATGGAAGAAAAAATCAGGATTTCACCGAATCTTATGTGAAAGAAGAGAAATGAACAATTTTCAAAATACTGAAATGCTCATAAGTGATTTAATACTTGGTATTTCCACCCCTTGCGTTAATTACAACTCGGCTACGACGGTTCATACTCAAAATGGGTGATCTTAAAATGTTCTGATCTAATCCTTCCCAGATTGCTCCGAGTTGGATTCCTAAGTCGTTAAGAGTAGCTGGATGATTTTCTGAACTTCTCAGCCTTCTGTTGAGGTTGTCCCAAACCTGCTCAATCGGATTGAAATCTGGACTTCTTGCTGGCCATTCCATTCGAGAGACTTCAACTTCTTTAAGGTACTCCTGTACGATGCGCGCACGATGGGGTCTGGCATTATCGTCCATAAAAATGAAATTTTCCCCAATGTGTGGGGCAAATGGCACTACATGCTCTTCAAGAATGTTCCTTATATACTTATCAGCATTCATAGCTCCATTATCAACGACCACTAGGTCTGTGCGAGCAGTCAAAGATATTCCACCTCATACCATAATCGATCCTCCCCAGAAACCAGTAGTATTCAGGAAATTGCACTGAGCAAATCTTTCATGTGGACGTCTGTATACAATGGAACGTCGATCACAATAGTAGAGGCAGAATCTAGACTCATCTGTGAAGAGAATTCTGTCCCAATCGGCCTCTTCCCAATGGATATGCTTTCTCGCAAAATCCAAACGCGCCCTTCGATGAGCTGGGGTAAGAGCTGGGCCTCTTGCCACAACACTAGGCCTCAAATCATATTCTCTGAGGCGATTTCTTATTGTCTGAGTGCTAATTTGCACCCCATGAGTTTGCTCAAGCTGATTTTGAAGGAGGCGAGCGGTTGCAAACCGTTGTCTCAACGAAGAAACTCTCAAGTAACGTTCTTGTATGGCAGTTGTTACCCGTGGTCTACCCTGTCCTGGTCTTCGGAAATTCAGACATGTCTCCCTGAATCGCTGCAACATTCTGGACACACTTGTATGGGAAACTTCCAACCTTTCTGCAATTCTTGTGTATGTCCACCCTTCTTCTCGCAAAACTACCGCGTGTTTCGCGTTGCATAGAGATCGAGTGTAGAAAATCAAACGAAAGAAAAACTATTGATCACTAGAATTGATCGAGAACAACTCATTTTAGAATGGAGCCAATACATTCAAAATCTAATAATATCATCTTTTTTATTCCTGCTGGAAAAAACATCTGTATTGAAGAAAAACGATGAAAGTGGATAACATATGCATGCATAATTCTGATAAAAATAATTATGATTGAGAACACCTTCAGTTGTAGAATAAATTTGGGATTTCCATAATGTGCGTTAATTTTTTTGCGCAGTGTAGAAAATTTAAAAACGAATTTTTTCCTCTATTTCTGCACCAGGTATATCTACAGTATAAGCAACCACGAAATAGGCAGATATCGAATTTAAAAAAACCTGTTCTCATGAAATTTATTGGAATGTACTCATTATTCTTAAGGTGTTCATTTCCTTTAGTTTATTACCAAAATTCCAGTTATTTTATCTGTCTCAGACGATGTTCGAGTGAGTGCAAGCATTGGTCATTTCGTCCTCCAATTTACCAATTAGGGATATGCCCCTCTGTGCATTTTTCGATAGAAGAAACTAGTTTTATTCAAGGTGCTAAAGTTGGCTTTGGTTATCACTAGCATAACCGACCCATTACCCATAAAAGTTGATAAGAGCCCGCATTCTACGTTGAAAATATACTGGTGGAAAAATGTGTTGTAACTGCTAGTGCTCTTTTTTATTGGAGCCACGGCAAAACCATTACCTAACTGTTGACAGAAGTTCTTTCAGTTAATTGATGAATTGCGATGAATTTCTTCACGATTTAATTCAGGGCAATGCGGAAAATCATCGGTACTTAAATTGAAAATTTTTTGGATTTCAACTCAAAGTAGGTATCTGAAGCAAAATGGCAAAGAAGAATGAAAAAATGTGGACATTGATAACGAAGAACCAACAATTGAATTTATTAAGGAGTAAGAACAGTATAGTCAAAGTTATTTCTTAGATGGTTCCATGAGATAAAATCGTTTTGAGGAAGAAACTGATTCTAAACTATTGCATTGCTTTGATCTCAGGCTTTGAGCGCGACCACCGAATGTAGAAATTCCGTAACGAAAAAACCTAACACAGCCGTGTATCGTCGGTTCAGTTCGGCAGACTTCGGCACAGTGTTTGGGTGCTTGCGACTAGACGGATGCATGCAGCCACTCTAGCAGTGCAAAATGGAGTCGGCAATCTCGCTGTTCCCATTGAATCACGAACGGCAAATATTTCATTAACATCGGATAGAAAATGTATAGCCAAACGCAAACATTTTCCATTAACTTCAGCTCTTGCTCTAACCTTACATAAGTCGCAAGGTAGAACTTTTGACGAATAGTATACGAGTATAGTAAATCATATTCTCAGGAACTCGTCTATTTTGCACTCTCTCGGGTGACTAATATTGAAAAACTGTATATTACGACAAAAAATGATAATTCTTCATTTATGTTTTATCATAATCGAAGGCAAGCTGCATCGACTGCATCTTTGTTGCAAGAATTCAAAAGACTGTCCTTAAATAGTGTTCAAACGATAGCTCAAAGTGTCTTAGATTTCATTAGTAATAGAAATGGCATTTCAATAATGACTTTCAATTGCCAAAGTCTACATAGTCACAAATACGATTTACAAGATTCAGTTACGAGACAAACCAATGTGTTACTTCTTACCGAAACATGCATGACGCGTGATAATCCGATTGAAATACCTAATTTCAATTGTATTGTTCAATTCAAATGAGATACTGTTCCAAAAAGTGGGGTAACTTTTTACCAAAATATTAATATGTTACTATTATTATACCTCCGAATATTGAAATAAATATTGAAGACGTTAGCGATGTTAATGTTAGAAGCTCATTTGTTGGAGATATTTGTGCATGCTTATGCAAACTTAGAAATGGCCTATACATAGTCATGGTAGCAATTTACATTTCTCCGAATCCAAAATTCGACGAGGTAGAGCATTTTATTCATTGCACTTTACTGGAGTACACTGAGGAAGGGTCGAATATACTTGGTACAAATGGTAATAAATTTCCACTTATCTTGGCTGGCGATTTCAACATTAACTTCGCTGATAAAAACTCAGAGCGGTTCACATTTTTTCTTTCGAAAAAATTGAATTTAAAAATGAATAATGATCCACAAGAATCCACAACAAAATATAGGAATACAGATATTCAGAAGACATTAAGTCTCAAACTTATGTTTCTTCTTTCAGTTACCATAACCTATAGTTTCAATGATGAACATTCCTAAATAATCTACATGTATTGTAAGATTAATAAAAAATATTATTTTTGAATAGATGCTATGCAATAGCTTTACCGCGGCAGTCCTCGAGTGCCACACGTGTTTTTTATTCGAATTCTTAGGAGCATGTAAAAACAAGTTTCTTTTGGTCAAATTTTTCAATCAATAAAAATGAAAGCGACAGGGAAAGTGGGTAATCTGAATGGAATGCAGGCAATTTTTCTAAGAGAAATCTGCGTACTGAACCTTCCCAGAAGAATAGGTTTCTTCGAAATCTTATTAGAAAGGGTCATGGTTGTTGAAATAGAATGCTTTTCAGATGTAATTGAGTTGGGAGCCCTATTTGTGCGTTTGGGGAAAATGACGATACAATGAAACACCTCAAATAGTTGTCGCATTCATAAATTTCAATGTGGTTCCGGCTATTAGTCCAGTAAACGAAGGTCTGAAATAACTTTTTTGAGGAAAGAGCTGCATTTTTGATATCATAATTGTAGCTATAATAGAAACTCATGGTCAAAAATGAAGGTTCCCAATATTTCAGGAACCTTGGAAAATTCGTGAAAATGTCGAAAAAGCTACGTTTCTTCGAAAACTAGAATGTTTATCGAAAAAACTTTCAAACAAAAGTTGTAGAGCGGAAAATTCTAGTAAACGTTATTGCTTTTCGCATTCTCGTGGTGTTATAATTGACTAATTAGAAGTGCATTTATGTAATGCCTCTTTCCCAATCGGCATCTTCCCAATGGATATGCTCTCTCGCAAAATCCAAACGCGCCCTTCGATGGGTTGGGGTAAGAGCTGGGTTTCTTGCCGCGACACGAGGCCTTAAATCATATTCTCTGAGGCGATTTCTTATTGTCTGAGTGCTAATTCGCACCCCATGAGTTTGCTCAAGCTGATTTTGATGGAGGCGAGCGGTTGCAAACCGTTGTCTCATCGAAGAAACTCTCAAGTAACGTTCTTGAATGGCAGTTATTACCCGTGGTCTACCCTGTCCTGGTTTTCGGACATTTATACCTGTCTCCCTGAATCGCTGCAACATTCTGGACACATTTGTATGGGAAACTGCAAACCTTTCTGCAATTTTTGTGTATGTCCACCCTTCCTCTCGCAAAACTACCGCTTGGGCACATTCCTCTTGGGTCAAATTGCGTGTTTCGCGTTGCATAGCGATCGAGTGTAGAAAATCAAACGAAAGAAAAACTATTGATCACTAGAATTGATCGATAACAACTGATTTTAGAATGGAACCAATACATTCAAAATCTTATATCATCTTTTTTCATTCCTGCTGGGAACAAGCATCTGTATTGAAGAAAAACGTTGAAAGTGGATAACATATGCATGCATAATTCTGATAAAAATAGTTATCATTGAGAACACCTTCAGTTGTAGAATAAATTTGAGATTTCCATATTGTGCGTTAATTTTTTTTGCGCAGTGTAAATGAATTTTATACGACATAATTGAATTGCTAGTCCCAGGAGGCTATCCGGACCTAGTCGAAAGTTTCTCTCGCCGACCAAGTCGTGTTTTCGCTGTCAAAATTGACCAACAAGACATCTTTTGTCAGAAGAAGTACGCCGCCTTCAAAGAGCCGAAAGCAATAAATGGAGAAAACTCCATAAAGCTCCTGTAATTTGAGCCTGGCTTAAGCCGTGCAATAAATATAAGTGCATGCGGAACTCTAATCTCACTTACAATCTACAAAAATCAACACTTGTTAGTAATAACAATGGCCTTTACCGAAACAGTCGTGAGAATCGGCAAGGGTTCAATATTGTTGGGTTGTAAAAGAATCTTCAGGAAGGTGCTGGGTATGAAATTTTCTGAAGTTCTTGTTCGCAATATTTTGCAATAAAACCGTTCTTGGAATGGAAGGCGTAAAACAGGATGTACGTGGCGTATACAGGGTCTACCTGAACGTCTTGACGGTGTTTGGCGAGACAATTCTTGGCCCCATCGAAAGAAATAAAAAAATTCAGAATTTCTCTTATCTGCATTTTAACGTTGCTTGGGGCCATTTGAATTTGGTTCGGTTCTGATGTTGGCATTTATGATGATAACCTATGAGGGAGTCTTAAATTTAGAATTTGCCCTGAAATGTAGGAATTTCTCGATGGGTCTGTCCATACTCAGGTAAATCAGTTCGTAATTCATTGAAAATGAGAATTTAAAAATACGTGTGGTCTTAAGAATAAGGAAGAAGAAGAAGAAGAAGAAGTGTGGCACTCGAGGAATGCCGCGGTAAAGCTATTGCATAGCATCTATTCAAAATTAAGAAGATAATACTGTTGATTTAAAATATTTTTTTATATCTTACAATACATGTAGGTTATTTAGGAATGTTAATCATTGAAACTATACGTTTATGGTAACTGGAATAAGAAATATAAGTTTGAGACTTAATGTCCTCTAAATATCTGGAGAATACCGCGTCAATAGTGGTCTCATATTTTGTTGTGAATCATTATTCATTTTTAAATCCAATTTTTCCGAAAGAAAAGTTGTCAACCGCTCTGATTTTTTATCAGAGAAGTTGATGTTGAAATCGCCAGCCAAGATAAGTGGAAATTTAATACCAATTGGACCAAGTATTTTCGACCCTTCTTCAGTTTAGGTACTCCAGTAGAGTGCGATGAATAAAATGCTCTACCTCGTCCAATTTTGGATTCGGAGAAATGTAAATTGCTACCATGACTATGTGTAGGCCATTTCTAAGTTTGAATAAGCATGCACAAATATCTCCAAGAAATGCGTGTCTAACATTAACATCTCTAACGTCTTCAATATTAATTTCAATATTCGGAGATATAATATTAACAATTACTACTATTTTGGTTAGAAGTGACACATTGGTTTGTCTCGTAACTGAATCTTGTAAATCGTATTTTTGACTATGTAGACTTGGGCAATTGAAAGTTATTATTGAAATGCTCTTTCTATTACTTATGAGATCAAAGATACTTTGAGCTATCGTCTGAACACTATTCAAAGACAGTCTTTTGAATTCTTGCAACAAAGATGCAGTCGATGCAGCTTGCCTTCGATTGTGATAAAACTTAAATGCAGAATTATCATTTTTTGTCGCAATATACAATTTTTCAATATTAGTCACCCGAGAGAGTGCAACATAGACGAGTTCCTGAGAATGTGATTTACTATACTCATATACTATTTCGTCAAAAGTTCCACCTTGCGACTTATGTATAGTTAGAGCAAGAGCTGAAGTTAATGGAAAATGTTTGCGTTTGGCTATACATTTTCTATCCGATGTTAATGAATATTTGCAGTTCGTATTTCAACGGGAACAGCGACATTGCCGACTCCATTTTGCACTGCTAGAGTGGCTGCACGCATCCGTCTAGTCAGAAGCACATAAACACCGAAGTCTGCCGAACTGAACCGACGATACACGGCTGTGTTAGGTTTTTTCGTTACGGAATTTCTATATTCGGTCGCCGCGCTCAAAGCCTGAAATAAAAGCTATTCAATAGCTTGAAATTTCAAAACAGAGATGCACTAAAGAGTGTTTTCATATCGTTTTGTTATATTCTGCTCTTTTTCTTATCATTTGTTTTTTGTTTTTTTCACCATTTTCATAAGCTCCAGTCTGGCATATGGTGTAAAAGTTATTCTTCTATGGATCCATCAGCAAATCATGTTGATAACCAGACTATGTATGTACAGATTGACTGTTTGCTTTTGCTATAAGTACCTTTTTATTGTAATTCCTTTCGATGAAAGAATTAATAACATGAAGATATCATTTTGATTTTCGGATTTTTCGGAATATCCCCATTGCATCACAATTATTGACGATTAGATATGTCAGCCAACGTGAATTTAGCTGTTCTCGCATTAAGGATCTGTACCAAGTGGTTGAGGATATAGTTGCAACAGGAAACGCTTTTATCAGCGATCATTTTCCTGTTACTTCGATGTTTATTCAATATCGCATTTTGAAACACCTTACGACGGCTCAGTTATAACAATAAAATCGATTTTATTCAGCTTCAAAACTGGAATTTAGGAGTTGAGAGGTTTTTTTTTCTATACTCATATTATAAAAAGGAAATATTTGTCATTTTAATGTTTAACCCCGAATGAACTCGAAAATTGCTAGTTCGATTTACGAAATTCTTTCAATCTTAGAATGCTGTATTATTCCCAGAGAATCAGAATATAAATCATGAACTCGAGGTTTTAGAGATTGAAAAATGTTATGAATTTATTGGGGCTTTTGCAGCCATCGACACTTGTTGTTTCGTGGATTAATTCTTCGGCAATTCGAGTGTCTGGCATCTTCAAGAGTTATACTTTCAGGAGATGTTCTTCTGAAATAAGCTGCCACATCGTGATCTGAATTTTTGGAACAAATTCAATTCCTTTTCAAATTAATTTTCCATACTTTCCTATATTCCGGATAATGAGGTCTACAGATTGAAGTCGCGTAAACCTTTTTGGCCAAATTTTCTGATTGATATGAATAGAAGCGACAAAGAAATTTGGCAATCTGAATGGAATGTATCCAATTTTTCAATAAGGATATTATTTATGATCCTTCCATCAGAGTTCCTGGTTTTGACCTTCCCAGGAGAATATGGTCTCTTCTAAATCGCATTAGAACAGGTCATGGACGATGCAACAGCATGCTCTTCCGATGGAATTCGGTTGAGAGCCCTAGTTGTGAGTGTGGGGAAAATGAGAATACTATAGAACATCTTATAAATAGTTGTCCCATTTATAAATTTCAAGATGGTTTCGAGGCTGTACATGAAGTAACAGATGCATTTCTGAAATGGGTGGTTAATTTCAAAATAATTTAATTTATTATAAATAATTGGTTTCTTTTCTACTCTTGTCTTTTTTCATTTCAGATTGAGAATTTCGAGTCGTTTTGTGAAGAATCTGTTTATCTGAGCCCATCGACGAATAACATGAAGCTGTTCTCTCCGATCACACTGATGTCTTTCAAGATTTTGCTGATATTTAATATTTCAAGTAATATTTTTTTCACGGGCGAGGTAAGGGTTTTTTTTTCAGCTGAGGTTTTTTCCCTTTCTTCATCTAATCATAATGCAGACCCGTATGGTTCTCCTGTGTTGCACCAACCTCAGCTAGGTACCTTTTTGTTTCAATATGTATTGTTTTATTTAAGCTCTCTGAATCAAAAGAATATATATGAGTTTTCGAATGATACTTGCTTCCGAAGCACTCCATCAGGGGTTTCAAGATCCCAAACGTCTTCTGGGACACCCTGTACACAAAGAAATGCAAAAGATCCCATTTCACCCGTCAGGTAAATGTTCAAACAAACTTAGCGTAAAAATCGGCTCGTGCCATGACTTATACAATTACGACGCAGCAAAAAAACATCTGCGAAACACCGGAACCTATCCAGAAGGGCGGAAGTGCACGGGAACGCGCTCCGATGCGTCCACGTGCGGCCTAATATGCCTCGTTTAGCGTCCTGCATTACCGCTACAAGGAGATTCACTTAAGACGGTCAAAACCGGTGGTCAAGACCAACAATGGCTTGTGGCCGGGCACGCGACAAGAACTCCTCTATTTGTCAGACAGGAGGTTATTTATGTTCGATTTACGTCGTTGGCTTAAGTGAATTACTGGCTGCAGGACAGGACGACGTTTTTAGATATCGTGTATGGGGTTTTTTTGGGTGCCATAAAGTAGTCGGAATTGGAATTCCATTCGGGTGATGCGGGTTGGATGGATTTTTGACGATATCGACCGTAAATTACAGTTAATAAGGGCCTGACTGCACCATTTGACCTGCGACTTATTGTACCAACTACTTTGCTACTTTATTTACCCTTCACTCTTTTCAATTCTGAGTGCAGGTACTGGTGATAGTATATTAAGTATAGAGAACGGTAAGGGCATTTTACAGATCGAAGACAATAGTTTGAAGGAGGAGCGCAACGACGACTCCAATTATTGTCTGAGATCGGTAGTGCTTCTTTCGAGATACTTATAGCGTTTTTTGCACTATAGACCCAATTATTACTCAATGTACGAAATAATTATCTGACAAATTCATTTATTCGTGGCTTTATCAATGCTATATATGATATACCTAAGGCCAAAGATTATAGAGTATAAAGATGGGAAACGCCCTTGTATCTGTGGTACTAAAATCCGACTACGATTTTTGGCTAGTTTCTTACTTGTGACACATAGATGACGCTGAAAACATTATTCAGTACAGAAAACTATTTTAATAGGCGCGAAATTCGAAACACATTTCTCATAAATTTTCATTTAATTAAATACTTTGTCGAGCTTTTAAAAAAATATCCTGATCGACAAAAAAAAGCAGCGCTCCGCTTTTTGATCAAGATGATCTTTTCTTCTGCATATTGCTCTGAATCAAATGAAATACGCTTCTGGATTCTTTATATTTTTATTTGAAATGATTGTGTAAAATCAACTACAATACAATAATTATGAAATTGAGTACATTTCAAAAATTTGTTCACATATTAGAGAATTATCATAACAATTTCAAGAACTTATTGTGAGTGAACTCTCGTAAATCGAACATCGATAAGTCAAACAGTTGTTCTGGACCCGATTCATACATATCTTACCCAGTGTATTTTAACCTCAATGAGTCTAGAGGGTCTAGTAGACAAGTCGAACTGCTGGAAGGGTCGTCAAGAGAACCACCACCTCTATAAGTCGTTCTTCTGACCACCATTGCCATTATGAGTGGAACTTTTTGATCTAATGAATGAGACCGAAGAAAATTCGGTTCGCAAACAAATTATCCAGAACAATATATTTTTACCCCGAAACCTCTATCCATTTGACAACACTGAAATTAAAAAGCAATGAACGAGACAATTACATGATACGAGTTTCAAAACTTACGTTTCTATTCTCTTTGGTAATGAAAAGAATGCACATTCAAGATTATTATTTCTGCAATAAATCACCATGCATTCCGAATGTCGGCCAGTTTTTAACACAAAATTTATAACAGAAAAACAAACGAACCAAGATTATGGAGTGAGCTAGGTGGTACTCTTGTAGATTTCGAGTTATTTCAGTGGAAAATACGCGAGAAAATACAATCATCATTCAGCAAAAATATTTATTCAAGTATTTCTTTCAAAAATGACAACAGCCTACTAATAATCTTTATATAATCTATGCCAAATGGACCCTAATTAAATATTTTAACCATAACCCGATTACTTTTGAAAAACAGATGTCGCTGACATCACTGTAGTCGCTTCGTTTCCCATCTTTATACTCTATAATCTTTGCCTAAGGCGTTGTTTTGGTGATGAAAAATTAGTAGATTGTCAAAGTGACAATAATCAATTGAATTTACTAGCGTTGAAAAATGAGCGATATAGAATCTTCGGAAGATAATGAAATTCAAACAGCCAGGGAAATCGGCTGTTCTTCAGTTATTCCTGGGAAATCTAAAATCCGCTACGAGAGTACATACAATACTTTCAAGGAATGGATTCAGACTAAAGGCAGCCAAATCAATGAAAAAGTGTTACTGGCCTATTTTGTTCGAAGAATAGAAAAGCTGAGATCGCCTGAATATTCAATGCTGAAGAGCACAATATTTTTGAACGACGGTATTGACATATCCAAGTTTGCAACGCTTATGGCATTCCTCAAAAGAAAATCTATTGGTTACAAACCCAAAAAATTTGCTGTTTTTACAAGAGAAGAAATGAATGAATTCTTAAAAGAAGCACCAGATGATATGTTTTTAATTATTAAGGTGTGCTTTTATCAATATAATATTGCTTTATAAACTAATTATGTCCTTTCAGGTGGGTATGATATTAGGTATATCAGAGGCGTGTAGAAGAGAAGAGTTGTACAACATGAGCGTCAGGGACATAGAAGATCAGGAATCATTTTTAATCGTGAAAATTCCCAACACAAAAACCAACATTCAGAGAACATTCACAGTCATCGATCGAGATAATGATATCAATTACCTAGAAATATATGGAAAATATTTCCGTCTGCGTCCACAAAATGCGAAGAGAGAGCATTTATTTTTGAGATATCAAAAAGGAAAACGCAGTAATAAAGTAATAGGCAAAGGGACAATTGGAAGTTGGCCGTCAAAAATTGCAACCTTTCTGAATTTAGAAAATCCAAATGCCTATACTGGCCACTCTTTTAGACGAACTTCGGCCACATTTTTAGCTAATAAGGGAGTAGATGTATTTGGACTAAAACGACACGGTAGATGGCGGTCTTCGACTGTGGCTGAAAGTTACGTTGAGGATTTCTTGGAAAATAAACTAGACTTTGCTTAAAAAAATTATGCATACTTCGGAACGTAGCGAGTTGCAACATGAAATGTTTAATTCAGCAGAGCTTCTGTGAATTCGGCTACAACTCAATCCAGTGGTATTTCCATCAACAATTGTAAAAATTATACTTTCACTGTCAATATTAAAAGAACTGAATTCAAATTGTTTGTGTTATTTTATTATTTCAAAGAATATTCAGTCATGTTCACTTACCGTTCTCTGAACGGTAAGTGATTCACTCACCGTTCTATTTACCTTAGCAACCAGTAAAAATGATCTACCGATCTAGCAACAAACGCGGTAACTAACAAAATTAGTTCTTTCGTGCAAAAACGATATCAACCATAAATCCCAGTTAATAAGGGCCTGACTGCACCATTTGACCTGGGGCTTACTGCAGCAACTACTTTGCAACTTTATTTACCCTTTACTCTTTTCAATTCTGATTGCAGGTACCGGTAAAATGGGAAAAAATTAATAATGGAAATATTATTGTGGGAATAGGACAATTACAAATCTTGGAGGACACTAAGCAATATTTTAGTTCAAAAAATTAATTTTGTACTATCGACTTAAGGTGAAAGAATACACGTGTGGCACTCGAGGACTGCCGAGGTGAAGCTATTGCATCATTCAAACATAAGAAGATAATATTGTTGATTTGAAAAATGTATTCATCTGACAATACATGTAGGTTATTCAGGAATTTTTATCATTGAAACTATAGGTTTATGGTAACTTATATAAGAAAGTTTTAGACTTAATGTCTTCTGAATATCTGGAAAATACTGCGTCAATAGAGGTCTCATAATTTGTTGTGGATTCTTGTGGATCATTATTCTTTTTCAAATTCAATTTTTTCGAAAGAAAAGTTGTTTTATCAGTGAAGTTAATGTTGAAATCGCCAGCCAAGATGAGTGGAAATTTATTACCCTTTGTACCAAGTAGTTTCGACCCTTCTTCAGTGTACTCCAGTAAAGTGCGATGAATAAAATGCTCTACCTCGTCCAATTTTGGATTCGGAGAAATGTAAATTGCTACCATGACTATGTATAGGCCATTTCTAAGTTTGCATAAGCATGCACAAATATCTCCAACAAATGAGCGTCTAACATTAACATCGCTAACGTCTTTATATTTATTTCAATATTCGAAGTCATAATATTAGTAACATTATCAATACTATGATGGTAAGTAGCTACCCAACATTTTGGAACACTATCTCGTTTGAATTGAACAATACAATTCAAATTAGGTATTTCAATCGGATAATCACGCGTCATGCACGTTTCGGTAAAAAGTAACAAATTGGTTTGTCTCGTAACTGAATCTTGTAAATCGTATTTGTGACTATGTAGACTTTGGCAATTGAAAGTCATCATTGAAATGCCATTTCTATTACTAATGAAATCTAAGACACTTTGAGCTATCGTCTGAACACTATTTAAAGACAGTCTTTTGAATTCTTGCAACAAAGATGCAGTCGATGCAGCTTGCCTTCGATTATGATAGTACTTAAATGCAGAATTATCATCTTTTGTCGTAATATACAGTTTTTCAATATTAGTCACCCGGGAGAGTGCAACATAGACGAGTTCCTGAGAATGTGATTTACTATACTCATATACCATTTCGTCAAAAGTTCCACCTTGCGACTTATGTATAGATAGAGCAAGAGCTGAAGTTAATGGAAAATGTTTGCGTTTGGCTGTACATTTCCTATCCGATGTTAATGAAATATTTGCCGTTCGTAATTCAATGGGAACAGCGAGATTGCCGACTCCATTTTGCACTGCTAGAGTGGCTGCACGCATCCGTCTAGTCGCAAGCACCCAAACACCGTGCCGAAGTCTGCCGAACTGAACCGACGATACACGACTGTGTTAGGTTTTTTCGTTACGGAATTTCTACATTCGGTCGCCGCGCGCTCAAAGCCTGAGATAAAAGCTATGCAATAGCTTAAAAACTATTAGATTAAGCGAAATCTGGTTTTCACTACTCAATTCGTAACACATTCAAGAATGTCACGACAGCATTTACATGAAAATAAGTTCAGAGAGCTAGCAATCCTGACACGTCACTTCGAACCTAAAATATCAATTTCTAAACGATAATGCTAGACCGCATGCAGCCATAGTTGAGAATGCACGCGAGGAGCTTGGTATTCCACATTTTCCAATACCTCCGCACTCACCAGATTTGAATTGCATAGAACATGCATGGGAAATGCCCCAAAGAAGATAAGATAATCATCAACCTATCCCAGAATCCTTAAATGATCTGAGAAAGCTCCTGTCCCGTTTGTTGAACCAAATTCCTCAAGAAATGTGCAACAACCTCGTGTGTAGTATGCAAAGAAGATGTCAAGCTGTTATTGATGCCTGTGGAGGCTATACATTGTATTGATAGTCTTAAAATGCTTGAATTCTCTGGCCTTATTTTGGTGGAACTAATTTATTTAATATGACTGCAAATACACTTCTGCTCAACTAGTTTCGGTGAGTAGAATCACCATCTTCAAGAGACGAGATGGCTTTTCAACTGAGCAGAAAATCGATCGACAGACATCGTCGTCAACAGATAAAATACAATAAAATATATACAAAGGTCATACACCGAAATATCTACGATTTCTCTTTGAAACTGTTGATGTCAAACGAATAAAAACGAATATTTTCACCAAAATAAGGCATTATATCTTATATTTAGATGGGAGAAAGGAATGGCCAGCAATGGACAATACTTTCAATCATAAATGTATAACCAGTTTTATTCAGTAGAGCCTCTAATTTCTGGTAGACACGGTGGAAGCAAAGTTGTACACCTATGAGTAAGGAATAATTTTTTGCTGGGTGAATTATTTTTTTCGTTCGGAGGATCGGCTGAAGAGGTCTCTCAGATCGACTCCATAACGACTTCCTTAATTGCCGGCTAACATTGCAATACCGAGGAACAAACAGTCGACAGAGCGTTTCGAAAGAGCCTCACCTAATGATTCATTGAGTAATGTTATGCATGCACATTTTAACCAGAGTATCGGGTTCGATCGAACTGGATAGGTCAGGGACGGGCCCAGATGGCAAAACGATGATTTCGCGTTATTTTTATTTATTTATTCATCGCCTCGTGTGCGATTCAGGTCAACGAGCCTCACATAAGAACGAAGTTTGGTCGATATTTCACTTTTTGATCAATAAATCAAATAATTTCGTGTTTCAAAAACATAAATTACAAAAAAGAATACAACGAAAAAAGTAGTGCCAAAAATAACATGTCTCGCCCTCTGAAAACACCCTTTATAACAATATAAGAAATGTAGAAGTGTAATAAAAAATATATTTCAACAATCTACACTCCCCTTCAATAAATTCCGGACAGGCAAAATTTTGTCAAATTCAACACCCTGTATCCTTTTTCGTGGTTCACGGATTTTGTCGAAATTTTCACCAGGTATAGTATTGGGTCTTGTTATATCAACCTGAAATTTACTTTGCGGAAATACTTGTAGTTCATTAGTTATACAGGGTGAAACAAAACCTTGTTTTATACCCTTCATTTCTAAACACCCTGTGGTGAATTAGAGGCAGAGAATTTGATATCATTCAGTTTTAATTTGAAGTGTGACCCTTTCTTAACGAAATGTTTTTTTGATTTACGTCAGTATCTGCTTTGAAAAAAAGATACACATCTTCAAAGAAAGAGTTGCATTTTTTCAATTTTTATAACAATTTGAAACATTACAATACCTTATCGACTGGTTAACATAAACAAACATCTGAAAATTAATAGCTTGTATTTTCTCATCACTTCTACCATACGACGTGGCATACTTTCAATGCATTTCCGACTTGCTTCTGGGGAAAGCAACAATTTCTGTTAATGCAGGACAATGCTAGGCCTCAGGTTGCACGGGTTGTAACAGAATACTTTGAAGAGGCGAATATTCAACGATTCGTGTGGCCAGCCAGAAGTCCGGATTTAAATCCAATTGAACATGTATGGGATATGCTAGGTATACATGTTCGAAATCGGCGGCCCAACATCTTGCCCGATTTACGAACAGCCCTTCTTGAAGAACTGGAAAATATTCCCCCGGAAGCAATTCAGTATTGCATTGAAAGTATGCCACGTCGTATGGTAGAAGTGATGAAAAAGCTAGACGGAAATACACTCTATTAATCTTCAGATGTTTGTGTCTGTTTACTAGTTTATAAAGTATTTTAATGTTTTAAATTGTTAAGAAAATTTAAAAAATGCAACACTTTCTTTGAAAATGTGTATCTTTTTTTTGAAGCAGATACTGACGTAAATCAAAAAACATTTTGTTGAGAAAGAGTCACACTTCAAATTAAAACTGAATGATCAAATTTTCCGCCTCAAATTCACCACAGGGTGTTTAGAAATGAAGGTTATAAAACAAGGTTTTGTTTAACCCTGTATAACGGATGAACTACGGGTATTTTCGCAAAGTAAATTCCAGGTTAATATAACAAGACCCAATACTATGTCTGGTGAAAATTTCAACAAAATCGGAAACCCCGAAAAAAGGTACAGGGTGTTGAATTTGACAAAGATTTTGCCTGTACGGAATTTATTGACGGGGAGTATACCTATATTCAAGCACAAAATTTCAATGTGGTAGCATTCACCGTTCGATACTTTTCTGACATTCTCCTTCTCGTTTCTTCATTCAAATAATTTAATTTTACCATCATATTTTTTTCATAAACGAAATTCAAGAAATGGAATTGACTCTAGCTCTCTGGTAGAGGGTAAAAACCCCTTTGTCACCCTTATTGTACCTTTTATGTCTGATATGACATTAAAATCCTACCCCTTCAAGTGGCAGCTATACCCAAATTTTTCAAAAAAGTCTTGAGGGCTTGTTATGTTTTCTTCCATTCTCATTTTAAGACTGTCGCGGTTTCAAAATTTATTGGAGAAATTGATTATGAGAAACATTTAAGTTTTTTCAGTGTAGAAAATTTGTCAGAGTGAAATAAAACCTGAAATAGACCCATATTATACGATTCTGACATAGAGTACGATCCTGCGTTTGAAGGTAACTTGATGAGGCATCGAGAACGCAAACTAAATAAGCAACACCGGTTTTTTTCATCTCTCTGCTGCACCGATACACAATATCCACCCACTCATCGTGATCTTTTTTTTTACATTTCAATTATTAATTGTCCCCCGTATATATGACACGATTTCCGCCCGAATGGATTAGTCTACATCTTTTCTGAAGCAATTCTTGACTGAAAAAAAAGGCGAAAACATTTTTTACTTCCTTGTATTAGCTACACCAGTTTAAGCATGTACAGGGTCATCACAAATTGTTGATTCTGCCTGATTCTGGGTACTAGACTAGATAGGTAAAAATGTTGATATGAGTCGATATTCATGAAAACTGAAAACACTCACAACTTTCTACAGGAAATTTTTCACTAGGAATAAGACACTTCTATTCTTTTTTTGAACTTATCACTAACAAATTTTTCTTCATTTTTCCATTTTCAAATTCTTCGGCAATATTCTATTTCATATGACCATCTCAAAAACCGAAAAATATCATCACTTATTGACTTTTTGAATGAAGAATTTTTTTACTTCTTTTTTTCTTTTTTATTACTGTTAATGTTTCAGTAGTTGTTTACTTTGTGAGTTTTAATGGCGCAATAACGTTAGGGGACTTCTCATGAGCTTTTAAAAATTACATAAATAATATGAATAATATTTAGGTACATACTAACACAAATTAATAAAATGAAAAAAATTTTTTCTTTTCCGTATGTTGTATGTTGATACCGTAAACAGTTGAAAAATGCTTCTTGAAGTTGACATCAATTTATTCGTCCTTAGGTAACACCAGAGTGTACTTTTTTCATTTAATTGTTGCAAACAATAAACCAGAACGAACAATTAAAACGATCGCAGATTCCGGCACAGATTTAATCTAAACGACCGCTGTACCAAACTACCGTGTCCAATGTTCCTCCTAGTCTCACGTAGAATAAGTCAATATTGAACAAGAAGTGGTCTTATATGGTCGTCGTTCTTTTTTTATATTCTCGTCTTCATTGAAATGTAAATTGTATGAAATAAGCGTCGTATTGCTCGCGATGTGTTTTCTGATGCAAGGTCAACACGACGTCGTGGAGAATTAAACCATAATGAACTGCTTAGTTTTGGTTTGTTACTTTGGAGAATTATGCTGCACGTCATGGGAAAAATAACGCCCAGTTATAAAGAATTTACAGCGTTTCTCCGAATATGCTTGTTTAAGGTACACTTAACATCGCTCCAGAATTATTTATAATAATAATAAAATATACTGCTTCACAAGAGTTAGGGATATCGGATTCAATCGTTAAGAAAAGTATGTAATCTTCGAAAAACTCGCTGTCAAATCATTCAAAACTCAATGACAACTTGAATCGATCCATAAAAATCAGTATGAGACATTTCGTCAATCTGGTCGCTTTTTTCCTCAAAGTTTGGTTCTTTGCATATGCTTCATGAATGTTCTTATTTTGAAATGGAGTCAGTTTATCAACGGCTCCGATTTGAAACGAGTTTTCTGAAAATGCCAAGACGTAAATTAACAAAAGCTGAGGCTAATAGGGCTATCGAAATGCTACGGGGTGGCCTAACTCAGGTTGTTGTAGCGGAAAGGCTCCAAGTCAGCCAGAGTGTGATATCTCGACTTTATAGCTGAAGTTAATTTTATTTCCTGCAACTTGAAATCATATTAATACGAATGTTCATGAAAAATTCTCATTTAAACTATATTTTTCTGCAATTTAAGTCAATATCTCTAACTCATGTGGGGCAGTTTATATATTCTTTTGATCTCGAAGGACATCTTTATGTAATTCTTCTATGGACAGAGGAAAACAGAATCTTCACCAATCTATCCGAAATTCTTAATGGGAAATGAAAAGAAACCAAAGCAGAAAAAACAAGTATTTATAATAAATTAAATTGTTTTCAAATTAACCACCCATTCCATCTGCAACTGAAAATCATGCTGTTACATATTACAACAGAATATGGAAGAATAATATTTCTTTTTTGATAAATTCAATTTCATTTTTATATGAAAATTTGTAGAATTAAATGATCGCTTTATCATCTTCGAAAAAGCAGGACAAAACATAAAATCGTAGCTCAGTTCTGAACTACTTCGAGCAGCCTCGTAAATATGAAGAAATAAGTATTGTTCGTGCTATTACAATATTACGACTTTCATTACGATGATAACAAACAAATGACCAGGTCGGTGACCTCAGGTGTAACAAACTATATTGTCAACAAGCCGAGCGAATGTCAATGTCAGACGCTATATAGCCAATACGTTTCAGAGATTACTGGATAGAATTTGTCTTTCCAGAAAGCGGATTTTCATGATAATTTTTATCTTATCTGGAGTTTAGAATATTGCAATCATTTTCTTTTTATCGAGTGAAGCCACTTCGAAAACCTATATTTTTATATGAAATTTGAGAATATCTATATCTACGTTTTATACGATCAAAAATATATGATATCATCAAGAGTCTTGCCACCCCTGAGTTTCTAGAGAAATAAACAATCTACATTAGTTTTGAAGTTACATACCAGGAAGTTTTATAGGTGTCTCATAGATGGCGCTTACTAGACAAACAAAAAAAAATTTTTCGAGCCAATGAATCCGGGGTCATATTTTTGTATGATTGAAGTACGTGGATTATGATTCTGTAATTACAATTTTCCTGCAGTCGGTATTTTGTAAAATAAATAACATTTTCCGAGAAATTTTTGAAATTTTGGTCAACTTTAAGGTGTTGTAGCACGTAGAAAAATGACACTGTACCAATGCTGAATTTTCTACATATATATTGATTCTTTATGAATGAAAAGGTGTTATTTTTATTTTTCTATCGCGACTGGTTCAGATTTTATGAATTTTTCCGCGCAGGTCCAAAATTTTCGGATTTTTCATCGACTATAACTTCGAAGGTAAATTTTTTTCAAAATCTGTTTGCATATTCGTAATCAATGTCATCGAATTAATGAGTAATGAGATTTTGGTTTCGATCCGGGCAAAAAAAGTTTTTTTTCGAAAAATCGAAAATTTTCTATGCATATGTAGGTATGCAAAATTTGTAAAAAAATGAAAGTTGTCTGATCGCCACCAAAATTGACATACTTAATAATTCGAGGGCGTAGATTAAAAATATCCAAAAGTTTTTCTCTTCAACCTTTAGTTTTCGAATTATAATCGATGGAAAATCCAAAAAATTGGACCTTTGCGGAAAAATTCATAAAATCTGAACTAGTCGCGTTAGGACCATAAAAATGTCACCATTTTATTCGCGGAGAAACATTCTATATTAAAAAAAATCAGCATCTCCCAACTACAATTATTCTGGCTGGTACAGCATCTCAAAATTGAGTAAATTTTCGAAAATTTTTCGGAAAAAACTCGTTTATTTTCCAAAATACCGACTGCAGGAAAATTCTAAATACAGATTCGTAATCTAAGTATTCTAGGTACCCAAATAAGTGACCGGGATTTTCACATCCCAAAAAAAAATTTTGTAAAAAAAATTTTCGAATTTTGGTTAAGACTTTTGACGAAAAGTGTATTTCATTTAAGGGTGCATGCAAATGGGGTCGTACGAGGTTAAAATATCCCAATGTTTTTTGTACATCAAGCAGATGCATTTATTTAATCAAATCAACATTATTCAATTGCTGCGATTACTAAAATAAAAAATTTACAATTTTATAGGTTTTTTGAGCTGTTGAAGAGCAGATGCCTTCGATGGTTTCAATTTGACTACATTCAGTATAAAATACATCAGTGACAAATTTTGTTATGGGTTTTGTCAGGTTTTTAATTATTGCTCTATAAACTCCCAAATGTTGATAACCTATTTCAGTATCACCATGTTTACTCAATTTTTTAAGGATTTTACGTTTCATTTTTCGGTGTGATTGTAAGATGACGTTTTGACGATCACAAAGCAACCGTAGTTGGCTATGAGATTGATTAAACACCTCCAACTTTACGAAAGTATTGCCAATTTTTTCCTAACATCGAATGGAGTCAAATTTCAGGTCCCATTATGTCACATACATATGCGTTTATCGGGTAATTGTTCTTTATCGGCCGTTTAGTCAGATCTGCCGTTTTCTTGCGGCAAAGAAGCCTGGCACCTTTGAGACCACAACAAACAATGGCGGCCAGATAAGGAAATACGTGGAAAACTGCGAGATTACTCACTCTCTCGTTAGCGATGGAACCGTGAAAATGCTTCTATCTATCGGCTGTTTTTCCGTTCGGAAGAATGCCAGAGCCAATTAGGAATTATCTAGTTGGCTGAGGTATCGACGATCGCATGGCAAGCTTTGATTATCTCTCGCAATGTTTCCTGGGAGAAAATTCGCAGTTTTTCTTGTTTAATTATCTTTATCGGGTTTATCTGGTCGGGCTGCATCGTTTTGTTTTACTCGAGCCTTCAATGTTTTTGTTGTGATACACTGCGAAAAAAATTAACGCACATTCTGAAAATTCTCAATTTTAATGAAAGTTAACCCTACATTGACTTCATAACTTATTTTTTATGTTCTCTCGGGAAGGTTTTGAACGAAACGAGACACATCAAATGAAAGAAAATTCAGGATTCCACCGAATACTATATGAAAGAAGAGAAATGAACAATTTTCAAAATACTGAAATGCTGATAAGTGATTTAATACTTGGTATTTCCACCCCTTGCGTTAATTACAGCTCGGCAACGACGGTTCATACTCAAAATGAGTGATCTTAAAATGTTCTGATTTAATCCTTCCCAGATTTCTCCCAGCTTTCTATTGAGGTTGTCCCAAACCTGCTCAATCGGATTGAGATCTGGACTTCTTGCTGGCCATTCCATTCGAGAGACTTCAACCTCTTCAAGGTACTCCTGAAAGATGCGTGAACGATGGGGTCTGGCATTATCGTCCATAAAAATGAAATTTTCACCAATGTATGGGGCAAATGACACTACATGCTCTTCAAGAATGTTCCTTATATACTTATCAGCATTCATAGCTCCATTATCAACTACCACTAGGTCTGTGCGAGCAGCTCAAAAGATATTCCATCCTATACCATAATCGATCCTCCCCCGAAACCAGTAGTATTCAGGAAAATGCACTGTGCATATCTTTCATGTGGACGTCTGTATACAAGGGAACGTCGATCACAATGGTAGAGACAGAATCTAGACTCATCTGTGAATAGAACTCTCTCGCAAAATCCAAACGCGCCCTTCGATGGGCTGGGGTAAGAGCTGGGCCTCTTGCTGCGACACGAGGCCTTAAATCATATTCTCTGAGGCGATTTCTTATTGTCTGAGTGCTAATTTGCACCCCATGAGTTTGCTCAAGCTGATTTTGAAGGAGGCGAGCGGTTGCAAACCGTTGTCTCAACGAAGAAACTCCCAAATAACGTTCTTGAACGGCAGTTGTTACCCGTGGTCTACCCTGTCCTGGTTTCGGACATTCATACCTGTCTCCCTGAATCGCTGCAACATTCTTGACACACTTGTAATGGAAACTCCAAACCTTTCTGCAATTCTTGTGTATGTCCACCCTTCTTCTCGCAAAACTACCGCTTGGGCACATTCCTCTTGGGTCAAATTGCGTGTTTCGCGTTGCATAGCGATCGAGTGTAGAAAATAAAACGAAAGAAAAACTATTGATCACTAGAATTGATCGAGAACAACT